>CM068315.1:42225317-42400317 GCA_034766995.1 Acanthacorydalis orientalis | reverse complement strand
AAACGACAAGTAGTTGAATGCGCAATGTAATGAAATATAAATGGGTTTAAAAAGCGATAGGAATCGAAACACAAATTGAATTATCAATCTATTATTCAATTCATCACGGATATCATTGTACAAGCTAAACTTATAGTTAAAATATTCTGAGAAGGAAATTGAAAAGCAATGTGTCGATTAAATCAGAATTTTTTAACTGGTATTTGAAAAATGTTGAAAAACTGATAAGCAGATTTAATTTGAAATTGGTTGATAGACTGTGAAAAGAGGCAAAAATTCGCCGAATAAGAATTGTAAGATAAAAAAAATATTCGTGGTTTTTACGTACAAAAATATTATTGTACATTTGTGCTGATAAAATTTAACTTTCAATTAGAAAGACAAAATGCATTCATGAAAATAATGATATCGATTACTTTACACAGTGTTTATCGTATGCACTTTTAAAGCAACAACGAAAATGAATAGCACCGTAGTACCATTATTTGGCGAATTTCTTCGTCAGTCTTGTACATTTTTTTGTAGTAAATAGAAAGTTGCATCGGACAACTGCTAATGCATTCACTAACACAACATAAAAAGACTTCATTACGTTTGTTTTCATTAGAAGTTTAGTTCGTTTTTTCTTTTACAGAATCGTCGAAAACGACGATTTCTCAAAACAATTGCGATGAATGATATGATTACTTTACAAAAACACATTAGCCACTACCGAACAGAAACGAACGATTTTTTGACAAGTGCATGCATTTCTGTTTTTATTGTATTTGTTTTCGTTGAAGTGTTTGTTCTTCTTTTCGTAATATGTTTATTGAATTCAATTTAATTTAATTCTATTAGATATATAAGACTTTTTCAACCAACTAAATAATTATATACATTTCTATACTTTTCTTTTTGACAACACTTTTTATTGTGTACTTATGATAGAATTTGAAATCCTCTATAATTAAATATGTCTTAAAAAGAATTCATATACTTAAAACTGTCTTTATCAAATTTTAATATATAAAACTGTTAGTTTTATAATGCTACACGTGTATTCAATTTTTTGTATATAATTAACACATCAAATTTTATATTAAATTGGCATTTGAGCCAAAGACCAAAAAAGTTGTAATAAATAAATTTACATGCATACATAAATGAAAAGTTATATATATATATACACACGTTGGTGTATAAAAATATTTACTTGTATCATCATTATCGTCATCTTAACGATTGACAACTGGATTAAAGTCTATTCCAAATTCTTCCATTTTAAATGTGACAAAGCTGTCCTTGTATTTTTATTTTCAATAAAGTTTATTATTGATTAGAATCCTATGGATCTTTTAGCTTCTTTGTAGATATACATACAGTTTTCAGCCTCCAGTTAACAATTTCTGTTTTCTATCGATTATCTTCTTACCATGCATACTGTTTATTTATCTGACTTTTTAATATTTTTTTGAATTTTTCTTAAATTTTTAATTTATAATTATATCTAAAGTTCCTGTGTGTTTTCATACCCGTTTTATTTTCTATAATCTGATCTCATTATTCCTAACATATGTATTTCGTTTCTCTGTATGTTGTTAAAAAATCTGTTATTTTTGATATTGAAGATTATTTTTGTAGGTGGAGATATATAAAGTATATTGATCGAAAACTTTTCACACAAAGTGAAGTCTTTAATTTAGGCCTTTACAATTTTTATTTTACAACTATGATTCAATGGACATTTTTATAAATACGTCCATAAAAGAGTATGTATAGACATGTGTGTTAAGATATTGTTAATAAATTTCACAAGATTGGTTTTGGTAGTTTTTCAGAATGTTTAATTTCACAAATGAATTTTTATATCTGCTTATGTGCCATAACTTTTTTTTATTAAAAACTTTAATAATTGATCATTGATCATTTTTCTTGTTTCTTATGCATATTTAGATGGAACTTTCATTGAAATACGCATTCTTAGAAAATTAAGGTATATAAAAATCTACTACAATTTTTTATTTTTACGTTTTCGATGAAAAATATCTTTGGGCACTTGTAATATAAAGTTATTATGAAATAGAAATATTTTTTTAATGATTTGTTGACGATAATTATTTAATATAAATCAGATCCGAATGAGTTAAGTATTAGAGTATTTCATCTAAACTAACTTTATTACTTTATATTCTCCCATTAACTTCAATAATTGATCCATTCTTGCCAATAATCTTAATATTTATCAACTTCTTTGCTTCATTTCATTTTACTTCGATCTTCTTCAATAAATAAAACATATTAAACATTATTCTCGTTTTGTTGGGATTTATTTTACAATATTTTTTTGAAATTACTTTATTTGATTTTTTTACCTTACACACAGAAACGAACACAAACATATATATATATATATATATATATATATATATATATATATATATATATATATTCAATTTCTGAACTAAAATCAATTTGTATTTGCAATTTGATATCATTTCGTTTTTTTATATTCTCTAAATTAAAATAAAAATCATATTTTCCAACCCGTTTTTAATATTAAAAAAATGGTTTAATTTAAAAATAATATATTTTCTTAAAATTAATATTCTTTTAATTTTAAATGAAATGGTTTTAAGTGGTATGCTTTTTTACTGAATTATATAAAAGGTAACACGTCTAATAAATAATATTAAGAAGCCGAATTTTTTATACGTGAATTTTGCAAGAATTAATACTTCAATTTTATTGTATTTATTTTGAATGTGTAATTTAGATCGTTTTCTCTTAAATTTTCTTCTAATATTTCTATTTTCAATATCAAAAACTCCTTCTGTATATATTTTACAATATAATTTAACCAAAATTATATACATTAATTTTAAGACTTTCCAAGTGACTTCATTTTTACATATACCCTTACTCACATATGCACATATATAGTATGTGTACAAACATTTATGTTTGTATTTAATTTTACTCTCAGGGAAAATTTCAAGTATATTACTGGACTTAGCTTTCAGACATGTTTGTTGTATTCATAAGAAAGATGCTGTAAAATAAAAATAAAATACACACATACGCACTATATATATATATATATATATATATATATATATATATATATATATATATATATATATATATATATATATATATATATATATATATATATATATATGAACGGCTGATGCGTTAAACCTGCTGTATTTCCCTGGCATGCGCTTTATAGAGCGCAGTGCACTCTGCGAGCGCCGACGCCATGACCCGGCACACGGCGTCCACGGACATTGCAGCGCCACGATGTGGGTGCGGAGAGGACGGACGCTCTGCTGCACCGACGTCTGGGCCGCTGTGCCCCGCGGTGCAGTCCAACGAATCAGCCGACGGCGGATTAAAGCACGGTTTACATCCAGTTCAAAACGAATTAATCTACAAACATTTTTTCTCCGTCATTACTGTATATTTTCATTTGTATGATATTTAGTTCCTTTCCTATTCAATATATTCGATATGTTAATGACTTTAAAGACAGGAGAAAATCAGATAATATTACCTGTTATCTTTTATATAAATTACTGTCTAGGTTTTTTAAAAAATTAAAGAATTTTTTCTAGTATTTTGATCATTAACGCAATAATCTCTAGAATTGCATGGATGCACCATCAGGTTCACACTTCTTCTACTACTACACAATTACTACTCAGTAAATATGTGAGATCTAAAAATGATATATATTGTTTTAAGGATTCTATTTTTTTTGTGGTAAATTTGTATTTTATTTCGTTAAAAAATATTAAAATTATTTAATTACTATTGACAAAATTAATGAATAAAATACGGTTATGAAAAGAGTTCAGAGTAAAAAATCTTATCATATTTTTTAACTTATAATTTAGCACTTACGATATATCGATTTTTATTCAATTCTGAAAATAATTCAGGGATCAATTTCGATTGAAATACTAAAAGAGAAATAATTTAAACATAATAAGAAAAATATATCATTAAAATAATTTGTAGAAAGTTGCCATATTTAGCCACTTACATACATATGTACATATATATATATATATATATATATATATATATATATATATATATATATGTTTTACACAAAAAAAAAATTTCATATCTTTAATAAAATAAGGTCATTGCGTACAAATATCTCAATATTATATTAAATATAAAAATAACGGAAAAAGTATAAGGGATTATTAAAAAATAATAATGCAAAGATTGTAAAATTATCTTTTCTTAGATTAATACATAATAGATCGTTGGTTCTTCAAATTTGAATAATCGGCGAATCTCTGTTCCAACTCTACTCTTTGAGTTGTAAATATATTATTACTATATCTGAATACAAAGTTCTTCTTGGAAGTAGTCAAATTATAAAATATATAATAGATATATATACAATGTACATAGTCAGCAATTCTATTTTTAAACGAATTTATATTTTAATAATATTTACATTGTTCCTTATATCTACGAATCCCCAGTAACAGTTGAATTGACTCTTCGAGATCTCTGTATAAGAACACATAATAAATAATTTTATACACTACATACTTCTGATACTGTGGCTAAATTCGCTTTCACGAATAAATTCTTTTTTCATTAGACAAACCATATTTTTTATAAAAAATGCTCATTAAATGAATTATTGGTAATTTTCGATTATTGCTAGAAAAATATCTGTACCTTGGCACTCTGAGGATAACAAAATTACCATCGAAATGTGCATAAACAATAATCAATGATAATTAAAAGCATTTATCAAACATTTTTGATTAGAAAAATTTATATAATTTCTGATATGAAAAAAGAATTAATTTTGGAACTTTTAAAATTATTGTTTTATTGTATTGCATTGACTAAAAATTATTTAATTCATAGATAACAATTTTTCATTGAAATAAAGTATACATTTTTTTTTCTAAACGAAAAAGCAAATTTTAAATCAGATATAGAATGATTCATTTTAAGCTTCCACATGGAACTTTTAAAAGGAGGTGCAGGGATTAAGAAAAGTCACGTTATTATTTATTTAGTATTTTAGTTCAATTCAGTACTAAAATATAATTAAACTAAAATACTAAATGAAGGATAATATTTTTTTTTAATTTTTGCGTTTTTTTTAATACTTTCATGTGGAAGCCTAAGTTGAATCACCTTTAGTAAAGTTGTTATATAATTAGCTGCTAGCAAACATATTATATATTTTTGTTGACATTGTGTTAAATATCACTTTTCATTAAGAAAACTAAAAATTGTTATCAAATTTCAATTTTTATAAACTTATAGAATTATTTTTGTCTTTTTGTGATTCTACTAAAATTATTTTTTAATTGAAGTCTGATTATTAAGAAATCACATTTTTCAACACTTCTCGTAAATTATACAAGTACAAATATCTAACAGTATGATATTAATTTATTTGTCAAATTTTAAAAAAATAATATGGAACTCTTATAATTTCCTTTGTTCCTTTAAGTATCTTTCATTTTTCAATTTTATTTAATTCATATTTTAAGAGCAATATGCGTAGATATCAAAAATAAAAGATTATTTCTGAAAAAATAGGTATTTATTTTAACTTGAATAGATTTTTTTCATTTTTAGACATAATCCAAATTGACTTAATTTATAATTTTTATCCCCTTATCAATAGTTTCTCACATAATTTCCACTATTATTTACCAACCATCATTAAACGATAAAAAACGAAAAAGATAGGATAAATATATTTTTCCGAAAAGTTATTTACCTAATTTATATATAAAATAATTAAAAAAAGAAAATTAGATTTGAATTGTAACAAAATTCAGTTTCAAAATTGAGTTATTAGATTACAAATATTTATATCAACTAAAGTTGAACAATTAATTAATTAACAAATAGTATAAGTACAGCTTGTCTTATCGAAATTTACATTAAAAACGCATCATATTGATATCTTAAAAACTAAAATTTTTTGGTTATATATTTTACGTAGATGTAACTCGTTCTTTTGTTCAAATCCCGTGGGATTCGGCCGAGCGACACGATACGAAGTGCATTGCGCCATAGAATGAGTTAGACCAATGAATGGGTTGAGGCGTTTATTTTTAAGTGTATGTGTATTATTATATACATACACAAGTATATGTATATACATATATATTACTGTGTGTGTGTGTGTGTGGCGGCGGGTAAAACATCGCGGAATCGATTTTTATAACGGCCGGGTGCATCGAGACGGCGGCATCAGTCGGCGTCGGCGCAAGTCTGTACGAAGTCGATGCACGCGCTGACGTAGATTGACAAATTGTTAGGTGTTTATATATATATATATATATATATATATATATATATATATATATATATATATATATATATATATATAGAATAAGAGAGGGAGAAGAGGATTATAATGATAAAGTCTTCATTGTTAATCATCCTTAAATTTGTCTGCAATTTATTTCAAAAACATATTAATAATACTTTGAAATGTTTTCTATTAATAATTAAAATATCATTATAGTACATACATACTTCAATCAATAGTTTTTTTATGGATGATTTACTTTCAACACTGCTATAAGTATTTGGATAATAATTTAATAAAAGATCTTCCCAATTTAACGCTAGCATATGCTATTATTTTAATTACATAATCAATATTCTATTAAAGCACCCATTGTATTTGAAAAAAAACAAATCTTTTCAAATAGCAAAGCTGAAAAAATAGAATATATAACTGCAGAAATATCTGCCATATACTGTAGGTATTTCATTTTCAATTATAAATATTGATGTTTAATAAGTTTAAATAAATTTTCGACAACTAAATATATTTTTATTTAAAATTACATTGTTATTAATTGGAATTTTTTTACTGATAATTACTTTGAGTTGCTTACAAAAAAGTAAAGTAAAAATAAAGCAATTTCGTACTAAAACGATAAAATACTAGATGTTTTCAAATATTAAAAAAAAATATTAATAATGGAAATGTTGGACATAAAACATTCTGTATACAAAATTTTATTTAGTGAACTTAAAATTTTCGAATCATAAATTCAACTGTGTACAAATATGCCAAATTGTTTAGTAAATACGCCATTGTGTTCATTACAATTGTTTAGCTTTCATTTGAAATAAAAGTATTGCTTTAGAATAAATAATTCTGGTGTAATAAACAGAAAATTAATATAAGACACATTTAGGGGCCAATATTTAAACCGTAATATAATAATATAGTGTATAATTTTTTATTTCTTTCTACCTATAGTCGTATTTTACACCTAGAACAATTTTTGCTATAATTTAGAAACAATCTATATATAAATATATATATATATATATATATATAAGAAAGAAAAAGATATATATATATATATATATAAATATTTATTTTTAACAGTGAAATGTTTATATTTTTCATTAAAAAAATATCTGAAATAACAAAAACCTAAATTATTTACTGCTAATTTTGTATTTTTTTTTCTTAAATATTTTGTTACCAAATTATTATCTGTCATTATATTGTATTTTCCTATATTATCGCTTCATTTTAAGATAAGATTTTTGTTTTATTTTCTTGAATTTTTCTTGATATTAAATTATTGTTAAGTAACTCGTGCTTTTCATACTTAACTTTCCAATATGTCTTTTGTACATTTATATATATATATATATATATATATATATATATATATATTCATTTTAAACAATAAATTAGTAAATGTTAATAATTAGCAAATATGTTGAATTGAAATTCATTTCACAGAGTTGAATAAATGAACATTAACAATTCTAGTCGTTAAAAAGAGAAAATATCTTTTTTATGTATCTTGATCAAATTTTAAATTTGTTTTTCTTAATGTTTTTTTTTGGAAGAATAATATATAAATAACATTTAATTGAGTTATAATAATTTATTCATTCATATACATATATTAATAAGTGCATTAAGAAAAAATCACGAGGTCCCACCGAGACTTGAACTCGGATCGCTGGATTCAAAGTCCAGAGTGCTAACCATTACACCATGGAACCGATTTGTTTTTATTCCTTGTTCTATAAATATAAACCAATTATAACATATATTTATTAAAGAATAAAAATAGTAAACTCAGGTCCCACCGAGATTTGAACTCGGATCGCTGGATTCAGAGTCCAGAGTGCTAACCATTACACCATGGAACCGTTATGAGTTGAACGTGAAAATACAGATTTTAAAGTTTCACTCCCAATATACATAATAGCTACTATACATATACACTAATTTTTTCAAACAAACTATTTTTAATTTCATTACGCGAATGAACTCACACAACCTAAAAACTTTTCGAGACTATTGATTTTATTTATATTTCTTAGGTATAGTGAAACTTATAAATAAAGAAAAATAATAGTATTAAATTTTTCTTATGTTACGCATTTATGTATTATATATATATATATATATATATATATATATATATATATATATATATATATATATTTATATATTTATCGATTATTTACAAAAATCTTCTTATTGTAAAACACTAAAGATCCACTACTGAACAAAATATTCTTTCAAATTCTTATATATAATTTGTTCTATCAGTACCTTATTTTTCTACAAATTCACAATAAAATTTCTGATGTCCATAATGTATCCATTGGTTCCTTTTTGCACCTGTTTGTATTTCTTAACTTCCGATCTATATTATATATCCATTATGTTCTTTAATGGCAATTAGTTACATTCATTTCTATATACAATAGATTAGTCATTTTATTATATCTATAATTTTTTTGTTTTGTATTTATTTAATATTTTACTCTTTCTCCGTGTATTCTTGATTTTTATATTTTCATTAAATAACTTGCAAGCAAACTATAAATATAGTAAATAAGTTTATTCAAATGAACTTCGTTATTCTTTTCTTCTATTGTTAACTTTTTATTATATAATTAGTTTATCTTATGTATATATACATATATATATATATATATATATATATATGTATATATATATATGTATATATATATATAATATTACTTATAAATGTAAAGATGTTTAGTTTAATTGATTTTTTATACTAGTTTTGGTAATTTGAAAGCTTGTATAGTTTAGTAATATTCTGAAAATTTTCAAAATGACTGGAAAAAAATCTTTTATTTTTTTAGGAAAAAATAGTTTATTTAGTAATTTATTGTTATAAATATTTGGTTATACGATCATTATATATATATATATATATATATATATATATATGTATGTAGTATGTCTACTCTTATTTAAATTGGGTTAATACAAATATCTTGTCTATAGATACTTCTATTCGTTTATTGATCGGAACCCAGTAATATCATTTAATAATTTGTACACGAAATAAGTAAATATTCCACAAATATGTTAATGTATAAATGAAATATTATAAAGTACAAAACAGTAACTCTTCGGCAAGGGATCGAACCTTGGTCTCCCGCTCGACAAGCGGATATACTCACCACTGTACGACCGAAGATTTTGAAATTTCAATACGAATTCGATATTTAAGGAACTAAAAATATATAAAAACACGTGCGTATATACCTATATACATAAATATATGTTTACATTTACTATACAACATATATATATTCAATACATGAAGCATATATATTTTTCAGTTTGTTTAGAAATTACAAATAGAAAAATACATATATGCAACTTGTTTATGAGTGTACAATCATTCTAACTGAAATTTCTTATGTTGGAGAATAATGTGTTCTATGTTTATTATACAAATAAATTCATATACATTTGTTTTATATATACATATATATATATATATATATATATATATATATATATATATATATTATACGTTTATATATTCATCAGAATTTTTAATAAATTAAAAACATTTAAAAGCAACTAATATTGTTAGAAATCTTTCTTAAAACCTATTAGTATACATCAAAAAATAATAAGTTTTTTGGTAAAAGGAAGCTAAAATAACTATAGAAAATGGGATCATGTTTTAATTAAAGTATTAATGCATTTTATAATTTAATAACTTTATAATTTTATGAAGTATTGTTATATATATTAAATTCGAAAACCATTTTTCAGAACCAGGATTTAAGTCATTTTGTACCAAAAATATGTTTTTTGGATTTGTATACAAATTCAGGAATGAAAAATAAAAAAAATAAATATTTTATGTTTTTAACAATTTCTAATGTTTTATTAAAGAAATATAGCAATGTTTACTTTCTTATTATAGTGAAAGTGTTTTTTTTACTTAATTTCACACCAAGTAGACTGTTATTTCACTTAAAATTATTTTCTCTATAATTAAAAATCAGACCCATACATTATATTCGTGTTGTGATTGGTTGGTGGATATCGCGTGGTACCTGTTCTGATTGGTTGACATCAGTCACATGTGTGTAGCTCTCTCACGATGTACAACGAAAGAGAGTATAAGATTTCAGTGTAAAATTGATAAGAAATTTATTAAAAATATTGTATTCATTGAAGCTTTAGAGAAAAAAATTGTACACATTTTAACATTGTATTTTGTTGTTAATTTTTATAAACTTTTGCAATAAAAATTTTACGACTTACATTTTACATAGATTATTTGTGAGTACAATTTGTTAATTTCTTTTAATTGTTAGGGGAGAACGAGTGTCAGTGAGTGTTATCGAGTGGGGACGGAATTTCCTGGTTATTTAGAAAAATCCAGATCATTAAATTATGTAGATTAAATACTTAAAACGCTTTCAATTATTTCAAAAAACAATATATAATATAAATTGTTTCTTTCAAATGCCTGCGTAGCTATATAAATTACAGAATATATTTATAAAACATTATACGATATATATATATATATATATATATATATATATATATATATCGTATAAATGAAATTAATGTATTAGATTTTTTTAAAAAATACCGGGATAAATGATTTTTTTTAGAAAAATTACAAATTTATCATTTTTCAATACATTTAAAATAAAAAAGCTATAAATAGATTTTTTAGTAATTAATTATAAATCAAATCTAAATGGATAAATATTTAACTATTTAGACTTTCTAAAAAAGTAAAATGTTCTTTTAACTGTGTATTCATTATTAATGAAACTATTTTGTATTTGTTATCATTTGAGTTATAAATATTATTATTAGTCACCGAAAAAATGTTTCCATTCCAAAAATTTACAGCAGTGGTGTTGAATTCTATGCTCCATTTATATAATGTACAACTTTCTCTCTGATGTTAACATATTGGTTCCTCCTTTTACGAGTTTTCAGAATCTTTAAGCATTAAGTTCTTAATACCCCAAATGTTATTAATGATGCCAGATGTTAAAATTGAACCAATTTCTTTTAATAAAGTTTACTATTTTTCTATTATCTAAAAGTAATTATTTTTTTATTCATTAGATTTCGAAATAAATAAAATCTTTTTTTTTTAAATAAATATTTTCATTAAAATTCACAAATTATGGCCATAAAGTGTTACCTTTGATATGAATTATATTTGCTTAATTACATGAGAAAATAGTTATCATCTTCATTAAATAATTCCTGTTTTAGTTATTGTTACAGGAAGTATTTTTCAAAACAAATCTACAGAATTGAAATATATGAATATCTTAAGAGTTTTATTTAGATAATATATTTTTCGATACATGTTAACTGGTCAACATAGAATGAATGGTATGAATGGAATGTATGTATGGTAAACACGGGGATGACAAAGATAATCGATCTAAGTGAATGTATTATAGAAAGTTTACATTCTTGAGTTCATATATTTCAAACGATGTATTTGTTAAAAAGCAGTTATAAGTTTATATTTTAACAATACTATATCATTCCTTATAACAATAATAAACAATTAACAATTATTCATTAAATAAGCAATTAATAAAAGAAATAAATTAATCATTTCTGTTTATGGATTAATGAACAAAATATCTGTTTGAGTGATACAGAAAATCATTATTGTATAGTGAATATTTTTTAGAAGCAACCTTGCCCAAATAATAATTGTAAAAAAACTTGAAAATGAAAACAATTTATTAAATTTAATTAAAATCTTTATATTTTATATTTTTTTTAAATTTGATTAATTAGTTTTAATGAATTACCAGTGGGCTCTGCCTCCTACTCTCTACGCACCCCGATCACAAGGGGTCCGCCCCCTCTCACTTTGCTTATATCGCATATATTCACTCAATACCGTAATATATATATATATATATATATATATATATATATACATGTTAGTATGTCTATATAATCATTCTCGAAGTTATAATACAACGCAATTGTTTTATAGTCACACATTTCATTGTAATTGTTATGATCCCGATATCATACTTTTTGTATATGGATAGAAATATTACTAGGAAAACATTCTAAAGATCTGAACTTATCATCAAAAAAGACTACTGCTGTAGGTCGTACTTATATATAAAGAAGAGTAATCAAAGATGTTAAAATTCGTTATATATATATATATATATATATATATATATATATATATATATGTATGTTTGTATGTACATATATGTTATTTTCAATTCTATGCCGTAAAGAAATTTTGCCTTCCAAACATTTTTATCTAAAATACAGTTGCAATTTCAAAATAACTAAACACAATCTACTTTTAACACATTTTAAAAAATAATCATATATTTATTCTATGAACAATAAGATACATTGATTTTTAAACTATACAATTTTGAAAGTTAAAATGAATTGTTTTCATTCTCAATTTATCTATATAATATAGAATTTACCAATTAATACAACGAATTTGTTACTAAAATGCAATATTTTTCAATTGGAAATTTAACTATTAAGAACATTTTGTTAAGTGTAATGAATATCAATGTGACACACAATGTTAAAGTAGCTAATCTTAACTAACTTTTTTAACAAAAATATATAGCAACCTGATTTTATTGCAGTTTCATAAAATGGCAATCCGGTGATACATTTTATTTTCGTAAAATAAATATTGTATACGATTTAGCTAGTTTATTGGAAAATATATAAATTTTGTAGTGATTTTCTTCTGACAAAATAAATTTATTACAAGCAGTCGTGGCCGAGTGGTGAAGGCGTCTGACTCGAAATCAGATTCCCTATGGGAGCGCAGGTTCGAATCCTGCCGACTGCGATGATTGTGTAATTTTTTTTATGATCCTCATGCATAAATTTAAGTATAACTGAAAGAAAAGTTAACAATTTGTGATTTAACAATGATTTATTTCACTTTAACCTATTCAAAACTGACTTCAATTAACTAAATTAAATTCTTCAATAATATTAATTTAATTTTCATTCATTAATACACACACACACACACATATATATATATATATATATATATATATATACACGAGTTTATATATATATATATGTGTGTGTGTAATTAATTTTTTTATACATAATAATTAGAATTTGATGTTAATTCTTTTGTTGAAAAATGCATTTTTACGTGTATTTTAAATAATTATTTTACATGTCGATTTTTTTTCGTTTCTTATAGCTTGACTTTTAATTTATATTCTTTACCTCTTAAAAATCTTCATCCAGATTGAAAAAAAATAATATAGTTGTTATCTATGCAACCTAGTTGTGGTGAAGGCGTCTGGCTTAAAATCAGGTTTCCTTTAGTAGCACAGGTTTGAGTCTTGCCTACTGTGGTATATATACATATATATATATATATATATATATGTATTTTTGTAGATATTTAGCAAGTATAATATATATATATATATATATATATATATATATAGATATAGATATATTGTGTAATGGTGTGTTACTTAATATTCGTTTTGAAATATTTAGGATTGCTTACAATGTTTACAATTTTTAAACAAAAAACGAATTATCATTTTTAAAAAAAGTTTAATTCATTATTATCTCATATTTCTTGATATATTTTACACATAGTAATAAACAACAAGCACACAGAAAAACAACACAATAAAGCAATAAAAATAGTTTCAAATAATTACCTTTAGTAATTACTTTCCCATTAAGTAGTTAAATAAAAATCATTTTGTTGCATTATTCAGAAATTAACCATAAATATAATAAAATGTACCAAACTTATTATGAATGCTATGGAATTTAATTTTGGCAACGATCAAAGAGAGGGAATGCAAATAATTTATTATTAATGAATTTGAAAGTGTATAATTATTATATATTTTCGGCTCCCAAAAATAAAAAATATAAGGAAACCATTTTTTTCTTATTTAATCACTTTATTATTTATTAATATATTTTTTAATGTTTCTATTCTTGAATATTTTACAAAAAGTACAAATCTTCTTTTTAATCTTTATTTCGTTTTCGTAAAATTAACAATCTTAAAAAAAGTTATTATTGTATATAATTCTTTATTAAATATTTTAAGTATTTCTCAGTGTTAACATACTCTAAATGATTTCGAAAATTAAATTCAACAATTTATTTAATAGAATTTTTGAAATAATTCTAATTTGAATCATTAATAGTATTGATTATTTAGATATAATCATATCTAAACATTAATGTTTTTCATTATAGTTAATTATTTGTTATTCTGAAAACTTTTGTATATTTTCCAAACGCATACGCTACATTTTGTAAAGCACTGTTGTTTATATTCGCTGCACCCAGTGCACGGATCATCGGCCGCAAGCGACCGGAATCTGGGAGGTGGCGCCTGCCTGGATGCAGTCGCTTGCACCGGGACCGACGCCGCCCACGTCATCATCATCTACCAAGAGTTTCCTGTCTACCAGTTACCATTTTCCCACCCGCATGTACTTCATGACAGGTCTTGATGCATTACCTCTATGCGATGCACACACAAAGCTACCTCTTTAATCATTTCGTTGTACGTTCTTCTTTCTGTGCTTTGACGATGAAAGATAAATGATCAATAAATGAAAAAGAAACAAAAAATATCATTTTGAATGTGTAGTACGGGTTCGAAGCGTGCTTATATATTATACAAAAATGTCTGGTTCTTCATAGTTACTTGCTTTTCCAAAAAAAATATTGTAAATTGTAATCAGTATAAATACTTTTTTATTATAATTTTCAATATACACACGTTGGAAAAAAAACATTTCTTTAATCAATTTCATTAAAAATGATCGAAAATGTGATATGAAACAATTTGATATTAAATACACTAACTAAACCTAACATAAACCATTAGTAACAGATACTCCTTTCCGAAACAAAGCTTTTAATTAACACAAATTCTCTATTTCAGTCTACTACTAAAAGCTCTACTAAAGAAGACATTATTTCAATGTTGCAATATAATAGTCCATTCAACGTTTTAATGCATTTATTAAATTTTTTTCTAATTTTTTCTAATCTTCTTTTTAATAAACTTACTTTTTTAACTTCTGATAATTTTGATTCATAACGAAAGACTTAATCCTAAATAACATTTTTCAACAACTGAATAATTTTTCAATAATTCAAATGAAAATACAAATAAAATATATAACAATTCTAATAATATGTAACTTATGAAACATTGTTAGTTTTACTGTCATCTTGCTATAATTAATCATGACTTTTGAAATATTCTCTTTTGCCAACTTTTATACTTCGATAGTTATTTTCATTTTGTTTTACAAGTAAATATTTCAGTTTTTTTTTTAAAAAAAAAAAACAAAGAAATTTATATTTTTTAATATTGTAACACTACCACGAATACTGTTATATACACTGATCATTTACTGATTTTTTTAATATAAAATTAATAAACTAATTACATTCTTAATTTAAAAAACTAACAGATATTAAATTGCTTCTCAATGGCCAACATTCTAAAGTAAATTAATATTTGAGAAAAATACAGTTAAATTTGTTTAATAATGCATTCACTTACAAAAAGCACAAAACGCATTTAACGTGCTACTGTCCCATTAAATAACGAGACATCCGATTGTGCGTCGTTTGAACTTCGCCAAGAGTTGTAGAGGGACAGAAATAGATGTGTACAAACAAGGCAAAGACACAAAACTGTTGTACATTCAACTGCATCCAATACAAACATACATACACAACGCATATAATTACACGTGTATATATATATATATATATATATACGCACAAACACGTACTTGCCACAGTTGCATCTTACTTTACAAAATGAACAAATCGCAAACTGTTTCATTAGGGCAGCTTTCATTTCCTATTCTGTACGAAAGGAATTAGTTTGTTGTCGTTGGTCGACTAACTAAAGTCGTTTACTTGCACGTATAATATAATCTACTGTATTCATGTTAATCAGCACTTTAATCTTTGTATTGTTCAATTTCTGTGCATGCATTTGACATTGTAATTATCAAATAATGCACAATAAATTAATCAAAAATTATAAGTAGGACAGAAAACTAAACGATAAGAATTCTGTTGTGTACAGAACCGTCACTAAAAAAATATATTCATAGTTTGATATTAATTCTCTTCCATATATATATATATATATATATAGATATACTCGTATATATATATATATATATATATATATATACGAGTATATATATATATATATATATATATATATATATATATATATATATACATAAATAGGGAGTCCGATATGAATGTTCTGTATTTTTAGATATAATCAAGTGGACTAAGATAATCATATATTAATTTATAATATATATTTTAATTATTTAGCCAACTGATTCCTTTTTATCTGTT
Organism: Acanthacorydalis orientalis; assembly: GCA_034766995.1. NCBI lineage: Eukaryota > Metazoa > Arthropoda > Insecta > Megaloptera > Corydalidae > Acanthacorydalis > Acanthacorydalis orientalis. The sequence goes on along the minus strand of CM068315.1, from coordinate 42,383,609 downwards.
TTAATTTATTTAAAATTAGTTGAGAAGTATTTTTTACTTGCTTTAAAAGTTAAGAACTTGTGACGTTCTAAAGTTATTTTACTGTTTCAGTATCGAAAAAAATATCTAGTGTTTTTAAATTACTTTTACCATTGATAAAAAATAATTCTTTTCTTTGAATAGAATCTTCTTCTCTTGCATTATAATTTTCCTCATTTATTGTACCTCTTACGATTTTTCGTATAACAGTTTCTTTTCAACCTATTTACACGTTTTTCAATGTCGTTTTTAAACAAATTTTTGTATTGATTTTTTGGAAATTATTTTTAATCACTTCTAAATTCTGTAACTTAATGCTACTATAAATTTCTATTTTACTTCTGTTGAATATTATATATATATATATATATATATATATATATATATATATATATATATACTGTAGCGTACAAATATATTTTAGTTGTGATTTATGACATAATTTAATGAATAAGATAAATTTCGCTATAACTTCGATTATAAAAATGTATTAATAATTATATTTATTGGTGATTATTTGGGAAATTCCTACATACTGTCTGTTTCTATATTTATTAGTCATCTAATCAAGTTTTGATGTGCAAACAATATATTAATTTTTGTGTACAGAGTAACGTTATTCTAAAATTATCGTGTTGTAGAACTGTTTTAAAATTAAACGATTATATAAGTATGTTTAGGGATTCAAGTAAAATAAGGCATTTTTCTATGCTCCCTTATTCTGGAAATGATGACATTAACATCCACATGCACTTATACAGCTTAAAATTAACAATAAGCAAGTGATTAACATTTGTATGGTGTATTTGAAGAGAATTATTCATTTGTGTAACAGTTAATGAAAATGTTCAAAATATGACTGTAAATTATTTTTTTTATTAATTAAAGAAAGAAAAAATGCCTAGCATTAGTGTACTTTTAATATTTTATAAATAACATAAAATATAGGAAAATATATATTCGATCGTTCAGTTTCACTCTATTCAATATTTTATTGTTTTAAAGATAAAGAATCAAAAAAATTGTGTTCATTTATATAATTCTGTTCTTATTTATCTATGTTCATCATAACTGTCAACTTTTTTACGTCTCATAATAATGTTTCATGTTTTTTATAAACCTTCCATTTCTAGCAACCCTTATTAATTAATAATTGAGAAATGTTGTTCCTGTAATTATTTATAGATTGTTTCATAAAGCAATTACTACGAACAAGTATGAACTATAAAATTAATATATTTTTCGAAACTACTCGCTTTAATTTTTTACATAATATATTCATTTTCTCGAACTATGAACAGTTTAATCTATTTGTATGCAGTTTTTTTCACTAACAACGTTTTAAACATAACATATACTTCTTCTCATAGTTCATCAACAGAAATAAATTATTTAAAAATAAAGTCCGAGTCAGATATGAACACCTGCCGTTTATATAATATATTATAACACGAAATGTGCTTTGATAATAAAATGTCATTTTATTTAATATACTTTCGAAAAAAATTAATACGGAGTCAGTAAATCAATGAATATACCACATGAAAACCATTAGGTCGTTACTCCCCGTTTTCCATGCGAATGCAATGAACTCAAACCTGCACCGAAATTAAAAATATCTAAATGAGACTCTGCACCTATCTGTATCCAAATCGCGTGCTCTCCGTTTCGTTCATACGAGATGAGTGAAATAATAATAGAGGAGAGGATACGTTCTAATCAACGCCCGCAGGATCACACTTGGCAGCGGGCCTAATGATCATCGCGGTGACAGAGCGAAGCGGAACGCACATATTGTCACAGAAATAGCATCTCGATCCTATGAGATACGTTCTTAGTTCTTAGGTTTTTCTATTTTTTTAAATATCACAACTAGAGATACATCCACACACGTGCGTGTGGCATGTGTATTAATTCGAATTGGTGTTTATATCACCTTGTACAAATACAAACGAAAGCAATAGTTTCCAGATCAGAACAAGTCAATAAAGTTCCAGATATAAAATAAGCCACCGTATAGTTTTTGATGCACGAAAGAAAATAAGAGAATAATTTCTGTTCAGATTTTCAGAACAGATAATTTCCATATTCAAATTATATATCGAGGAGATTCTTTTAGAATTATTAAATAATTATAAAAATGTAACTGTACGAATGAACAAGAAGATAGATATAAATATTAGTAAAAGTAAAATAATTATTTTAAAATAAAAAAAAGATATCGAATGAAAAATACTCTAACCGTTTTCACTGTACACTATTTTTTCTATTTAATTGAAAAATGAAAAAAACTAGCTTTGCTCATTTAGAATAAAATTTATACAGACTTATCTTTACTTTTATCTGAAACGAATATTCAAAAGTTAATTTTTTACCCTTTCAGTCAAATTAAAATGAACGTCATAGCATGCATATATAGTTTTGATATATTTTATAAAATGGAACATATTTTTCAAAGTGTATTTAAATAGTTTCCCGGTTTTATTGCAAATAAATGAAAATATAATTATTAAAATATACATAATTTTTTCTTCAAGAAAGTCCATATATAAAATTATACTATAATATTGTCATCAATTACTACAATCTGTGAGGTATATGCTAAAAACTGATAAAGAAATTGAAGACTGCACACGTTTACTGTAATTTTTGCAAAAACACAGAAATTGATTTTTTTTAAATAAAATTTTGAAATATACAATAATGAATATAAAGTGCCACAGAATAGTTTTAATACTGTGACTAAAATCACTTTCACTTCTGACTTATTTTATCATTCCAGAAATCATAAAAATTATGATCAAAATTAATCAATCAAATCTTTATTGATTATTATTACCGATTGCTTATACGCATTTAGATGATGATGCCATCATCCTCAGAGCGTTAATAGATTTTTCTGCATTTTTACGTTCTGCGAATTATAGCAACGCCATCCAAATACCCATAAACAACAATCAAAAATGATCAATAATCATTTTTTGGTCAAAATTCTTTGTGGTCTGAGAAGTAAAAAAGAATTAATGTGTGACAATAAATTTAAAAGAATGTTGGAACTGTACTGTGGTAATTTATAATTTTAATCATAAAAACACTTTGTGATCTGAGAAGAAAACAATTCATTTGAGAAAAAAATACAGAATGCATATTACAAATATAATTGAGAAATTCAATACAAAAATGATTCGAGACATTTTTATAAAAAGCATGTAAGAAGAGAATCCCACTGTAAGAGATATTTTAACATTGATGAATTTGATACTATATATATATATATATATATATATATATATATATATATATATATATATATATATATATATATATATATATATATATATATATATATATATATATATATATATATATATATATATATATATCATAGTGAAATATATAAATAGTTTCCAATTTACTTCTATGTCACACAGAAAGACTATACAAGAAAAAAGAACATAAACTACACATACTAAAACTATGTATATTCCAACATCTTCATTTCGTTCGGGAATATAAATGTAAATCACACCTAACAGTGCGCATAAAATCCGTTACAGTTATTTAACGATACCTTTATTCGAAATAAAAACAATCTGGCCGGACAGAGCGCACGAAATGTCGGAATCGTTTCATACGCATCTACCAATTATATAAAAATAGAAAATCATTTCGTTTAACGACCTGCACGGATGCAACTGTTTTACTTATCGGTTAGACACATTAAGCGCACTGATAAAACTGAGGAAACTATCTGTCATTCGACATTCCACGCCTACAATAAAAAATAGACTGAGGACATATTATAAATTTCGGATCGGTGGCTCGGAAGGCTTGTAGACATATCCGCAGCATATTTTTCAGAATAGCTACGTTATATATTTATAGAACTATGTGACATGCATACATACATATATATATATATATATATATATATATATATATATATAATGGAATCAATAAAAATTCTGAATAAAAGGATACAATTTAACATTCTTGAAATCCTTGAAACATAAAAAATATAAAACATAATGAGGAACAAATGAGCACAAATATTCATACGATATTTTATACTCTGAAATTATAAATCTCGCCCTATCTAAAACATATGTAAATTGAACATAAATAGGATTTAATATCCGTTTTCAATGTCTACTTGATGATGGTATACGTGACGAAACTAGTAAGTTAAGTGATCCAAAATCAATATACCTCTACGATTATATATATAATCTTTCAAAATATTTTGAGAGAATCCCATATAACTATTTTACAATAAATTCTATTAAATTCTAATTATTCATTAAAATAATATTAATTTTAAAATAGCTATGGTGTATTATTCATAAGGTCATTTTTTATTATCTATACAGAAAATGACAAGTCAATCACTTTGTAGTTTTTGATTATCAGCATATTTTACTGAAATGCTTATATTATCTGGCGTGATCCACAGCTCTTAGTTCAAAGATAATCGAATTCAATCATTCTTCCATTACTTAAATACACTAGATCATTTTATTATAATGATTCGTATATTTGTTATACAAAAAATAAACATTAACTCAACTCAAAAGAGAGCAGTCTTGATTTTATATAATATATAATTTTAAAATAATCAACAGTGTCTTTAAGTAAAATGTGATAACTTACAATTAAATACTCTTTGGGACAATTAATAAAAACAATAAAATAAAATTGGATTGCCACATTTTAATAAAAAATAAAGAAATTATTAATAAAGGTTTTTTTTATTTCAACTTTTATGACATGCATAAACACAAAATCTCCAAAAAGATTTTTAGTGATAAAAAAACATCACTAGTCAGTCATTATTTAAGAAACTGGGTTTTCTTTTCAATGTTCTCCTTTGACCTATATATGTTTTGTTATCTTTTTCCACTAGTTTTAGCATTTATGCCTTCTTAAGACATATTTCAGTTATGTTTCAAAGTAATTTAAAATTATTTATTTGTTATTGTTCTATATTTTGATTTTTCAATTAATTTTGAACAGATTTAATTAGTTATTTGTTTATAACGGCAGCATATTTATTAGTCTGAAAAGAAATTTACGATATTGATTCAAAATTGGTGTTGAAAGACAATAAGAAATGTGCCAGTCTGAAGGAAAACATTAATAAATGTATAAATATTTGACCTGAAGGATAAAGTATGATAAAAATTATAAAATTGAATGATATTCCAATGTTATGGATAGTACCAAATGAATTTACTGAAAAATTATTATAGCAATCTTATAATTTGATTTTTGGCTCTAGAATATATATATATATATATATAATTATCATAAAATAATTAAAAGTTACTTGACTTTTTTAATTAAAGTCTATTAATTAATTAATGTATTCAAAAAATTAAAATAATTAATCAATGTAAAATTTAAAAAAATGTTCAGTCAGCTATTCTCTGGTTGATTACAAAAAATATATATTTCATTCAATTAATATTTTCATATACTTTCAATTAATTAGTAAAATATGTACATTGATACATCTGTATTTGTATAAAATGTGAACATTCTGTAAAATTTACATCAGGAACAAAAGAATTAATAATTATCTTTCGTACGGCTTGCTTATTTTTATAAATAAAATAAAATAATTCGAAATTCTGGTATATCAAACTTAGCCAAACTATGATTTAATCATGACACAATTACAAAAAATGGTATTACATAAAAAGGATTTTGAAAAAATGATGTCATATTAAATGCAATTGTTTATATATATATATATATATATATATATATATATATATATGTATATATATATATATGTGTGTGTGTATGTATGTGTGTGTGTGTTTATGTGTGTGTACTAATAAAAGAACAAAATTCATACAGAGCATGAAAACATAATCAATACCATTCAAATACAAAAATATAACTTAAATACACGCGAACGCTGGAAATGTTCCAAAAATTCGTCAAAAAAAGCACACTGGGATCACGATCTATTCCCCAAGCAGTCAATAAGAAATAAAAGAATGATTCTGTAAAGAGGTCAGATATTTAGGAAAAAATAATAATAATAAATATACCAAATACCCTGTAGAAAACTAAAACGACACTCGAAAAATGATTCTGTGAGAAAAAAGACACGTACGAAAAACTTGAAAACATATTTAAAAATAATATATATAAAAAAAAGGATACAAATAAAAAACATAACAGTATCCGGTCTGGATTCGGTGGCGAAGGCGACACTGAACGCTTGCATGCAGTTGCATCAATCACGCAACGATAATAATGCATAAAGAGTGTATTTGTATTCTGTTTAGTGATATATTGCTGCGATGTGTGTATGTGTGCATAGTGGATAAGGTTTACGTATGAGTTTGAATGTGTGTTTATCGGAGGGATATTCGACAAGTAAAATGATTCTACCTGTTGCATGGAAATTGTAGCTCAAACGGCCTACTGCGATCAAGACGTTAAATGACCGTCTATAGAGGTACGATTTCGATTTTGGTGATGTATGATTCAATAACAGATTCATGAAAATGTAAGCAAATAGATTATAACGGTAAACAAATTATACTTTATTCTCACAATTTAGTTTATACACTGTAGCTTTCACAGATGAGTTTTTCGCTCATCCCATAAACTATATTTTTTTTCTAATCAAAAATATTTAATAATTGATTCTTTTTAAATATTGCTTTGTGAATTTCAATGACAACTCCATTCTCAGAATGAAATATGTAGAAAGTATATTGATTAATAATCACCTTTTCTTTGATAATTTTTATAGTTTTTTTGGGACAGTAAAAAATCTTATTTGGAAATCCATTTTTATCTTTAATTCAATGTAAGAAACATATCATCAGAAATATTTTTCAAAAGATTTCAATGGCAATACCATCATCTTCAGAGTATTGGAATACATAAAACTCTTTTGATTTACTGTTATCTGTTCTTATATTTAATTTGATTTGAAAAATTAATTAAATATTCAATTAAAAGTGATCCAGAAAATGTTTTCATAATTTATATAAAATATTCAATATTATCGATTACACACAAATAATATATATATATATATATATATATATAATATTAACTGTATTGCATAATATATATATATATATATATATATATATATATATATATATATAAGAAACATTTTCAAAACAAAAAAACGATATAATATTTACATTTGTTCTCATTATTACAGTAATGTGGCTAAATAATATAGTGGTGGTAATTTTTATATACGTTCCTTAGTGAAAATCTGCATTAAAAAAACATTAATCTGAATTTTACAAATTAATGTGTTATCCAACACACAATCCATAAAAAGTTTCTAATCAAAATTGTTCAATAATTGATTATTGGTTATCTTTGAATGTTGTGTATATTCATGTCAAAAATTCAGTCGAAAGTGAATTTACCCACTGGTCCACAATTATATTGTCAAAAATATTATTTTTATTTTTTTATGGATTATGAGATTTTGTATTTCACTATCGATACATCACTTATTTGATTCAAAATTGAATAGTTTTTTTTATCAAAATATCAATATATTCGTTTTATAATTAGTATATATACAAGAGCAGATTTAATTTTAAGAAGTAATAAAATCAATATTAATATTTGAATACAGAGATCATTTTACAGTTCTGAGTTAAATTCACTGTAGATAAATTCATTTCCACAAATAAATGTATTTTCACATCATAAATCACAAAAAACATTTCTGGTAAAAAGTATTCGATAAATCATAAGTGGTAATTTTTGATTGTTGATTATACGCATTTTGTTGGAACAGGCACAGAAAAAGATACAAATTGCAGGAAAATCAGTTTTTTAGATACCTTAGCGATCTAAAGATGATGGCTCAAGAGATGTATAATCAACAATTCAAAATAATCATTATTTATTGAACAATTTTTGCATAGAAATTTTATATGATTTGTGGGATGAAAAAAGAATTCATTTATGGAAATGGCTGCTTTAAAACCCCTATTTAAAAAATTATGCTTTTTGAATTGTGTCATATTTTCAAGGAGCCGATATAAAATAAAAATATCAAAAATGCAATTAAAATATATTAAAACTAGAATTAGAGAACAGATATTTGTTCATCAGTGGGAAATTGTCAAAGCTTAAAAAATACGAGGATAGAGATGACATATAAAACATATATAATTTTCCATTCTGAATTTTACAATCGAAAATTATACTTTTTGATTGTTCCTCCTTCACATATACGTACGTATTTGTACAAATGTGTGTAAGTGTGCGTACATGCACTGCGTGAAAAGCCGTAGAGAAGGCGGGCGGGTGTTGGACTGAGAAAGTGAATCGAATGAAACGACATGCATGTGCGCACGAGACACGTCCCGACGGTAAATATAAACAAGACGGTCAGGCGTCGTTCGACATGACGCTGCCGAGTCCATTCACCGCGCGCGAAAACAATATATACAGATATACAGATAGCGAACGTGTACATACATTATATATATATATATATATATATATATATATATATATATATATAAACACAATACTTTTGCACGTACATATATTTCACAGAGAATATGAATATAAATCGCAGCTATAAATTAATTAGATTTATATATCAGAGTACAGAATAAAATATACAGAGAATGCTAATTACAATCATTCGCCATCAATTTCTACTTAACGTTTAAGTATTAGTTGTACTTAATCCAATATATATATATATATATATATATATATATATATATATATATATATATATATATAACAATACCATATTACTGACAATATCAATAATTGGTTTGTATACAGGATTGAAAAGACTGAAATAATACTGTGATATTAACAGGCTAAAAGTAAATGTAAAGAAGACTGGAATTATGATATTTAGTAAAACAAATAATAATAGTAGAAAATAAAGTTAGCACTATAATAATGAAACAGTAATCGTAAATAAATATAAATATTTTGAGGTGTGATTGAGCAATATGAAAAGTAGTATTTACTTCAAAAAATAATAATAATAGCCTAAAAGCCATACACAGTATTATAAATCATATATATATATATATATATATATATATATATATTCAGAATTTTATTGAAAATAATAAAAATACAAAAAATAGTATAATATAGAAGAAATTCGTTCTTGATCTATTCTAAAAAAATTGAAACATTGCAATAAAATACTTTTTTTAAAAAAAAGTAAAATTTCACTTGCCTTTGTTTCTTCTTTTATTCTGTTTTATTCTTTTCTTTATTTCTCTCCGTATTTGTTGTATTTAAATACAGAGAGAGAGAGAAAGAGAGGAAATCTGTGAACCATAAATTTCAACCTAAATTTTAAAAATGTGATATTCTGTTAAAGGCACTATTCATATCAACATAACAATTATATTTTCCATAAAACTTGTTAAATTAACTCAAACTATCATTTAAATAGTAAATATATAAAAATATAATAAAAAAATTAAAAATGTCACTAAATTCTTTACGGATAATCAATATATGTGTTTACATTTAATTATCAACATATTTCGATGAACAGTCATATCAAATGCATATATCTGTAAAATGTATAAACAAGTAGGTGTGCTTATAAATCAACATACAGTAAAAATAAATATTTCATAAAATAAAAAAGTGTTTCATATTCAAACAAAAAAAGAAATATTTTAATATACTGAAAAAATATGTACGCCTACATTTGAGTACTTTGACCTAGACAATTTTATTTTTAAAATGTGCGGGTAGTTTTCAAACACGATTGAGTAAATTGTGATGCAGTTTTGCAGCTGCTGTTTGAAGTATATTTTCAGACTTGCATATACATATTTTCCTTTGCAATCCAGTTTGTTTTCTTTATAAACGACAGTATCTGATTGCACGTTTACATATTTTTTTAGTTTGAAAATACATTTTCGTACGGTTCATGAAAATCCATTAGTTGAACGCAAATGATAAAAAAAATTTGATTGAAATTTCATGTAGCACAATATATTCAAATTCGAGAAATTTTCCAATACACTGATTACTAGAGTTTTTGACAAAATCATGCAAAAATTAATTGTGGATAAGTGGAACAACTGAATTTATAAAATTCTCAACCACTATATATAAAAGAAATTCGTATATTTTATATAATTCAGAAAAGTTTACATCTAAGCACATCACATTTATTTTATATCTACTTCATAATGCGTCTTTTGATATTTAACCTCTACGTTCTAAGTTGTGGTGTAAAAGTTTATTTTAATTTTTTTAATATTATTACCAAACGTATTGTGGTAATTTTACACATATTTTCAACAAAAAATTCATTTAGAAAATTTCCCTCACTCCATCGCTTTCTCTCTCTCCTTTTCTCTCTCTCTCTCTCTCTCTCTCTATATATATATATATATATGTGTGTGTGTGTGTGTGTGTGTGTGCACGCGTGTGTGTGTATGTGGGTGTGTGTGTGACGAAAGTGAAAACGTAAATATTTATATTGTCAATTTTAACCAACTGTAAAGAAAATATTTATTTGTACACATAGATGATCTCAGAAGCAGTATGAAAAATATATGGATACACATTTTTCTATAAAAACGTTTATAATTGTTCTTTACGCTAGGGATTTCCAACAATTATAGAGTCAAGGGCATATTCAAATAGAAAAAATGGTCATAGTTGCCATTAAATATATATATATATATATATATATATATATATATATATATATATATATATATATATATATATATATATTAATGGATTTATCACACATAATTGTTATAAATACGTCAAAAGTGATATTTATTTGTAACCTGATTTAACTACTTATTTCGTAATATTTCTATAAATACATATATATATATATATATATATATATATATATATATATATATGTATGTATATATACGAGTATATATATATATATATATATATATATATATATATATAACTTCCTATTTATTTTACTGAAATAATAAATAAATAAACGAAAGCTTATTACAAAACAATAGAGATTTTTTTATAAAATATTTATAAATTGATTAATTTTATTTAATTTCTATCATCATTATATATCTTAGAGATCCCATTTCAAAACCAATTCATATCTCGTCAATAAAATGAAACAGAATTCAATACGCAGAACTTGAAAATCTTAAACTTGACTTCATTGACATTTTAAACATTTTTTCTACATGAAGGTATTTCAAAAAGAATGATCATTCTCAGAAATCATAAATAAACAATGGCGAGTAGAATGAAATTTTACTTTTTGTCTTAAATTTCAATATTTTCATGAATTAATTTTCTCTCACCCCGTAAATAAAATAAAATGTAGTAAAAAATGTTCAGTAAATGATTATTGATTATTTTTTATTGTTTCTTATAAGCATTTTTGTGATGATATCATCCACAGAGCGGTAAGTGGCAGAAAAATCTATAAAAAAATTCTAAAAATGATAGAATCGCCATCGAAATGAGTATAAAAAATAATTAAAAATGACCAATAATCATTTACTATACATTTTTAATCAGAAAAAGTGTTTGTGGTTAGTCGAATGAAAAAAGAATTCATTTGGGAAGGTAAATTTAACCATTATCAGAATTTTAATACCGTATCGTGGCGTATAAAGCGATCTACGTATAAGAAGAGGTCGAAATTTTAAGATAATATTTATATATTTATCAAATATCGGTCGTATAATCCGTTCCTAAATTAACACCTCTTTCACATATTATAATAGAATTTTATGTTCGAAATCAAAATTAGGGGATTTACATTTTTCGATTTAAAAATTTCAAAAATAAAATATCACCTTACTTTGACATATTGTGTGGCTTGTATCTAGAAGGCTATGTATTTTATTTTTAAAAACTTATTTAAAATGAATTATTCAATGAATTTATGCTATATACCAAATTTTGAGTTTCTTTTTTTAAATAAAGAATTTAATTTCTATATAAGCAGAATAAATTCTTCGTGTTGTTTTTAAAGACTCTGTTTTTGTATTGGACGTATAAAACCTCCTATTTTTTAAATTTTTTTTGAGTTTTAAAGGTCGCCTTATATGCCGAGATGTACGGTATTTTATCTTACTAAATGTATTTTAATCTAATTATGATATAAAATAACATCATTTTTATGGATCATTATATTTAATGATAAGATAAAATCATATCCCTAATGATTTGAGGCTTAAAAAATGGAAACATCTTTCCTCGTTGGTTTTATTTGTTTCATAATTTTAATGTTTGATATGATAATAACGTTAATATAAAAAAAGTATTAATTATGTGAATGTTTAGCAAATTAATTAAGTGAACGTTTTAGAACGTAAATGCAACAACCTTTTGACTTCAATTAATATCGTATCAAAATAATAAATGATAACAACATACAATCACTGAAACAATTTAAGTCGAAGATAAATAAAGTCTATTCTGTGAAAATAAAATAAATTACGTTCATTAAACGTGATTCCGGAATGGTGTACTCAGAGCATCCTCTGTCTATACACTCCGCCTTTCCGATGCAACGGATGCCTTTTTATCTGACACTTAAGAGACGCCTTCGTGTGGGCGTCGTGACGCGCCGTTCTGTTTATCGTTATACCGTGTTACCTCCGTTGTTGCATTTACTTATCAGATCGCGATATATATTTTCCACGGGGACCTATTGCTGTATACTCGACAGATAAAGGTGCTGTCTGGCATGACCGTCTCGAACGAATTTCGTACCATCTACATGGCGTGGCTGTTAATAATCGATTTTGTTCATGAACTTTTCTACATTCCACAAAATACATTAGGCATGCGAATATACAAAGTGTTTTCAAAAGTGTGTAACATATGTATGTAAGTTAACAAAAATACACAAATGCGTTATTAAATTTAGTAACAACTATAGAAAATGAATCATTCTTTTGGAAAAAATATTATATTTTTATTCTATTATAAATATATCGTTATATATTCAACCAATCAATTAAAATTTGAATTTTCAATAAATCACAAACTGACTATAAAATAAAACTTATACAAACACATATTTCGAATACATAACTTTGATAGATTTTATCTTATATGAATAAATTTTCAATCCTCCACTAACTACAAACACTTTTTCTAATCGAGAATATTCAACACTTGATTATTGATTGTCTCTATTGTTACTGATATGCTCGATGGCAATGCCATCATTTTCAAAGTGTTGAAGTATGTCTTAATCCAACCTAACTTGACCTGACTTCAAAGGTGGATTCAGTCAATTAAGCTTAAAGAGAGGATAAAGATAAGAACTGAGAAATACACATACATTTTATTCAGAAATTCATAAATATATATATAGCAGTTATTGAAATTTTATTTGTACTGTTTAAAATAAACTAATTATAATAAGATTTTTTATTAACGAAAATTAAAATTTAATTTTAAAGTTTGTTAACTGAAACAAAAAGTCAGAGGATAATCATAACCAAGGGTACACCCCACTGAATCTGCCTTTGCTTGATATGAACAAACTTGACTTAATCTATGTAACTAAACTTGACCAGATCTGATCTGTATAGCCTTACTAATAACACACAAATATAAAAAAAAATACCTAAAAATATCTCTTGAGAAATTTTGTTCATAGAAAATTGTCTTTCATAAAGTTCTTGTTGGAAGGATTGACTTTCGAAGAACTATATTCGAAAATTTTCCAGTTACAATTTTACATAGAATTTACCTACTCTTTTAGATCCTTCTAGATAGTATTTAATATGCTAAGTTCCACTTCATACAAAGGATCGTTTAAAGTAACAAAAAATAAGTTGAAAGATAAAACATATTTCATTTAGTTACCCTGACGTATTTTATTTGTGTCATGATGCTTCTTACTTTAATGGTATATATATATATATATATATATATATATATATATATATATATATATATATATATATATATGAGGGTGGAAGAGTAAATTGATTCATGTACTCGCCCAAGGAGAGAAGGACAGCTGTATATGTTTTCATAGAGTTCCATCCCTTTATTAAGTTGTTCCGCCATTAATTTTTCATTTGACAATTATTTCAACACAAGCGTTTCATGCGAACCTGCAAAATGGATCAAATCAGAATTCGATGTATGATTCAATTCTTTTTTGGAAGGGAAAACAGCGAAGAAAATCCATAAGAGGATATTTCCTGTATTGGATGCATCTTTTCCTTTCTACGAAACTAATCGAATTTGGGTGAATGAATTTAAACGTGACAAAACGAGCATGCATCGAAGATGCATCACGCTCAGGAGGTCCAAAAACAGCTGTCACGTCAGAAATCATCGCTAAAGTCCAAGATATGGTTTTATCCCACTACCGAGAAAGTGAGCAAGCGAACATATTTCATTTTGCATTATGAATTGCATATGAAAAAACTTTTCGTAGAATGGGTGCCGCGTTTGCTCACTGTAGATCAAAAACGAGTTTATGTACGAACATCATCCGACTTCTTGGAGCTGTTTAAAAAAAATCCAAAGGATTTCATGTGACGTTTTGTGATCATGGATGAAACTTGGATTCATCCTTGTACACCAGAATCGAAAACGCAATCAAAACAATAGACTAAATCCAGTGAAAATGTTCTGAAAAAAGCAAAAACGGTTCACTCTGCTGGAAAGATGCTATCGTCAATTTTCTAGGATGCGAAAGGAATTCTCTTGATCGACTATTTTTAGAAGGAAAAAAGTTACTGGCCAATACCACGCGTCACTTTTGGAGAAATTTAAGGCAGCGATCGAGAAAAAAGTCCTGGAATGACCATGAAACAAGAATTTTTTCACCATTACAATGCACCAGCTTATTCCAGCGTTCTCGCTAAAAATTGGCCAAATTGAAGTTTCAAGTCATTCTGCATTCACTGTATATACCTAATTTGGCTATATTGGACTTCTATCTGTTCCCGAAACTCAAAATTTTCTTGGTTGTTGAAGAGGCGTTAGAAGCTGTAAATGGCTGTTTTGAGAACCTAGAAGAGATACACTTTCGGAAAGGAATCGCAAAACTGGAGAAACATTGAGGCTAGTGCGTTGAGCTCCGAGTGGATTATGCTAAAAAATAAAGTACACTTTGAAATTAAAGCTATTGTCTCTGTTGAACAAGTTAACCTCCGTCTATATATATATATATATATATATATATATATATATATATATATATATATATATATATGTATATACATATAATCTTCTCATGATATAATTAAACCTTTCATGATTCCCAACTCTGAGCTTGTCGCATTTCTCGTTGCACTGGATGCAGCTTCGGTCGATATATAGTACAGCTTCCATCCGTCCAACTACTTGGCTTACAATATGTATGCATTTACATTCATAGCATTTAATAAAAATAGTTAAAATTCATCCGAGAACAATCTGTAATATTCCGTATTTTAAAATATCGAAAAATAATAATTTTTATTATATGAGTGGTTATTAAATTAATTATATTGAATTTTGGATTAATTAAGGATTTTTTTCTAAAAAAATACCTCTTTGTTGGTGAGCTGTTATATTATATTTCTTGCTTAGTGTTTGTCATTGCTGTATATAAGAAGGTTCTTGTAGCTGGAGACAACATTTTGCACTAGCTTATTATAATATCAATATTGTTAGTATTATATATGAAGTAAATATAAATATAATGCGTCAGAGATTAAACAAATATATATATATATATATATATATATATATATATATATATATATATATATATATATTCTTTTAAACGTCGAATTATTGAATACCAAAACTACCCTAACAATTTTACAAAAATAATTGACATTTTTGATACACTAGGGTATTAGGAGCACTGAAATTACAAGAAGTATCTTTTAATTTTTTTTATAAATTAAATTGTTATTGCTAACACATCTTTATGATTAATTTAGAAATTTAAAATTTTGTTTCTTATAAGTTTCTGTTGACACACACACACACACATATATATATATATATATAGCAAATTCTCAGCCTACAAAAATTCATTACTTTTTTAAAAATTACATGTGTTTTAGAAGTATATTGATCTAATTTCCAAAATTAATTAAAATTTTCTGCCATCTTTAGGTGAAATGATTTTGTGACATTTATGATTTCAAATTATACAGAAGTGCATATAGTTTTGGAAAATGATTTTCTTATTATTTAAATATATATTATTACATACAGCACATGTTGAGTATTTGGTCGAATTTTGCCAATATATATTTTTTGGGACTATTTGAAGTGATTTACAAAATAAACTTTATTCCTAGCAATAAAGTACATATATATATATATATATATATATATATATATATATATATATATATATATATATATGCATATAAATAAATATTCATATTTCTTATTAAAAATATATTATGGGATATATATATATATATATATATATATATATATATATATATATATACAATACGCGCTTATGATTGATGTGAGATACCAATTTGCTTGCTTTACCATTTTTTTGAAATTAAAACGAAAAAAGTACAATTTACGAGCAAACATTGAAGGATGAGTAAGTAGCAACAAGGTTGGTGTAGCGGTCTATCAGTCCGTTGCATGCGAGGATTCTATGCAATGACAGATGATATCGTGCTACTAATGGCATCGCCTGCGTTCTGAACTATGGAGAACATATTACACAAGTGCTCTCGTTTATTATTTTATGAATATAATTACAATAACAATAACTTGATGGTATTGGTTCTCTTTATCTGTTTATACATTATTGTCTGGTTCGCGTTAATACGATAAGAATTCTCTTCCAAATACAAATAAATCGATGAACTGAATTCACTCGAGTACATGGAATGATCATCAATCTTGAACTTTAGAACATTTTTATCCATTTTTCAACAAATTCGGAAAAAGAAGAAAATAAAAATTTTATAACACGTCCAAAGAACACTTAACATCGAAGTTGTAGGTTTTATGGTAGAAATTTTATATCGATGGCATTGCGCTTAGATATACTTTAAAGTTATATTTTATAATAAATTAAAAAAGAGCCTATTTATTACATTATCGAATACTAATTTCGAAATCATTAACTCATGAATTTATGAAATTATAATTGTATATTTTTATAACTGTGATCTCGTCAATATATTATCCTGGTTATCTTCGTCGTTCCGAGTATTTATTTAGAAAAACAAACACAGAGGTAATCTAACAAACGAAGACAAACAGAATAATTTCAAAAATGAATTAGTGATTCATTTACAATTAATATTTTAGTCTGTAACATAAAAATAAATTTAGTTAGAAAATTCATTTAAAAACGACAGTTTAAATATTAATTTTTAATATATTTTTTTGTTAGTTTCTACAACAAAAATGCATTTTATTGATAATTATGTACCGTATTCTATTTTTTAAAGAACAAAAAACAAACTGTAAGGAGAGACTATTTTTCATTCTAAATCTTTTATGTATCCTCTTTAATTGTTGATAAAATTTAACTTGAGAAAAATATTACCAACTTGTCATAAGAAAAATGATCTTAGTTCACATATAATGAAGTTTGGTCATAAACAGATTTAAAAAAAAACGTAAATTAAAAAAAAATCCTATAAATCAAATACAATGGATTATCCTACAACATAAGGAATGGCACTGGTTAGTAATGTCTAGTAAATCCGAGAACTATGCTGTTTTTCGTGTTTAATTGTTGGTAATTTTGAATTTATTGCTTGTAAAAGTTGAAATAAAACATTTATTAGATATTTATAGTACGTGTGGCAAAGAATAACTATTTTTATTACGTATTTATTTTATATTTATGGATGTTTTTGTAAATAGAAACTGTAATATTTTTTTATAGAACTCGTTTTCATTGTAATTATTTTTTATTTTTAATTAGAATATAAACAGACTCGTTTACTTTGTGTTTAAGTCTTTTCAATAACTTTTTATTTAAATATACTTTTATATTAACACGTGTTTTATATTAATGTTTTATATTTCTATATTTTTTCCCAAAAATTTTATTACATTTCATTACAAAAATATGTAACTTGTAAATATGGAGCCATAATTTTTATAATGTATTTTTTTATAAAAATATACATCATAAAATTATTTGTAATAACATAAAATAACTAAATTTTGTTTCAATCGTGTAAATCTTATATTTTGATAAACTTAGTGTATTGAAAAATCACTCCAACATACTGAGTACAACACCAGAGTGAGTAGACCAATTTACCAACATATTCAGTAGACAAATTGTCAGTAAAAGACAACAAATTATTTTTAAGCCGTATACCTGCGTGACTGGTATTGTTGTAGTATATTTAAAACAGTATTTTCATTTTTATAATTGGAAAATATTATGGAAGAGGTTATTTATTACAAAAAATATTAAATGTTTAATTAAAACAAACTCAACAGTTAAACGGCTAAAATCTTTCTCTGTTACTTAAATACTATTCTTAGGTTCTATAACATTTGATAAAAACACATCTTACTTTTCATTCTTTTTGTCTGCATTAATCAAAAATTCAGTACGGACTTCTTTAATTACAATAGAATCACAAAAATCTGATCTCTGATTGCTTTACATTCTCTGTAATGTGATGTAGCTGTAAAATGTGTTAAATAATCCTTGAGTAATCATGCAAAAATAACTCTAGGACATGCTCATAATCTTTTACTAAATACCTCCACTAAATCTCAATATTTAGTGTACCACAAGATCTAGTGTACTTATAAACTTTTCTTAATAATTTTAATAAACATAACTAGATCTAGTAGTTCTCTGAATTAACTTTTCACTCGCTTCATAAAGCACAAATAATTTCAGAACAAAAGATTCAACAATTAATTTTTAATTGTCAATTTCGATGGTGATTTCATTATTCTCAAAATGATAAAGTACAGAAAATCTAATAATTCATATTTTAATTTATGTAGATTATTATATTTTAATCATAATAAAATTATAATTGTATGTTTTTGTATATTTTATCCACTCGATGCATTGTACTTATGGTGTTTGTATCATCTGAGTGACTATTCTGTACTACTAGTTATGACACGTGCGCTATTGCCATATTTATGTAAGAAATAAATATCTCTAACATTTATCTACAATATTTTAATTTATTCTAATTAAAAAATACAAAAATCTAGTTCAGTAAAATCTATTGCGGTTTACTTATGATTCAACTTTTTTATTATCACATAATATAAGACATAAACAATTCTTGCTGAATATTTTAAATACTAACTTAATTTTGGCGGATAACTTTTATTAATAATAGTTCAATCGTGTCTTTGCAATGCAACGTGATAGTCCTCAAATTATTTTGCCTCATTTCAAATTTATTCTCCTAATATTTGACTTGTTGCCTTGTCATAAATAATTTGTGAATGGAAAAAACTCCTCTTTCCTCTTTTTTATAATTTTAGCACAACCATTTTGCTGACTCTAAAAACTTGATATATTTATTATCTCAATACTCACTGATATCAATTATAACATATCAAAACGATCGTCATTTCTGTTGGTACAACACACCAGTACACCTGATTATAAAATTTAACTTTAAAAAATGGGATTGAATAATGGAAAATGTATAATACGTATAAAATGATTAATATTTCAGAATAAGAAAATTATAAGATAAAATACATTGAATTGTATACAGTTATTTTAAATATTTATCCAAAATTATTAGGTTGGTATGAAAGAAATTGTGGTTTTGTTTTCTGAATTCTAAACTTAATTTTTTTCAATGAAAGTGTCGTTTCATCGTTTTTATGTTAATATCATTTTAAAGTGCATTCCTTGGTTTGTATTTTGGTAACATCGACTTTGGTTTTATTATTAATTTTGTTCCAAATTGGGCTATTGAATTGAAGATGGAAAAGACGCAAATAAGAGTAATTTTTTGTATGAGCTCAAAACGAGTGGTAAAGAAATAGAAACTGCTCGTAAACAAAACGATGCTTTTGGTATGGGCACTAATAGGGAACATACGCTGCAATGATGGTTCCTAAGTTCAAATTAAAATTTCGTGTTAGAGACGAGAACCTTGAAGTTAAAAAAGGTCACGGGTGTCCTTCTTCAGTTCATAATGATGAATAGTTGAATCAGATCCACGCATAACAATTCGAGAGCTTGCAAAAAAGTTAGGCGTTAGTCATCCTTCAGTTCTGAACCATTTAAAACAGATAGGAAAATCAAAAAAGCTAGTCAAATGGGTGCCGCGCGAACTAACCAAACAGCAATTATTGTTCTACAGCCCAATATTAATGGTTATACAATTTTTTTTGTACATTTTAAAAAAAAAAAAATATTTAAATTAATTATATTTTCTTTTTACAAATCAATTTTCATTACAAATTTATATTATATTTATTTTTTCATTACTTTGATAAAAATTGTATTAATTTTAAAACAGTTTATATGTACGAGACATATAACAAAATTGTTCTCTTCGGTGGCTCAGAAATAATTCTTTTTTAATAAACAATGACATATCTAATAATCTCGTATTCATATTCATGAATATTGGTCAACAGCTCATCATGGTAGCCATTCCATTGTAGCCACTTCTCATATGACTTTCAGACAATAATCATACACACATCCATCCATATATATATATATATATATATATATATATATATATATATATATATATATATATATATATATATATGAGAATAATACTGGTGAATTAAAGTTTCCCATATCAAGCATCCCACTCGACCTTACAACGAAGATAAGTCGCATATACGCTGGTGGTGGTGTAACGCGGTGCACGCGGACTGCGAGGGGGACGCGTCGGTGGCGTTGGTGCCGTCCCGGACCCGTCTCAGACCCGTCGGAGCACGGCCTCAAGGAGATTGATGACTCTCCGTGCAGTACCCACACCAATCCATCTAAACCATCCGTCTGTAAGTCCGTTACTCCGTTTACGTACATCGAACGAAACGAGTGCCGCGCCAGTTTGACGTAACATGTTTAGATCTAATCGGCACGCGTTTACAACTTACTACTATAACTTTCTGAAAGCTGAATAGAAAATACATTACGTTCGAACAGTTTTCACATTGTTTTGAGATTTTCAGTAAAAATAAAACTGAAGGATAGAAAAATAGTTGCTGAAGAGTAATAAATCGCTAAACGAGAAAGTTTCTAATACTCTAATTATAAGATTAAGAGCGTGTATTTAGATAAAACTAAATATGTTTTCTGTTTCAAGAATAAATGGACTTTTTCATGAAAAAATACACTCAAGCATGTAAAGAACTACTTTATTGATTTATGATAATATTATTCGTTAATTATTATCATTTATTAATAATACATACATGTTTATTACTTCATAAACTAGTTCTTATGAAATATCTAAAAATTTCCATCGTTGTTTAAGATGACGTTCTTGGTTTTTCATCTAACTTATACTCATACATTCTAAACGGGAAAAAACATTTATTTTTTCTGCATGAAAAAATAATATATCTGAAACAAACAAAAATCATCATTTTTCTACTTGATTTGAAATCAAAAACAATCCAACATTGTCTGTATGTCATTACTACTTCTTCAAATAGAAGAAATTTTATTTGATTAAAGACTTATGTTCTTCTATACTCAATCAATATAATTTCAGAATGACCAAAATATTATTTTTCATCAAATTTAGTGCTCTATGTCTACTCTTCTTCTAAATCAATAATATATTAGTTTGGTGTAAAAATAATTGCGGTTTTTACGTATTGAGTATAAATACGTATATATCAGTTAAAGATTATATTTATTAATAAAAATATAGACCATTGTCTCGCACAGATTTCTCCAAACAGGAAACAAGTTTGTTTCTTCCTACAAGATAGAATTCTGGAGTCCTGGAATTGACGAATTCGTCGAAAGCGCTTTGAGTTAATGCTTAATCTTTAAAAAAATTCTCTCGTAAGAAATTACTCAAATGTTTAAAAAAATGATAATCTGTCAGAAACAGATCTGGAGAATAAGGTGGGTGTGGTAATCATTCATAAACCAGTTCATTTATTTTTTTTAGTCATTTGTGAGACGTGTGGTCGGGCGTTGTAAAGAAGTTTTTCTACTGTTATTGTTTCTCCAGGATTTAAGTTGTAGTGAATAATGCCACTTGCCTACCACCAAACAGTGACCATAATCTTTTTTTATGAAGTTTTGGTTTAGGAAACTGTTTTGGTGCTTCTCCTCAGTCTAACCACTGAAATGAACGTTTCTGATTGTTGCATAGGATCCACTTTTCATCACATTGGATAAAGCGAACAAGAAAGGGATCATTTTTGTTAAGCAAAAGAAGCTCAGAGCAGACATCGTATTACCGAATTGCTTGATGTTCATTTCGTTCATATAACATCCATTTATACAGCATTTTTGTTTTTCCAATTAGGCTCAAATGTCGAACAACTATTGAATGATCAACATTGAGTTCTTCTACTACCGCTCGAGTTGTTTTACGTGTGTCCGTTTCAATAATAGTTCTTAAATCATTATTATCTATATCTGAAGGACGTCCACGACCTTCCTCATCATCAAGGCTTTCGTTTCCATCACGAATTTTGTGGAACCAGGGTTGATCTGTACATTTACTGATTGATTCTTTGTCGAAAACAAATTTGATATTTCGAGCAGTTACTGTTGCTTTACATTCCAATTTAAACTCTTACAACAAAATCGCGCGAATTTGCTTTTTTCCATGACTAATTTAAGAGGTTATATCCAATAATACTAAAAAATGAAAACAATAGACATAAGCTGAAATCAGTAGCGCTAATTTTATTCTTTACAATGATGTATCACATGATTATAACAAAAGATAATGATGGTACTAGGTAATGGTAACTAGAAAAATCGGCACCAAACTTAAAATGACAAAAACCGCAATTATTTTTGCACCAAGCTAATAGAATGTAAATCTTTGATTTCTTGATCGTAAGTTAAGAAATGATGAAGAAAATAATTTGTTTATCCGACAATTATAATTTGTAACTGCACCCACACCTTTTTCTAACAAAAAATTTTTAAACCAATCGTCTATTTTTAGGCTACAAATCAAAATCATTTATTTGATTTTTTTAATTATAAATTAATCACTTGCAATGAAAAAATTTACTTTTCAGCGGAAGTAAATTTATTAAATTTATAATACATATTTTATAAAAAAAATAATTCTTTTTTTGAACATTTTAATATTTTACAAATGTATTTCTGCTCCCCCATAAACCACACGATATTTAAAATATTGTACAGGTATACCAAACTGAATATGTGTATGTGTTACATAACGTTCTTTCAATACCCAAAATTACATAATTAAAATAGAATGGGGTCTCACAGTATTAATAATGTCAATTAAAAAAACATTCTACAATCTCTAACTTTCTGTTAAAAATTACATAGTGAATTTTCCAAGCTAAATGTAGAAAATTAAAAAAACATCTCATTTTAATCACAAATCAGATTCTTATTTTGCATATTCCAAAAACTATTGATATCTCTTTTTGTATTAGATAAACGAATACTATTATATTATAACAAACGTATCCATTATTCCTTAATCATTTTGGAAAATCGATGACATTTTACAATCAGAGTCTGAATAAAGCGCTGCGAACTCGAGCACTGATGGACGATTAATCAAATAATCTCGAACGAGCAATCGTACAGATACAATCAACAGAATTCTGCTTAATGTCGGTCATATTAAGGATTATTTTTTATGTTTCATATGTATTTGAGACATTTTTTCAAGAAAATTATTTATCATAATATTCGGTATAATGTAAATCAATAACAAAACGTCCTCTAAAAATTATACACAAAAATTCAAAATATTGCCGAACTTTAAAAAAGAATTTCACTATTGATTGATTGCAGTTTATTATGTTTTTATATTATTAAATAAAATGTTATCTATTAATTTATTTTTCTGAAGAAATAAATAAATACTTTCAGAAAAAACGATTTAAAAATGAAGATTTTTATCAACACCAAAATATTACATTACAGAAAAATCTCAAGGAATGAGATTTTTCAAAAGAATCAGATTTTTCTGTCATTAACGACAACGATAATAGCACCTCCCATCAAAATGCGCATAATAAACAATGAAAAATAATCAATAATCATTTATTGAATATTTTTTGCTTAGAAAAATGGTAATGATTTGTGGATAGAGAGATAAATTCAATTTACAAAACTGAATTTAACCCTAGTAACTAAAATGTATTGTAATTAAATTTCCTTATTGATTTTCTCATTAAATTTACTAATTTATATATTTTTTCATGCAAGTACTTCGAAAAAGTAATTAAAAATGTGACATAATTGTTTATTTTTAAACATGCAATCCCATTAATATATTATTGGCTTGATCCTGTTGAATTACTCTTAAAATACAGTAGAATACGTCGAAAGTAATCAGCAAAACCATGATAAAGAGGACAATAAACTGAAATAAACTATTCGTGAATGTATAGTACTTAATAATAAATTTATAAGAGTAAAGTTTTATAATAGATTCTATATTTTAGTTTTTAATAAAAATTAATCTTATCTAAAATAAATATTTTCATATTTAGTTATTTTAATACAAAGGTAAAATCCATGTTCTTAATTGTTTCAAATAGTCATTTTCGTAATAAAAGAAGACTCATTCTTCGGGTCTTAAGATGTTTCGGTATATTAAATAATTAGTATCCGTAATAAAATTAAAACATATGGCACATTAATCAAACATCCCGTCGTTTTAATCACACAAATACAAATCGTCATGTCTTGTATTCAAATATTAATTAAAATCTATTCGTATGGTGTTATGTACCGAAATGCCGGCACTACTTGAAAATTATAGTATTCTATGTAGGTGCAATCATTAACGATGCATAAAAAAATCTAAGCACTCATTCAAAATGATGTGTGATCAAAAATCTCAATTTGGATATGGAAGTATATCGATCGAACTGACCGCTCCAGATTGTGTTGTTTATTTTATATCTCGTATAAATTATGTTAATAACAAAATGTTATTCCACGTTGAACACATGCACAAATGTGCGGAAGCAAGTTTGTGCGCTGGACGTATGTGTACGATGATGATGATGATGATGACGGAGGATGATTTCGAAAAAACCTACTCGCCTGTGTACTTTTGCGTGACGGTGAAAAATTCGCGCATCTCATTTGATTAAAATCAACATTCTCGTCGCGGCATACCAGTTCTAAACAACGACCGGCCCAGATTTTTAGGCACAGACACATATTATCCGAGCAAAGCAATCCAATCATGCATGGCCTGACGATCAGTAAACAATACGAACTGTGTGTAGAACATTGAGAACACCTCTCACTTGTAGAGTATGTCTAACTACACACAAATCGTAGGTCTACTACAGGCGGGGATGTCCAAAAGTACCAAGAAGTGGTTCTATCCGATAAATAAATTAAATAAAAACATTTTTAGCGCATTTCATATCCGCCATGTTATTTCTAATTTCAAATTTCTCACTTGCATTCGAAAGTAAACATTTTGAATTTATTATATAAAACAATTTAGTATCATTAGTTAAATTAACAATAAAAAATATTACAAAAGTTTAATTCACTGTTCCAAATAATTCATATTAAATCTGAAATATTTATTTTTTTAATTTAAATATTTTTAAAAGTATTAAACTAACAATTATTTAAAAAAACGTAAACCAAAACACTCAGAATGTTTCTCGTGTGTGCTTTTAGAAAGAAACTCAGTGAAATCTTGTTGTATCTGTGCATTCTGTCAAACTCAACTTCCTTATATCTTATAATTATATGTTTTTATGCCTGCGATCTCATTAATATGTTATTTAATCGATCTTCATTGTTTTGAATCAACTAAATGTCTGTTTTACACTACTAGTTTCTGGCACTAATGTCATCCTCAAGTAGATATTGAAGACTAGTATCTGCTTCAATCATTACCACACATTAGTATATTATAAATAAACATTATTTTACGAATTAAAAGTTTTTGATATATTTTTCCATAAAATATAATCGCGATATTAAAAGTGCTCTTATATGATAATCTCAATAAATAGATATTTTTAATAATGCTGAGTAAAAATAAAAACTTTATCAATGTTCTGCTAAATTAATAAAAACTACCTTAAATTAATGAAGACATATTTGTTTGGATTATAGAGAGAAAAAAATCATTTGTGAAAGTAAATTTAGCCACAGTGTCATAACTGATTTCTGTTAAATGATAACACTATTCGTAAACGTTTAACTGCAAATTTGGAACCGAGGTAAAAAATTGTATGAAATCCTCATGTATACAATCCTTCCTTATTCTATTGAAGAGTTTTTCTAAACAAAATAGTATTTCAATTTTTCTCCAGCGATCGTTTTGATCAGTTTTTTTATTATTCCAAAAATTGGAATAAAATATAAAAGAAGATAATTTCTTTTTTTATAATACACGTTTTATATTAATACATAATTTATCTAGATTACAATATAATTATGAAAACACTATCATAGATTATAGGAGTTTTAATTATATTTTTTTTAATTGTCTAAATAAATTCGGATATTATAGAAAACATCGGTGTTCATCATGGACAAATTAGTTTATTGGCAGACCCCGATTTTCACCATAAGGTTATTAGTGTTAAATTTTAAATGCGGAAAATCTAAGAATATGTAAGAAAAATACAGAATGCCTTTGTAATTTTAAGTTGTTTAAATGTTGGATCAAATTGAAAAAAATATATTACTTTAATGAAAAAAATTTAACAAATATATTCTTTATTATTAAATGAATATCAATAATTAATAAATTCTCCTTCTTTCATTATTATAAATCAATTGAACAAAATGAAAACAAATAAGAAATATATCATGTATTAGTGTACTGCATTATACGTTTTAACTTAACCAATTTCACAATTTGATTAATTAGTTCTTTTTATTCAATATAAATCAATGCATTCATCAACTAATGTATAATTATTTTCTTCAGTGGTAACGATTATCTAATATACAAGTGAACGTAAAATGTTAAAAGTTTATTACGCAAAAGATTCGATAAAATATTCTATTTTTAATTATCTTCATAAAATAAAATTGATCGCCGATATTCCTAATAAAAAAAACATATATATATATATATATATATATATATATATATATATATATATATATATATATATATATATATATATATATATATATATATATATGTGTGTGTGTGTGTGTGTGCGTGTGTGCATATATATAAAAAAGTTTGAATTTTTCGTTCTTAAAACAGCAATAAAAAATGAATAACTAAAAAACAAACTATTAGATATGTTAAAAATTGAAAAATATATAAGGTATGTAAATAAAATAAACAGTTAACAACACCAATCTTTGTGAAGTATAATCTAAAACACGGAAGTAAACATAACTAAATCGGAAGAAAAAGGATGTTTCGTAAGAGCAGTCGTGGCCGAGTGGTGAAGGCGTCTGACTCGAAATCAGATTCCCTCTGGGAGCGTAGGTTCGAATCCTGCCGACTGCGGTTGTTACTTTTTTAATTCTGTACCAAAAAAACAGAGTATACTTGATACCTTCTTTGCATTGAATTATTTCTTCTATAATCACAAGAGAGGTGGTTCGTAAACTGTAAATGTCTATTCAACTAACAGTTTGATTATTCATAATCTTAAATGTATTAAATCCAAATATAAATAATGTCGTAATTTATGACTACATTTAGTAATAATAAACGAATTAATCAATAAATGAAGTATAAGTGAACACAACGCAGTCGTGGCCGAGTGGTAATGGCGTCTGACTCGAAATCAGATTCCCTATGGGAGCGCAGGTTCGAATCCTGCCGACTGCGATATATATATATACCACGTCCTATGTTTTTATAATCAATTAACCATATTGTTTTTAAGATAAATATTCAATTGTTTAAATCAATTTTATAATTTTCTTATTTAATGATTATTGTTGCTAATAAATAAAAAAAATTATTCTAGAATAACATTGATACAAAAGTGACAAAATGTTTATAAAGCATATCACTTAAAGTCTACTATGATAATAATGAGATATTATAAGTATTTGAATTTACGATATTATAGTACTTAACAACGTTCATACTCTCTTTCATTTCAAACAAAATAATATTTTTTTTCAATTTTCAAATAATTAGTATTTAAATACATGAAGCCAATCAGGTATTTTTCAATATTGAAATGAATGAAAGATTATTTACAAAAAAGCTTAATATGTGAACACTTAGATGTTTTCATTAAAAAATGAAGTGATTAGGTGATAGGTTGTTTCTTTATAATTCTTAAATATAGAAAAAAATCTCTGTCTTAAAAATGCAAAATTGAATTCAGAATACTTGGAAATGATATATTTTTTACAAGAAACATTTATTAATCAGCAAGCAGTCGTGGCCGAGTGGTGAAGGCGTCTGACTTGAAATCAGATTCCCTTTGGGAGCGCAGGTTCGAATCCTGCCGACTGCGTTAATTTTATAATTCTCACTTGAAAACTGATGAGTCGGTATATACTTTTACAAAATTTGTAGTTTTAAATAATTTATATTATTATTAAGTCTTATTTAAATGAGAAAAAATTCAGAAATGAATAATTTTCCAATCTCATAAACCATAAAAAAGTTGTCTTATCAAAAATGTTCAATAAATTGTTGTTTATTTTTGATTATCGTTTGTACGCATTTAGATAGCAATTCCATCATTCTCAGAACACTTACGGTCAGAAAAATCATATCTTAATTTCAATAAAATGTTTCAGTACGTTAGTGCTTCGAAGATTGTATCGAAATGCGCAATGCAACAATCAAAAATGATCAGTAATAATTTATCGAATATTCTTAATCAAATATAAATTTTATGATTTGTGATTTTTTTATGTTTTATAATATTTCTATGATACTTAACAATGGTTAAAGAGGGTATTTCCTTGAATTATTAACTAATTATATTTGCTTTTGTTTAAAAGTACATTATTTCATTGAAGTCATATTTTTTGTTCGGAAAATTTTATTGTAGTAATGTAAATACATAACATAAATATAAGATATTCTATTGTCAATCCTTTTTCAATTTTTTTTTCGACAAAAATTTTAAATAATTTTTCAAACTTATCGATAAACAATTTAAATAATTCTATTTTTATTTTAGAAATAAATAATAATTTATAAAATACATATTAATGATGTGTTCTTTTTCAGAAATCATATTTACAACGCGCGAAAAGTGAAAATAATTCCATTCTCAACAGAAACAATCTTCGCCAAGCAACAAAAATGTCTAGCCTGAACTCATACATTCTTTAAAACTGCAGGTTCGAAATATAAACATTTATATTTAATATTTTATTTAAATAATATTTTTTTTCGTACAATATAAAATAGAAACAATATATTTTAAATAAATATTGACAGCAATATATCAATGAAAATTATTTTTTTAACATTTTGTACGAATTACAAATAAAAATTATATATATATATATATATATATATATATATATATATATATATATAATTGCAATTGATTTGAATTAAAAAATAATTAAAATTAACAAACTTTTCAAAATATTTCGTACAGAATATTTTAAAAATCTACTTTTTCAATCAATGACAAAAATTTACTTTCTACAAAAAATCTATTAGCCTAAAAAATATTTCAGACATTTACAACAGCTTTATATGTTAGAGAAATAAAATAACAGAATGATATCTAAAAAAAATCACTATTAAAACAAAAAAGGCTCAATATTAAACTGAACTCAATCATTTAAGAATAAAGTACCCAAAACTGTGTAAAAATCAAATGCATCTCTGAATATTTCTTAAAATAACCGCTGCATAACTGTATTACAATTTATTTCAACTCGCTAGAAATTACCTAGTCATTTTAAAAATAGAATTATCCAGGTCAATACACTTAATTGTATTCAGTAAAAAATATTTGGAACTAATAAGGGAACATTCATCCACATTATATATATATATATATATATATTTCTATATTAATATTTTTTATTTATAATTTATTATTTGATAATTACAAGTATATATATATATATATATATATATATATATATATATATATGTATATGTATATAAATATATATGTGTGTAGGTGTGTATATGTAATTTACTCAAAAAAAGTTAAAAAGCAAACTCATTTTTTAATTTTTAAAATGAATTTCTAGTTTCAATTAGAGACTATTTGTTTGTTGAAACTACTGCATCTTCATCAACAGAAACATAACTTACATTAATCCACTTCAGAAATAAGTAAGCTTCAAAATTCTCGCACAACAATCATTATTCATTGAGAAAAGAAGCCCCTTATATACATCATCGCACTTAATTACTCTTGCTTAATTATGTTTTTGGTAAAGGTTAATTACAATTTAATATGGAAACCGTATATGGTTATCTGTATTTTTAATAACACACGACGTTACTCAGCGCTGTAGTCTTTCTTACAAGACCGAAAGCACTCATTGCAAATTGTGAAAAAAAAATTAATTTTTAACGAATATCAAAATTTAAATATTTGAATATATTTTCTAACTTTTACAAATTATTTTTTCTCACTCAACAAATCACAAAAAGTTTTCTTATCAAAAATTGGTTATTCAATAAATGATTATTGAACATTTTAGATTTTTGCTTATACGTATTTTGATGATAAGTCCATTCATCTTTAGAGAATTAAAGTACATATAAATTTATTCCCGGCTCGTTTATAAAAGTGATTTTTTTGGTTAAAACTCACTTTAAATAATCTAATTCTTTACTAAATTGATTGATTCCAATGTAAAAAGTGATTTAAAGTCGTGATAACAAGGATTTTGCAATAAACAATATGAAACAACAATAAAAAAGTACCCGAGTGATGTACGTTGAGTAGTGAAAAATGGTCTTATTTATTGTTTTTTCATATTGTTTATTGCAAAATCTTTATTGTCCCGACTTAAATTAACTTCTTACATTATAATCAATCAATTTAGAAAAAAATAGATTATTTAAAATGCATTATAACCAAAGTTCTTAAACTGGACCATTACCGTCAATTTAACCATAGTGAGAAAATTTAAATTTTGTACTTTAATATTTTTTTTATATGTTTTACGTTATATTAATACTATCCTGGTAAATTAGTAAATTTATCTTTCGTATATCCTGTTACAAAAATTTTCAAAGATTTAGTTCACTTATTTGTAGTCATAGTTTAAACAACAGTGAAATGTTTAACTGTGAAAGTATTTTGTTACAAAACTATCAGATCGTTTCAAAAGTATTTTTATGTTTATTTTTACTTTTATTTATAAAAAGGCGAATAGATTTATTTCCAGGTTCTCATATAAAATTTATATTTTTTCATAAGTTTTTAGCATCATTCAAGCTTATCAATCTAATTCCGGGAAAATCGTGCAATTTTGACCTAATTAGAAGCTGAATTTATATCTACTTTCTAAACTTATATACCTTTCCAAATTGCCCATTCAAACGAACTGGCTGTTACTAAATAAAGAAAAAGTTTGGTTATTAAAATTTCATGCTTGCACTTTTTTCTGTTTAATATATGAACATTAACAAAGTTAGATACTTTCATATGTGTATTAACAGTTTAATTCTATCAATTCGTTATTTTTAAATCAATTTGCATATAAAATGTTAATTTTTCTTAGAATGATGAAAAATTACTCTTGAATTTCACATGTATAGATACATAGATGTCCAGTTTAAAATTGTAAAAATATAACTTTTAATTATCAAGTTTTGATAAAGTTCGTAAAGTTTTTTCTCTCTCTTTCATTAAAAAAGTTATTCATTACATCCTTTACATATGGAAATCCTAGAAAATTATAATAAATATTCTATGGAAATTAATGAATTTTATGTTCATCAAAAAAAGTAATCAATATTATTGATACCATTTTATTAAATTATTTATGTAATATCTCTTATAATTCTAATATTAATAAAAACTTATTTTAGTACACAGAAATAAAAACCTTCTTGCATATTTGTTGTCATCTATAATAGAAATAAGAATAAACTTTTAAAATAAACTCTCTATTTTTTAATAAAAAAATGAATGTTTAGGACACAGTTTTATTTAAAAAATTTAGAATAGAATAGCATATAATCTGATATCTATTTTACTATAAATTAAATGAATATCGATATTTAACTTCGAAAAATAAAATATTACATTGATTAACTACTCAGGTTATATAAAAATTTATATCAGAACTGATCAGAACTATTTGCTTTGACACTTTGTTCTGAGCGGTCACTGAAACGGTTGCATTTAAGGTAAATATCATTATTTCAAGTTGAGATATTTCTTGTAAAATATTATAAAATTCATTAGAGATATTAAATTTAAAAATAGTATTGATTATTGTTATTTATTGCCATTTGAACATTATTTTGTAAAACATAAACCGTGTATAAGAAATTACACTGATTTTATGTTAATCCATTTTTACATTGTGGATTTTGCAATCGTGTTTACAGATTTTCCATTGAAATTTTCGCAAGTGTTACTGTCTGCATCTTGTAAAAAAACTTGATATCAAATAATCTGAAATGGGTACAAGATTTCAACGGCAGACTGAATATAAGAAAAAAGACTACATTTTTAGGTAAGACAATCATTATGTTTACTTATATTACAAACCGTATCGTATTGTATTAAAATTCCTTTACCTGTCGTCCGAAAACGACATAAAAACATGTAATTGAATCTACATTATTTTGAATAACTGACAATTGATGACAATGAAACTACAAGATGTGGATATAATTTCAAGTACAAATTATCTTATTCAGTCGTCAACTGCTGACGAAATATTTAAAATTAATTAACTGTACAATTCACCTTTTTATATAATTCTCTGACGAAATATCAAAAACGGAAAGTACGTTGAAGTACTTCAAAAACATCTAGTTTACATACATAATTGTATACATATATAACTAGTGTATATACAAATTTAAGAAAATATGTACGTATGTACATCTAAGTGTATAAATAATTTGTTTTGTTGTCATGACCTTACACAATATATATCTTTTTTTTGTATTTTTTGGCACTTTCAACAGAAACGTAAACATTTTTTATATTTAAAAATGTGTTTCATCATCGTTGCATAATTCTATTAATATTTTGTTACTGAAAACATTATTATCTATAATACAATCTATGACATTCATGATAAAGAATCTGTCTATATTTGTCTGCGCAAATTATTTTTAAGTGTTTATTTTTTCTTAATTTTCTTATGTATGCAATTGATTCATAAATGTTTTACTTAACACAGAATTATGGTTTTTTTCTATTATGTTTACATTCAAAATTTTACTGAATATTTTTATGTAAGCATATCATATGTAAGCCATAATAGTTTTATAAAGCCAAATTTATTAAAATGTTAAGTTAAAATGCAACGTTAAAATAAAAATAAATATTAGTGTATAATATATGTGCAATAAAACCTTGACAATGTCCTTCAGAAAATTATCAATTGAATCAAAATAGTTGTTGGTAATGGAGAAATCCCATAATTCTTAAAAAAATGTTCCTTGTAACGAATTCTGATCTGTAAACCAAAATATATTTAATTCGAATAGTGAGGAAATTACTTAGATTATATACCGAAATTTATTTTTCTGTCTCGTAAGAATCAAAATACAATTAAATGTATCGTGTTAGACTGGCAATTTTATTGTTTATTATATATTAGTATCTTAGTTTTTAACTTGGCTTTAAATCAGCCCGATATACTTATAAGGGCATGAAAAGTATCTTTTTTAATATATCTTTCATTTTTTAAGTTTAAAATATTGGCTAAAAGTATCACTTTCCAAATATTTAATAGACGTAAGAAAAAAAAACCGTCTCAAAAAAAACAGATGTATTTATTAATATGAAAAATCGCAGACAAAAAAATCCGAGTAAGTTCGAGTTGACTGGACAATTTCTGGAGATACATTTTTTATATTGTTTAAACTAGGAAATATATATATATATATATGTATATTTACACATATGTATATATATATATATATATGTATATATATATATATATATATATATATATGTATATATTTATATATATATATATATATATATATGTTTTTTTTCAATATTTTTTATATTTCAATATGTAGTTACAATTACTTAAATTTACTGGTAATTGTTTATATTTTCGAATGTTATATAAATTTACTAACTATTTGTGAAAAACTTTTGTGAGCATAAATCGAACTGAGTTGAATGAATTAGAATACACCCGATTAGGTTAGGTCAATTCGGACAATTCTTATAAAAAATGTAAACTAACATTGGTTACATTTTTCGATTGCAATGGCAGATGATGTCAGAAAAGGGTAGATCACATCAGATCCATTCGAATAATTTTTGTGTTATATATTCATAGATTTCATTTTTCGATTACTAGAGCAGGTCTGGTAAGAAAATGTTGATCCAAATTAGGCCAGAATATGTTAAAATAAGTGAAGATAGAATAAATATAATTATTTCAGGTCAATTCAAACAATTCACATAAAATTACTGTAAATATGTGAACTTACATAATGGTATAAGAGAGGTGTACATTTATTAATCATAGTTTTCAATTGCAGTTTCTCATCTTGTCAGAAAAGGTTAGATTAGATTAAGTCATAACAAGTCAGAATAGGTCAGGATAGAAATAAACCATCAATAAAGTTTTTTATGTAATACTTATTACATATCCAGTTTTCAATATTTTTATCAAAAATTATATTCCTGTTTATTTTTAAATATTATCTAATTTGAATAATGAACATGTATACAAATCTCATATTTCACTGAAGAAATACATGTATATGTATAAAATATAAAAAAATAGAATTTTAAATATATTATGAAATTGGTAAAAAAAACGAACGTGGTAGCAAATGAATAATGAGATATTCAGATATTTATTTTAAATTCAATTTCTTATTTACACTCATCGTCTAATTTCTCACACTGTGTTTGGACGTATCATATATATATATATATATATATACATATTATTATACTTATATATGTATATATATATATATATATATAGATAGATATACATATATATACATACATACATATATATATACATATATATATATATATATATATATATATATATATACATATTTATATACATATGTATATACATATATATACATATATATATATATATATATATATGAATATGTAAATATATATGTGCATAAATGTTATGTAAATTTTGACATCCCTGATACTCTGAGTGCGGTTTGCATCCGCGCACAAACACATCTACGTAATATACATACACAAACACATTCACCTGCGGCCACGAGGAGAGCACCGCCGTAGGCAAACACGCCAAACCGGTTCTCCGATCATGCATGGCGTTTGTTTTTTCCCAGCCCCCGGCGACCGCCTCCCAACTATAAGTGCGGTGGAGTAACGACTGATCTAAAGACGAGCAGAACGACTCCAAAACGTTGCAGATTTGACCGACTGGCTAACTACTGACCAGGATGCTGCTATAACTATATGTAGATTTTTTTGTGTCTTAATTACAATTTACATCATACGATTTTATATTATTTTACAGTTGAATGACAATACGTATGAGTTTAATGACGGCCGAACACATCTTTAATGTATTGCACGGAGACGAACACTTTGTTCTCGTTAATGAAACGTTTCGGCGAGACTGTTTATAAAACACGTGCATATTTTATTAGAGATCGTATTCTGTCTATTCACGACTGTTTTTATTACTATACAACGCAAAAAGTTTATTGCACAAAAGCATCGTATGTGTGTATATATATATATATATATATATATATATATATATATATATCGCCGTTAGTTTATAATAAAATATCAAAATTACAGCTAATAAATGTAATTGAAACACTAGTAAATATCAAAATTAGTAATAATCAATAGAATTTGTTTATAAAAATCAAAGGGATTATCTTTACAACAAAACTTAGTTTTGTAGAAAAATAAATAGAATGCCTGCATTCCAGTCTAAACGTTAAATGTTCCACTCGAACAAATTCACAAATAGCAGAAATAATCGCAAATAAAACCTATAAAACAAATTGAGTTTTGCTAGCAAACCACAGCGTTTCCAAGATGAACAAATAGGACAGACATAATATTAGACTTTATATCAAGTCATAACATTAATGGCAGGACAATAGAACACAAAGAAAAGCTATGAACGATTTTAATAACATTTTTTAAAAAAAATAGTAATAGAGAAATACGAACAGAAAAATTAAAATTGAATTTAATAATAGAATTACAGGTGCATTAACTATGAATGAACTAAACTATTCATGGACTGATGTAATTTTAAGTCATTTAAAAATATATTCTCTTATATCATGTTTTAACTACAAAATTCATAAATGAATAAAATAAATTGATTTTTGTATTTAGTAAATGAATAATGAAACAATACAAATAAAAATTCTCGTATATATTTTTATATTAGTGTACAGTTGATTCAAGAATAAAAAGTAATAAAAAAGTTATTATAACATAATATTTCCATCTATCTATCTACTATCTAATATATATATATATATATATATAAAAATTAAAACACTTTTAAACGCTGTATGAAAAGAAATTAAATACAAGTTCTGAAAATATTGCAATGGCTATAGCAGCGAGAAATAAAAAAATATACTTTTTATATGCATCTATCAAATTTTTAAATAAAAAAAACAACATTATTTGCACATATTAGGTTGGCAAAAGGGTGTCTTTTTTAGAACAGATCCTTCTTGCAACGTGTTGTCCCTCTTCAATATTATCCATTTGTCACAATGTATCTTCTTCTGTAATCTTCTCCTTTTATTAAATTATAATTATCAAAGAACATACTTTATGACATCTATCAATAGTATTGAATAAAAAGATATTAATTTATTAATAATAATGGATCATTTATTGAAAAATTAACAAAAAATTAAAAAATAAAACGTATTTAGTTCGTTTAAAGGAAACTATTTAGCTAATTCGGAATTATAATCTATTAGAGACAAAATTATTCTATCAATTTATTTTGCCTAGTATTAGGTACGAAACTAAATTTATTGATTATAAATTCCAAAATAATTAGTCGACCTCAGAGAGCACGTAGAAACATGATATTTGCAATGTAAAGAACAGAAAAGAAATAATAATATATATGTAAAAGAATACATGAGTTATAGTTATGATAATAAGAGAACAGTTTGAAATAAAATTAGTAAATCACATTATAAGCAAAAAGAATCTGTGAACAGCAGAGAGTATTGATAGAGACAAATGAATAACTTTCCATAAACCACAAATATTTTTTTCTATTCTTACGAATTCTGAAGATGGTAGCAACGTTATTGAAATGCATTTAAGTCAAAATCAAAACGCATAATAAATATTTGTTAAACATCTTGACGAAAGAAAGCACATAGTGTGTGTGAAATAATTAATTTGTGAAAGTAAATTATCGACAGTAACAAAACTATAATTATGAACATGGAATAAAAAAAATAAAAAGCATCAGAAACAGGCCAATGAATACGGAGAATAAGAATATCAAAAAAATACAATTAATTTACTGTTAAAA
Organism: Acanthacorydalis orientalis; assembly: GCA_034766995.1. Taxonomy (NCBI): domain Eukaryota; kingdom Metazoa; phylum Arthropoda; class Insecta; order Megaloptera; family Corydalidae; genus Acanthacorydalis; species Acanthacorydalis orientalis. The sequence continues at coordinate 42,345,865 of CM068315.1, read as the reverse complement.
TTAAAAATATTTTGAAAAGTATTTTCAAACTAAAAATATTGGCTAAATTTAATAGTTGGTTTTCTTTTTAATTTAGTTGTGGTTAAATATTATCATATTAACATCTTTATATTTTCACTTTTCTGTTTTATAATTCATAATTGATTATATGTATATATATAGAGAGAGGGGGGAGCGAGTCTATGTGCGGATTTGTATATATTTTCATAATGAAATATCTACTCGTATAATACATAATAATGATCGAAATACTACAGTCTTGTACTACTCTGATGCATTTTAAGATAACTATTTAGACGATCTATGTGCAATTAATTATTTTTTGCAATGAACTGTGATTTCTCGTTCGCCATTATTTTCAAGTTAAAATCCAATTGTATGGCAGGTGTAAAATTAATTTAAATAGGAATGCCATTTTATGTTCATTAATGAATCGAGACTAATTATGATTCCCTGGAAGGAATATAATTTACGTACACTTCTTTCCATATCATCTATATATATATATATATATATATATGCGAACAAATATTTTTATGCAAGCTGAACGAACGGCGCTAATAGACACAGTAATTAACGCGCGATCAATCAATCAAGCATTGCCTCCTTGGCCTCGAACGAACTCAGCACCTTGACAGCTATTAATCATTTGATTTTTTTATAATTGTTCGAAAAATGTTTCAGTTCTTGCAAACATTAAACTAATGTACGAATGTGTGTGTGTGTGTAAGAATGTGTATATTTACTTTATAGTCATACACATCGCGATGTTTTGATTGACCCATGCAACTGTAAACACATGCCATACGGTAATCACGCATTTGAGTTATTATATGAAATCGATTAAAAAGAATTCACTGTATCTTGTTCTCTCATTCCTAATAAATTCTAGTAATTTTGACCTTATAACATTTTCAGTATTTACGTTTAACTTCTACGTTTCTGCACTATGTCCTCGTTTCACTCAAATCAAACCTGTAAAAGAAATCAATTATTATAGAAATGTCAGGTGATTCAGTAATTAATATGAATGATTGGTAATCAATGAACCATAAAGTTGAATTCTACATAGTAATTTATTTTATTTTTATTTTTCCAGAGAAAGATGATTACCTCGATTGTTAATAACTACTATTGTTTACAGCTGAGTTAAAAAAACTCCATGATTTAAATAAACAACAGATAAAACTTATATTCACAGTTTAGTAAACCTGTTTTACTTGTGATTTATTTTAGTGCACATGTGTTAATCGAATTTAAATTAAATAATATATAAAATGTACTCTTTCACTACATTATTTCAAATTGTGTATTATTGTACATATTCCAAAAATTATATCAAAAAAATATAATGTATGTATTTTCTTCTATTTTTGCACTCACATTAAAATGTCATAACAATTTCATTGTAATAAATTGTTTTCTTCATCTTCTTTCTTCTACAATGTCTCATTTCTCACGAGAAATGGTTATGAATTCTATTAAAATACAGTTCAAGTTTTCAGGATTCAGTAATATAAAAACTAATGCATATTTTCAAAGAATAAAGTCCAGCACTACGAATTATTCAAAAATAGTGATTGTTTTTTTATCCGCTGCTAATATTCAATGACTAATATCTAAAAATAAATGTTTTTTTTTTCAATATTTAAATAAACCAGATTTACCCGCTATTTGAATAACAATTGTCAATAAAATATAAGGAAATGTTTCAATCGAAACTGAATTATACTGAAATATACATCTGCATTGTATTAAAATGATTTTTTATGTAATCAGTGAAGTAAATATTTAATTTAAAATATTTTTCAACTTATCAAACTTTCTCGATCAATTTTCAAATTAGAATTTTCTACTGAGCTTCATTTGTTAATCCAATTATGCACAATATTTTTCATTTGAAAATATGATTTCGTCGTCGATATCTTTTAAATGAACTCAGCTAATTTACGGCACAACTGAGGTCAATTAATATTTTTAGTTAGGAAAATATTTGTTTAAAAACTTGACATACTTTACATCTATTAATATTATATATATATATATATATATATATATATATATATTTATATAAATGAATATATTTAATCTCGAGCCTTCTTGTTTAATTCTCATGAAGAGGTTCTTTGTTTGGGTACATTCACACAGATTTGTGTAAATATATTAACTTTGGAGTGAATTTTTGTTCGCATACATGTATTTGTTTTAGATTAATAATTTAAGATTTTAAAATAAATCTTTTACAATTATTTTATGTTAAATATAAATATAAATTTTGAAAGCCTTAAAACAGTGAATGTGTTTTAATGAGAATATGAATTACGAATATTACTTTAATTTGTCTAAACAAATTAACATCCCAAACAATAATGTTTCTTTATCAAAAATATTAAAGAATTACATATTTTTATGTTTACACTCTCTTATCATCGAAATGCGTATTAACGTATCCAAATAGAAATTTATCAGGTACTGAACACTTTAATAAAGATAATTTTATAGCATTTACGGTCCTTAATTTATTTATGAATTTAACTACAGCATTAGTGTACAAGCAACATTCAGAAATTATCAATAATCTGTTATTGAACATTTTTTATCATAAAAATATAGTTTTTAGTCTGTGAAGAAGTGAAAGATATATTTGTAAAAATGAATTTGATCACAGTGATGACAAATAAATAATGAAATGTATTTTTTTCATTCCATCTCAATAAAAATATATTAATTGTAACTTGATCTATAAAATAGTTAAAAATTTTAAAAATTAAAGTCTAAAATATGAATAAATTATTTTTCATTCCATATCACATCTATTTTGATATATTATAGAATAAAAATATTTTAATTTTAACTTGAGCTATAAAATATACACTAATTATAATTCTAATAGATATTAACTATGAGAATAAAGATCAATGGGCAAACATGAAAAATGTATATTTACGAAAATTTTGTCTGTGATTTATTATATTGTACCTTTAGGAACAATGAGCTACATAGGAATAAATGTGGATTTGGAATGCGAAAAGTTTTGTTGCAGATGAATATATCCTTTTTTATTATTTCGTTCGCTTTTTGAAAACAGAACAGACAAATACATTGAAAAGAATTAAATTTTCCATACATAAAAATCACGTGAGACGAAAATGTACGCATTCAAAAAGAATGATTCTGTAATCTATCTTCTGTATTTTCATCATTAACAACAATTACTAGCAAACAAATAAGAATTTATAATTTTTTTACTAGAGTAGATATTACAACGAATGATAAACATACATAATATATATATATATATATATATATATATATATATATATATATATATATATATATATATATGTATATATATATATACACACGTTATAATGCTACACCAGACAAATCATTTTTTTTTTGTTTTAACATAAACAATCGTATTATAAGTGAATGAAATTGAGACTAACATAGAAGCTGTTGCTAGTCTGTCTACATCTAGTGCTGCTACAGAGGATGTTGATGTCATTCCTAGTGAGATGCAATTTTTAGATATTTTACACAAGAAACCTGGTTGCTCAAATTGTGATGACGAAGACATCCGAGAATGACTAAACAGAAATGAGAGTGAAGTTGGATACCAACTTTTAAATGACGACGAAATCTTTAACTATTTTTTTCAAGAACCAACAATCGAAAACGAAGAGAAAGAAGAAAGAACTTCTCGCCGGCCATCAATTAACCATGTTCATGCCATCTGGGCAATTGAAGATATAATAAAATATTTAGAACAACAGGATGAGGCTAATGACCTGAAGAAAGAGGCTCTGCTGCCATACATCATAGATATGGCTGCAGCTAAACTACTTGCCTCCAAAAAACATGAAAAATAACGGATTTTTTTGTAAATATTTTTTTTTATAAATCCAAAAACTATGTACATATACATATGTACATTCTATGTATAATAGTTACACTCGATAAATATTTTCATTACATAACTCAAGTAACTATATGTGCACCTTCATTGATTCAAAAACTCGTACAATCTGCTTATTGGAAAATTTCGCTATCTGGAATAACCGTGACAGAGGTTATGCCGGATGACTGGAGTTCTACTGTATACATATAAAGTATAAAAATTATTTCTCGTCGTTTTAAAATTTTGAACTGCAAACCTTAATATTTAAAAACACTATATCAAGTAATTGGCATAACCTCACAAAACAGAAATGAAAACACTTTTGGCCAAGTAATTGGCATAATCTTACAAAACAGAAATAGTGTCCGAAAAGCAGTATATTAAACATTGCTTACTTTTCCCATTCCAATTGAACAAAGTGCTGCCGAAGCCTCGAGAATGATTTGTTCGGCTTTGGAGAAGGTGTTGTGACGCATAAAACATGCAAAAATGCTAAAACAGTAAAAGAAGTCAAAAAGTGTATTACGACTTCATCGACACAAAGCCGCCATCTTTTTTCGACAAGAGATTCGTCAGTTAGTCGACAGAGGAAATAAAGTTATACAAAATAATAGAGGATAATTTCAGGATTGAAATGTATTCCATTTTTCCGTAAACATTAATTTTCTACAAAAAAAAGCACTGATTTAACTTTTACCCCTAATATATATATATATATATATATATATATATATATATATATATATATATATATATACATACATACATACATCATATAATAAAACAGACACGTATAATGTATTTGGGTTTTCTTTGAGATCCACTTAATATTTTAGTCGGGTGGTTAACATTTTTAGAAGTGAGACAAAGTTTAACACCGTGTGAACGTATATACGTATATGCATGCAATGAGACTGGCTGGGTCGAGTCGTTCACGAGATCTCTCCTCCGAGATGGATGCAGCGGGTGTTGAGAAGCACTGATGTGCCCCAAGAGTCTGTCAAAGGCGTGCATGATTAATTAAACTTCTGTGCAGCGCTGCCATTACAAACATCTATTGCCTATTTATACTAGATTGCGTTCGACGTTTTTCTTTAATACGCGTATTAAAAACACGTTCAATTTATTTTCTCATTATGTGTCAAACTATTTTTTAAACAATTATAAAAACACGAAAATAGATTATAAAGACCATTAACCTTTTATATTAACATTATAAGTAGCAAAAATAAAAATTAAACAACAAGAACCACACGTAATATCTTCTTTAGATTCCAAAATCTGAAGATGGGTCGTGAGAGATGATTTAAATTCAATCAATAAAAATAACTTCATTTCATTTCTTAATATATATATATATATATATATATATGATTATATATATATATATATAAACAATTAAACTTTTAAATAAATTATTATTTTCATTTTTCATTCGGTATAATTAATAATTGACATATAATATAACAATAATTGTAAGTAAATCTTCTTAGATTAGCAAATACAGTTGTAGTTGAAATCCAGCGGCTCCAAAAAAGGACAACAATTTTATTTTTTTACTGATTCTCCTCTTCAATCTGTTTTTGAAGATTTATTGATAAAAGTAATGAATTTGATATGCAAACATTTATTTCATTTCAGATATGAAAACCTTTATGAAAGATTGAATATTTACCCACTTCTTTTGTGTTATAATTATCTTATTTAATTTTAAATGCGTTATCTTTCTTTCCATTAAAAAAAAAACGAGAATTCTTTAATTAAATTTCGACCACGTTAAATATTCTACAAATTATTTACATAATAAGCCAAAGATTCGATTTTTTTCTTTTATAATATTATTACCTATTTCTTCAGACATTTCGTTTGGACTATTCAATTTCAAATGTCTTTTTAAAACAAAGTATAGTATTTTTCCTTAAATTCGTTCGATATCATTGTTTTTAGATGAATGAATCCGATTATAGAATCTATACATAGAAAAAGAATCGTTCCCATATGCTTTTATCGAACTCAAAAGACTCATTAGTGCTAAGTTTTTTTTTCACTGAACTGTTTCACCCCTTAATTATTCTCATTTTAACGTTTTAAATTCTTATGATGTTTGGCTATAAAATCTCTTTCCCATGATAAAGAAAAATATAACAAATGTTATTTTATTATTTACCTTACTTTATTTCTTCCTTTCTTCCTTCAGATATTTACACAAACCTTTTGGTTAATTTATTTTAGTTTTTAGACACTTTAATATATTTTTGAGTTAAAAATAAAAAATTAATATGAATGAACCAAAAATTAAATTAAAAATTATAGACTACCAATTCTTAACAATTTTCAGTTCGTAAATTTTTTAATAATATTTATTAATTATATATATATATAACAGTTACTGTTATATTTGGTCAATTACAAAGCAATTTTAAAAATTTAAACCGTATATCTATTTTAAAAACTCGTATAGTATATAAATATTTTTATAAATTAGATCGATTTATTTAATTCGTCTCTAAATGTTAAAAAAGAAAATTAATTACCTAACGATCCTTCTTAAATATTTTAGATAGAATTAGCAGATTACGCTAAAAAATAAAAAAAAAACACATTGATACGAATAATCTTTCAATGTCAAAGTCAATATAAATTGTAGCTTATTTTGGAATGTGTATCTTTTTTCCTAAATAGTTTTAATAAAATATGCTTTCTGTCTCAAGCACTTACCTTTTTGTATATTTGTTTAAATATAATTTTATATTTATTTAAATCATTGTTTCGCTATCAAAAATGTGCTAAGTAAGAAACTTATAATTAAATCAAAATTATTTATACTACAATTATCTTTCAAGTGAATTAATTGAATTGTTCTTTTTGAACTTATTTTTTGTAAATAAACGCCGATTATTCTTAAGAATAATAAAAAATACAGATATTAAGTTATTATCATTATATGTCAATTTGTCATATGATTTTACTGTATTTAATTATCGGTCGAGAACAGTCGCTGGCTTTTCTTTATGTTTTTGAAAGTGAGGATTGATTTGAAACGATTATTGATTTACTGGAACAATATAACACAATGCAAATTAATGAATACCATATACTTAAATATATTATCGTATATTTCATATTCTGAATAAACAAATATTTGATTTATTTATAAATTGGCCAAATATACATCACTAGTTGATATAAAATTCAATATATATTCGTTTTTTTAACAAAAAAAATGGGTTTTTTAATTTATTTTCAATAAAATCTAAATAAAAAGTATACAGTTTATTTCATTTGATACAAGTATTTAATTTAATAACCATCATTTACAACGTCTTAAAACCTTCACTCGTAAAAAAATTGTTCTTAAGTAACCTTAATTTTGTCCTTGATTGCAATTCGTTTCGAAAACAATCACTCAGTTAACTATATTATTTCTATCTTAGACACACCTTTGCTCAGTTACTCCAGAAATATGTAAATATATATATATATATATATATATATATATATATATATATGTATGTATATATATATATGCATATGCACATAAACAAAACTGCATTTAAAATATTGCGTTATAGGAAATGAAAAAGATTAAAAAGGCAGGTATTTTAATTTAGTGGAAAAAATATAATTATATTTAATTTGTTTCTGCTTAATTACAAAATCATTTACAAACCAATAAAAATTCACACACATGGAAATAGTAACCTCAACTAATTAAAAATACAGTTGTGTTCATATTTGGATTTATTTTATACACATTTTATATGTGTGTGTATATATATATATATATATATATATATATACAAATTTAAAATTTATTCTGTGTCTTTAAATTGAATCAGTTATCAGTTTTGAATTAAAATATTTTTTCGTCTTTTAAGGATGTTGAAATGCCAACCTTATCCTTTAAAAACGCTATATATCTTAGCCAAACAGTTATCATAACCTCACAAAACAGTAGTGCATACGTTATCGTCCGAAAAGCAGCATATAAGGGATTGCATACTTTTCGCATTCCAGTTTAAAAAGATGCTGCCGCGGGAATGAATTGTTCTGTTTTGGGGAAGGTACTGTGACGCATGAAATATGCAAAAAATACTAAATAGTAAAAGAGATCGGAAAACGCATTACGACTTCATGGTCTCAAAGCTATCGTATGTTTTCCGACAAGATATTAATCAGTAAGTCAACAGTGAGAATAAAGTTTATGAAATAATGGGGGATATTTTGATGATTGAAATATATCCATTTTTTCCGTAAACATTAATTTACTATAAAAAAAAACGCACCGAATTAATTTGTACACCGAATATATACATAATTAGTACTGCTAAAATTAGTTCATTTCAGTAACTAAAGTTCCTCGCAGAACAAAACTCCTATCACATATTCCCAGTTTAGCATTTTAATAAATAAAGACATGCAGAAAGTATACAGTATATATATATATATATATGGTTTGCGACTAAGTAGAAGGAAAAAAATATTACTATATTTTAATGAATTTTAGAATATTATAATTAATATCAAGATAAATAAATTAATTTAGAAAACATATCTAATATATCTAATTAAATAAATAACATAAAGTACGAAAAATTATACAATGAAAAGAACCACAATCTAAAAAATTATAGAAGTGAATATTTTGTTGAGTATTTTCTAGACCATAAAGTATTTTCTAGTTGATGAGATATAGATTCCACTAATTTTTTAAAAGAAATTCACGATTAATTTTGTTCTCTTCCTCCAGAATATATATTTTTAACATACTATTACAAGAAATTTCACAAAGATCTTTTCACTATTCCGTATAAATCTTGTATTGAGTTCAATGTAACAGAAGAGTTTATTAGGGCAGTTTTAATAAAGGAACAAACCATATTTCCTATACCATAGATGATTGTTTCTTTAAATATAGATTTACGATCTACTCTTAAGTTTTCTGAACTGATTTTTAAATTATAATTCAAAATATCAATGGAGTCATACAGATTAATTTTTAAATATGTATTTTTCACTTAGTTTTCGGAACATAAATATACAAAAAATGTTTATTGCTCATTTTTATTGTTATTTATATGGATTTTAATAGCGACTCCGTCATTAAAAAGCAAAAGTGTAAAGAAATATATACAGTAATAAAGGGCAGATAATTCTATACTTTAAAGTTCTCAAAATGATATTATCGCTATCGAAATACTCATAAACAATAATCAAAAGTAATTAATAACCGTTTATTAAAAAGTTTTCATTGAAAAAGGTGTTCGTTTATTGAGCGAATAAAAAATTCATTTGTGAAAGTGAATTTAGCCAGCAGTGCCAAAAACTATTGTGATACTGATCCATTTTACTTTCAATGAAATGAGGTTTTACAATTCCAGCTACCGATATGCATTTGCTTTTATTTGTACTTAAACATTATTTCTTAATGTATTAATAAACGAGAACAAAAATATTTAATTCATTTTTTAATTCATATTATTTTATCGAATAAAATTTATTGGAAATTTATTTAAACCTTTATGCACGACTATTCTACAATTTTCATTCTTTTGACAAGATATATTTTGATGTATTTTTGTAATAATATTTATCTCAGACTGGCCTAATTAACGTTATAATTTTTTTTATTTTCAAGCAATATTTAATTTCATTCAGACTTAATTTTAAAAGTAGCAGAGTATAATTATTAAAGATGTTAAACAAAAAATTAACAAATTTACCTCGAAAAATTTATGAAAATTGATATACTGTGAATTTTTGAAAGATTGATACCTTTAATACTACATTCATCATTCGGGTAAAATATTTTTAATTCAAATTAAATAATTAAAACATGAGAGTATGAAAAAAACAATTGTTTGAATAATAACGTTTCGCAATCAAATATAATGTAGACCGAATCTCTGTGAAAAAAAAAACAGAATTTTAATTTCCAATCGTCGACATATCCCCATCACATTATTGAACATTGACAAAGAGCGCCTTTCGAACTCTGTGGATCACCCGCATCGAATGACGACATCTGAAATCTAACGAATGTAAATTAAACGTTTCGACGAAACGAGACAACAGAAAACGTACGTTACAAATAACGTATAATATATAAAGGATAGACTACAAGTAGATTATTCATTATGTTTCGTTGTTCCCGCACGCCCCTTATACATCACCCGCCACCCTTTTTCTGACCATACAGATATTATTTGACTGTCATAACCGCCATCGAGAGGGTAATGCATTTACTTCACCTTGAAGTTGATGCAATAGCAGTAGAAACAGTGATGGACATTCGTCCTCCATTTCGGATAAGACTTCTATTTTAAAAATACGTCGTCTTTCGGACAGACTGCAGGCGCTGTTTGACTGATGGATAAGATACGTTTAATCGATTTTTTACCACTATCATAAAACATTATAATCTTATAATCGACTGTTAACAAAGGATTTTTGTCTAGAGAAATCTGTTTGATCTAGAACGGAGTTGTTACTTTTATGACAATCAATTCGTGATCAAAACTTGCATGTATTATACGATATACACAATAAGTAATTATTATCTTCACAAATCCACTCTTCAAATAGAATCAAAGTTTACGCCCACTTGAATTAAATTGTGAAATTTATTACAGTTATTTTTGTAATTTATCCATATAGTAATCATGTGCACTGATTAAATTTCTAAAAAAAATATATTTATCGAGAAATATCACTTTTAAGAACATTTGAATTTTTTCTGAATTGATTTTATAATTTTAACTTTGTAATACAATTTTATTAATTATAAAAAATTACAATAGGAGATATTCTCAAAATATAATTTTAGTTCTTTGGATATTCAAATTTTCCATTAATCTTTTTTATCAATCTGTTCTAATTTATTTCATGTTTATTTGATTTGAAATACTTCAAATATTACAATTATAGTTTTTGACATTGTAGCTAAATTCACTTAAACAAATAAAGTTCTTTATATATAACAAAAATTATTTAACAGAACGTTTGACAATAGATTATTGTTAATCTTTATTTCGCTTTATTACCATTTTGCTAGTGATTCCAAAGTGAGGAAAAAATCTGTCTAAATACATGAAAATATCAATAATTTATACAGGAACACTCTGATAAGAAACTATTTTGTGGTGTGTGAAAAGTGATTAATTTTTAAACTTAAAATTTTCTTTATTTTTAAAATATTCTCGAATTCTTCTTGGCATATATTAAAAACGATAATTATTTCATAAAATAATTATTCGTATAAAGAATTAGTAAAATCTTAACTTTTTCGGTACTAATTTGTAATTAACCAATTAAAAAAATCTATTTCATTTCTGTCTTAAAAATATTCATAAACACTAACTTGTATTTTTTCTAAAGAAAAAAATTGAAAGTCATTCTTTCAATTTTTATCACATTTTAACATAACTGCACGTATTGCTTTAAAACATGTTCACAAAAGTATACATTGTAACATCGTTGTCAACTAAATGCAACATTTTTTTTAAAATCATAGTTTATATTTTGTAAACTTTGTAGCCATCAGAGGCGAAACGGTTAAAATCTACTATTAGATTGATGGAAACTAGTTAAAAAAAAACTATTAGATTGATAGAAAAATAATTGCGGTTTATGACCTTCAAATTCATATACATTTTTCAATACTATCTGTTTTAAGTGATACATAACTGTTAGATGTCTAACGCCTAACTTTTGTGCAAGCTCTCGAATTGTTGGACGTAGTTCTGATTCAACTAACGCCTTCAGTTGGCCTTTGAACTGAAGAAGAACGCTCGCAACCTTCTTCAAGGCTCTCGTCCCCAGCACGAAATTTTTGGAACCACCATTGCACCGTACGTTGTTTAACAGTACCCACACTAAAAAAAATGTTTAGTTTATGAGCAGTTTCTATTGCTTTACCACCCATTTTGAACTCATACAAAAAAATGTTCTCATTTGCTTCTTTTCTATCTTTAACTCAATAGCCCAATTTGAGGCAAAATTAATAATGAAACAAAAAGTGATGTTACCAAAATACAGACCGAAAAATGCACTTTAAAATAATATTAATATGAACACGATGAAATGACACTTTCATTGAAAAAATTAAGATTAGAATTCAAAAAAGAACCGTAATTATTTTCCTACCAACCTATATTTTAAATCGTGAAATTCTCTACAAACACTATTCCCTATTTTCTCAATCAATCGTCAATAAATATATATATATATATATATATATATATATAACTATATATATATATATATATATATATATATATATATAGATAGATAGATAGATAGATAACTAGATAAATAAATAAACATTTATGGAGCAATTAGAAAACAACGAAGAACACAATGAAAAATCGTTTTAATAAAAATGTGTTTTTTCTTGAATTAATCTTACACTTTTCATTTAAAACATACTTGAAACATCTTATAAAACATGGTCATAATTTTTCTTTTATATCCATATATTTTCATGCAATTAAACTGAACTTACGTACAATATATCATTATTTTTTATTGAGTACATATTTAGTTTCTTTCCTCTATAGATCGGATTTATTGATATATCTTGAAACTTGATTAAAGATAACATCATAATTTATGGCCAGTTCGTGATTATATGTTACACTTACTGTCGAATATTGTGGATTTTTTATTTTTTTACTGGCATAAAAACGGCGAATATCATCAAAATTTATTTAATTCTTTTATATCGTCTCTAAATGCTACTTTTAAGATTTTTAGCAAAAAATGTAATCTTGATGTGTAATTTTCTCCAATATGAACAAATCGAAAAGAACTTTCGAAACATGTGAACGTTTATGGTAAAATAAATTCAAACATTGGATTTAAAATTAAATATTTTTGTTTAAAAATAAACGAATTTCCTAGGTGATAATATTAACATACATTTATTTCATTCCTTGTTCATTTTTTAATTGACTATTTGATCAAGCTTTTAGTATAAATGAAAATTTTAATTTCACTTAACAATAATTATACACAAAACTTTCCCAAAATTTCTCAAATTAGGACTTATATTTTTTTATTAAACGAAATAATTTCAAATACCCAGATTGATCGTAAAAGAAACATACGTTAAATATTACTTGTTATATAAATTAAAAAATAATTAATTACAACAGTGAAGAACAGTTATTATATATCGCTTTTCCTTCATGTGATAAATGTCGAAAGTTTACCGTATTATAGTATTTATCTAAAGTAAATCCTATACACAAATTAAATAAATTATTATCCTGAATCATTTTAGAGATATTAGGCTGGTGCAAAAATAATAGCGATTTTTATCATTTTAAGCTTGGCGCCGATTTTTTTAATTACCGGTATCTTTTGTTATAGTCATGTGATACATCATTGTAAACAATGAAATTAGCACTACTGATTTCAGCTTATGTCTATTGTTTTCATTCTTTAGTATTGTTGGATATAACCTCTTAAATTAGTCATGGAAAAAAGCAAATTCGCAAGATTTTGTTGTATGAGTTTAAATTGGGACGTAAAGCGACAGCAACTGTTTGAAATATTAGATTTTTTTTGGCGAAGAGTCAATTAGTTAACGTACAGCTCAACGTTCTAAAAATTTCGTAATGGAAATGAAAACCTTGTTGATGAAGAGGGTCGTGGACGTCCTTCAGCATAGACAATAATTATTTAAGAACCATTATTGAAACGGACCCACGTCAAACAACTCGAGAGGTGGCTGCAGAACTCAATGTGGATCATTCGACAGTTGTTCGACATTTGAGCCTAATTGTAAAAACAAAAAAACTGGATAAATGGATGCCGTATGAACTGAACGAACATCAAATGATTCGGCGATACAAAGTCTGCTCTGCGCTTCTTTTCCGTATCAAAAATGATCCCTTTCTTGATCGCATTATCACATATGATGAAAAGTGGATTCTCTACAAGAATCGGAAACGTTCATCACAGTGGCTAGACCGAAGATAAACACCAAAACAGTTTCTTAAACTGAGGCTTCATGAAAAAAGATAATGGTCAGTGTTTCGTGGCCGAAAAGTGGTATCATTCACTATCAGTTCTTAAATCCTGGAGAAATAATAACAGCAGAAAAATATTGTCAGGAAATTGAAAAAATGCATGAGAAGTTGCATCATTTGCGGCCAGCGTTAGTTAATCGAAGAGGACCAAATCTTTTTCATGACAACGTCCGACCACACATCTCACAAATAATTTTAAAAAATTAAATGAAGTGGGTTATGAAACCTTACCTCATCCACCTTATTCTTCGAACCTTTCTTCGACAGATTAACATTTTTTCAAACATTTGAATAATTTCCTAAGAGAGAACGTTTTCAAAGATCAAGCATCAGCTTAAAGCGCTTTCGATGAATTCGTCAATTCCAAGATTCCAGAATTTCATCTTGTAGGAATAAACAAACTGGTTTCCTGTTAGGAGAAATATGTTCACGTCAATGGTCTTTATTTTAATTAATAAATATAATTCTTAAGTGATACATGCGTCTTTATACTCGATACGTAAAAACCGCAATTATTTTTGCAAGCTTCTGTAAAACGTAAATTATTAATATTATAATACGGATAAGGATTTTATAATAATTGCATATTTATCTATAAATGTTACTTCATGAAATGAATAATATAACAATCGATAATAAGATTCATTTATAAGATTAATAATATTTTTCTACTATCGTCATATAATCGTCCATACCTTTATATAAATAAAAGGTGCTAAAAACATACATGCGACGAAAATTGATCTACAATGCATTGCCCTTAAGAAAAAATTATAAACAAGAATAAAACAAACGTTAAATAAATATCCTTTATGAATACTTTCTCACTGCGAACTATAACAAAATCGTACATGCAAAAAAATCAACAGCAATTAACTTGCAATTCAGTCCAGTCGTACACGCATTTAATTCATATGAACGTGTACACCGATGTACATACTTGCATGCCGTACAAGAAATCTTTGATCAGTCCATTGCGCGAAGTGCTTTGTAGTTCGAACGGTCAGGCTGCTCATGCAGCAGCATACATACATACATTGTAAAATTATTGAAGCCGCGATAAAAAATCTTTTAACGATATTTTAATTATAAAATGAACGTAGGAAATGTACGAAGGACGTTGCAGAACTTGTGCATCGTACAATTTAATAACGATTATCATTATTATTGCTGTTCCTAATTGATAACGACTTGTTCGAGTGCATTAGCATTTCTTTTCCTTCGACATACAATGAAAATAAATCAATACGTTTGTGTATATGATGACTATAAAGTTACAGTTACATTAGTTAACATGCTATTTGGGTTGACGAACCTATAAATATAAATAATATATTAAGTACATTTCAATTTATAAAACTACATTGTCCGTACAAGATGCATTCACAAATAGTAGGAAACGGTCGTTCCGATACCGTTGTTGAAATCAACTAGTAGGTTTTTATCAACTCTTTTATTTTTATTCAACAATCTTGTTTATTGTAAGGATCTTAGCAATAAATATCACAGCGAATTATATATATATATATATATATATATATATATATATATATATATATATATATATATATGTATGTAAATGTATTGCAACAGGTTATCTTTTTTCAAATACTAATTTATAAATTTTCAAGTTCTATAGCTCTTTGTGATAACTTACATCAAAATGTGATTTTTGGAGGTTTTTTTTCAAATTATTTTCAGTTAAAAATACAGAAAAATATTTCCAATAATTATGTATTTTTATTTTATTTTATAACCTTTTACTATCTAAGTGTTCTGATTTGTCGTTTTGGAATGTTTAGGTTTACTATGTATTTAAATAGTAATTTTTTCTTTTGTGAATTTTTATACAAAAAACAACGATTGATAAATGATACGAAAAATATATGAGAAATGAGATATATAAGGTAAGACATCTGAAAAAATTTGCCACATGTGGACATATATACTCGTATTACTATGCTTGAATAATTATTTGACTATTAATCAATAATAGCTGTGTTCTTTGAAATTTTCTGTGTAACCTACTTAGTCGATCACAAAATAAAATCACAGTGATTATTTTTTAATTCATCCTCATTATTACTGATATTTCGTTATTGAAATTTATAAACAGATGTCTTTAAAATATTTTTATAGCTTTCTGTTTTTCTATCATTCTCAATATCAAAATTTTATGATATTCAAATATTACGTTTGCCAGGCAGCTCAATATTAGAGATAATCTTAATATCAATGACTACTGATAGTCTTGTTCTTCAGCCTGTGATCATTCAACTCTTATATATTATAAATTATTTTTACCCCACAAACATAAAAAAATCGATCATTTTTAATTGTTGCTCAGGAACATTTCTTTGAAGATCCCATCATTCTCAAGACCCCAAAGTTAGTGTAGGATTTAGACAGGGGTAGCATGGAGCACTTCTCAGGGCAGAAAATTTTGTGTAACGATAAATTTTGTTGGGCGACAAATTTTGAAAGCTGGAAATTTTATTTTCAATCATAATTTCGATTTACAGGTTGCTCAAATGTAAAATGAAAAATGAAATCTAAAAATTTTAATTTTATAAATTGATAATAAGTCTAATAAAAAAGATTTCATAAAATGTTCAATATACACGGAATATTAATATTATTATTTTTTTTTCCATACTTCGAATCACATTATACGTTTAAATAAATGGCAACTGGTTTAATTAAATGTGTAACAAGAAAAAAATGTATATCAATGAAACTAAACATTTATCAATCACTTATGACTGATGTGAAACTATAAAATATATAAATTGTCAGTCACTAGTGATTGGTCTAATATTTCGAAGAAATCCACTGTCTATCGCCATTCAAACTATTAAACTGCAAAAAATAAGTGGTAGCAGTCTAATTGACTAGTACGAAGAACTCTTAACTAACGTATCATGATTTCAAATCTGGGTTTATAGCGAATATATCTTTTTGCTAAAAAGAAATCTAGAACGATTAATGAACTGCAGTCCTAAATGCGTTATAAATTCATAGAGAAAAATTATTATTCTGTTTTTTTTTCGGATTATATCTTTTATTTCTTAAAGTTCATATATCTGTGTATATATTGCCCAAAAATAAAAAAACATGCTTTTTTCTATTAATATGTTTGAATAATTTAGTCTTCACAAAGTCAATTTACATTCATTATATTTTTCAACAGTTCCATTATACGTTGAAGTAACAATAAATAGATATCAATTCATCAATAATTCTATGATTTTTGATAGAATAGCGGAAAATGTTCGGTTCAAAACGTTTAATGAATATAAAACATGAGATAAACGCTTAATGAACCGAAAAATTTGTAAAAAACCTAAATAAAAAAGGAATCATAAAGAGTATATTAGAAAAAAGCCAATAATTTTAACTGCAAATATATACGAGATAAAATATGCTAATTAATTTAAATGCCTGTTAAGAACTGAGGATTAAATTCGTGAAATACACTTTTTTATTGGATTTGTTTAGTATTAAAAACTATAGATTATTGCTTTACATGCTATTTTTATTTTTTCATAAATATAATAAAGTGGATACACAAAAACTTATCCAATTTACAATCGATAGAATTACAAATACTTAACTGTGGCTAAACTCACTTTTCCGAAATGAATTTTTCATTCTCTCACAATCGTAAAAATATTCTAACTTAAAATGTTCAAACAGTGATTATTAATTATTTTTCGTTATTGTTTATTTCTACTATTGTAAGAGCACTAATGTGCAGAAAAATCTCAATTATTATTAAACATTTTTCATCAGAAAAAAATGTGGATAATAACAGATTGGATACGAAAGAGAGGACCTACTTACACTTTTTTTATTTACTAACATAATTTATTTATTTACTTTAATATTTTTTATTAGTACGGCCAGTTTTTTGGTACTTATATTGTATTCAATTAATATAAGTCATACAAATTATTCGAAAGGTTATATTCAGAGATATAAATTAAATTTAAAATTGATTTTTTTTGAATGCGTTTTTATTGAATTACTGATTATCCAAAATGAGGACGAACAATTTTCATTTCTCGTGCGAAACTAATTGAGCCTCGAAAACTCACAAATATTTCAGCGAACATACTCGTAGTACTGTTTGAAGTATGTATTAGACGAACACAATAGAACCGTCAAATAATGATTTACAAAACTGTAATGTAATATAATGTTGATGTATATGATAAACCATTATCTCGCCACGTTAGTGAGGTTAGTGATTATTTTACACAGGTCGTTTGATAAGTTTGGTAAATTTCTATGATATCACACCACCATTCATTTGGTAGTGTCTCGTATATCATATGTCACTTTTCAAACCAGCATAGGCAAAATTTCAGCCAGAAGCATCGCTTTGTTCACATTTTACAAATGTTTGAAGCGAGCATTGTAGCAATTGCCGCAAAAATATAATAAAACGAGCTGGCATTTTTGCGTCGATTCATCACCGTGGATGAAGCATTGATCCACTACTACACACCTGACTCAAAGCAGTAGTTGGTTTAGACCGTTTTGCGGGCTGGGAAGATGATGACCACTGTTTTTTTGCGATTCCTGAGGAATCATCCTAATCAACTACTCAACGAAGGGAAAAACTATAACAGGAACCTATCACACAATATAATTGGATCATTTGAAAGAAGTGCTGAAACAAAAACGGCTAAGATTGGCGCACAAAAAATACTCTTTCACCAGGACAACGCATCGTCCCACAAATCTACCTTCGCAATGACAAAATTGCACGAATAAGGCTTCGATTTGATTCTTCATCCACCCTATTCTCCCAACTTAGACCGGTATAACTTCCTCCTCTTCACAAACTTGAAAATTTGACTTGGTGGTAAGAAATTCTCGTCGAATGACGATGTCAATGTATATTTTGCAGACTCACTAGACCAAGTGTATAATCCTCAATAAAGACGATGTTGAGAAATAAAATCGATTTTTTTTCAAAAAACGGTGTTTAACTTTTTTTTAACATACGTATCAAAAGACCCACGTATAAGACATTTACTTGAGACAAATATACAATACTTATTGAAAATATTTCCAAAATATTTAAAATTGATTATTTGGCAGTATTTCGATCTATTCAAATCTAAGACACGTTTCAGAGCTTATTTGGATACCGCATTTACAAATCGAAAAAAAGAATGAATTAGGATGCAAAATTTTCAAAAGTTTCGTAAATTCATTTTCAAATTAATCAAGATGAAAAAGGGAATCACAGATAATAATATATTAAAAAAAAATAGAGAATACCTAGTGAAATAGATGGAGCGATTAGCTTGCATTCTCGAAAGTTGCTGTTGTCCGTTTGGTAAATTTACAAGAGAGTAATATTTTATGTGTTTCTCTGCAAATGAAACAATAAAATCGGACAAGTATTATCAGAAATTAGATCCACTGAAGCAAACAATCAGTTGACTAATTAAGAGAATGTTGTCTTTTCTTACAACAACGTTAGATCACATATTTCGATACAGAAATGATTTTTTACTAACTTTAACCGATTAACTCTCAACTTTTCCAACAAACCTTATATATATATATATATATATATATATATATATATATATATATATATATATATATATATATATATATATATATATATATATATATATATATATATTTCATATAAAGTAAACATATTAAGTTTACTTTATAAAAACTATCATTTTTTCTTTTAATTTACCATTCATTTTATAGAAAAATAAATCTACAAAAAATTGTTAGGTAAATAAAAATACCTATAACTAAAGAATAATTAAAATCATTTTAATTTAAGTCATTTTATTCAATCGGTTAATAATTTACATTTTAAGTATCTCTATTCTAATATCTCTTATCTAAAAATAATTAATTTAATCAATTTATTATAAATAGATGTAAATTTGTGGATACTTCTTTTCTCTATACATAAAAATCCATTTTTATTATATGCATACAATTATTACACCTTTTTTTGTATGCACATATATATATATATATATATATATATATATATATATATATATATATATATATATATATAATTGTCAAATCACTAGACATAAAACCGGCGTGACGTCAGTGTGGCCAGTTCTCTACGGGCAGCCGGGCAGGGGCGCATTTTTGCATGCCAGAGCATCGTCCTCCCTTTCGCCGACACCCGCCGGATTCAAACTGTCGAAACTTCAGCGCCGTAAACTGGAATGCGCGCGTGTATCATTCCAAACGAAGCTGGTACTGCCGCACTACCAGCCCGCCATGGTTAAAGATAGACGTTGGTTGCTAGTCATGCGATCTTAAATATCCGATATGTGTCTATTTATGGTGGCAGCTTTAGTATTCACTCACTCTACTTACGACTCCAATCATCTTATGTTTAATGTTCAAATTTCATATGACGGCTACTCTAGACATATGCATATACATTATATATATATATTATATATATATATATATATATATATATTTATATATATATATATATACACATACGTATATATATATATATATATACACATACGTATATATATATATATATATATATATATATACATGTATATATATATATATATATATATATATACATGTATATATATATATATATGTATATACATATATATATATATATATAGATAGATAGATAGATAATAGATAGATACAGATAGACATTTTTCCATCTGATAAAATCATAAAAACGATACGAACTCTATATAAAATGCTTTAAATTACATTTTATATTTAATTTTTAATTTATACTTTATTCTTTTTTATTTCCATCTTTTCTGTCTTAAATTGGATTAATATTATCTATTAATAATATCTTCAAAAACCAAATTGTTATCTTTTATATTTTCTCATTAACTATTTCGTACCATTTTAACTACATACTATTTTCTTCAACGTGCAAGTCCGTTTTTTTACCAGAAGGTTTATTCATCATTTATTTTTATCCTGGATCATATTTCATTCTTCGAACACAACCATTCCGGCTTTTTAAGAATACTTATATAAAAATACAATCTAATTATCTAAAGTCATACCGTTAAACTTGTTCCCTGAACTATTCAAGAGTTGTCATTATATTTTCTGGCGGCGGTTATTTTCGAATTCTGTTTAGATCTAATCTCATTAATATAATATATATATAGAGAGAGAGAGAGAGATACTTATATATATATATATATGGATTGATAGGTAGATAGATTTATTCATAAGGAGTGTAAGAAACTTTGATCATTTATTTAAGAAGCCATTTTAAGTACAAAATTGACATATGAATATCTGTTTAACTTTTTTAGTTTAAGTTTAAAAAATCAATATTTTATTAGTACCATAGTAAATTCATAATTTTAATATCAATTTACCTTTGAGAAAACTATATAGACTATAAAAAAATTGAAATAATTGAAAATGTGTCTCAATATTACTTGCTAGTTTTTTTCTTATTACAAACTGATGGGTTTTAGTGCTGATAAATATTCAGATATTCACAATACCTAGCCATTTAGCTAAATTCAATTTCATTTTATAAATGATCTTTTCACTCATCCCCAAATAAAATTTTTCTCATGAAAAATGTTCAAGAAACGATTTTTAATCATTTTTAATTGTCGCTTTGCGGATTTCGATGACCTTTCCATCATCATTAGAGCGATAAAACAACAGAAAAATCTACTTTTTAACCGAGTATAATTGCATACCCATTGAAATGCGTGTAAATACAATAAAAAATAGTTAATAATTATTTATAGGATACGTTTGATCAGAAAAAATATGTGATTCATGGAGTGGGTGGAAGATTCATTTGTCAAAAATATCCAAATATTGTTTTATTTACCAATATCCTAAAGGAAATACACTCTGTGTTTAATTAAATATCACTATATTTATTTTATTAAATATACTTTTTAATTAATATATGATTATATTTTGTGTTTATATAAGTTTTCATTGGTATTATCGATGATATACGACCATTAAATTCTTTACCTGTTTTCCTTCATATTTAATTTTTGAATTCAAACCTGAATATTTATTTATCAAAACACATTTATCATAACAAATAAGAGGTACTCTGTTTGTAAAATGCACTGTATCGTATATAGAAAAGAAAAACTCCATTTATTTCTTAAATAATACTTTCTAATTTAATATCTTATTATATAACTAATAATATTAACAAAAATAAATAGAAGATCAATATCAAAATTAAATAATTATAGCCCAATGGCAATTATATGACAATTCATTTGATTGATGGATATAAAACTCTGAAATTAAATACTTTTTTCATTATAGATAAAAAGTGTCACAAGCAGTTAACCGTTGATGTCATCATTTAAAAAAATATTTGTAAAAAAGTACCAAATACGTTATACAACAATATCCTTCACTAGTAACATCAATAATAATATTAACTAGCTCGTTGATCAAATTTACGAGTGACAGCAAAATTTTTAATAAGTGCACAAAACTTTTACAGTAACTCTTGTCAAAAATCGCAGTAATTTTTAGCAATTAAGTTCATTAGTCGAACGTCTCCGGTAAAATAATTACGTACTAGCACATTATGTACCATATAAATTTTCAGTACACACATTCACTACCGTCACGAGACGATAAAATTGTCAGTGTGGGCCTAAATTGTGCAAGACTTTAAACCTGTCCAAGTCATTGAACTACTTTACGTGTTACAGTATAAAAAATCACAACTAATGCTCACGAATATAAAAAAATCACACATACATACACTCTCTCTCTCACACATACGCAACACACATACACACGCACACACACACACATATATATATATATATATATATATATACATACGAAGTATATGTCTTAGAGACATCAAGTGGTCAAAACGTAAACGCTGTACCCAGTCCCGTTATTATTTGGAGAATGCTTGGGTTGCCTATTAGTTTATCGATCTGAATTAATCAAAAGTAATTAAAGTGTTTAAAAGTGCTAAACATTGTAATTTCGTCTGTTTGTGCATACACGTATCTTTGGGCGTTTTTATCTTAGGAAATATTTATTAATTGACGCTTTGATCTGGTTTCGATTCCATATATAAATAACCTGTCCGTCTATTGCATCGATTTCAGGTGTGTGTGGTTTTTTTCGATGTTCACTTCGGATGATAGATGAAAGTTATAAAACCGAACAGTCCGTATTATTCGCACGGTGTCCGAATTGTTTATTTTCTTCACAGGTTTTTTTCTGTACGTCTGTGCATGTTTGTGGCGTCGAATCTCAATTTATATGAAAGTAATTCGATATGACCATATGCATTAACACCAGCCAACGGATAAAAGTGATAAACACATGTGGTTCACTCTTTTTACGAATTATATAACTTTATTCGAAACTTTCATCGTTTCTATCCTCCTTAATTAATATTCGTTTATATATATATATATATATATATATATATATATATATATATGTGTGTGTGTATGTGTGTATAATAAATTAGTTGATAACATCAAGAAAAGAGAAAATCTTATAAGTTTTACCAAATAATTAATATTATCAATTGGTTCACAAAATAAATCGAATCTAATTAATTTATATTTTTGTAAGCTTCTAAGGTATTTCAATCAAATAATATAATTTTTTTAATTGCTACATTTACTATTTATTTTTAAACAAATTAATGAATTTATTGTTTATATGTATATATATATATATATAGAGAGAGAGAGAGAGAGAGATATTTTAAGTAATTAATTTTAAATAAAAACGAGTAAAGTATCTCTCTCTCTCTGTATATATATATACATATATTTATATATATATATATATATATATATATATCTATATATATCAAATCAAAATTATCCACAAAAAAATTTCGAAACGTCGTCTTATTTATTTATGACGTCAAAGTTTTTTATTATATTCAAGTATGTTTATCTCATATATAAAATAACACGTTGCAATCTGTCTGCGATAATAATTATTTAGTCATACTAACATATATCTTTCTATATATATATACAATCAAAATTATGCACAAAACACTATAAAATACACGTTGCAAAAAAATAATCTATCCGAAAGAATGTTTTTATGTACGTAGTGTCATATATAATGTACATACATATATAAATCCATTACGTCGGCTTATTTATTTGAGACGTCGCTTCATGATACCCAAATATGTTATCGTTTATTCAGTTTCATTGCATGCTTATAATTGATAAGTGGGCGAACGCAGCAAGTCCGAGAGTTGTTGAGCGCAGCGAAAGTGGAGCGAAGCCCCCTAGTTTAAAGAACAAAAGGACAAACAATGAACAACAATGCGAGCCAATAAGAGAACATACCTTCTGTTGCGCTTAATCTCCCCGCTCTGCGTCTTCTTATAACATCGTGAAACGATCAACTTCAACCGAATTCGATCAGATTTTTCATTATTATGAATAGGTCATGGGTCTCATTCGCATCAGCTAATACCATCACGTAATAGCTACTTATATCAGCTGATGCATATTCCTCTTCAAGTGGTTACACTTTTGGAAACTTCCAGAAAAAAACTTCTAGAAATTTACAGTTTCGAGGAGTATTTGATTAACTATCCACTCAGACATTATAATGTTGTCATTATTATAAAACCTCTTCTCTAGTCAAAATTAAAGCCAGAAAATTTATTCCTTTAAAACCGGTAGTAAAAAGCTACTAGAACACCAACAAAAGTACATTTCAGTTGGAAGAAATTCTCTTAAAAAATAGTATAAGTGATATTTCACCCCGAAATATTCAGAAATTAAAATTATTTACTCTTTAGCTATATTCAAACATTTTTCAAATTTTCAATATTATTTTATAAATTATCAACATAGGATTATATTAAAATATATAACCAGTTATTAAATAACTAATAAAATATTGAAAAAAAATCTGAAAATAACGCAATAAAATAATTCAGAACGTCTTCACTTGTATATTAAAGAAGATAATTTGTTTTAGTTTTATAAACATTTGAAATTTTAAAATCTTATTCTTGATATAAATCCTCGCTACTAAAACCATTAGCATAAACAGAGATATTTACAATATTTATTAATTGAATATCTCAAAAAATGCATTCTTTCAAAACATGAACACTAAAATCAAAAATAACTTCTTTTTTTGAGATATTCAATTTCACAAATCTTACTTATGTCTCGTCGTTATAATTAGAGGATGACACATTCTAAAATCCCAAATGATTAGCTGTGATTATAAAAATATAGTTTATAAAAATAACACTAAATGATTATGAAGAGTTAAAGAAAAACACATTCGAATCGTATAATAATTTAATTCTTATATATGTGAACAAATACCGTAATAAAAAATCGATATAGACAAATATTTAAAGTGGTTTGCTAAAAACATTTTAGTATTAATAACTCTGATTATTTAATATCATCATTATTGATTAAACTTTAAAATCTAATAAAAACATAGTTAATATATTTTTCTAACCAATGATTCATTAATTTTATTCAATCATCATAGAAAGATTGACTTCATATATATATATATATATATATATATATATATATATATATATATATATATATATATATATTTATATGTATCATAATAGATTAATTTAATTTTCCGGTCTAATTATAAAACTAAAAATGACAAAGGTATTCGAATTTTAATACACAGCTGAGAATAGAAATTTGCATTTAATTAATTGCCGGAAGACTTGACAAATAATTAACTGCTATTTCTATATTAAACTCTCGATACTCATAGCTATAATAACTCTATCTACTTTGTTCGCACTTAATTTTAACTTAACTCTGAAAGTAAAATTTATTATTATTGCATTTTTCAATAGTAACAACATCGTTCATAGACGGATAAATATATTTTTATTGACTTTTACTTGACTTTTTAATACAACACTTTTAAATCTATATTTGTTCTCTCTATCTCTCTACATACGTATATATATATATATATATATATATAGAGAGAGAGAGAGAGAGAGAGAAGATATATAAATATGTATACGAGGGAGAAGAGAGATCTGTAAATAGAGAGAATATTGAAACATTTTAAAAGTCGAAAATATTAAGTGATAACGACTAACAGCGATTTTTTTTGCAATACAAAGATTAAATATCAAAAAAGTCATGCTAATTTTCGCGCACTGTTAATTTACTTAAACATTCAATAAAGCTTAAAATATTTTTCACAGATGAATTCTTCTCCCGTTCCACAAACTAAATATATTTTTTAGTCTGCTTTTTCAAGTTCAGATTTTTCTATTCCTTAACGGTTTGTGGATGTTGGCATCGCCATCGAATGCGCATAAGCAACAATCAAAAATAATCAGTAATTATTTATTGAGCATTTTTGATCGGAAAATTTCTGTAACTTGCAGAGTGAGTGAAGAATTAATTTGTGAAATTTAATTTAGTCACAGTGCCAGAACTCTGTTGTGTCCTTAAATAATACTATAAAGAATATTGGGAAAATCTTGTTAAGTTGAAGATTTTCAAATTAATCATCGCACGTGTTGTCTCATTTTAGCATCAGACATATAATAAAAATATTAGCAATATGTTAATACGTTTAACGACTCTCTACTGTAAACGATTAACACCCATAAACATACAAAAATAAAACAATTAGTTTTTTTGTATACTTACAAGTATTTCTATTTTTTGCAAGTCGACATTTTAAAAAAAAAATTAATAATATGTGAAGATAGTTAAATATGAAATGCTCTATGTTAGAAGGATATATGAGAAAGAAATTAAATATTTAAAATTGTATACATTTACATCCATTAAAAAAAAAAGAAAACGAAGAACAATACTTAAAGTATTTGTATAATGATGATTTTTTTATTATTATAAAGATGGAGACGACATGGGGGGGACTAAGTAGTAGAGCTAACAGATGCACTTTGTTAATTCATAATATAATTAGTAAATACTCATATAACTGCATCATATAATCTCATTATAATGAATTTCACTTTCAATTCTTATCTGAAAAACGTGTCTATGCACAAACACTTTTCACGACCATGTTGATATATCGTAATGAAATTTTCAATGTATTTATTAATTAAAACATGTAAATGTGTACAGAACGCAGCAAATGCGTAAATATAGAAATAGATGTGTATTATTTTTTTCTGCGAACCCGAAACGTTAAATAGATTTAACCCGTCCACGATGAGTCAGATTTATGCACATGTGCGTAATGTATTTTGTACGAAACGATGTTTATTTTTGCACGGAAACACAAAGAAATAAAGTAGTGAGTAAGCAGTAGTACACAAATGAACGTTCTACGGTTAGACAAAATAACGAATGTTGCCAAATCGTACCAATTCAGATGAGGTTTTTTCTTTTTTTCCAAGAATCAATGACGAATTATGTACAGATATACATATGTACATGTGTATATGTATGTATATATATATATATATATATATATATATATATATATATATATATATATATATATATACATGTACATGTAGAAAAGCAATTATATCAGTTCAATTTTTACTTTATCTTTTCTTTTACATTATATGTCTATCGTTGCTTTCTTCACTAGACTGAAATTGATATATTCCTACATTTATTGACACAAATTAAATATACTGATTTATATCCAAACATACATATATATATGTATGATCAGTGCAAAAATTCGTATACGATTCAAGAGGTGGTGTTAAGAGTGCCGCATAGTGGCACTTGTGATTGAAATACATTCATGTTATGTATCGTTTGAAAGGTGAAAGTCGCAGCTGTTAATTGAGCATAAGGTGCATTTGTGTCGATTAGATTTGTGTGTAAGAAAATTTTTTGAAAATGGACAACGAAAAGATACACTTTCGTCATGTTATGTTGTACGAGTATCGAAAAGGAATAGCCGTTGACGCGGCAACGAAAAATATTCGGGAGGTTTATTTAGACCATGCACCATCACTCCCAACTTAGTTGGAAATGGGTTGCTAAATTTCGACTTGCTGATTTTAACATCGAAAATCAACCTTGCTTTGGACGGCTAAACGCAGCTCTAGTTGACAATAACTCACGAATTTCGATGGAATAGGTTGCCGAGACACTCAAAGTTGACAGAATGCTGCATTTCGGCATTTAAAAAAGCTGGGATTCACGTTGAAGCCCGATACGTGAGTACCGCACTCGATGTCTGAAAGAAAACAAGTTTGATCGCATCTCTTCGGCAGTTTCTTTGCTTGGACGCCTCAACAGAACCTTTTTTGGATCGTTTGGTGACTGGTGATGAGAAATGGATCCTGTACAACAACGTCCGACGCCATGAACCTGGAAACAAGCGAATGAAGGGGTAGAACCGGCCGCCAAAGTTTGCTTGTATCCGATGAAAGTGTTCTGTGTATTTAGTGGGATTGCAAATGTGTTGTTTATTTTGAGCTGCTCCCATGGAGCGAAACGATTACTACGGAGGTATATTGTCAACAACTAATCAAACTGAACGCATCAATTAAAGGAAAGCGTCCAGTTTTAGCCAATCGCAAGGGGGTCATCTTCCACTACGGCAACGCAAAAATACATACAGCAAAACTAACTCTGTAAAAACTGAAGCAGTTGAAATTGGAAATCATATCGCATTCATCGTATTATCCGGATACTGCACCTTCAGATTATCATTTGTTCCGGTCGCTGCAGAACAATTTAAACGGTAAATAATTTGACACCGTGAAGGCCGTCAAAAATCACCTCAGCACCTTTTTTGCCGAAAAGTCGCGCCTTTTTACGAACGAGGAATCCAACAGCTGCCTGAGCGTTGGAAAATGATTGCAGAAAACAATGGTGAATACATAATTGATTAAAAAAGCGTTTTCTGCGAAAGATAATCGCCTTAGTTTCAATTTTAAATCGTATACTAACTTATGCACGGATCCAGTATATATATATATATATATATATATATAGTCAGTTTCTGACAATTTTTTAAGATTAATTTTACCTTCAGGTTACAAAAAAAAATAACAATTAAGAACACTTTTTAATAATTGATAAAATTGTCATTCAGTCAGAAAATGTCATTTTACTAGTGTATACCTTAAAATTTAGTTTTAAACAAATACAAATAAAGAAACTAAAACATGTTTTAAAAATTTTAATTGACAACAGAGAATAATTTATAAAATATAGCTAAAAGTCTGATTCATAATCTTTTTCTTATCGAAAATCCTGAAAACATATTTTCACATCCTAAATTTTTACTTACTGAAACTTTTATGTGAGAATAAATGAATAACAGTGAATGAAATTTCGTTCTTGTAGAACAAATACTGACACAATATAACTATCTGTTGCAAATTAATCTTTTCTCAATCCGTAAATCACAAAAATGTTTGTGATCAAAGTTTTTCTATAATTTATTTCCTGTCAATTTTTTATTTTTGACCCTCTGAATGTGATGTTATTTATATCGAAATTGCACATAAATAAGAATAAAAAATTATCAATAATCGATGATTAAACATTCTTTATCAAAAAAACTTACCGTTTATAGGGTTGAATAAAAATTATTCGTGAAAGTAAATTTAACTACAGTGTCAACCCTGGTGTGACAATATAAACAAACACAGTCTTAAATAAAAACGATATAAAAAATATTTTTCAGTATTTCAATACTTTTCTTTTCAAGTTATTGAATACTGAGTACATTTGAAAAATTTCTAGGTAAATTTATTCAAGAATTGCTCACAAAATCTTCAACAATAGTATAAGGAACTATAAAGATATGAGATCTTATTTATAATTTATGTTCAAACATTTTTTTAATTCTCTTTTTATCTAAGCTACTTGTTTAAATTAGAATCTTATATTATTAAAAGTATTGTAACTATTAGTATATTTAAAAAAAAAATCAAATATGTTAATAACTATTAAATATATTCATGTTTTTATTTATTTTCAGATCAACAATAACTATCGAATATATAAGGAAATTCATAAATGAGCTTCATACTCGAACAAACATGGATTCAAATTCACTTTTTAACAATCACGTGCTGATGCTTTTCAAGGTTTGATTTGATTTTTATATTTTTTTAAATAACTTTTGATTTGTTATAAAGAAATTATTTCTCTATTGAAATGAATTATATAAAAAAGTATACTCTTTTAAATCGCATTGCTGTCGATTTCAGTTCGCTAACAAACAGAAACTTTCTATATTTAAGTATTTTTTCGCAACAATAGTATTTTGTGTAACGAATTAAGTTCTTTTCTATACTATTGATATTAAATATTTTTATAGTTCATAACTCATGTCAATATCAGGAACAAACATCGAGGTTAAATTAATTTTATATAAAATAAAACATATCTTTAATAACATACAAACGTTTAAGTGCACAACATGCACTAGAAAGTATTTTATGTGTTTTAATAAATATTTCAATGCTAGGATTTATTTTATAGCATATAAAACTAGTTTAAGTTTTTGTTGCAAACATATTTATATATTTCGATTTTTATATTTGTTTGATTATTTCTTTTTCTCTGAATAAAATATAACACTTTTTATGACGTAGTAATAACGATTTAGTATCCAAAATATATACATCAATCTCAAAGCCTTGTACTTTTTTTATATATTATAATGTATTTACCTTGCAAAACGTACACGCTCTTCAGTAATAAATTTACATGTTTTTTCTTCAAACCATTATCCTGTATAATCGTTGCATAAAATATAACATTTCCGATGTGCGATCACGTTTGTACGTTAATCATATTCCTTTGAATCATTAAAAAGTAGTGTCGAAGACAGTGTTGCCGAACATAACATCGGTGGATAAATGTTTTGATTAGCACTGTTCACCACGGACCAGATTAGGGGGCTAGAGGCAGGTCTACTGAAAACTGGTATTGCGAAGGTCGTCACAAGATGCATTAAAAATTGAAGTACAAGTTTATAATATTTTATCTGTCTGTACGTACGGCCAAAGTGCATCGTTTTATTTTCACCATGTATTAAAATCACTTCACCAGCGGTGAATGTAAAATTTATTACAAAGTACAATTTTGTCTAGGTCAGTTTTTTGAATACATTCAAAAGAATGTAGAACGAAATAGTAGAGGAGCACGACACGATGATAGATTGAGATGTTCGGGTCATTTTAAATTGAAATTTTAATAATATGTTCATGAATGTAAACGCGCACCTGTGGTCATAGCTAATGTATGGAAAAAATTGATAATTTATAGACAAGCTGCAGACAAAACACTTAATAAAAGATCAAAGAACTCAATAGTCGCAAAAAAGAAAGAGTTTGTATGAAAAAGTCAAGACAGTTGACGTTAAATTTAGTAACAGTTGTCAACAAATCATTTTTTATTCTATATGGAGACTAAATATCGTGTTTCCAGTTTGGAAGTTCAATTCTTTTTCCAGTTTATAAAGTAATTTCAAATGGTATTTATTTTCTGCTCTCTTGTCTTACACAATTATTTTTTCATTGGCAGACTTTTTAATAAACTGCAATTTAGATTTTTTGATATTTTCATTCAAATATTCATCTTATTTCTTATAAATTAAGATATACTTTATAAAAGTCTGTTCTTATTGCGGTTTAATATTATATATATATATATATATATATATATATATATATATGTGTGTGTGTGTGTGTGTGTGTGTATGTGTGTGTTTATACATATAAAAAATATTATTAAACAAAAAAGATATTTCATTACATACAGAATTTAGGATTCACGATATTTTAAATATAAACCACTAATATAAAATAAACTATGGCTGAATAATTTTCTTTTTCTTTTTTTAATGGAAAAGATGCCATTTTTAATGAAGTAATCATATAATCAATTATCAAAATAAATGCTATTTAAACATTACCTCAATATGTCTGGGGAAACAACGTGCAATTCGATATAAATGTTCAAAGCCCCAGATATTGCTAATTATTATTTTCATTTTTTACATATGAAATGAATTTTATCGTTTTTTAATAATTTTGAACTCTTTATGGTATTTCGTAAAAAAAGGTATTTTTTATTATTTCAAATGAAATCAGAGATACTCTTATCAGAGTAAATTTTTTAAAAAAAGTCTATACCAATATTATTATAATATTTAAATTGAATTTTATAAATGCTGTCGATTAAGTTTTGGCTTTTGTTTATACTTTCATCTATTTGCTTCAATATTTACTCAATTCGTATTTTTTGTATTTTAACTTATTTTTATTAATTTCTTGCAATTCTTAAAGAGATGTTTGTTGTTTTCTTTTATTATCGAGACTTTTATTATGAATTTATTTCAAGTGCTACAACAATAAATATATAAATATTTTGAAGTTTTACTTCACTTAAAAGCACAACGAAAATAAAAACGACCTTAAGTTTATAATTAAAACAGATGAATAATATACCAATTTACAAAGAAAACAAAAGCTTGTTCGCGAGGTTATTAGGATTTACATAGAAAACAATTATATGTAACGGGAATTTATTTGTCTTGGATATTTTTTTAAAAATGTATGTTTTTTATTGAATGAAAAACTATTTAAACATATCTTATATAACAGTACTTCTCCTTATATTTGTTTTAATACATCTAATAATGTATTTATTTGCTAAAGGAAAAATATGTCACAAGAAATGTAGTTTCTTAATAAAAAATGATATAGCAAAAATCCTTCATTCTGAATCATGACTTATTAGTTAAAATATTTTTAACTGTAATTATTTCTTTTGATATTTATAATAACTAAAATAAAATAAAAATACTAATAACAAAATAATAGTGTGGCTTTTATCCTAGCACTTGTATAACAATTTAATTTCAAAATATGTTTTATATTTATTCTGCACTTTTATATATAAAATGGTTACAAAAACGCATTATTTATAATTATAATTATACACATTAAAATTGTGTACCTAATAAAAAAAGTTTAATTGCGTTTAACGTATCATTAGTAGTATATGTGTGACGATATATCGTGACCATGCAGTCACAACTTAAGAACAAGCTTCGTCCGATTCTAAACGGCCTGCATTTTCGTACCGCGTCTTCGAATGGACCCAAGCACAACGAGTCTCTGGCCCGCGATACCTATCCCCGCTATACCGCATCGCCGCACAAACTTGCAAGCTGCGAGAGAAGTGGTGGTCAGATAATAATTTCATGTCTCCTCCGTCCATAACCACTCCACAATCCATCTGCGAGTCCCTGTCGTGTAAATACCTTGATGGCTCTTTGAAACAGCTTCGGACAACAAAAACGACCAATCACTCCTTCAACAGCATTCGTGCTTGCCATGCACAACGCAACATACAAAAAAAAAGAAAAAAACATTACATACATACATACTTATAATTTGTCATAAAAAAAGAAACATTGTGTGATGTATACGCGTGTGTATAGGTCAGGGATTCTCTTCATCATTCTGTATTTATTTTATTTTGTTTGCCTTTGTTTCAGATTGACTCATATTTGATCGTTTTGTTTTTATAGTTTACACAAGATGAGTATGTGTAAATAAACAGGTATACGAATTTACGAACAAAGTATTGTTCTTTTTGTGATCGCTGCAAATCTATTCACTTGGTTTTATTTATGAACTGCGCACGTACTTAGAGAATTCTTAACACTGCATATGTAAATAAATACAGATGCGTTTTTATTAATATATATATATATATATATATATATATATATATATATATATATATATATATATATATATATATATATGTATGAATGAATGATATGTTACAAGCGATTTGAATCTTAATATTATGCAAAGTATACCCTTTAAAATAGACAGGTTAAACACGACTCGAATAAAAAGATAGATTCTGTTTTTTTTTCGAAAATTCAAACCGTATTTACATAATTATTACTATTTACCAGGGGCGAACTGGTATAGAACTTGTATATGTGTGGGATTTTTCAACTATTTCTAAAAAAATAACGAATCTCATTTTATATGTGTGAAAGATTTGAGCACTGTCGATGAATTCGAAATCTGTGAACCGAGATAGAATTGGATAAATTAAATTAACATTAAAGTTAGAAAATAAATAATTATTGCATTAAAATGTATACATACTATTGTTTTTTGACTTGTTTACATTTCTTGAATATTTTAAAAAACAAATATAATGGAATCATTGTCATATAACCGTTCTACTGTGGCTAATTTACTTTCACAAATGAATTATTTTTTACCCCACAAACCACAAATAAATTTGTGATAAAAATATTTAATAAAGTATTATTGATCAATAGTCATTCGTTGAACACTTTTTATGAGAAAATTATTTTGTGATTTGTGGGATGAATTATTCGTGACAATGAAACCATGTGAAAAATATTAAATTTTTAGATATTTATTTTGCTTTGTTTATTAAAATTACATTTTTTATTATTAACTAAGTAATTCTAATTATAAATGATGGTAGAATATATTAATATATAATAAATAAAGTAACAGATTAATTCAATACAATGTAAATTCAGTTTAATTAATCCTAACGTTTAAATATTTTAAGATTTGATTTCTTATTTTTTTACTTATATATATATATATATATATATATATATATATATATATATGTGCATATATATATATATATATATACATATTCTATATATATATATATTATATATATATATATATATGCATATGTTCAAATGTGTAGGTATAAAGTATATAAATCCTATCTTAATATAACCACAGTTAATGTGAATTCATCGGTTGACCATCACCTTCATACAGCGATAAAACCTCTTATCAAACATTCAATTGAACTTGGCGCGCAATCAAAAAATTCTGTTCTATTTTAAAGTTCAAATATTTCTGTTAAGTGAATTTTCAAATTGTCTGAATATTTTGCAGTAATATATGTTTATAAAAGTATACTGAATAATCAATCTGTATCCGAATGTTTAGCATATGATGCATATTATTAAATCTAACAATTTTTTAAAAAGTATTTTATCCATATACTATATTTATGTTAATTACGTTAACTACAAATGCACCTTTTTTTCATGAAAAGTTATAAATATTTATTTTTTCAGTAATCGTTTCGTTTTTAAAAAGAATTGGTTCTAATTTACAATTTTTGTTCGTTTATATTCTTTCTATAATTTGTAACGTTTTTTTATAATAATACATATACATATACATATACATATACATATATATATATATATATATATATATATATATATATATTAATCATTAAAATAATTTAAATATCAATACTTGAAAAATACAGTGTTTACTAATTAGTAAACAAAATATGTCAAAATTAAACAGAAATTGTAAATAAACTAATGGCATTAAAAAAGGAGTATAAAGAGAAAATATCGGTTACATAACAGTGTTATAAAAAATATAGTATGTGTGCGACAGAGAGGGCCACTCTTACAATAAGTATAAAATATAATAATATAAAAAGGAGAAAATATTTGATTTATATAGTAGGGTGGGGTTCTCTGCCGCGTCACTGTGCTTTATAATCCCATACAAAATATTTTTGAATCCTGTTAGACTCTTATAAGATTAAGAACTTTTTAATTTTCTACTTGAACAAAAGTTATACAAAATGGACTTTCAGTTCAAATCATAATATCAAATTACCTTTCAAGTAACTATAGTAGTTAACTAATACCATAAAAATTGTATTTTCTATTCTTAACATATCAATTCGTTTGTTGACTTTTTCTCTAACTCACGAATAAACTTTAAAAAATTAACTTTTTCAGTCACACTATTTTATTTAACATTTATAACATTACGAATGAATGCAGATTGCTACGTTTGTGTTAATAAAATTAATGAAAATAATACATTTCACTAACATTAACATCAGACTGGTATTTGTAACACTTAACGTGTTAATACCAGTTAGAACAAAAAGTACCATTTAATATATGGAATAAAAAACAAAAATAAGCTTTAGTCCATTATATATAATAACCTGTATCATAAACTTGAACTAATTCTTATAAAATTATGTTTTAAATGATAAAATATGCGTAAATTAAAATTAATATTTTCATATTTCGGGTTCCTAACAGTTTTTTCAAATTTACAAAAAAATATGTATTAAACTGGGATATTTTTTAATTCGCAAAATTTATTATATCATTCCATTTAATTTCAATTACACAGTAACAAATGAATCTCTTTACTAATAACTTTTTTTCATTTAAACATTTCTCTTTTTGTATTCTTCCGAGATAACTTTTTATAATTTATATTTATATTGATTGCGTAATTGTATCTTCATACCTATGATTTCGTTTTGTGCTATCCTCTTCTACTTAACTCGGTTTCTACTACAACTCTTAACTCATCTTCTGGTAACTTGGGGTTTACTTGAAGTATATATCAAACCATCAGAAGCTACCATGAAAATCGAAATCAATTGTAGCAGAATACATCAATTGTGATCCGATAGAAATCAGTTATTGTAGATAATAAACCTTCTTACCTTATTTCTTATTATTATATTTAGCTTATTTTTTTTATATTTTGGTCATGCTTTTTGTTCATGCACATTTTCAATAACATAAAAACATTTATTTTTTACTGACAAAATATCCACAAACAGTTCAATAACCTACACAAAAAGAATTTTCTTTGCTAAGTAATAAGTATCAAATGCGACACATAATTTAACTTGACGAAAAAAATTT
This sequence comes from Acanthacorydalis orientalis, assembly GCA_034766995.1. NCBI lineage: Eukaryota > Metazoa > Arthropoda > Insecta > Megaloptera > Corydalidae > Acanthacorydalis > Acanthacorydalis orientalis. The sequence continues at coordinate 42,309,199 of CM068315.1, read as the reverse complement.
AGCACTTAATTGTAACTTATGTTACCCCTCTTTAGTACATATGAAAATGAATATATGAAAACCAATTATTTTGAGATACACCTCATAGAACCTCTCAGGTGCATTCATTATTTGTGGATTTTGCAATATTAGAACATATTTTTATTTTTTTTAACAATACATTTTGTGCAAGTGAATCTCAACATAAAAATACGAACATTGCATTCAGCTTGACTAAAAAGATCCATTCCAGGATTTTATAAAAGTTAAAGATTTTTTCTGTTTTTTTTTTTGTAATGCATGCATTTGACAGATATACATGTACTGTATCCACCTTAAACGATTTTGTATATTGACAGCATTGTAAATTACTGAAATAAATACAAGTCTAACAAAATATTATATATTATGTGTGTATATATATATATATATATATATATATATATATATATATATATAAAAGGACAGATAGATAAATCTGTACTAGTTTAATCGCGCATTGTACTCAACTACGATCTTTACGGATAAATAATTGCATCACAGACCTCGACACTCAGACACTGTCTGTCGATGGGATGAACTTGGTCCACAATGTCGAGCATAGACGCACACATGACGTCATCAGTCAGTTACATTCGTCCATCGATTGCGTGTGTCCGAACTCAAAAACAGATCAACGCGACGTGGACGAAGAAAGTGAAACTACCGCTGCGACCGCATTAGCGTTGTCGCAGTCGCACCAGAGGCGTCTATCTGCGTTTGCTATCTGTGTCGCAGGTCAAGCATTGACTCCCAAAGCCCGTCATGACCTTCACTAGTCGCAGCAGCAACGCCTGTTAATTGGGCTGCTGGCTGCGTGATCATAGTTTTCATCTACATAAATGTATATGCATAATAATATATATATATATATATATATATATATATATATATGTATACATATATATATATATATATTTGTCTGTGTTTACATATGCATATAATAATAGACACTGACCGTTGACAACACTAAAGATAATTTTTTGAACATGACAGTCTAATTATAGAGTCAACTAATTTTCGTTTATCTGTCATTGTTTCAAAATTTGTTTCATTATGAATATGTGTATATATTTTTTAATAAAAAAAGTTTTAGTTTGTATATGTGTACAAACATATAATCAGATGAAATAAGTTTGACTCCTGCTTAGGGCAAGACGTGTCTGTGCCATGTTTCTATTAAAGTTAAATAGTAATCGTATAACAATTTGTTTAAAATTAGTTTAAGCGAAACGCTAACAACTTTTACAATGCAAAATGATCAAAAATTAACACCTTTTCCTAGAATGAACCGTTCGTTTTTAATTAAAATAAATAAATGAGTTAAACATGCAAACTGTTTTTTTTTTATTGAAAACATTGTGAAATGTATAAAATGTTTAAATGTTAGTTTTCATACATTTACATTTTTTAAAAATGTTTTTTGAATAACATACTTAAATAAAAAGTATTTTTCGATCTGTATGCACATTTAAAAAATCGTATTTATGAGATAGCGAACAATTCGATAGAAAAATAGAATATAAAAGAGTTGAAACTTAGAAAATTAAATTGAATCTGATATTAATTTGATGTTAAACAAATACATATCTAACAGATTTTTTTAATTAAGAAAAAAAGTGATAATACTTTATTATATGTAAAAAAATTATCAATCATTTATAAAATTGGCAAAAGATAGAGTATAAAAACTTATTGTCGACGTCACAGAATACATTTTGTCTTTTTTTTCTCTGATGATCTTTTCGATTTTTATAACAATTAGTACTAATAAATCTTACTTTTCGCATCAGCCTTTTTTACGGCTTCTATCCGTAGCAATTACCACACTGTGAATTTTTTTTATATTATTAATTATTTATATTGTTAATTATTATTGGATAATACTGAACGTTTTGATAAACTAGAATTTCTCATCATTTTGTCGCTCATAGAGTCTACTTTAAATCTTCCTTTACTTACCTTGCATGATCGATAACAAAAATTATATGCAAAACTAGGCTAGGGAGTTTTTTGTGTAAATTTTTTCTCAAGAAATTTAAACTTTTTGCTATTATTGACCCATAAAAAGTTAAGTTAATAATTTACAAAAGGGAATAGAAATTTTAATATGGATTATGAAAACCAATACTTATAAGTAATCAACCCATGAACTGCAGGTTAACGAACTAGTAGTTGCAAAATATTTTTTCCGCAGTAATAGTTTTCAAATTGTGTCTAAATTCATTTCCATTCATACATTTTTCACTCCTCCACAAAGCATAAAAAAATTCTGGTCTAAAATATTCAATAACTAATTATTGATCATTTTTATTGTTACTTAAAGATGTTTAAATGACAATACTATCATCTTCAGAGTTGTAAGGTACAGAAAAATATTTTGTACTTTAGCACTATAATGATGATGACATCACTGTAGAAATGCGGCTAAAAAATAATCAAAATAATCAGTAATTAATTATTAAACAATCATAATTTGTGAAGAATAGAAAAATGTATTTATAAAAACATTTTTTCTAAAAGAAATGTTTTGTCAATCATTAAAACTAAAAATACAATTTCTTCTTGAATTTTTTATATGTTCAAATAAAAATAATTTTAACAAAATCTTTTTTTATATAAAATCAATTAACTGTTATATTAAATGCTTTATCCAAGACTGTCTTCATAGTAGACGTGTATTTAACAGCAAGAATATTCAAATATATATTTATTCTTTTTTAATTATTCATATATTCCTACATACTTCAATAAGTTTTATAAGAAGAGTCATTGTATTTTATATTAAATGTACTTAATCGAAATTCTTGTCTAATATAATAACACTTTTAATTTTTTTGTAGTAAAATGTACAAGACAATTACATGTACTATAATGAAATACATAAAGGAGCTTATAAAATGTTTAAGAGAATCTCTAGTAGATGAAGATCCAATCTAAATGATATATCATACGAATACATGTTTAATCATCTCGATATCATACATCTAAATCACACACTCGCACATGGTATGTTTAAGTAATCAACTGTATATGCATGAGACTGTGAGGAATGGACCACTACTTGTAATGTTGTCTACGTCTCCGCTCGCCATTGCATCGTTGACCTTGAGTTGTTGGCCAGCCGGCCGCGGGCAGCACAACTTTTGTGTACGGACAAGGGTACAGAAGGATAGAGAAGTAAACTCTAGACACGGACACGGCCACTGTGTCTATTCGTTCGCTAGCACGAATCCTTTCTGTACAAATTTCAGCACTGTGCGCGACGACAAAAAAACTCGATACAACAATCATAATATAATTTCGTGGGATTACGAGACGGACCAATGTAATAACTTTTTTTTCTGATCATCCATTGCGAAACTTTATTTTTTCTTCGAGAACGTATGATAGAATAGTCAGTTGTTTCGTTCGCAGTTCTCATACCTTCAATATTATCCTATTTTTTGATCTCATAACAATAACAATTATTATTTATGTAGAATGGCAAGTGTTATGAATATAAACATAAATTAATCAAATCTACTCCTTGCAGTCAAACTATAAAGCAGTACAATGAATCAGGTCGAAAATATTATTTTTCACACCTACACATGTACAGGTTTAAAACATTTTCAACTAGTATCAACCAACACCGTATTTCTTTATTAAAACATGCATAATAATACTTTGAATATATAAAATAAACAACACACAAAAATCCCCGTACTTCTTTCTGAATACTAAAATCTAAAATCTGATATATCTTAGCGATTTAAGGTTAGCGGTATCGTTATTGAAATACTCATAAGCCAATATCAAAATAATCAATAATTAATTATTGAACATTTTAATCAAAAAAACATTTTTCTTGTAGTGGAGAGAATGAAATATCATTTGTTAAAGTTAGTCCAACTTTAGCCTTAATATAAAAAAACTACAATTATAACGCTCATGCTAATGACTTTATTTGTCGACGCCCCATAAACCCTAAAAACCAACCAACCTACAATTATAATACAATTCTGTAATATTTCTTATCTATCACTTATCTGTAATTCATTTCTTTAGTCAAAAATTTTAAAATACCTAATTCACTCAATTTAATAAAATTATTTAATCCTAACATTTTTCGATACTTTTTCAAATAACAGATAATTACAATACTTTTGATACTTTATAGATTAGAATAAAAAATAAAAAAAAGAAACAAAATGAACTAAAATATATACGGTCCATAACGAATAACAATATGAGAAAAGTGTATACATTGTTATTAGTTCGAAAAAATACAGTATGTTGATAAAAAAAATCAAATATTGACCACAATTGATTCTTAATTTAAAAGAATTATTACTTATAATATAGATATAACTTTTAACCAAGTATTATAAATTATATGGACAAAATCTAATGATTTTTTTAATTAGAGGACTTTGTTCACAAAATATTCCATTCTATAATTCACGAGACTAATCTCGTTTTATGAAGATATTGTGTCTGGAAACATGATCCAGAATATATATATATATATTCACTAAAAACTTCAGCTTAGTGATAAATGTCACAGATTAACAAAAATATATATTCGTTTTGGCTGATAACCTATGAATAGTTCATCATTTAACATATTGGTATATTAATGTTCCTGTTTCTGTTGCTAAAGGTTTAAACTATGAATTTAAGTAACCCAAGTTTCGAAATTATTTAATATTAAAAATAATATAAAAATGTTTATTTTCCAATGTATATTAAACATTATTTATTCTTTTCTATATTGAATTCTTCGTAATTAAATCCTTATTGTTTAGTGTTTAATGTCTATAAAATGGTGCAGAGCCTGTAAGTTGCTCAGATGAAAATAAATTACTAATTAACTAAAAACAATAATTGTGACTTTATATAAGTCATAAAATAATTTTCAGCAATGATTCCGTCGAGTTCGTTTCAGGCATTACTCTTAATATCCAATCACAACTTATTTTGCATCATGTGCATTCTTTTGTGAAATTTATGAAGATTTTTTAATTTAAGGACAATATTTCATCCTCTAAGTACTGACAGATTCAAAAATGTAAACTTTATTAGATGCTATGAATTTTTCTTCCTCCCCCTACTATGAACATAAAATAAACCTATTATATCAAACATTTGATTCTTTTGGAACGTCTTCCACCATATATCCTATTCAATTGTGATTTCAATAATTATTTTAATTACAAAATTCGTAATCAAGTAAGTAACTAACATAAAATTTCTGTCTAATATATGAACTTTGTTTAATTTTGTAATATATTTTAAATTGCATTAGAATATTAACTGTAATTCTAATATGAAACAGGTTCGTGAATTTCAATTCAACAATGTTGCGAAGGAGAAGTTTAATACGTTTTTATTATTAACTAGTATAAAAACTGTCCATTGGTTTTTATAACATAATATATTTAAACATAAAAAATACCTAAGAACGAAACTTAATGAATTAGATTTGAAACATTTATCTGTTCTGCAGACAAAGTAACGAGAAATGTAGGTTTTTATTATATAGAAAATTATAGTTTTATTTTTTTTTAAAATAGATATATTTATAAGCAATATATATATATATATATATATATATATATATATATATATAAATTCAGTAAAATTGTTTACTTAAGATGTCTCAACTAAAATTTTTAACAAATTTCTGATAAGGATAATTAATTATTCATAAACATTATATTTGGTATTTTTATCTTGCCTCTACTTGTTTACACTATGAAAGCGATTGTTACACTACTAAAGAAAAATCATTTGTAGCTCTTAATCTTCTGTTAATAATTTTTAGAATTAAATTATCAGACTATATATTGATTATATCTATGTCGCGAACAAGTCACCCATCATATTCTCCCGACCTAGCTCAATTATATTGTCATTATATTATTCAAGATTCTTCAGTATTTGTTGACAACTAATATATACTTTTTTAAGAAAGGCAAAATACCGATCAGAGAAATCTAACAATTGAAAAAAGAAAATATTTCTTTTGATAGAATTTGATAGTTACTCAAAACACGGAAATGAATTATAAATAGAAATGAAAATCAAACAATTGATTAAAAATAATTATACTACAGAAACAAAAAATAAAATTATATTAAAACAAAGTGATAAAACTTTTGGTTAAATCTGTAGTTTTACAACTTGACAGATTCCGATTACCCGACTACCTAGAATGATCATTTTCTTTTCTGGTTATTTTTAAATTTTGTTGTAAATATCTTTATGAACAAAAAAAAAATAATAAATGTAGTATTGTACACATGAATTGTTTACTTAAGACAAAACGCAAGATGACTCTCAACAAAATGTCATATTTCTACTTCCTTCATCAACAAAAAATGCATTTCTCTGATATCATTGTATTTTATAGCTACTTTAAATCTCTCATAGATATTAAATTTGTTATTTTATGAAGTACATATACTAAAAAATAAACTTTTCAAAAAATGCTTAATAAAAATAGTTGATTATTCATAAACATTACATTTCGCATTTCGATCTTTGTGTTTTACTTGTTTATACTCCAGAGGAGATAAATATATAGGAAAAATATTTGATTTCCTCTTAATCCTCTATTCATTGTTTTTAGAGTAAAATTATTGGCCTAAACGTATTAAATCTAAATTTTTAATAATGTAATAATTTTTTTGTTAATATTATCAGTAAATCATTTTTGAAACACACGAGTGTAGAGCGATGCGTACCCGTGTTTGACAAGAAATGGGACCACTGATATCAAACTGCAGTATTTTTTAACAGCATAATCTTTTAAACTACTGTTGCCAAAGTTTGAGCACAATTCGTTAATTAACTTAGTTTCGACAGATATTTGAAATAAACAACTATTGCTCTTTTTTAATTATGGAAAAAATGTAGTATCGGTCAGTGAATAGATTTCTGTTTTTGGATGAGAAAACGTGTGGAGAAATTAAAGAAAAGTTACACACCATCTACGGGGGCTCTGCACCTTCGATGACAACCGTCAGATATTAGTTCAATGACTTTAGACAAGGTCGTACAAGCGTTTGTGATTAAGAAGATCCAGGTTATCCAATTGAGGGGACTACTGAAGAGATGATTAGAAAAATCCATGAGATCGTTTTAAATAATCATAAATTCAAAGTGTATGAGACGGTTGAGATAGTAGGCATCTCAGATAAAAGTGTACGAAACATTTTACACGAACATTTGCATGTGAAAAAGTTATCCGCTAGATGGGTGTCACGTTTTCTCACAATTGACCAAAAACGCATTCGAATGAACATTTCAAAAGAGTGTTTAACTATGTTTAAACGTAATCAACAAGAATTTTTGCGTCGATACATAACCGTTGATTGAACATGGATCGATCACCGTGCACCTGAAATGAAAAAGCAGTCAAAACAAGGGACTTCTCCTGGTAAACATGCATTAAAGAAGAAAAAAATCATTGCATCAGCTGGAAAAGATAGCGACTGTTTTCTGGGATACTCATGGAATATTATTAATCAACTATCTTGAAAAAAGGAAAACAATAACAAGAGATTACTATGCATCATTATTAGACCAGCTGAATGATAAAGTCAAGAAAAAACGTCCTCATTTGGCAAAGGAAAAAGTGCTCTTCCATCACGACAGCGCACCAAATCAACAATTGCGATGGCAAAATTGCATGAATTGCACTACGAATTACCTCCACATCCGCAATATTCTCCAGATTTTGCACTGTGTGATTATTTTCCTGTTTCGAAACTTGAAGAAATGGCCCGGAGGTAGAAGATTTGCATCGGATTCGAAAGTCATCGCTGCTGTGAATGCCTATTTTGAGGAGTTTGACAAACCGTATTATTCGGAAAGGACAAAAAAATTGGAAATCCATTGGATCAAGTGCATCGAGATAAAAGGAGATTGCCTTGAAAAATACAATGGAATTTTCTCAGAGAAATTGTGTTGTCAAACACGGCTGCTTATCACTCTACTATATGTCATAAAGAAGAGCAGCCCAGGGATAACAATAAAGAAACAGTTAAGAATAAAACACTAATATCTTGTATATTTTATAAGTGATATTATACATTTTAAGATAATCGGTTAATGACTGATAAACTAAAATATATATATATATATATATATATATATATATATATATTTAAATATACAATAGATCCATCTATGATTGCGTATTGTTGAACACGCGATCATGTATAGCCGAACCCAACCCATTCGGTTTATATGAAATGTTGATAAATTGATTAGCCGGACGTGTACTGATACGTGTACATCTTTGATAAATTGTTGTGAATAACAGTTTTATCACTAAATATTCTCTCCGTGCAGATGATTTATTAATACGAACTACCACATGGGGCCACCGGATTCTAATTACAACGTATATATATACACACATTGATTGTAGAGCATGTAATTTGATTAATATGTAAGTTCATTGAGGTCTATTGCCGACTTTTTTCACCACTTTGGAAAATACAAATTATTTAATTTGTTTTGTTTTTCCAGTAATTAATATTTTGTGTTTTAGGACAAAACGTTTATCGATACTGGTCGGTTAGACAAAAAATAATAAATTTGATTTATATACTATCATATGTGATAGAATGTTTTTGTGTGTGAAATTTTTACAAAACGTACTATTTGATTTCATTTTTGAACTGTTTTTTCATTAAATACAATGATAATAAAAGTTATAGTGTAATGATAATTATAAACATGAAACACACGAAAAAAATTTACATTAACCTCAAATCTTAATTGCTATCATGAAAAATAAATCACTTATAAATACACGTATGCATGCACATACATAATAATTCTCGCACAATATATCACGTCTTACACAAAAGCGCAACCTGAAATAACTTTGACGCTGATCATTCATACCTGGCTTGTTTACTTTTAATCAAGTTGTTTTAAAAACTTTATAAATTTCTTGATACATTCTTTACTTGCGAGAAAACAACTCATGTATAACAGACAGTCGTATTATTTTCATATTATGTATTTAAATTGCAGTCTAATTTCTGATAACATCTAGAGTTGTCCTTTATGCAATGTCAATTTTTTCCATTGTGTCTGTTTTTTATTATTTACTTGATAATATTTCTATAGTATGAAATGAAAACGTTATTTATTGGTTTATATAAAAGTTTCTGTCAATTAAAAAAATCTAACCTGTTTATTTATCACGTATTTAAAAATATTTTTAATGATACACTCTGAATATAGAGAAAAGAATACACTGCAAGAGTGTGTAATATATTAATACACTGTTGGTACTCTTCATGTTACAGAATTGATCTTATTATTTTTTTGACAAATCTTATAAATTTGTGCAATATAAAAGTGATCACAATTTGAGAAATGCAGTCAGTTCTATTTACAAAATACTAAAGTCTCAACTGATCTTAACCCCGGGACATACGAATTAATTGAAATTCGATACGGCCAAAAAATACTGTTTACTTTTCAGCTTAACATTCGTGTAAGCAACAAAGAAAAGATTATTTATAGATTGCTAAATATTATAATTTAATACTAATAACCAAAATTAATAAAGAATAATTAAATAACAAATTAAACAATAATTCAATAGTCTTGTTGAGTATGAAACATTCTGGTAAAAGTAGAGGTATTTGGCATTTTTTACACTGCCAAGTCGTTTCGCTTCCTATATTATTTTTTGATCATACTTGTCATCTCTGCATGGTGTTGCTTTTTACCAATGGAAGATATATGTTCAGGATAATATTCACGCACTCGAATAGCCTATTTGTCTTTCACTGTCACTTTCGTACAAATTCAAAACAAATATGTTGCAGGGTTCGTTTCTATGGTTTACACTTTAACACTGAATATATATATATATATATATATATATATATATAATTATTTCTTTCTAATATTTACTTTGTAGCTACACTAAAGTGAATTAAATCTGCGTGAGTCTCAGTCAATGTTTACAATGGCATAAGAAACACATGACGTATTAGAGACGTCCTTGTATGTCAAATGGTTAATATAAATAAATTCATAATAAAAACCAATCTTGATGCCATTATGAATACTCTCCTTGCCTCGTCACAACTTTTTTCCTAATCAAATATGTTCATCAATTGATCATTTTAATTGTTATTTATACACATTTTGGTTGCGATACCATCATTCTTAATTTTTCCAATATAATCTCACATGAAATAATCGAGTATCTGATACTCTTTCTTCAAGTAAATGTATTAATATTACTGCCCTAATGAAACTCTGTGAACATAATTAAAAATACTATATTTCCTACAGTAAACACCTAGATTGCTGTGAAACGATAACTACCACCTCTTGAGAATTTCAATTCAAATAATTTTGTTTTAAATGTCGCTCTAAGAATCGTTTCATACGTGCATTTTTATCTTCATAGCTAAAAACATATTAGTTAGTAATATAAGTCACATTTTGTGGCTCCGTAAGCAAACCTCATGTGAAATCACTCCATAGTATTATTATCTTAAAACGTGGGTTTCATACCCAACATTCAGTGATTTTAGACGCTACATTGACTGTAGCAGTGCTGTATCAAAAAAGATAATAATTGATGGGGTTACTAATTCAAATATTAAACTATTTCTCACAGAAAATGTTTGATCAAAAAGTCACATTTTCTATGAGAATAATATTATTTCTATTAAAAACAATTTTATTATATAAATGAATTAGTAATCGAAACATTGCAACTTTTTCTGTATTAAAGTGTCTAATAATTGCAGATATTCTATTAGTGAATACTGAGAATTACATCATTTCCATCGCAGTACTCTTTTGCATATCAAGCAGACAATAATCAATTATTGTTCTTTTTGATAGATAAAATTTTATGGTTTTGGTATATAAATATTTATATAAAAATAATTTTAGTCACGTTATAAAATTATAATCTAAATAATAATATATATTAGATATTTCATAAAAAATACAATTGTTCGAATAAATATTACTATATTTACATAATGTCGCTATAATAAACAATATAACTATGTTGTATAAGAAGGAATTTAATTTTAAATTAAACATTTCTTCACGACATCATCGAATCATCAAAAAAATATTTAACTAAATTGTATTTTATTTCACACAATGAAGTGAGAACAGTGTAATACAGCTAAAACCTTAATTAGAAATAGTTACAACTTCTTATAAAGTAATTGACGTGTGTTCGTACAATTGCATGTCATTTTCATATTATTTCGTTCTTTAAATTAAACCTAACTACACGTACAATTATCTATTTTATAAAAATAAATTTAAAAAAAAGTCTAGTTATAATACACGCCATATGTATACTTTTTATCATTCTCTGCAGACTATTAAAATTTTAAAAAAAGGTTATTTTTAGCCACGCACTTGCATTTGGCTAAAAAATAATTACAGTACGATTAAAAATAAACTAAATAACGACAAATAATGTTTCGGTACCCATTTGGAAAACAGATGGATGTTGAATGAACGTCTCTATCCTATAATCACAAGTACAATGCATTAATACAATAATATCTAACGAAACTTCAATACTAATTAGTGTCTCCAATTACGTGAATATCTTTTTCTATTATCGATTGTTGCAAAAAGAAAATAAGTGTTTTTCAATAATGTCATTTTGTGCAACGATCGTGAATATTTATTATAATTCAGACATGTATCACGACTTAAAAAATAGATAGATAATTTGTCCACAAAGAGGTCAATGCCATTCGAGTATTACCAATTTCGCCTTCTGCAAAAACGCATCCGGCTAGCTAAAACTACGATAAATGTCGAAAAGTTTGATATTACACATCAATTATAGTTAATTGGTCAACATTTTTTTACATAGCGTTCCATTGAAAAGTCTCATAAATTATAGTCAAAACTTGTTTATATTTTTGTCGTGTGCAAATAAATGCAATAAGAGAAATATCATATAACATGCATTAATAGATTTACACACACACACAGACGCATATATATATATATATATATATATGTGTGTGTATGTGTGTGTGTATATACTGAAAATAAAATATATAATATACTAGCATTTGAATCAATTTTAATGATCAAAAACTAAAAGATTCAAAATTTTGTGTCATTCACACAGAATTAAAAAATAACTATATATATATATATATATATATATATATATATATACGAATCTAAAATGAAAACATGTTGCATTTTTAAACGACAAACTTAGAACGCCGACTACTTTATAACTATTTAAATGCAGCTGTTGCATAAATTAATTTGAGCAAAAAATTAATTCCGTCCTATCAAGATCAATTGAAATATACTATATGTTTATTAATCATATGAATTATATATATATATATATATATATGGATATATATTTTTGGTTATTTTATATAGCCTAATAAAACAATACGTTGAAAACATTTACTGTTATTAACTTCATAGCATGCAACAACAAAAACACATTTATAAAAATATATAAAACAGATAAAGATGACGACAGCATTATTTTAAAAACTATGAGTCATATATTTTTAATATTTTTTTATTTTCAAATTTATCAGTAATATAAATATTAAAACTATTAAAATTGTGTATAAAAATAGTCGAAATAGTTGAATATGCCTCTATTTAAATTTATTTTTATCTGTTGTAAAATGTCACAAGTACTTTTCAATAATGTATGTTTTTAGCTTAAATTAATCAAATAATGTACTTAAATAATAATTTAAAAGACAATTTTATGTAGTTAACAAATAAGAAAATTATTAAAAGCATATCAACAATAAACAGAATCTAATTTTCTAATTATATAGTATATATTAGGTTGGTAAAAAAATAATTGCGGTTTTCATTTTCTAAATTTTATCCTTATTTTTTTGAATGAAAGTGTCATTTCATCATGTTCATGTTAATATCATTTAAAAGCGCATTTTCGGTCTGTATTTGGTAACATCCACTTTTGTTTTATTATTAATTTTTTTTCAAATTGAGCTACTGAATTAAAGATGAAAAAGAAGCAAGTAAGAGGATTTTTATATAGGTTCAAAACGGTTGGTAAAGCAGCAGAAATTATTCGTAAAATAAACGATACTTTTAGTGTGGGTACTGTTCAGAAACGTACCGTACAATATTACAAGTATTATTTTACTCCCGTAGATCATTAAATTATATCAGAAACTAACATTGTATTAATTTTTAGTTTGAGTTTCAAATGGCGCTGTTTAATGATCCTCCTTACAAATGTTTAACTCTTAAAGTGGATTTCCTAAAAATGATTTTATTACATAAATTAATATACATTTATTATTAATAAACTTTTCTGCATTATAAGGTATTGACTATATCATCATCATAATTAATGCTATAGTCCTTAAAGAACACTCTGTTTGACACCTTTTAGCAAATGAATTTTTTTCCACCCCACATACAACAAAAAATGTTCTGTTCAAAAATGTTTAATAAATCATTTTCAATTGTTGCTTATGCGTATTTCGATGACAACTTTATCACCATCAGAGCGCCAAGATATAATAAAATCTGAACTTGATTGAATTTGAATAATAAATTGAAGAAACCGATTTTTTTGTGTTTTAGCACTTTTTTGTACTTTGGCATCAGTCGCTTCTTTCAATACTGTTGATATTCATAAAGTTCTTACAATGAAATCTCCTTCACAATTTTTTCCTTCTTTTTACTATTATTATCGCGCCACTGTACTTCACTGCAAAATAATTATTTAATTATTATTTCACCTTATAGTACTCTTCATTTATTATTAAATCCATTTCATTCCCCTTTATTTCCATTCAAGTTCAAAAACCTTATTTGATTTCACCACAAATATTTTTACGGGGCACAGTTATTATCTTACAGCATAAACTTCATCTTGAAAAATGAAAATGTCTGTTGTTGTTTTACTCTTCAATATAGATTTAATGTACATGGATACTCTGGGAAAAATCTACCTTCTCACTAATATCTGTATACCTCCTCTAATCATAACTTTCTCACACAGCAAGGATTATATTTAAATAATATAAAATAAAAAATACGTGTTGAAAAAGAATTAATATTTAAAGAAACAATAAATAATATTCTAAAAAATACATTTATAAAAACAACGTTCATATAGCATTCTAATTAACATAAAATTAATACAAATTGAATATTAATTTCATTGAATAAAGTCATATATATATATATATATATATATATATATATATATATATATATATATATATGGCAGATTGCACTATGAAAATAAATTATTGAACGTTATTTAATTACCACGATATATAAATATACAACAAGAAAAAAACATTGAAACATAAATGTTGTTCTTAAAAAATAATATAACTTTGATGTTTCGTAAAGTAATGAAATTCGATCTGCGTTCGAAACCCCAATACTGAATAAATTCAAATATCTGTGAATGTTTCATGGTCCAAAAAACAAAATGTCATGTGTATACATATATGTATGTATGCTTAGGCATATGTGAATGTGTGTATATTATATACATATATATATATATATATATAAGATACAAATAAAAATGACACGTGGGCAAACCCGCTTCGACACCGACTCTGTATAAAAGTGTCCTCAGTTGCAACCGGCGCAGACGCGGCGCCGACTTCCAGACGCCAGGCGTCATCATCTTTCATCCGGCCAGCGCATCTTTCATGATTCGTTTCGACTGCAAGTATATACAGTATACCACAATCAGATCTTTTATACACAACACGCGTACACACGTACAACGCCCTTGTGAGGATGCTAGCAAGTTAAAAGTATGGAACGGGATTCATTTTATTTGATTACCAACGTCTATCGATTAAAAAAATGGTATAAAAAAATAAATAATAATTCAAATAATGATCATTACTACTAAAAATAAAATTTTATAAAATCAAATAACAAAAAAAATATATTCTTTCCTGATAGTCATTGCTGGTTCTAAGTTATTTTCAAAAAAATCAATAGTAGCTATTTTTAATAGTTGTCACTTGCTTCACAATAATACTGAGAATGTTTAAAAAAGAAATACGTACAGAGAAGTTTATAAATAGATTAGGTATGAAAATCCATTGTGCACTGTTAATTTTATAAATTGTTTTATGCCTTGTGGAAAACAAATATGCTTTTTTAAAAAATAATATAAATAACATCAAAAAATATTAACATAAGAAAGTCTTTGTTAATTACAAATTTATATTAACAGTAAATATCATTATAATTACACGTACTTAAAACGACAAATACAGAAACAGGGGCTTCAAAAAAGTAACAAATACTTTTTTTTACCATTTTAATCCATTCTTAAAATATTTTGATAATGATATAAAATGTAAGTATCGATCTGTATATAAATATTTTGTTATTCAAAAATGTAAAAGAATATTTAAGAATCTACATCTTTGAAACACACAAATGAAACTTTAAGATTGTAATCAAATGTAGTAGCCTGAAAATAAAACAATAATTTGTTCAAAATCCGTAGACCAATTACACAAAATAATTAATGGAAAAAATAACAAAAGGTCATTATTTGCATTACTGACCATCACAACAATAAAATAGGATATTTATATAAATGTTAAGTTAGGTTAGTTATCATAAGCACATGCAACGACCATAAAAAATTACATATATATATATATATATATATATATATATATATATATATGTATGTATATATGTATGTATGTATATGTATGTATGTATGACGTGTGTGTATGTATATATGCATGTGTGTGTGTGTATGTATGTATATAAAATTGGTAATTACACTCTACATTGTAATTGTTCGTTATCAAGGCCATTGTGTATAATGATATGTAAATATATACTAAATTTGATTACTAAACTGTATTTATCGGAATTAAATCTCGTCTGAGTGTTGTTATACATGAAATTGCATTGTATTAATAAACTGCGATCCGAACAACCAACGAAATTATATGTACGAGTATATATATATATATATATTAATGAAGTGCGGTTAACGACATGAGTAAATAGACTAATACAAACAAATGCTACTATATTTATTATACACCATTGTTTATACAACATTTATTTCTGGATTCTAAATACTCAAAAAATGTTCAATTCTTATTATGTTCTATCTAAATATACCCATAATAATATATTTTGGTTTAAAAAAAAACATTATTGTTTATCATTTTAAATATACATAGGTTGCTATGACATCAAAACCGAAGTTATTGTTTTCATAACAAATCTACCCAGTAAGATCTATTGTTCTTAGTCTATTAGAAAATAAATATAATTTATTTTATTTAAAATTATAATAAATTACGAGATTAATATTTCTGAATTAGTACACGATTCATAGTTTACAAAAAAGTATTTATAAATTCTATATAATTGCATTGAAGATTATTTTGTTCGGAATGTTTGTTGATATTAGATAACATTTAAGGTTAAAATGTTTGTATATAAAATTCTTGTATATAAAATATTTGCAATCAGTAATAATACAATTTTAAAACCATAGATACCGAATCTATGATAAAAATAATTAAAAGGTGTATTAAAAAATCAAAATTATATTCACAATCTTATAAATATATAAAAATAACAATTCAGAAATCATTCCACATTCATACATTTTTCATCAAGCGAATGGAAAAGTACAGATCTAATGAAGTCCAAGACGCGATGACGCTCACAGCCAAAATGTTAAATAGATAATGACTTCTGTATACAAACTGTCACGGTATGATTTTTACAGATTATAAAAAGTAGTGTCATTTGAAGCATATTATCTACAACGTACTCTTATATAAACTTAACAGGAAAATATACAGCGATCACCCGATACTTCAGCGAATATGTGCTATTATCTTTTATGACTGCTGGTCACATGTCAGTCAAATAATGACCACATATTAACTATGAATAGAAAAATTTTTTACTGTTATTATCAATCATTTATTTAAGCTAGACAAAAAATGTGCTTTAGAAATTTATACTTTACAAATAGTTTGTTAATATACTCCTTAAGCCACTTAATTATGGCTCAAGAACCGAAAATAATCGTGGTGGATTACTACTTAAATTACTCATCAAAAATAAAAAAGTCAGAGTAGTACAACAAGACCACAGGTACAAAAACAAAAAAAAAACCTTATTATTTTTATTTATTTTTTATTTTACATAATTTTAAATGCACGAAATATAAATCTGTTGCACTATTAGAAATTGGCATTATTTATTTTAAATACTGGCTTCGAAGATATAACATTTCACAAATGAATTGTTCACACAACCTACAATTCACAAAAAAATCTGATCAAAAATATTCAATAGATGATTTTTGATTTTTTTAACTGTTAATTCAAATTTCAATAGTGATTCCATTATGAGCACTGAGGTACAAAAAAATCCAATTATTTTTGTATGTTTCTTGGTCTAAATTTCTAAAAAAATTGTTCATCTGCTTTTACTACACAAAATCGAACAAATAATAAATCTCTCCCTTAACATTTTAAGAATAATAAAATTACCATTAAAATCTGCATAATCAACACTCAAAATGTGTTAATAATTATATTTTGAACATTTTTGATTACAACTTTTTGTGATTTCAGGTAGAATGAAAAATTAATTTGTACAAGTGAATTTAGCCACAGTATAAAAACTATATTGCGGTATTAATTTATATTACTGAAAATATATTTATTTTACATAAATTTTCTTCTCTATTCACAGTTAATACCTTTTATGTATCGGGGGAGAACGATTGATCAAAAATATATACTAAGTGCCAACAATTCAAATTCAGAAATACCCATTTGTCTGTATTTCTGTCTAAAATGTATTTATATATCTTAATTATTTAATATATTTTAATAAGATATCAATAAGGATTTTTCATTATTTTTTAGGTTATAAAAAGATTAAGTTGTACTAGAAATATACAATTAATGAAATTAAAAATGTATCCATTTTTAGACAGAAAAATATTAAATGCAAATAATTTTATTCGGATAATTAATAACATGCATATGTAAACAAAAACTAGTATCTATATAAAATTCAAACTACATACTAGAAATATTGTATTATATAATTCATATCTGTTGTTCCCCAACAAATAAACATCCCAACAGCCATTCGAAGAAATTCTCGTGATAAATTTGCTTAAAACTTCATCGGTAATTTTTTGTCTCCATAAAAATACCCACAAATAAATATTTATGAAGTATATATACGTAATTATAAAAATAATTATCGAACACTTAACACATTGAATTCCTTACAGATCTATCTTGTAACATATTATGTAGTTACAGTAATAAAAACAATTAATTATTTAATAATAACTTTAAAAAACAATGTACGTAACCATTTATACGACTTGGTAGATCATTTTCATCGATGGCAAATTCAAAAAAAGCACTGAGAAACAGGTTCTTCGTGCCATGTATGACACACCCGATTCGTTTATAATTGCAATGATTACGCACGGGAATTCCCAAAAAGACGAATACGTTTATTGTTGACATAGTCGTCAGATTTATTCATGGGAATGTAATCATGTGTATGTATATTGCTGACTTATTGAAATATATATGTGTGTATATATATATATGTATATATATGCATACATATAAGCTATTTGATACTAAAAGTATCGTACTGTTGGAGAACTCTTTCCTATTTTTAAATATGAAAAAACTTTATTTGAAACGTTTTTAAATCAAATGTATAATTGCCATTATTATTAATAACGATACGCCATCTTTAATTTCTTCGTTAATTAACTGAATAAACATACTTTTTCCAGTCGTCAGGAATTAGCCATTAACCGAGATATTGGCGTAATTATGTCATGAAGTACTTACCTGCTTTCATTTTAACGATTTTTAAAACGTTTCGAAGTATCCCATCAATCCCGACGGTTTCTAAGTTTTTATTCTATTTTAATTTTTCTTGAATTAGTCTTATCGTTTTAACTGTGTAATACAGTTTTATTAATTATAAAAAAATTAAAAAGGAAACATTCCAAAAATATAATTTTAGTTCTTTGTATATTCAAATTTTTCTTTAATCTTTTTTATCAATCTGTTCTAATTTATTTCATGTTTTTTTATCATATTGAAATACATCAAATATTACAATTATAGTTTCTGGAATTGTAGCTAAATTCACTTTAAGCAATGAATTTCTTTATACATAACAAAAATTATTTTTATCAGAATGTTCAACAATAGATTATTGTTAATTTTCATTTTGCTTTATTACCATCTTGATAGCGATTCCATCATTATCAGAGTGAGGAAAAAATCTGTATAGATACATCAAAATATCATTATACTAGAACACTTTGATAAGTTACTGTTTTGTGGTATGTGAAAAGTGTGTGAAATCAGTTATTAATAAACTGTTAGATTGGTAGAAAAATAATTGCGGTTTACGACCTTCAAATTTATATACATTTTTTAATTTAACTGATTTTAAGCGGTCCATGATGATAACGCCTAAATTTTGTGAAAGCTCTCGAATTGTTGTGCGCGGTTCTGATTGAACTAACGCCATCAGTTGGTCGTTATGAACTGAAGAAGGACGCTCGCGACTTTCTTCATCTTCAAGGCTCTCGTTCCCAGCACGAAATTTTTGGAATCACCATTGCACTATATGTTTCTTTCTGCTGCTTTACTATCCGTTTTTACTCATATAAAAATGCTCTTATTTGTGTCTTTTCCATCTTTAATTCAATAGCTCAATTCGAAGCAAAATTAATAATAAAACCAAAGTCGGTGTTACTAAATGCAGACCGAAAATGCACTTTAAAATGATATTAATATGAACACGATGAAATGACACTTTTATTGAAAAAAAATAAGGTTAAAATTCAGAAAACAAAACCCGCTATTATTTTCCACCAACCTAATATCTTGTCGATAGCGTTCATAAACAATTTATAACTAAACTGAAAATTATTTAAAATTATTAATGTTTTAATTATTTTCAATGTTTATTTTTACATATTATTACATTTATCGACGTACTTTTATAGGTTAATATATGGTAATATAAGAAAATATATGGAAAAAACAATATTTATGTTTATAACAACGAAGACTTGTTTTGTAACATGTTTTTTTCTGTTAAATTCATTATTTCCCTTTTTAATTAATGCTATTATATATATATATATATATATATATATATATATATATATATATATATATATATATATATAATTGGGATTTCATCTTTCCATTCCACATTTAAAATTCTCCCGACAATAATCAGTTCTGTTTATTTTATTTCATTTCATTATTTTAGCTTAGTTCATTGATAATTGACAAGAAAATGCTTAATACTTTCTCTTTCCCCGCATAAAACACATTAAATTTTCTCCTTTCACCCTTACTTTCTTTTCCCGTCCAAATACATAAAATCTAAAATTAACTTAAACTCTTCTTTACCATCTGTCTGTCTTCTTAATATACCAAACTCCATCATCAATAATTCAAACTTGCATAAAAAACAGTGATTTTTTTCTGTCTTATACCTTTCAAAATGTTTATACGTATTTTCACATATTTCTCTTTTAATTTTATTTTCAATATTACTGTAAATTTTGTATCGACTTTAAATTTGTTTATTCTAATAAAACTTACCTATAAATCAACTATATATTTTTTTCTTTCTTCTGTAATGTTTTATCAACTATCGTTTTTAATACCATGATTATCCATATTTTTATATTTCGATCAAAATCTTGTTTATATCTAGTGATTATCTTTTTCTCCTCTACCCACTTTTTCTCTCACAAATTCTCTTTGTAAACAGTTTTGTATATCAATAACTGGATTCTCGATATTTCGTCGCAATTATCATGAATTTGTCTTAGTCGGACATTGAAAATTAGCTTGCTGTTGACTCACTCAGGTACCAATTTCCAGGAGGCATTGAATAGTCTGATGCCTCCTCAAAGTTAGTACTTGAATGACAAACAAGCCACTCTTGAATGCGAGACTATGCGAGAAATAAACTCAGTTTTGTATATATTTTACTAATGTTAGGTAGTGATGTATGACCTTTATAATTATCTAGATCCTGAACGTTTTTTTTATCGGATGTTTTAATGCTGCCTGTTATATTGTGCTGGATACCTTCTACGTATTTACCGTTCCAAGAGACGTTAGAGCCCCGAAAACCGGTATTTGTCTCATATTTTCTAATGGTCTTCTTATACTGCAACTAAAGTTGGTACCACACTGTCCGCTATTTGGGAAAAACTTCAAAAAAACCCAGATGACTTGTCTAGATCCTGAACATTTTCTTCCTCTTTATATAAAATACACGTCGTAATATTTCCTTTACACTTTCTTCAATATATTTATCTTATTATCTTTACTCTTTCTTTGACTTATCCTATTTATTCTTTATGAACGTGACAATTTTATTCCTTACTGTTGATTTTTTATTTATTCCCCGTTCTTAAGTTATTGTTTTTTCAAGTGATTATTTCTACATTAGAATATTTTACACTAATTAACATATTTCTTCTTTCAATCTAATAAAAACGTATTACAGAATTACCTAGATGTAAACATACCAATCATATAAATACAATCTAATTATTACTTTTTACTAAAGCTCATAAAATTTGTTTTAATTTCTATAACTCTATCTCGTGAAGAAAGTCTATAATATAATGCCAGTCCGTCTGGTCACATTACCTTTTCCGAGATTCTATTTTTATTTTTATATAAACATCTATGTCCTTGACTATTAAGATTTTTATGTACCTTGGCACTTTGAAAATGAGAGACTTGCCATTGAAATTCAATAAGTTACAATCAAAAATGATTTATAATGATGATCATAAAAAAGTTTTGCTGTTTACGAAATGATAATGAATTAATTTCGAAAAGAACAAAATTTATATTTAAATTTTTATTAATTATATGCTGAAACCATTGAGAAATGAACATTGGTATTTAGAAAGAAAACCCCAATAAACCTGTAATTCTTTCATTTTATTATTCAGGTTTCATTTATAATTTATTTCATTTATTACAGGCGGTGCCCGTATGTGTTTAAATAAATAAATAATCAATTTGTATGTTAAATTAACATTTAATATTTTTCAGTGTGGATTAAATATTTTATCCTTTGATGACTTTACTTTCTATAAGTACGTATGTTAAATTAATTTATCGAAAAGACCTTCATGAAAATACCGATCTGTCAGTACATTTAAAATTATTATAAACACTCCTAGTTAATTGACCATTAAACATTAAACTACTCAGAAATATGTTCAGATTAATGTACTGTGTTAACACCCTATCAATTTTATCTTTAGGTCAGAGTTAGTTCAAATATATTTGAACATAATTTTACTATAATTTCGGAATAGTACGTTCGTGTATAAAAAGATCCATCCGCCGAAAACATACCGATGCTAATAAAAAATGTATACATATCTATGAATTTTAAGTTCAAAAAAGTATGTACGAAACTTGGCCGAAACTATCCGGAGAGCTATATTTCAGCCGTCATGGAAAGATTGTCAGAGAGCGGCGACGGTTGGTCCGTGCACTTTTTATGACACGTGATATTGATTCGAGCAGTCGTCAGCGGACGCGCTGTTGCAGCCCGCGGAGTGGGTGCAGCGTGCACCAGCAGAGACTGCGACCTGCAACCGCGCGCACCGCACACAAACAGACGCGATGGGTCTGTGTGTACGTCGAATACATAGCTCTGCATCGAATATGTTTTTGTGTGAGTGTGTACATGTACACAGATATATATCCTACCTACCGCTCTACTATAATGCTCTGTGGAGCGCTGTTCGTAATGTGCAGCGACGAACTAAGAGACGTGAAAGGGGGCTCTATGACGTATCAGAAACGACGCGAATCGTCCGTAAATAATTCGTAAGCATTCGCCGGCAAATTCTGATCGAGATTGGACCAAACAAACGTTTCCAATCTCAAAAAAATTCATATCAAAAATGTGCAGTAAACGATTGTTGAGATTGTTACCTATACGCATTTTATGCATACTTTGATGAATAATTTTCAAATTTAAAAAGTAAGCATGAATGGAAACAATAAAACGTATCATTCTTATAGTAATACTAACGAAAAATTTAAATTAATCTAAATAAAAAATATATTCTTTAAAAAATGTGACATTTAATTAAACATAGAGAATATTATTATTTTCACTGCTGCTTGTTTGAATTTCAATGGCGATAACATTATCCTACATCGTACAAAAAACTTTTCTGTACCTTGATTTTCTAAAGGTAATAGTATTGTTATTGAAATGCGCATAAGCAACAATCAAAAATGAACAGTAATCATTGAATATTTTTGATCAAAAACTGTTTTATTGTCTATGGGAAGAAAATTAATTCATGTGTGAAAGTGACTTATATTTCATACAGTACATTTTATACAGTATTTTATATTTTTTTAGTAATTATATTTTATACAATATCTAATCTTTGTTTTCAATATCATGGGACAAGAATATTTTCCTTCAAATCTTAAATGAGATAATAATAAAAATAAATTAAAACATATTTATAAACAGTTAATAAGAATTTCGGATCTGTATGAATGAATGTATTTATTTCTAATCGAGGTGCACAATGTCTTATTACAAAGGTGATTGATATTACTTTACATGTGCTTCTTTTTTATAATACTTACAGTTTCTCAATTAAAATAGTAATAGTCGTTAGTTTTAAATTATAAAGTAAAATAATTTGATAAAATGACCGAAGTTTCAATGTTGAGTTATATAATAAAATTATATTCTTTGCTTCACTTTTAGTCTTTATGAGCATTCTGTTTGGAAACTGGTTAACTCGTATGAAAGTATTCCCATATGGATCTTATTGTGAGCACGCACTTATTAGGTGATGAATTGTTTCATTCAAATTTAAATCACACATTAGGCACTTGTCAGTTTTACATATTTTATGAGTAATTCCTTTATTGCCATTGCAGTAAGTTTCGTTTCCCGCAAGTCTTATTTGGGCTATGGTTCTGTTGCATTTTAGTGGTTTTTAAATTTTAAGTATGGCCGCAGTCTATGAAAGTAGGCTTCTTTATTGTTTTATATGTCGAATTTTCTACACGTTCGATATCGTTTCTTATTCTCTCTTCAGATATATTGTCTTTTTTTTCTATCCAGTCCGTTATTGCTGCAGAGTTTTGGCTGATCCATAGTCGCAGGAATCCATATTTATCTAGTGTATTCTGAATTCTGGTGCACCAATTGCATTTAAGTAGATTGTTTGTTGAATTGTTTAGTTTCAATAATCTATCGTAGCACTTACGATGAGAATTTCGAATCTGTATAAACCAGTATTTCTTAATTATCAAACTGCAATCAATTTTAACCACATCACGAAAACATTAAAAAATGTGTTTTGTTATTTTTCAATCTGCGCTTTTAGATTATATTTATTTTTTTCGTTTACTGAATAGTGTTCTTTAAATTTTATTCAATTTACTCACACACACACACACACACACACATATATATATATATATATATATATATATATATATATATATATATATTGAATTTAAACAAAATCGATATTTTTTACTTGATTAATGGATATTGGATAATTCTGAAAATATTAATAAATATCAGTTTTTTTCTGATATTACATAAAATGTCAATGAATTAGTTATTGTTATTTTCAATGTGTTATCTAAGACAATTTTGAAATAATAATCATAACAACGAATCAGCGAAATTCTGGAATTTAAATCACTGATCGCTTTACGTTTAATAACTGCTACTAATTTAAATCCTAGAGTTAAAAAATAATAATAATCAAAGCAATAGATATATGTTTGTAAAGTTCAAAAAAGCATGAGCATAAGTGTACATTATTCATGTTATAATTTTTGAAAAAGGATGAAATAAAAACAACACGATAATAGTGAAGTAAACAAAAGAATGAAATTCAGATGAGTATCTTCATTTTCTCTTAAGAATTAATGAATAAATATTTTTCGAGGTTCAATTATGCATCTCTCCTGCATTTCAATTAAAATCAGCCGATGGATAAATTTCTAGTGAACTTGAAATTGTTTTACGCGGACATTGCACGTGCGCGGGCGTCAGATGTTTTGCTACACCGAGTGAGCGAGATGCAAAGATTTCTGATGATAATATTTAAACGAATCACACCGGTGTGGGAGTAAGAGAACAGATGGATCCGCGCCAGACAGTCGAGGAGAAATGGTACAGAATCGACTGGCGAGGATAGTGGGAGTTCTTGTGGAGCAATGAAGGCATGAGGCGCTCGTTCTTCTCTCGTCTTTTGAATCTCCTCCCGCCGACGACTGCGCGAGGTCGGTGCGGCGAGGTGTCGGTCGCGATGTCGGGCTGGGGAGGGGGCGATATAAAAACACACCACCACCGAATCGTAAGCACGATGCGGCAACGTTGCTTTCATCCCGCGAGATCCGAACAGACACGGGCGAAATAGCCGAAGTTCACGTCGAAAACATAATATACGAATGAAGAAGAGAACGCACGAGATTGTGAGGAGGAAGGCGCAAAAGTATCAGTCGAAACGACACTCGTATGATATTCTCTCTCTGTCATACGCCGACACGTATCCGTGTTGTGTCTGTTGCCCAAGTCTGCTGGCTGCTTGTACGGGGCATCACATAAAACTTTAGTTGTTACTCAACCCTACCACAACATACATTATAATAAATAACTTTTGTATACGGACACTAAATACATCAACAATCAAATTTTACAATAGTTTTAACGCGTCGCAGTTGTATTTATAACGTTCGTACTTCTTCTTGTTCTTATTAATTCCGCTACTTCTTCTTCTTGTATCCGTCACTCGTTTGTTTTGTCGTTCGTATCATGTCATTGTTATTTCGACGCGCAAGGTTGGTATCGCATTTTACCGCAACAATTAATATTTGGCGGGAAAATTCAAATTTCGCGCTAATGTTTACATTTACAAGTGCACAGTAAATAGGAATCATAATTGTCTGTTTACATATCGCACACATACAAATATTCATTACTGATTCACACAATCTATAACTGGTATAGTCGCATCTCTCTGCACAGAGAGACACACACAACAAAATATATAACACAAATTGACATGCCGGTTGTCTTATAAAATTCATCGAAAACAACAACAAAACAAAAATTGTACATAGTTCGATTCCTAACACTATAGTCGAAATGATACTCGAGGAAATGTCGACCGCAAACGATTCAGTTTTCCATTTGTTAACTTGGTTTTGTTTCTGTTATATTGCGCGCGCGTATTCAAACACTAATAAAAAGTGTTTTGTTTCAAAGCAATAAATAAATTATAGTTCAATTGTTTTCATTTTGTGTATTAATGTACATGTGTTTACGTTCAAGTAGCCGAATAAAATCGATCATTTGTGATCACTTGAAGTGAATCTTATTATGAAGTGAATATTTCTGTTTAATATTTTATCAATTAAATATTCATACGTGCATAGTGAAGTGATTTAAATGTGAAAATTAAATTTAATAACACACAAATTAAAACTATCATTATACTCTTCGCTATTAATTCATTAAAAAAGTATTTAAAATTATAGGCATACCGAATTCAAATATATACATACATATATATATATATATATATATATATATATATATATATATATATATATATATATGTATATATATATATATATATATATATATATATATGTATATATATATATATATATATATATATATAAATATATATATATGTATATATATATTTTAATGGAATATTATTTTATGTTATCATCTCTTCCTAATTATTCTATTAAAATAAATTAGATGTTAATATTAAATATACGCATAAATACAACTATATGCAGGTTACAAAAAAATATTTTTTAAGGAAACGGCAAGTGTAATTTTAAATGCCATTAATGTGATAATAAAAGAAAATTTATTAATAGTGAAGTTGGATTTAATTAAATAGTTGGTATTAATAAAAACATTCGGAATGACTCTTAAAATAACAATGAATTCAGTGAAATTAATTTGTTAATAAAAATTAAAAATGTATTAACAATGTTATTTTATTGTCATATGCAGAGGCTGCCTGATATAAAAAAAGAGTTAATAATATCTATATGTATATAAGTAAATAAATGAAATCGTGGCATTTAGTTGCTTATATATTTTAAATTACAATTTTATTATTATAATAAGCATTCGAAAATGAGTTTTTTTTTTAAATGCAAGTAAATTCAAATTGATAAATACACTTTATATAAGTATATATATATATATATATATATATATATATATATATATATATATAAACATGCGTACGAAAGTATGCGTAAATAAAAATGTGTACTTGCGTAGGTGTGTGCATATATAAAGTTGTAAAAACATTCCATGATTATTTTATTTTATAGAGAAGTTATGTACAAAAAATTTATATTCCTTTTTTATATCCATATATATATATATATTCAACTAATATTTTATTTATAATATTCTTTTATCTGATGATTACCTCTTCATCATTACGGAAAACGAACTAATTTTATTGTAGATGCCATTAAAGCACACATTAATATAGATGAAAGCAATTTTTAAGCCTACCGATATTTGATTTCAATTTTACAACGTTTTTTTTTTAGTTTTTATCGATTTATTACATTCATTATATATTAGTAAAAGAAAGAAAGAATAATCTACAACTGTCCATAAAAACTCAATTAAAACTGCATTCAATTTATTATTAAACCTTTTCATTTTTGTTCATTAAAAATCACATCAAACTTTCTTATGAGGTGTATACATGCCAAATTATTTCATTTTAATTTTAATATTAACAAAGTGTACAAATTAAATTCGTAAAATCTAAAAAAATCTTAAACATTACTTTGAACTAATCTTTGAGATTATGTTTCAATATGCATATATTCATTTTTAAATTTTTTACCTTTATAAAATAGATATGAGTATATTAAAACCATGTGAAAAATAAACTTTTAATAATACATCGACAAACTGAAATAACTAGTACTACAAAATCACTTTATAATAATTATAACATTTCTCTCCCATCAAGAATAATCACAACTAATAAAAATGTAATAATTACAAGTTTATCTGTTGATAGTATGTCTTTAAAAACATTTATAGATTAACTAATTTTTTATGTTAATGATGTGATTAATTTTAAAACAATATTTTGATTTCTCCGTAAATTAATAAAATGATTATGGATTCTATTTGTATTCACAACGATGAATGCATTGTAAGAAAATAAAACGATCATTTAAAGATTTATTATTTTTTTGCAGTTAAAAAGAATGTGTTAAACGATTTAAACACAATATATATTTATTAACTAATTAGGGGCACAATTCTGATTTGAAAAAATGTTTAATGAAAAAAATTAAACGTTTTAAAAAGTTAACACGAATATTTCCGTTTCGGTTCGTTTTCTTTACAAATCTTCTCGATGCGAATTAAGATTTTAATAACATTTAACACTTAATAATTGCCACAATACCTAATTTTAAAATTATTTATGTGTAAATTATATAGATGGCTTTTATTTAAAAGTGCTTCATTCAACATTCATTTTAATTATATATATATATATATATATATATATATATATATATATATATATCTTATTGATCGAATAAATTTCTTAAAAAAATAATTGAAATAAATATTTCTTATAATGATTTCAGTGTGAATGAAAATCACGGCTACAGTTATATTTTCTTATTAAATGTTTAAGATCAAATAATGAAAATGTAAGTTTATTATCAATTATGTCTGTTTTGTTCTGTTGAAAATTTCATTTAAACTCCACAGTTTCATTAAAAATGTGTTCGTATGTAAGTTATTTCAAATCGATTGATTGTTTTGTTGTTTAAAATGCGATGAAACGAAATTCAATTATTTCCAATGAACATGTTTTAGAAAAAATATTTTTAATTTATCAAATAATTTTATATTTGAAGAATTTGCACTACCTGTTTTATTACTTCATTGATTTTTCAATTTTTTTCTCGTAAACTTTTATAGCAGTGTATCAAACTTCAATAATAGCAGTACATCGACCTCTAAGTGATTGTCATGTACTTAAAATATAAATTAGTTCATAATATAGATTTTATTTTTATTACAAATTAAATATATTAAATATTTTTTTGCACATTTATATTTTTTCAATTATTTGTGTTCTAAAAAATCGACTTACACAATTTCAAAAATGTAAGTATGATTTTTTAAATAAACAATCTTTCGAAACACAGAATGAAATTGAAGTAACTCCTGCTTTATACAATTTAAAACATTTATTTATTAAGTAAATCAAAGACAATGAATACAAATGTCTGCTTTTCAAATCGATATCATATATTTATTATGCGCATAGATTAACATATAGACTGAACTAAAAGCATGTGTAAAGTAACTTACAAATAAACTTTTTAAAAGTTGTTCGAAACGTATATCTCTCAAAATATAAAAAAATCAATAATGAATGTATATATATATATATTATTATTATTATGTACTTATCTATATGTGTATATATATATATATATATAAATATATATATATATATATATATATATATAATATAATGCAGGAACGTCGTTTAGCGCTACCTTAATATACGCCGTTTCTATATAACGCTCAATGACTTTCCAAGGCTTAGAACCTAATGAAACTTGAAAACGAATATTATTTGTAATTTTTGATAGACTTTTGAGACATATTATTAAGATTTGAATACCATTTTGAGTAGATATATGCATAGAAATAAAGTTAATTAAAATTTAATTTAAAATAAGTAAATAATAGTAAGACAACCAAGAACCTTTTATTTTCAAGTATGTTATAAAGTTAATTAATGTTATATTGAAAATTTTATACACTACTATATGGAATAAAGGGTGTATTATAGGACTCGTTTAACACTGTTTCATTGTTAACGCTATGATTTCAGTCACATATCCAGAGCGCTAAACTAGGCTTGTCTGTATATTATATACAAAATAATTGTATTTATATATTTTTTTCCTCAATATTAAAATATGAAGATTCCTTTATATTTAAACCAAATTTTTGTATTGATTTTTCACTAGTTTTGCAACATTATCAGGCAATTTATATACGTGTATATATATATATATATATATATACATACACTAGGAGACTTCGCCCCCTACTCACTGCGCTCACCAGCCCCCGGGATCGCTGCGCTCGCCCACTTGTCAATTATAATCCGTACATGAATCGAATGAAACAATAAACATATTTTTTAAAATTCATATGTCTATATAATTATTATCACAGATGTATCGCAACGTATTCGTTTTATATATGTTAGTATGTCTACATAAACATCGCAGATAGATTATTTTTTGATCATAGTAGTATTTTGTAGATAAATTTGATTTCATATATATATATATATATATATATATATATATATATATATATATATATATATATATATATATATATAGTGTAATTCATTATAAATATACGAACGTTTCTTAAACTTTCATCGCCTAAACTCTTCAATTATAATTTTTTCATCTCTCTTGTTGATAGCATTAGCACGAAGTAGGATTTTTTCATATTGTATTTTTTAATTAAAGCATACTTGAATATAAAAATATATTTAGTTGCGAAATGATTTATTTTATTACATTATTATCTCTAATATCTGACAATGAATATAATTAATAATTCTGAGAAAATTTCGTTTTCCTCTCCAGACACCTCGCGGATTTTTAAACAAATTTTTCCTTCTCCCTCTAATTTGAGAAACGTTGAATTATAAAACAATTTAAATACATTTTCCGTTATTATTTTATTATGAATGTTTCATCGTTAATATGTAATTTATATATATATATATATATATATATATATGTATATATATATATATATATATGTATATATAGAGAGAGAGAGAGAAAGAAATATTTTGTCACAATTATACGAAAAAATTTACAGAGGACAATCTACATTTCAGAATGATAAAAACATTCATATAAATATGCATTTAAAAATCATTTATTTGAAAGTTGCAGAGCTTTAAATTTTGTAGTTACACTCAATGTGTAACTAAAACAAATACATTTAATAAATATTTTAAATAATTAACAATCGTATTTAAAAATGATTAAATTTTTAAATTTCGTTTTTATATATTCTAATTTTTGGCTGTTTTCCTATTCTGAAATGATAATTTCCAAAAAATCCTATATATGTTACAACGAAAAGTATGATCGATAATTTAATGTATCACAAATAAACTGAACACACAAAATGTAATACCTGATTTTACTGCTTATAATAAAGCAACAAAAAAGGTTTTATAATTTCATATATGACTTTCCCTCTATTATCTTTCATTTAATTACAAACATTTATTTGAATAACAAATTATTATTTATTATTATCCTGTTTAATCCTCTTAGCTCCATTGAATATTAAATAATTGTTAAAAATATTTCTATTAACATTTCTTCTGAAAAATGATCAGAAGTGTTAAACCCTTTGGACTTTTTGTGAGACAACAAATTAAAAAATATTCTAATTTTAATAACATTTTACCATAAAAGCAATGCACATAAAATAATTCACATATTTGAAAACATGTTTACATAAGTATTCATTATATCATAGTTGTAATTTAAGTACAATATTTTTTTAATTATATATCATACTTTATATTATCCACATATAACATTTTATAAAAGAATCTAGATATTGATGATCCGTTTGAAAAGAAACATTTGGGAAGTAAAAAATAAAAAATATTTATAACAGGCCTTTTATATATATATATATATATATATATATATATATATATAAAATAATTCATATTGGAAAATCTCATATAAAAACAAGAAATATATTTTTTGTTTAAAAAATATTAAATTCCACTGAAAAAAAATCATTCACGAAAACTGCTTTTATTTAAAGAAAAATATTATCGAAATTAATAACAGTCTAAAGTTATAAATTTCATATTAATTTTTCTTAGATATAAACAATGCTGTCAATTATTAAAAAATATACTTTTATTAATAAACCAAATCTAGAACCAATATAATTGATAATTATAGAACGTTTAAGAATGAACTTCTAATACAGAAAGTTTTATTATAAACGAATTGTGATTAAATTAACCTGGAGACGAATGACGACAGGTAATAATTTAACAGTATGTTTTAAAACAAATATGATTTTATACATTGAGATATTTGGACTGCTTGTACATAAATTTTTATAGCGTTCTTTATATGTAAAAATAAGTACTGTTTATTATAATTAAAATTATTTCAATATTATTGAACAAAAGTTCAATAATTTATTTCTGTTATTGCACGAATATTTCAAAGAATAATAAGTCCAAATCTCAAATACATATTATAGTTCGATGATATTATTTTTAACTAATTAACTTTGGTTTTATATTTGACTAATTGTTTATAATATAATGAATTAATCTATGTATGTAGATATACATATATATATATATATATATATATGTGTGTGTGTGTGTGTGTGTGTGTACGTATGTATGTATACAAATATTGATTTTACTTTACAATGTTTTTTTTTCATTCGGAAAAATTTAATATAACCTCTTATAAGTTAAAAAATAACAAACAAAAATCCCTTAATGCAATGCAAGTCTTTAAAATCAATAATGCATGTAAACAGTCAGGCACGTATACAATAAAAATATATGAGTTTGAAATGTTTCTAATATGAGAAAATATAATAGGGTAGTAAAAATTTAACATTTTATTCGATTGTCGGATGATATAAAATATAACATTGAATTCTTTTATCTATAACAAATTCGAAAAGTTTCTAAATGTTCATTTGTTATCTATTTCTAGTTTTATTTTGATGATATATTTTTTATTTGAAATGAATAATCATTCACAGATTTAAATTAAGTTGTTTTTTAATAATCTACAAAAATAATTCTTTTATTGAGACTATAGTTTTATTTGAATAATTTCTAAATGTGAATGAAATATCTTCTCAATATTAATTGATCACTATTTTTATTTTGTTATTTTAATTGATAACTTTAAGAGAAAATTTTGATTATTCAAAAAATGAAAAAGTATAATTCAAAATTCATAATTAAAAATAAACCAAAATTTTAATCTGTTTACTTCAATCATTTAGAAGAGAATTTCGTAAGTTTTAAGTTTCATAAATTAATTATTCTCCCATCCCATAAACCACAAAAATATTTATTAAGTATTCAAGAAATAAACTATTAATCATTGTTGATTATTGAGTGTATATACTTCATTGGTAATTCAAAAATACTCAAAATTCTAATACGCAGAGAAAATTAAGTTTAAAAAAACAGATTTTCTTTTACTAACGTTTGAAGATGACATCGCCATTGAAAAATGCACATAAGCAACAATCAAATAATAATTTGTAATCATTTATTAAAACATTTTTGTGGAGTGCAAAAATAGTTCATTTTGCAAATGAATTTAGCAACAGTGCTAGAACAGTATATTTTTTTATCACAAATAATAGAAAAACAAATAGTGACCTAATTCGATTTATCAAAATAAAATTATTTTCAAGTGTTCTTAATACATTGAAATTCGTTTTATATTTGCAACTTTAAAAGAAAGTTTATTTTTATTCTTTCATTATCGTTTTTAAAGTTGTTATAATAATACAAGTTTAACAAATTATTTTGTAGTAATTTCCTCACTCATACTGTCAACTAAAATTAATCAGAATTTAAAAAAATATACATATTATCAATATCTATTTCCACAAACAAACACATACCTACATATATATATATATTTATATATGTATATAAGTATATGTATATTCTTGATGTAAACCACAATTGTTTGTGCAGTGGCATTGAATCTTTTCGTTATATTGCTATGAGCTTGTAATATACTTTTAAACGGCCATAACTCACTTGTTGCGGTTTCATTTTATCGCAACGTAAAATTGTCTATTTCAATAAGAACGTTTCATTCATCCTCCACTTTCAATGTTTACTAAATCGTAAAAATTCAAGTAAATTTTTCGTATTGGGGTATAGTTGATTTTTGATTAAAATAATACTATTCAATAACAACAATTCAAATTCTTAGATAAAACTTAACTGAATATTTACAAATAACGACATTTTTTGTTTCCTTGTATGTATATATATATATATATATATATATATATATATATATATATAATTTAGATGGAACTATTTCTATTTCAAATTGAACTTCTCTAATGTGTTTTGTATATTTATGATATAAATATACCCCTTTTTTTATTTTATCCTTCCTTAAGGTATATTAACGTTTTCTCATCGTGACCAACGTTTATCAAATAGTCTATTTATATATATGTAGAGAAAAAGAAAGAGAGAAATGAGCAAGAGCCAAAAACTATTGTTTAACATTTTATTTATTTTATAGAAGAATAAGTGGAAAATTTTGAGTGGGTATTTATATTTTTAGCTAGATATTAATATACAAACACTGTTTATTCTTGAGATGTGAAAAATAATTTAATCCCTTTACATTTTATTTAATGAGAATCCCTTTATTTAATATGACGAAACTATCATGTAGTATTGTTGAATCAAATCCACTTAAATTTGATCCAGTTTTACAACCGATATCGATTGCTTCTTCAGACAGTGCGAGCCCTTTTTGTACGAAAAGTTGAAATTTCAAATATCGGTCTGTCGAAAAGTCAAATAGTTGACATTCAGTCAACAAAATTTTAATAAATCTATTGCAAAAATTGAATACAAATAAAGAAGTTATTTGAAGAAAGTAGGATTAATAATTTTCTTATCAATAATTATATATATATATATATATGTATATATATATATATATATATATTTAATTATTTAGCTTCGGCACCTGTTCGCTCCGCTCACCCCACTTATCAATTATTAGCATGTACTTGTAACTGAATAAAACAAAAAACAAATTTTTAAAACTCATTTATGTCTGTATAATCATTCTCGCAAATATATTTCAACATTGCCGTTTTATATATATATATATATATATATATATATATATATATATATATATATATATGAGTATGTGTATGTGTTAGTATGTCTATATAATCATCGCAGACAGATTGCAACGTGTATTTTATACATGAAATAAACATATTTGAGTACCATAGAAACCTTGACGTCATAAATAAGTACGTCGACGTCATCGAATTTTTTGTGGATAATTTTGATTATATATATATATATATATATATATATATATATATATATATATTATTTTTAATATAATCTTTTCGAGTTTTTTTTCATTTTGAATATTATTGTAATAATGTGTTTCTATTTTACAATGTAGTACTTAATTCTGAAACAAATTGCTATATCAAAATATTGGAAGAACATTATAAACTTTACTCTGTGATCAATACTATATTTTTTTAAAAAAGTTTTATTAAACAATACTCTAATGTTGCTTAATACAAACGCTTATGTACATTTCAATGACAATGCCGTCACCTTCAATGCAAAGCCCCAAATTATTACGCCTTATGAATGATAAAGTTGTATTTTATTATGGCGACAAAAGTGTAGGCGATACATTGCTGCTTAAAACTTAACATATATATATATATATATAATAAATTCGTAAATGTTTTTAATGTTTCACGAAACACAAAATTCTTTTAGATAGCATCATCAAAATACGACTGTTACCGAGCGCCGCATACAGCTTCTGCGATCTGTGTGCAAGTAGTGTGTGTTCACATCTACTTACATAGCCGAATATAATATGTATATGCGAGACCGCCCGTCATGTGCATGTGCATTCCTCAGCCTGCAGTTAGGATCGTTAAAAAGTGCAGCTAGTTGAAAAAACTCACGCCATCGCCAGTATGTGGGTGTATGCGCCACAGTCATATCAAATAATCAGACCTCGAGCATTTTTACATTATATTCTTTTTTGTCTTTTTATAAAACTGAACGAAGTGAAATTCATATTTTTAACCCAGCAATGAGCAAGAAAACTAAAATCAATAATATAAAAGTGCATTAATGCATATAAAATTATTTTAATATTAATAAAAGCATTAAAATTTAAGTTATTTAAAATAAAATATAAACTTATATATATATATATATATATATATATATATATATATATATATATATATATATACGTAACAAAGAGCTTTTATTTAAAATTACTTTTTTAAATTAAGATAAATGTTCTTTAACAAACTAGTAAAATTTTTGAATTATACATTCTATAAAATTTATTCTTTTCATTATTGAAAAAATATGTTTTATTATTGTGAAAGTTACTTTTTAACTTACTGATTTACTTTAAAATAATATGAAATCATCAATTTATCAGATGTGATTCGAATGAAACATTTGTACGAACTGAAGACAAATCGGATCTGGCGGGTATTAAATTTTAGTAATCAATCATATGAATTGAAGTCAAAGTTATTCAAGTACAATGTTTTTATTTCGGCGATAATATTGCCTGCTTATCAATTATATTTTATTTATGTCAAATTGAAATAGAGGATTTATTATGTATAGTAAAAATTGATAAGCATAATGTATTTTACATAAATATTTTTATTTGAATAATTATTGATTTTAAATCCACCAATATCTTGAATCAGTTATATTCATAGGAAAAAAAACAGTATTGTAACTGTGCTTTTATGAAAAAAAGTTTTTAATTCTTACAATCTCAGAGTATAAAAATACATTATAGAAAAAAAAGTAAAATTTTTTTCATAAATTAATTATTTTTCACACCACAAAAAAATTCGTTTCGAATAATTTTAATAAATGACTATTCATCATTTTTGATTATTGGTTGTAGGTATTTTGATGAAACTGTCATCATCCTCAGAGTATCAACTTGTAAAATATCTGAAAATAAGATTTTTTGAAAAGTTTTTGTTTTAACCAATAAATCCTTTAATCCATTAATAGTCTGGTTTGTAAAAAACATTAAACGCGTAATTATTTCTCTCAATAATTTAATTTTTAATTCTCGCTTTTATTTATACAATTATTAAACTATTTTAAAAAATCATTTATCAGAGTCCCAATACAATGTTGAAAATAATAATACATGTTAATAACTGTGAATTTCTAGACAATTATACAAATTCATTTGTTTTCCAGTTCAAAAATAAAGATAAATATAATGATAGGCGCTGGTGTCTATCATGAAACTAAACATTTAACGCCATAAAATATAAATCCAATAATTTATATAATTAATAAATATCAAGGGGTCACTGTTAGGAACTCGAATTTTAATTATCAGTGTTTAATGAAGAAGTCATTTCAGTAATTCTACACCTCAGAGGTGAATGGTTGGTTATGACATTAGCCAATCTTTAAAGGAAATCCGAATATATCTTTAATTGTTCTGAACTAATTATGAATAATTTTTTACTAATCATAATATCAGAAACTAGAAATTTACCACATATATTTTTATATCAGCAAATTGAAAAAAATATAGAAATTAATGTATAAAAAAGGTAAAATTAAAAAATATGAACAACTGATCATTCACTTTCAATGTACAGAATTTGTTAATTATTATAGAACTTTTTTATTAAATTTTCTATTACCTTTTTTAGTATGTGTGTAATTCAATCATATACTTAACTATCCTGTTTCATGATTTGTAAAAAAAATTAAACTTCGAATTAAATGCCAGATATTTTAAAACAAATCAAATTCAGCAAAAAAATACTTTTATTTGAGTAAAAAAAACTGATTGTCATAAATAACAAATTAGAATCTTTTTCTAACGTATTGATTGGAATTAAATTTAATTTATTACTCTTAAATATTATTTCAAGTTCACTTTATGCATTTCTTAAATTTTTTCTGTTACTTGCAAATATTGAGATACTTTTCTTCATGAAAAAATTATTATTATATATTTTCATACATGAAAAATCTTTGGCTGGATGTCGTTAAATCACGATTTGATATATTCTATTACTAGTTTCGGCTCTTGATTTATTTTTTGATAGCTAGAATATACATCGAGCTACCAGGAGGTAGTCAGGAGATAGTTCAAAAGCAAAAACCGGTTATAGTGCAATTATATCCACAATGATTCAACGAAATCCAACCTAAAAGGATAATATTTGCAATAGCGTAAATCATTTCTTTAACGCAAAGTAAACGAAAAATTAAATTAAAATACAGTGCTTCTAAATACGAAGTAATTAAGTTTTTTAGACAACTAAGATTATAAAAGTCGTTATATTGAGTATATTTTACTATATTTAAAGCATTTATATTCTTTTGATTTTAAGAGATTACAGTTTCAAAAAGAAACAAAAAATATAACAGACATTCAATAGTTTATAACTTGATATGTAAAATCGTGTCAATATCATTTTTTTTTAGCAATTTGGCAATTGTTAATTGGTAGACATGTATTCTTAACAAATGAGGAAAAAAGTTTAAATTACAGACTTTTTTCCTGCATTCATTTCTCGCAATTTTTCCTACACCTTCAAATCATTTGGCTAAAATCGTATGTGTAGATTGCAAGAAATAAATATAATTCCAACTATTTGATTTATCACCAACCCATACGTCAACATGTCTCATAATTTTATATAACCGATGACGTCACTTACTGATCACAGATATAGTTCATAATTTTAATTTTTCTTCGCATATAATTTTTTTATAATTTACTTATTATTTTAAAACATTTTATAAAATATATTATAATTATATTTAATAAAACTGAGAAAGCTGAGGTACCGCTATCACCACAGAGAGGATAATAAGGATATTGAATTGTTATTTATATTGACTACTATTTTTTAACACGGTTAAAGATGTATGGAAAATTTCAGTATTTTCCAATAAACTCCATCATATCATATTTTCTTAACTAGAAAAACATTTTCGCAAATCGAAAATACTTCTTTTGGTAAATTTTTTTCATTATTGATTATCAATAATTTTTGATTAGAAATAAATAGTGTAGTTTATAGGAGAGTGAAAAGTTCATTTGATAAAATGAATTTAAGCACAGTATCAACAATTATAATTGTTTTGATCACTCAGAAATTATAACAGTATCAAAAATTATAATTGAGAAAAACTGTTATAGCTTCTTTTTTTTATATCGAGCTATTATATTTGTAGCATACAGAACTCATATTTTGGAACTCTAAAACGTCAACACACATATTACTGGTATAATCATTATTTCAATGGTAATTAATCCATTATTTTAATAAGATATACAAAGAACAGCCTATATATAAGTGGTCTAATAATTAGAATATTATTATATAATTTAAATACTCAAATTAATTGTAATGCTTTGCAATTACAATACAAAAAAGGAAATATTTTATGAATTACCCATTTATTTATCGTTCACTTAATTTCATCTTACGATAAGAAAATGGTTAATTAACTAATAAGTAAGAACATTACTTGTTATTGATTCAGTTCAATTATATACTGTGACAAATGATTGAATACAATGAGTAATTCACACAAAATGCTCATTCTTTAAGACGACAAAAGCAGATTAATCATTGTTTATTGATTAAATAGCACTTAGATAGCGAGTACTAATTTTATGAATAAAAGC
Source organism: Acanthacorydalis orientalis (assembly GCA_034766995.1). Lineage (NCBI taxonomy): Eukaryota > Metazoa > Arthropoda > Insecta > Megaloptera > Corydalidae > Acanthacorydalis > Acanthacorydalis orientalis. Next base: position 42,269,447 of record CM068315.1, on the reverse strand, counting down.
TCTGATTGATTGTCAATCATATCAGATATGATTTTCAATAGCAAATACTTTTAGTTTAGTGATTTGAAATTTGAGAAACACTTTGTGGAACAAAAGTATTTTACAGAAAATAATTCTATATTACGTTTATAAACTAAAATAAAAGATATAAAGAAAAAGATTTATCTAATATATATATATATATATATATATATATATATATATATATATCATAAGTTTATATTTATTTATTTTTCTTTCATGTCATAATAGAAAAAAGAAAGAAAACATTCATACAAAAAGAATACATTTCCTTTACTTGCCATCGTTATAGATCTGTTACTCGAAACATTGGACGTAAGTAAACATTTTTTTTAAATTAAAAATTCAATTTAGATTTGTGAATTAGGTATATTTACAATATAGCGCAGCTTTGGTGCAAAAAAAGTTAAATGAACGTCTTTATACTTTAAATTAAAAATAAATATTATTTTTTCTTTATCCGATGTGGATATATCGTAAATTTAATTTCGAAACTTTGTTATCTTTAGAAAATGAATTAATAACAGATAATTCGTAAAAAAAAACGGTTTTCCGTAACATAAAAGAATCTATTTGGGAATTATAAATACATGTGACAAAAATGCGATGGAAACCTTTATTTTTTTCTGTGAGCGTTAGTGTAGGTGTTTTATTTGAAATCGCATGTTTATGAGTATACATGGGCACTGTTTTGATTTGAATAATAGGCAATTTGAAATATTTAAAGGGTTGATTTAAAAATAAAATCGAGATCAGCAGTGACAGTGGCATATTATCAACATTATTTTATGTTTCTGATTTGCATTTCTTGCCTCAGAAATTATAAATACATAACACACACACACACACACATATATATATATATGTATGTATGTGTGTATGTATATATATATATATATATATATAAGAAAGAGATAGAGAGAAAGACAGACAGACAGACATGCAGAATAAGATAAAAGTCACAACGGAATTTGATTTCCGTATATCTTGCTAAATAAATCTACAAATTAAAATAGAAATCGTACATGTAATACATAAATTATATTACAAACAAAATTATAAAAAATAATGTTGTTAAAGTATTCGAATTCTTCAGATTCATAATGTTTTATTATTACATTTTTCATGACATTTCTATAATAGTCTTTGATGAATCGAAGCTGTTTGGTTTCTCGCGTTGGAAGTTCCGAAGGAGTATTTACTTATGCATGTGAGATTTTCGTAGATCGAGAAATTTTATATAATAGTTTAATCATTTTTTCATTGCCCTAAATAAAACAAATTTAATCAGTTTCGCCAGCAGCGTTTCAACGTACCCAAAAGACCACTTACTTCCTAAAGTACTCTCGTCCAGTCGTCTTGTTTCTATATTATTTCTTAATTCATTTATATTTAACGATTTACTAACATAGACACATGATTTTAAAAGTTATCCTCATATGAAAAAGTCGGACTAAAATGTCAAAAGATCACGGAGATTACTGAGTACATTATTGTATTGGACAACGTAATTTTCAAAAACTTTTCTTTAGAGTGAGTGCAACTATTTCTGGGCAATATGACTTTTATTTTCTGGGTAATTGAAGACACTCCCTCTAACCCATTCTGCAATGGCATTAATATGGCTTGTACACAATCTTCCAGAGAATTTTTCAGTAAATTTTAAATATTTTCAATAAATCCACTGTATTATGAAGACAGATCATTAGTTCTTAAAGTAAAATTGTCAATTTAATTTACAAAGGATATCAACTGTTTCGCCAGAAAGGAAACATTAATTATTATAAATCTAAAAAAATAAATAATCGTTTCGAAATACCGTCGTGACTTTTAGCCATTCTATCATATAGATCAGCGATTCTCAATCTTTTCAATGCAGAAGACCCCTATATTAATCTGAATAATGCCGCGGACTCCTTTGGAGAGAATTGTGTTTCCCTGTCTGTACATCCCGTTGCAATTTTCAAGACTGTTCATAATGTAAAACATTTGTTTGCAAAAATTAATTTCTTGTGGACTCCTCAGATGTTACCCGCGGACCCTTAAGGGTCTGCGGACCACAGATTGAGAACCACTGGAATAGATTGTGTCCTTAGAAAAAATAAGACATCAATATTAGGAAATTTTTAGAGCACTTCTAATATTCAAAAATCATTATAAGTCAAGACAGTTATATATACGTATATATTTAATTTTTTTATCAACCATATTAAAATTTGTATATTTATTAACAAAAAGAGTAAACAATTTGAAATGATCTTTAAAAAGAAAGTACCTAGCGTGGATAACTAATTTTTAACCTTTGACGTTTGTATACACTAAAGATCTACATATATATATATATATATATATATATATATATATATATATATATATACTAAGTATCAATTATTTTTTCAACATGCTTTTGAGGTACTCCAAAATATTTCACAGATATCTTTTCGATAAAGATTATACGATACACTCTAATATTATCTATTTTATTTCATTTAAAAAATATTTCAGTCCCAACGGATATTAACCCCTTGACAAGCGAATTAATTAAAATTCGATATGGCTAAAAAATACTGTTTATTTTTCATCCTAACATTTTTGTAAGCTTAACAAAGAAAATAATATTTAAATATTACTAAATATTATAATTCAATACTAAGAAACAAAAATTAATAAAGAATAATTAAATAACAAATTAAACAATAATTCAATAGTCCTGCAGAGTATGAAACTTTTCGAAACATTCTGGTAAATGTAAAGGTGTTTGGCATTTTTTACACTGCCAAGACGTTTTGCTGCGATCTTATTTTTTGAGCACACGTGACATCTCTTTGCAGGATGTTGCTTTTTACCAGTGAAAGACATATGTTCAGGAAAATGTGGTCTCACTCGAATAGCCCATTCGGCTTTCACTAACACTTTCTTAAAAATTCAAAACAGACATGTTGCAGAATTCGTTTCTATGTTTCACACTTTAACACTGAATATGTATATATATATATATATATATATATATATATAATTATTTCTTACCAATATTTGCTTTGTAGCTGTACTAAAGCGAATTAAATCTGTGTGCGTCTCAGAGACGTCAATGTTTACAATGGCATAAGAAACACATGACGTAACAGAGACGTTTTTACATGCCAAGGGGTTAATTTCATGATCCATTAACAAATCATGATCCACAATTTGAAGAATTCTACTCTAGATTAATAAAGTCCGGTAACAAACATTCATACTTTCTAAAATATTTATACATCGTAGGAAAGTTCAGAATCCTAATTTTAGATTCTTGAATCGTAAATCTCGGTGTTTTGTACTTCTATTTCTCTAGTTCTATCAATTGTAGATAAAAAGTTTTAGTCATATATTATATTAAGAAAAAAAATAAAAATATATCACAGATTTTAATATTATTGTAGTATTTGTATTCATTATTTATCTATCTATAAATATATATATATATATATATATATATATATATATATATATATATTCTCTATAAAATATTAAAAATCACAATCGACCCAACTGTATGTTATTCTTATATCCCGATCAATACAAAATCGGATATTGTATAAACGTCGCCATCCGTTAGCACAAAAATAATTATATCTTCTGCAAAATTACAATAAAACATCGTTCCAACGATCTATTTACTTTCAATAACTTTGTTTTTATTTCATTATTTTCTAATTTTCTTTTCCGGAATATAAACGAACTCGGCGCGGAACGAAAACATGCCAAAAATAACATAGCTCTCTTAGCGCTGCGGACGAATTTGTAAAAAAATAATAATTCCCGTTTGAATATTCGTTCCTTTTTACAGAATTTATTATTCGAACTGTTTAAACGGTAGAACGGGTGTCGACGTTGATTTTCAAACATGAAATATTATTTTAGATGACATCTCGTTAATAAATTTTAATTATTTCATTTCTTTTGTTGTACTCATTTTCGTTATCTTCACAATTTATATCGTGAAACATGCAATCAGTGATAAATATTTATACAAAAAAAGTATAATAACAATTCATAAATGTTATCAAACAGAGAAAGATATATTAAAAAAAGCAGTCAAATATATAAAATTAAAAGTAATGATAGGTTTAATGAGTTATAATTAATATTCTGTTTGCATAATTACATAGATTAAATTTAAATATGATTGTAGTGATTATATATATATATATATATATATATATATATATATATATGTATGTATAATACTTAAATTAATTTATATCATAAATATATTTTCTAACACCTAATAGAAAAATCAGTATATGAAAAATATTATTACCAAAAAATATATGAAAATTATTATTTAACCATCTTATTATCTAATTAAATAGAAGTTAATATGTAATTGAGTGCAGTTAATAGGTTTTAGAGAAGTTTAATTTAATAAAAATCAATTTGAAGAAAAAATGGCGGTATTCATTTTGATATTTTTTTAAACTTGTGTTATATTTCATGAAAATATCTTGAAAATAAATAAGTAACTTACACCGTAGGCAACATGTTTTGGCAATGACATTTTTTTTAACAATAACAGAAATGTTTTTGTAGAAATTCGCAGGCACATAATTATTATCTATCTGTTTTCTCGATGAAGATGATTTTTCAATCGATATACCCATTAATAATCGCAATCGAGAAATATTAATTATTAAACATTTTCATAATAAAAAAATTGTGTTGTTTAGTAATCGTCTTAAATCATTTATAAAATCGATTTTAGTCTCAAAGCTCAGTAGATACTGTTTCTCGTAAATATTGTAATTGTATTTGTTGTATATTATAATAGTTTTTGTTTATTTTTTTATAATAACAAATTTGAAATATATGTTCTCGATACAATTCGGATACTGTGGCAAAAGTCAGTTTTATAATTAAATTCTTTTTTCTTCCCACAAACTACTAACCATTTCTTTTTTGATCGAAAATATTCAATAAATGATTCATGATCTCTTTCGATACTTGCTTATATGCTTTTGCGATATATATATATATATATATATATATATATATATACACATATATATATATATATATATATATATATACATATATATATATATATATATATATATTGCGATTATATGAAATGCGCGTAAATAATTATCAAAAGTGATCAATAATATTTATTGAATATTTTTGATCATAAAAGAAAGGATTGTTGATTAGTGAAGTGGAATAGAATTTATTTGTGAAATAAATATAATTTTTTAAAAAATTAGATTATTATTAAAAATAAACAATGCTCATAATCTTTTACTTAATAATGCATCTAGTTCGCACTAGTTATTATAGCTTATTGTTTTACTAAATATAGTTGTAGTCGTAAATTTAGTCTAAATAAATTTAATAGACATGTTTTTTTCACAAATCTTACTTTAAACTTTTTTACAACATTTTTCTATTTAAAATATATTTATTAATTTTACATTGTTTAAGTCATGGGTGTCGACCTCTTTGAATTCTCTGGACCACATCGAGCCCACGAGAATGTGTCACGGGCCGCACGTAAAATCGGACGTTTATTAATATACTACCCATAATAAAACTGCATTTAGTTTTTGAATTAAAAGATATTTATTAGAAAAAACTACAAACATAAAATTAATGAGACACTAGAGCTTGTTTTTGTAAAACAAATGCATGTATGGCCTGTTTAATCGATGTGGTTACAATTCAAATGGAATTTTCAAGATGTTCATCAAAAATTTTGGTTCTTATTTTACTTTTCGTTCGTTCGTCAGTTACGCGGTTGCACCCTCGAATCTCTGTCGCTTATGCATTTTAAGCAACTGAGGTTCCATGGTGTGAGTACATATACATAATAGCAAAATAATACCATTACACACGCGAGCCGCATCAACAGGCGATGAAGACCGCATGCGGCCCGTGAGCCGCGGGTTGGACTCGCATGGTTTAATTTTTGAAGTATTTAAAAAAAATAATTATAGAATATATTTTAATATTAAATAAAAGTTCATTTATTTTTAAAAAATCAAAAATAAAGTTAAGCAAATATAACTGATTTTGTATGAGAAAAAATATTAAGACAGCACATTATTACATTTCTTTAATTTTTGAAAAGCATTGTACTGCTAGTATGTCTAAAAACAGCTTGAATTATATTTGTGTAAACATTCAAATAGCACGCAAAATGTTATGAAAAAGAATTATATTTTATTAATATATATATATAAGAAAAAATCATACATACTTGGAAAACCATAAACCTAGATCCATTTATTATTAATATTAAAGATTTTGGTCAAAAATGAAAAACCAACGACTACATCTAAGCATATATATATATATATATATATATATATATATATATATATATATATATATATATATATATATATATATATATATATGCTATGTAACGCATATATACGTTATGTAACTTTAATTATAAATTAGGATCAAATAAATAAATGCGGAATTTATTGTCCATAAAAGTGTCAATACATTTTTTGGGACACTATATATATATATATATATATATATATATATATATATTAGATACTTTTTTTGACATCTCAAAAGAAAAAATGAAAAATTAACATAAATCTAATTAAAAAAAGCATTACAAAACATATTGAATAATTTTATTATTCGTTTATTTATTTTATTTTTTTTTATTTATTTTATTGTTTAATTTTATTGTTATAATTAACTATACACCCTTGAACATTAATTTTTCCTGGCCAAAAAAAAATTTCGTGGATCTTTTTATATGTTAATTGTCTTAAATAATTCGTTTTGAATTACATAAAATCTCACTTTTAAGAAAAAAAACTCAGTTGTACCAAGTTTCGAGACAATGAACCTCTAAAGGTGTAGGAAGTCATTTTTCTGGTCAGTAAAACAAGTGTGAAGATTAATAACTACTTATTATGATAGATTATATTGAAAAATATAAATAATCGTTTCATTTGACAAAGGTTTCTCATCGATTTAGATATCATTCCATTCGTTCTCGTACATGAATATATGAAACACTCTTACACAGTCACATACAACACATACATAAAGCCATATATATATATATATATATATATATATATATATATATATATATATATATATATATATATATATATATTTATTTATATGGCTCGGCTATTATTCTAAAATGTCAACGAAATTTTGGAATAAATTAATTGAAAAAATATCCAAATCGTTTTTTATTCTTTAAATTCATAATGCACTCTGAAACACTAATATCTTATTCTTTTTCCACTTTTACAATATGCAGTTACTTGAAATATAATCTCCAAATTAACGAATGAATCTTTTAGCACATAATGAGTAACCATTAAAAGTGAAAACTGTGTACAGAGTATAACAATGTCATAACTCATCTTATTTTTCTGCTCTAGATTCTTATGGCAATAATAATCAAACGTGAACATTGTAAAAAAAAATGCAACATGTACATAATGTAGTCGTGTGTGAAATTACGATACGGTGAATATTAACTGTTGAAGATCGATTCTTATAATAACAATGTTTCGAAAATAGTGTTGTGTCTGTGCTACCATCGTCTTCATCATCAACGACAACATCATCGTCGCCATCAATCATCGTTGTATATTGATTTACAACAAAAATCTCTTTTAATTTTCTCAACTCAAAATCAAATCAAAGTTTCGCGGGTGAATCGTGTACAGTCAAAACGAGCACTGATGCAGTTTAGAAATGGCTATAAATTTTTCGGCATCATTCGCTGCCTGCCTGGCGGCCGGGCTGAAGGTGCCCAGACAGATCATGTACTGCATCTCGCAAGGTGAGACGCTATTTACTGCATAAAGTCACTCTATTACAACGGCGTTCGCGACTAACGCCACATTGGTTAATTTGTCTATTTGGTGGTGGTGTATACTATTAACGATTTTTATATAATTTATGTTATTAGAACATTTAATAATAAACTAACAAACATTTTAGTCTCTAAAAATATACGCATATTTAATTTAATATAGATACAATTGGTCGTAGATATATTTTCTTATTATTTATTTTACATGCAGATAGAATGAAAAGAAAACAATTTCACAAAATTTGCAATCTAATTTTCATGTTTTTTTTAAAAAAAAATAATTAACCCAATACAGTAACTTGAGCAACATTAAAAGTTTATGAATAAAAATAAATAAGAATTATAATTATAAGAAAAGTAACTAATAAAACTTGTATCTGTTTTTTGTTTCAAAAATATGAAAGCTTAAAAACAATTTCCAGCGTATTAGCTGCATTGTATTATATAATCTAATTTTAAATTTGTTTTAGTTATTCAGCTCTCTCTTATTATTATTTGGTATTAATAATACAATACGAAATGAAATGTAACAAATAAAATTATACTTGTATATTCATCATCATAAATAACACTACAACCGTTGATTTTTTGGCCTCTTTACATTTGACAGTTCTTCTCTCATTCATATTCTAAGACTTTCAGTTCTATTTCATAAAATTAGGTAAGGTTGTTAACTCAGTACCTAGGCTCCACCTGGAAATCAAGACGTTTCTTCATTCAACTATTCGCAATAGATCTGTTTAACATGGCTATCCCTGCCAGGAGGCTATGGTCTGTATTTTAGCGCTTTGGGGATGATGACATTACCATCTAAATGCACACCAACCACCATCAGAATGATCAGTAATCAATTATTGAACATTTTCATCAATAATAGCCACCATTTATTAAAACTGTATGTAAAAATAATGAATTATTCATGTAAATATAATATATTTCCTTTATTTTTTCAAACCTTTAACTTTTTTCTTATATTTTCCTCATTTTTTAAATTTTAACTTAGTAAAATCATGAAATTTAAATATATATATATATATATATATATATATATATATATAATGTATAATAAATGTTACTTGATGTCATATAAAATGTCCATTTGATTTTGATCTGATATTCTTCTTCAAAAAACATTTAATTTTTATTATTATTTTCTTTACTTTATTCACTGTTAGTTTCGAAAGCTATGGTATCTGCTTTATAGTAAATCGCGAAAATATATAGTAATCAGGATGTAAAATAGATAACTTTTGAAAAAATCTATATAAAAAAAAGAAAAAGATCTTTTTTTAAAATAAAAAGATTGTTTGTTTCCTTTTCTTATAATATGTATTTTTTAATTTTATTAATTATACATTGTCATCAAATTTATACAAAAATTCAATTCATTAAAACAAGTACACAATTCAAATGTTAATAAAAAATTAAAAACAAATATTATGAATAATCAGAGTAAGTTAAAATAAAAACGTGCTTCTTCTATAAAACGGGCAAACAAATGTATAATAAAAATATGTCGACTCTCATGTTATAAAGAGCCCTTATATAACCCGACGTATGCATCATCCAACGCACACCTTGATGCTGCATTAGTTGTTTATGCATTGTTTACCTCCATTGGTAGGTGTAGACTGTAGATGTCGAGGTCAGGGACGTCTACCCGTGAATCTAGTGTTTCGTAGCCGATGCCAAACAATTTCATTTACATACACGTATGCATTCCGGGCCGGTTTTCGCTGTCTAACATTAAAATTCATTTCAAACGGCAAAACATCCAATACCATAACAATAATTTAACCGATGCATATCGATTGATTTGCATTAGCAACAAAGTTCACCAATCAGGTTCATAAATATACTTGATTTCTAAATGTTTGTTCGTTCGTGTATTTTTTTAAGTTATGTGACAACTTTGGAAAGACGAAAATATTTATGAATATGTGGGATGGGATTATACATTCACATCATACATACATATATATATATATATATATATATATATATATATATATATATATATATATACACACACGAATAAACTTTCAAAATAAATATCTGTTAATTTTATTTTTTATTCTTTCTTAAATTCAGAAATCATTTTTAGGAATTTCTTTTTTCAATCCTAACAGTTGAAACACCACGCAAACAACAGCAAATTCTTTCTAAAAACCGAGCCATACACTGTTGTCAGTTTTTTTTCATTTACATATTAACCATATTTTTTAAAAAAAAAATCAAAAAAATAAGTACTAGTTTTCTTTACTTTTTTATATCTAACTTGCTAACAGTACTCTTTTTACGAATTTTAGAAAATAAATACTTGACAATAATTCAATGAAATAATACATGATTTGTTATAACTTATTCATATTTTTCTTATAATTCCACACTATTTAATGTAATTACTCATCGGACAGATTTATATGGAACGTACATTTCTCAATTGGGCAAGAGTGATACAATCCAAAAAGTTTAATTTTTACGAAACGTATTTTAAAACTCACAAATCAATTCTTTTTTCACCGGGCAAACTAAACATTTTTTTCAAAAATAAAATGTTCAATAATTCATTCTTGATTTTTTTTTGATTATTGCTTACACGATTATTGAAACGCCAAGATGCAAAAAAATCAGATCTATAATAAATTATAAATCTTTTTTAATAACCATTGAAGATAGTAAATATTTTGTAATATTAGTTGTAAACAAATTATAAGATAAAATTGAAAGAATTTAATATAAATGTATTTGTAATTGTGTTCATTTAACATGTATAGAAATTTTATTGATAAAAAAGTAGTTTCTAAAAAGTCTTGCATTTTTTCAATGGAATGTTTATTATAAAAAATGCATAAAATTCGTGTGAAGTTGGCTATTTACATGTTTAAATACTTAGAATAATAGAAGTTGAGTTTGTCCAGTTATTATTAGAGACTATAAGCTGTTAAATATTGTAAATAATTATTTCCTCCTCTTTCAATTTAAAGAAATAGTTAGAAAATTTCTTTCTTATGGCATACTTAACCGGTAAGCTAACCATTTGAAACAGAACAGATTGTTTACTAATAGCGCAGAGAACCTTTCATTTTTATTTAATTTTCATTCTACTTTTTTTAATGTTTTTCGAAACTTACCTCTTTGCGAATTTTAATTCAATAAATAATTCATACAACCATATAACGATAACCATATACGGATTAAGTAAGGTCGTTTTATACCAACTGAGTTTTTTTTTAGTAACTAAATAAAATTATATTACCTATTATTAAAAATAGGAAAATGTAATTCTTATGCACTAGCCATATATATATATACATATATATATATATATATATATATATATATATATATATATATATATATATATATGAATTAAAGATACGTGTATATGTCTACTCAAAATAAAATACGTATAGTTTTTTATGTAAATCAAAAATTTTAAAAATACAGCAGACCTTAACAATCACATGAATGTAAATGATTTACTTGATGATTGATAATCGAAAATCACAACATCGAATAGAAACAAAGTGCAAAGGACATAACATCATTTCCAAACTTAAATCGTATAAAGTTCTCTTACTCACGTTGGACACGAGAACTAGGTGCAACGTACGTGAATGACACCGGTCTGTCACAATATTTACACATCACTTGAAATGGACTGCATTGAAGCAGTGAAGAACTTTTTTAAATACACTGTATGCACGCATAAATTATTTAAATAAAATTCAAAACATTTACATGTTTACCTAATTTCAGAATACAGCCATCTGCAACAAAGGACGATGATACATGCTGTTAAATTATTGCATTCGTGTAATTTTGCACACGAACCGTACAAACACACACACACACACCTGCATAAATATTAAATATCATTCGAAAGCATGAAATTTTCCTATATTAATATATTCATCTCTATACAATCAAAAAACGTACAAATTAATAATAAAAATAAATGTGACTTGATTTTTAAATTTTTCAATTTCATTGACTGAAAGAAGTGTAAACAACACCTCATCTTATAATTTACACATGGGAAAACAGCTATTACGTTAACTAAAAGTATTTAAAATGTATACAAAAATATATTTGATCCATTTAAAACAATAAAATTCGCAAAAGTAGCTAGAATAAAAACAGAATTTTAATGAAAGTTCTTAATTAAAAAATCTTTCATTTCTGAAAACGATTAATGTTACTATCTAAAAATAACCATTTATATTTTAAGGCAGTAATATTTAATATATAAATATTGTAAAACATATTTTAATACTTCTATAATTAAAATTTATTTATTCCTTATTTCATTTGTTCGGAAAACAATTTTAACTCTGCTTTATTTTTTCCTTGTTTAATTTGCAATATAGTAAAAAGTCCAGAAAACTATATTTTCTGGTCTACTCTTGTTTAATTTTATATTATGATTGATCTAAACTTTGGTTTTTGTCAAACTTGAATTTTAGCATCTGATTTTTTAAAAACATGATAATCGTCTTTTATCCCTTATTTTTTTAGATAGATTATTTATTATTATACCAGAACAGAATGTGTCTACTTCTTTCTTTTTCGAGTTCTCTGTTGTTGAGTATTATACAATGTATATCTTTTATATTGTTTGAAAGTTTTAATATTTTCCCTATTAAGTGCCAAATGATAGTGTAAATTATATATATATATATATATATATATATATATATATATATATATTGAACATAATTAGATGATTAAACAATTTTAAATACAATTATATTGTTAATAATATGTAGAAAATCAATAGCAAATTAAAGGGTATTATTATTTTTTGTAAACTGAACATTTCTTGCAAGTGACGCCACTGAATATAAAGTGTTGAATTCATTGCGCAGGCTTCATTCTAAAATATAAATGTTTTTTTTTTTGAATATGGAGGTTATTTGTTGACATTATATCGGCTCACCATTATGATTGTAATGTTTGTAATTCATCGAATATCGTTGGATATCACTTAAAAAGTATATGAAAATGTATTATTTGAGATGTCATGTTAAAATTTTAAAAATTTCTTTAATGGTCATAACCAATATTTTGAATGTTTACGTATTTCAAAGCTACTAAATTAAAATTTCGTATTAATCAAATATTTATTTGGCATTCGAAAACTTATTAATGTATCAGTTTTTTAGTGATGACATTATTAAACTTATTTTTTTTAATTAAGTAACATTTTGTAAGGTATGAGAGTGATCGTCGTATATTGATATTTACAAACTTGATACATTGTAATAAAAAGTGTATTCCTAATAACAAAACTGAAAGTAACGAGTAACTAAAATTTTTGAAATTATGTTTATTTTCATTTATATTAAGTAGTTTTTTAAAAAAAAGCCGTCGCTATGAAATTTTAGTATTATAAATAATTTTAAATATTCCTTTAATACCTAATAATGCATTTTTATATATATATATATATATATATATATATATATATATATATATACATATATATATATATACATATATATATATATATACACACACACACATACTACATATACACATCATACTACATATACACATCATACATATATACATACATACATACATATATATACACATAAAAGACATGAAAAATAAGAATGCCCCTTCAAATGCATCAACTGAAAATATTGTTTATATGAATAATATAGAATTTAAAAGTTTTATATAATTTAGTAGAATAAACAGTATATGTGTAATTTTTTCTGTTACTTGACTAATAAATGTATATAGTTTAAAACATAAATATTATCAATTAACAATAAAACTTTTCTGGACAGTCATTCATAAAAAAATTTTTACAAATGTTTTAACATTAATTTTCTCTAAAGTTTTATCTTTATGTTTTCTTTTATTTCAGATACAGGAGCTCCCTATGTTCTTTATAAAGATGACATGGAGCGTAGTCATCAATCTCAGTGGGCATCTGGTGGTGGTTTGCCTGGTCCTGACACTACTTATAGCCATAGTGGAGGCCTTCCTCCTCCAGGAAGTCCCCAAAATCAACCACCACCTCAACAACCTCCATGCTCAGTTGGTTCAAGTACAATAGATCCGGTTGGCCCACAAAATGGCACAGCAAGTGATTCAATATCAACAGGCCCTACACTTGGATCTCCAGTACCTTCCCCTTACCCTCCAAATATACAAGATACACAAAATTCAAACAATCACTCAGTCGTAAGATCTGATGATGATAATATCCATGATAATCAGCAACATTCTCCAGAACAACACACTGGTTTAGCACCACCAGAGCCACCGCCACAATGCTTTAACCCTTCTCAATCAAATGGAGGTAGTAGTAACCCAAATAATCAAACAACACCGACAGATCTTCAAGTACAGCAACCTGCATATCCAGGACAACCTCCGCAGCATTATTTTGGAAAAGATTCGAGGTCTATGTCAAACAGTTCGATACAATCGCCTCCAATGCCTCCGCATATGTTAGGAAATATACCAGGAGGGTTTTCATCAGCCCTTCACTATTTAAAACAGCCTGGTGTGATGCTAACACAACTCGCTGGTCTTGATGGAGGAAATGGTCATCCGGATGTATACGGATCAGTAGCCAATGGTATGCCTGATCTGTTATCACCAAATCAAATGGGCCATCCAAATGTACAAAAAATGAAGTCCGTTAATGGTGAACTAAGACTATTCAAATGTCTAACGTGTGGTAAAGACTTTAAACAAAAATCAACGCTTCTCCAACACGAGAGAATTCACACAGACTCGAGACCGTATGGCTGTCCAGAATGTGGCAAGAGATTTCGTCAACAATCGCATCTGACGCAGCATCTGCGGATTCACGCGAACGAGAAACCTTATGCGTGCGTCTACTGCGAGAGGACGTTTCGTCAGCGAGCGATTCTTAATCAACACCTACGCATCCACTCCGGTGAGAAGCCCTATGAATGTGGGGAATGTGGCAAGCATTTCCGACAGAAGGCGATCCTGAACCAGCACGTCCGGACACATCAAGGCGAGCGCCACATACGTAGCATACTCGTACCGTTCAAAAATTGGCGTTGCTCACCGTCAGAAAATGATTCGCGAAAATCCCGACGGCAGGCCGGTCTTTCGAGAACGATCACATCTTTATAATGTTTCAATGATTGTGAAAAGTACCGATTAAGAAAGTTTATTGGTTCATTTTTCGTTATAAATGGAACGTTTTCAGTCGAAAATGCTAGTCATATGATCGACGCACTTGACGGATAAGACATTTTCGTATTGTACATAAAAACTATATTATTGTATATAAATATATTATTTTTTTTATGTATTGATTGGCCATTATGCAATGTTAAGGTTGCTATCTTTCATAGAATATACTGGATATTTTTATACTTAAGATTTATTATCATAGAAATCCTGCTTCAATATAAAATTTTAGCAATACAAAAATTTTAAAATCTATTTATTTCTTGTATATTATAGATGTGTATATACGTATCTATGCATATTTATATATGTAATTATATATACATTACACATAGTAGGTACATAAAATAGCATATAATAAAAACCATATTCCTATACAAATGTGTGTGTGTGTGCATATGTGTGTGTATATTTATGTATATGTGTATACATATATATATATTATATACATAAACACATACATACATATATATATATATATATGTACTACACACGCATATGAAAAAAATTATATTTTTTATTACTTAAAATAACCATCTTGATTATAAAATTTATTTACATTTCGTAAAATTATCCTATCTAATTGCATATCACAAATATTTTAAATTTCAACTGTCAACAAAACAATGTATTTTTCCGACGATTATTATTATTTTTTACTTTCAACATTCCAAAAAGTTAGCAACCTTACTCGATGCAATAAATTATAAAATTATCAATTTATAACAGATGTCAATAAAATCATATTTCTTCGATCATATCCCAACTGTAATGTATAATTATTAGTAAATAAAACATTAGTTGATTGGCCTTTTGGTTAATACAGCAGCTGTCATCTTGAAAGAATATTGATAATAATTCTTTAGTATACTGAAATTTTGCATTAAAATTCAATAATTGGTCAAACCAACGAGAATACTTTGTTTATTTTATAAATTTTTATTTCGGTAAAAATCAATAATGAAAAATTTGGAAACATTTCGTGAATTGTTTGGTTATGTGAAGCAATCTCAAAATACCAGGCCTGCTATTTATCTTCAAATCGCACAAACAGTGTTATTTTGTTTATTTTCATAAAAAAAATGCTTTTTGATCACATTTTTGGTTTTTATAACAGTAGGTCGGTTGAATAATCAAATAATAATTTATAAGCTACTGACTAGAATTCAAAAGTTAATTTTCTGTCAAATAATCGAAAATTGACAAATAAATATAAATTAACTTATCTCAAAATTTAAAAAAAACTAATGAAAACGGTGCTCGCAAAATTAATTCTTATTTGATTAAGGTGATAACTTTATATTCATTTTCAGATGTGAGCCCTCATTTGGTGTTCAAAAATGGAATGACACCAACATTATGGCCGCAGGATGTACCGTTCCCACAAGACGAAGGTAAAGAAGAAGTGACATCACAATTCGGTGATGGTGATACGAATTCTCAGCATCCAGATCAAAATCGGAATTCTTGTTTCTCTCCGAGTGATCCGATGCAATATCCAGCATACTTTAAAGATGCAAAAGGTATAAATCATTCTGTGTTTGGATCGGGTGCAAATTTTGGAGCTTTGCAGTATCTTAAAAATAATGTAAACGGAGGAGTCAAGAATGGTTGTTTACCAGATGTCATACAACATGGTAGGTCAGCAGGTATGCCTTTATATGTACGATGTCCAATCTGTCAAAAAGAGTTTAAACAGAAATCAACATTGTTGCAACATGGTTGTATTCACATTGAGTCACGACCTTATCCGTGTCCTGAGTGTGGAAAGAGATTCAGACAGCAGTCGCATTTAACTCAACATCTTAGGATCCACACAAATGAAAAACCATACGGTTGTGTTTACTGTGGAAGAAATTTTCGGCAAAGAACAATATTGAATCAGCATTTACGAATACACACTGGAGAAAAGCCCTACAAATGTGGACAATGTGGGAAAGATTTTCGGCAAAAAGCTATTCTTGATCAACATACTAGAACTCATCAAGGGGATAGACCATTCTGTTGTCCTATGCCCAATTGTCGAAGAAGGTTTACCACAGAGCCTGAAGTTAAAAAACATATTGATAATCACATGAATCCACATTCAGCAAAGAATAGAAGAATCGGTAATCCAGGTTTAAATGGCAGCTTAGATATTAAACAGTTAGGTCAGTAAATATTTTTTATCAGTTTAAAATGTTTCAGTGCTCATAATTTTATAATTAAATTTATTGAATATTTAAACTATTAAAGTCCAGATTGTATTGATACACATATATACATGTGTATATATATATATATATATATATTTATTTCTTCTCTTTTTCAGGCTCTGCAGTACCATTAAATGGAATAGATAGAAATACAGCTTCTCTTTTACCTACTGTTGTTAAACCTGAATTATACTTCCCACAATGTTATGCACCAAATTTCAATTCAGCTAGTGGAGCTCCTTCACAATTTCCTCCCAGCGGACAAAGCACGCCAGGGCCAACACCGGTTAGTAACGGAAATGAATTCAAACCTCCTAATCCTATTCCAACGCAGTGACTAACGGCTAGTTGGCAATTAAGCCATTGCGTTGGGTGACGATAATAATAGTTTTTGAAAAGTTTAGCTAAATAAAACTTTTGTTCTTCTTGATTTATTTCATCTTGAAAATATCAGACGATGTCTTAGACAAACATTAATCAAATTTTTAATGAAATGTTAATTATAATGCAAAAGTGCATGATTATTTGTAAATAAACATGTGATGGTTTCTATCTGTTTTAAAGACTGAATGTACACTACACCAGAATTCACCTAATAGTAATAATAATCATATTAAAATCGGAACTGAATTTGTCATTTTACATTTAAAAGTAAAAAGTTTTGTTAACGTTCAGTACCGGTTTTCTATAATACGTTTAAATAAAAGACAAATATAACCTCGTTTTTAAATAGTTTTCATTGTATTTGCTGTGCTGTATAGCTTTAAGAAAAGTTGTAATTAAAAAAAATAACTGTGTCTTGAGATCTTTAAGAAATTATTAACTACTCAATCACTTTTTAAAAACATGACTTTTAAACAAATGTATTATAAAAGCAACGTTAATCATTTGTGTAATAGAAAAATGAATCAATATTAAAAAATACAAGTATCTTATAAGAGCCATTGTGGTTCCATTTTAAAAAGTTGTGAATTATTTAAAAGAAAGTATAGAAGAACAATACACATATATAAATATTTACAAAAAGTTAATTTTATAATGGTGCTATTTCAGAAGAATAGAGGAAGACATATAAGTTAAAATTGTAACATATTGCTTATAATAGACAAATACAATACAATTTATCGAGTTATATCATTGTAATTCGATTGACTATTTAAGTATATAATTATTCTCTTGTCAGAAATGACTTTAAACATATTTAACATGTGGTTTCTGAAAAAAATAATACAATTTAAAAATAGCCCAATGTATTATATTTCAATTATGAAAGATAAGTTTAAGGAAAATATTTTATTCATTTACTAATGGAGAGAGCTTTATTTGATCGTCACAAATACTTCCACTTTAAAAATTTTAATGTAATATTAAATAAATATTTTTTTTTTATTTAGATGTTTGATACAATGTGTAATGCATTAAAATATTATTATTTGTTACTATTTTAATAATAATAGTTAAAAAGACAATCAATTATACTTGTGAATCACATAATTATATAGAATTTATTTATTAATCTCTTACAGACACTATATATAAATCTTATGCTATTTTATGATTGCTTGCATGAGTATTTAATATATATATATATATATATATATATATATATATATATTGTGCAGATATACATATGTAAAATCATTAAACTTCAGTCAACCACTAACAAAGACAGTGTCAAATTCAGGCAGTAAATATGGATACAGTGGTTTTACAATTAAATATGAATGAAAATTAAAAATGTGAATGATAATAGAATAAAAATTAATTTCATTTATGTACATCTGTATATTTAAATTACTTTTATACATGTGTATGTCAACATGAGTAAAGTAACATGTTTTCTATAATATTTATTATTTCTTATAAGAAAAAGTTTTGAAATTTACTATAATCTTATACAAATACAAATTTATATGAAAAATAAAGATTTTAATATAAATATATATACACATGTGTATTCATGTACATAGATATGTGTATATACATTACTTTTAATCCTCATTGTGTTAAATATATTCACAATTGTTTTAATATAGATTAATATATGTATGTATTTATACATACATATATAATATTTTTATTTTATGTTATATATTTAATAAGTAATAAAAATGTATTTTACATACTTATAAATTATTTCATAAAGAACATTTAATTTATTTTTATCACGTGCCATATTTTTATAAAGTATAAGAACAATTTAGAATCATTAAAATAGTTTTGACACCTCTGATTGCTTCTGTTGACATTAATGATATTTAAAAATATTATTTCTGTTAACTGAATACAGGTAAAAAATATTCAGAAACAAAAAAATAATACAATACAAGTATTGTAATCTTATAAAAGACAGTTTTATGTAAACTACCACATTACCGTTACAATATATGATATAAAAAATTAAAAATTGCTCAATTTTAATTAATAAAAAGTAAAAATTTAATAGGTAAAAGTGTTCAGTACACTAAAAAATGAAGATATAAAGTTTATTTTATTTTTATGAATACTGTCTAAAAGAGATTAAATATACACATTTTTTTTGACAAGAGAATGTTGTGTGATTTAAGACTAGAAGTCCATTGAATTATCTGTTTAAATAAAATATAACATATATAAAAATAATGTTTTGTTTAATAAAACATTTTAAATTAAGTAAAGTGTGTGTGAAACAGTCACTAAATAGCACCTTTGATGGATATTTATATATATATATATATTATCAGATTTTAACTTACATAAATGTCTTCGTTAAACTTAGTGGCAATACTTTAAAGAAAAACTCAAAGTACTTTATATTAAGAATATACTTTATTATTATTATCAAATATTTTATTGTTGTAGGGCATAAATAAAACTTATGCATTAAATAATGTGTGATCTCTTAATGTTAACAGTTTATTGAATGTAAGATGTTGGGAAAAGGACTTTAATTTAGTCCTTAATTGGTCATTGTTTATTTGATTATATTCACATATATATGTATATATATATATATATATATATATATATATATATATATATATATATATATATATATATATATATGCATGCACATGTAAATATATAATGAAATCAGTGATACTGACCTTTCATATATTGCTTTAAATAAAAGGTTTTGTAAACAAAATTGTTTAAATACAAATTTTATTTAATTGATTACAAATAATATAATTAATATCATTTTATACAAGATTAATATAAAAAATAAATAAAATTATTTTTTAGAATACCAATGTTAATAGTAGATTGTTATATTTCATATTTTTTTAATTATTAAGAATATAATTTTTTCTGAAATAAAAACTTCACAAAAAATTGGTGAAACACATCTAAATATTAGATGTTAAAATTATTATTATTAGTGAATTTCAACATTTTTTTCATTTTCATTATCTTATTGTTACAATATTTTATTTTTGACAACTTAATGTTACTTTATAACAACTTTTTTACTTACGTCTTATGTGATATTACAAATTTTAAGTATTGATATATTTTATAAAAGTATTACATGTTGAACAAAAAACATTAATATGTTAATATAGAGGTGTGTGTGTGTATATATATATATATATACACACACACACACACACACATACATAACACACACGCACACATGCATGTGTTATAAATAACTAAACAATGGCCAATTATACATGTAGTGCCTAGAGGTTGCTCTTACAGATTGTATATGACTGAACATAATATAATTATAATTAAAATATACGTAAAGAAAATCTCAACGTTTAACATTCTCCAGCAATTTATTTTTTATTTGTGAAAAAGAAATTGGATAGTAAATATAATATAAAAATTAAATTAATTAACTGTTATCTGATGACTTTATATTTAAATTGATTTATAGCTCATAAATTATTGATTTATATTATTAAAAATTCATCTTATATTCTAAAAAAAATGATTCACACAATGTTATAATTTCTCTTATGTGTGCATATATATATATATATATATATATATATATATATATATATATATATATATATATATATATATATATGTATGTATGTATATATATACATATATATATATGTGTATATATATATATATATGTATATATATATATATATATATATATATATATATATGTGTATATATATATATATATATGTATATATATATATATGTGTATATATATATATATATATATATATTAATATTATTTATATAAACATTATGGAATATTATTTGAAGCACATAATAATGTAAAATGGCTTTGAAACGAGTGATAAACACAGGGCCGTCCCCAGAAAAGATTAAATGGTTTTATCGATCATTCATTTCATCTCACACATAAGTTTTAACAAAGACCATAGAGATTAATCAGAGTCTTGAAAACTGGAATATTTGATTAAAGTTCTTGCCAATTTAATTATATCTGTATGTGTATGTATATGTACATATGTGTGTAAATAAATATATATGAACAGATACATACATAACATATAAATACATGTATATATGAGATTTTTATCAGTGTACATTATAAATGTACATTTTTTATCTAAGAGAAATATTACTTAAGAATTTGTTTTATTTATAAGATTTTTATACATTTTTTTGATGAGATATACGATTAGTTGTAAGTTTTATTGTTTGTTTTTCCTAGTAATAGGAACTAGTGTTTTTATGTTATTTGAGCAAGCTGTGAGAAATTTTAAAGTACAATCATTAATTTGTGCTACTTTTAAGAGCAAATTTAAATTATTTTTAACTTTTTTAATAATTTATTTGTAATAAATGTAACACTATTATCAAAAATCTTATGTACTAGTTTCATTCAACTTCAGATAAAATATGATAATGAAGATGAATTTTATTTTTGACACATGTATAACCAAAAAAAATAATTACCATTTCAAACAATGTTTATATTACACATTTATTTTTTATTACATTATAATTTACTAATTAAATGTGAAAGAAAATGAATCATTTTTAAAATATTTATTAAAAAATGTATTAACAATTATTTTGATACAAGAAAACAAAAGTGAATCAAATATACAAAAATCGACATATGAGTGATACTTTTAATGTTTTATTTTATTACATAAAAGTTTTGTATTCATTCTGTTCTCAGAAGAACCATAAAATTTGAACAGCTTGCACAAGTAATTATTTCAAAACCAAATCTTCCTTATAAATGCATGGCTTGATTTATTCTGTAGAATAAAATTATAGATTATTTACCGATCAAACTTGTACATAAATACACACACACAAACATACGTATGCATATTTAAATGGTTTTTAATAAAATAACTACATGGTAAAGATATGATTAATAATCATATCTGATGATATTCGGATGTCTTTGTTGAAAATTAAAGCATAAAAATTATTACTAACCTCAACCATATTGTGTATTTTTACTGCATAAAGTATATTTGTGTCAATATACATTTACCAAATATGTATATTTATACAGTTCAGAATTTGTATGTATGTGTGAGTGTATATTGTGGTGCACTTAATGTTTTTCAATTTTTATGATACAATTGCAAATTGTTAATAATATTGTGAAGGTGCAAAATGGTATATTATTGAATATAAAAAAAATGTTTGTAAACCAAAGTTTTAATTTAAATGTTAAATCATTTTAAAAAGCATTTTCATATTTTAGAATATAAATTAATTTACTACACATTTTTCAGATCATATTTGTGTATATATCATATGTTAAATGTAATTATCTCATGTGAAAAACCTTACATGTCAAATTATATTTCTTATAATTCATTACATATGTATCATATTTAATTTATAACTTGTAATCAAAATTAAATGAAGTTATGATATAAAAGATTTCATAACATTACTTATATAAAAAATTAAAAATATTTGTGATATTTCAAGATACACCATTTTGTACAAAAGTCTGTTTGATAGTTATGGTTAATTTTAATGTGAGTTCTAAAAAAATTGTGAATAAAAAGTTTTTAAATGTATCTTCTAAATGTATATATGTGTTAAAGAAAAGAAATTCTTTACATAACTATCACACAAACTATGTTTTAAAAGTTTTGATATAAGTGTATAATTTTTTATCTTAAATTTAATACGGTCTTTTTATGTTATTTTCGAGCTACAAGACTTAAAAAATTAGTGATAGTGATATAAATTTAAAAAAGATCAGTGTCATTTTGATTTAAAAATCAAAATACGGTTGCTAAAATTACAGTTCTATTAGTAAAATTGTACATTTTGACAGATAGTAATTTTAAAGCTGAATTTTTTTAAAACGTACAGTTCATGATTAAGTATACCAAAACATTAGATTTGTTGTAAAGAAAATATGTCTGTTTTGGATACTTTCTGTGTAGTTTGATGAAAAAACTCAGTATTTTTCCATTGATATTAATATATAATGATGAAAATATTGCTGAGTTTACAGCTGTGATATGAGAAAGAGTTCTGAATATTGTGTTTTTATAAAATAAAGTGGCACTAATTTAACTGAAATAGTAGAGTTGAGATTTGAATAGAGAAACAAGTTTTTTAATCATTTTTTAATTGATTGATTAAGTTATTAACCCTTTTGTTACCCGTAAGTTTTACAGTGTTGTTTCTTTTTATGTATTAAGTATTGGTTACGGTTTAGAATGTTTTTCTTTTTGTCACAATGTCTTATTATTCATTTTCTTTTTGTTTTCTTTCGTAGGTAGTGCTATTTGTACATTTGTAATTACATACTGTATTGTTCGGTTACTGGGAGCATTGCTAAAATACTTTACAGGGTACAGGTTAAATAGACAAGAAAATTCCGTTGAGTAGTAAAACAGCAACTCCTGTTAAACTAATAATCAGTTATCATTACCTATGCAAGTGCACAATGGTCCAAAAAAAATAATTTGTAAAATGTAATTTTAATAAATTATGGCAGCTATTAGTATATATATGGCAGCTATATTATTTTCTTTAAATAAAAATTCAACTTTTAATTTATATATTTTATTACATATTGTACATAAAAATATTTAAAAAAATATATGAACAAATATAGCTTTAATTATATATATATATATATATAAATTTTGCATTATTATATTTTTTCATGCTTAGAAATTTTTAAAGTTTTAAAAATGTTTGATTATTTTTGGTCCATGTGTACATTTTGTTTGAGTCCCATTGAATGATTTCTTTATTAAATGTCTCTTTTTTTATATGAAAAAACTATTGTTATTTGTAACAAATTACAATTATATGTGTGTGTGTGCGTTTATATGTGTATGTACAATAAATATACACCTTGATTCACATACATACGTGTAACTTAAAGCACATTTGTAAAAAATGATCGATTTGGATACGATTAAATTAGAAGCAGTTATACATTTCATAGCTCAATAATTCATTAATGCAATAGATTTTTTAACACAAACTTTTATTTTTGATGCATAGATAAACATAATTTTGATTACACTGTTTCATTATGCCACATGCCTAAATAATTTCACATTTATACTGTGTTGTTATTTTTATGCTTCCTGTTAAAAAAAAAAAAACTAAGAATAGTTACTGGAGAAATATTGAGATTATGTTCTATCTATGCACACATTTGCTCAATAGTACAAATACAAATAAAACAATAGATATACAAACAGGACTGGATTTTTAAATTACATATATTTATATTTCAATAAAGCAATGTGATTTTTATAAAATTCTTTAAATCAACTTGCAATATAATTCTTTTACTAAGACAAATTTATAATATAAAAAAGTAACAATGTAAGATTAGAGTGGAAGAAAGAAATGAATCAATTTTATATAGCAAATATTCACAAGTTAACAATGTCAAATCAATATGAATAGTTTATATTTTACCATATTTAAATGAAAATAACTTGTGGTTATTTGAATTGTATCATAGTGTGTGCCAATTTTTATTCGAGATGAAACAAAAGACGAATAACGAAATAATATACGTCCATAAACTATTTTTTATGTAAAGTCGTAATTTTTTCACTATGAGTGTATATGCTAACAGTTTTATAATAATTGATCCTACATTTATAATATACATATATATGTATATATATATATATATATATATATGTATGTGTATATATATATATATATATATGTATGTGTGTATATATATATATATATATATGTATGTATGTATGTGTATATACATATAATAAATTTGAATTCGAATATACTATGATGCAATGTTCCAACTGCATAATTTAATTAAAAAATTTGGTTTGCATATTATCATTCAATCACTACCTTCTATAATTCGTTCATCTATATACAAAAAAAGAACATAATTTTATATGTTACTTTTAATACATTTAAATTAATATGAATATAAGAAGTCATTAAGATTTCAATGTAATTAAATAAATTTAAAAAAAAATCAAAATAGCTGTCTGATGAATGAGTACATAAAATGAAATTAAGAAAAATAGATGAAGAAATGAAATTCATACACATTTGCAAATTTGTTCCATTTGTTAGCATTTATATTATCACATCTATCATTAAATCACTAATTTCATCTCAATTCTTGATCTCATATTTCAAGCGATTTTTTTATATATATATATAACTATATCATATTAAATATGTTGTTTTTTTTTTATAATATCTTATGATTTGTGAATGTATTTTACATATTGTTTTTTTCCGAAGAAAGAGCTGTATGACTCAAATATAAACTATTAATGAAGACTTGTAAATAAATGTATTTTCTTGTTATAATTTTAACCTGTATTAATTATTCCATTTTTTCATATTAAATGTAACATGAATCTTCCTATATTCCTAAAGTCTTTTTTTAAATGTTAGCTTTTTTTTAATTTAAAAAGATTTTTAGTAAAATCAACACAAAAGAATAGTGAACAAGATCAAGTTGGATTTTCAAACCTATATATTTTTTTAATACAAGAATGAAAAACGTACTGGAAAATAAAAAAGAATAATTATTTCGAACATTTTATTGAATGTAAGTACAAAATAAATACAGCTCCAATTTTTTTCATGTTTTCAAATTTTTAGTGATACATAAATATATCCATAAATGCTAGTGAAAGCAACAATGCTTGACTTAAAATTTCTTTTTCGATGGGCAAACTTGATTCATATTTCATTCGTACTGTTTCATTGAAACTAACATTTGAAGTAGTGCTTGAAACACTTTTTTGTAAAATGTTATTTACAACATTTTCCGCTGATACTCTTTCTGTTCCGATCAATGTTTGAAAAATTCTAAAAAGAGCAAATTTTATACTTCGAAGTCAATTATATTAATTAAAATTTAATACCTTGCAGGCAGATTTGATCTTAAAAAATAGACTTTATGTTTCATTGGCACTTGGGTTTTAGTATTATTTAATTGTTTTTTACATAAATCATTTTCTTCATAAAAAATAAAATCTGGATTGTGAATTCTACTTGTATTAAGTATTGTTATTAACATAGTACATAACTGTAGATATTGCATATGGGCTAAAGTAACCATTGGTTGATTTGATTGTGAAAATTTTGGTACAGCTTCAAGGACATAAATATCAGCATAAGGAATTTTTTTACTTATTTGTAACACCTTAAATAATATGCATGTTAAATAAAATAAAAATTACATTTCAGAAATTGCATATACTATAAAATATTCTTGAAAACAAATAATATCTTAAATCATTTATTGTACTTCAATTTCTTTTTATTTTCTATTTTTGTATATTTATAATACTCATTAATGTTTACCATTTCAAAATTATCTACAAGAGTCCTTTTGGCTCCATCATTGGTAAAATTGTACATGTTCCAGTCTGTTACTAAATACTCATTCCTTTGTATTTTAGTCCAACTTACACTATTAACTCCGATGTATATTCCTACTGCACTTGTAAGATCCTGAAGAAAAAACAATTTATTTTAAGAATATATATAATACGATTTAAATTTCTATACAACTTCCTAAATGACTACAACAAATTTTAATAAAACATTTTCATTATGTCTTAAAATCTAATAAAAATTACACAAAATCTGCTAATTAAGGTACTGTTAAAATTAGTATCAATTTACCTCTAATATTATATCATTTAATGCAGGGTGAATTAGCTGTCCTCGTATTTTAGGCTTTTCTTTTTTTACGTCATTTTTAGCTTTACTTTCATCAAATTCAATAATATTTTTAAATAACTTATTCGCTACTCTTACAGTTAAGCCATCGACTTCTAATAATTTATCTAAATTATCAAATTTGCCATATTTAGCTCGGTGTTGTATAACTTTATTTATTCTACTGGATTTCAACTGAAATCTAAAATACATATTTTATAAAACACATCTACATTTAATTCATATTTTTGTATAAATTTCTATTTGAATCAACCTTTCAAAATCCTCTGCTTTTGATTTATTGATAACATCTAAGATCTTACTACACTCATTTTCACCGAATTTTGAACTAAAACACATTACAGGAACATTTCTTGTTAATAGATCATATTTATTATCTGAAATATTAAAAATGCCATCATATTTTAAAACTAGTTACTATTATAATAGATAGAAATATGCATCTCACATAATCCGAATTTTTTAAAAGACTGTAATAACTGTATTTGTCTGTTAAACATTTTTATACATTTATATACAAATACATTCCTCTATTTTAAAGTTGTCAGAATTTTATCTTCTCATTTTAATTTATGAACCTACTATATAACTTGACTGATTTTATAGGTTATATCATAGAATGTCTTAAATTATAATTTTACGTCTTTAATTAAATATTCAAAGCTTTAAAAATTACAATTAAAGTATTAATTTTTACATTTAAAAAAAATCACGTGCCATTTTTTAAATATTTAAATAAAAATAGTAAACTTTAGGTTGGGTATATGAATATAATAATCAAACATATAATTGAAATTATATATATGATACAAATGATATATTTATGTATTAATATATAAAAATAATAATAAACAATATATTGTTATATATATATATATATATATAAAATAAAGTTTACACCAAACTATAATATAGTTCTACTGTGTAAACACATGTACGCCTATGTTCCTATTTAAATAAATTGTCATATGAAACATTTAATTTTATAGATATTAAATAACAAATCGAACATTAACTAATACCATCATATAATTTATCACAGATATTTTTATAAACTTATAATTAGACATCCATTTATGTACTGACCACAATAATCAAGGGTGTAGCATTTTGTTTTTATTAAAATTTTATAACAGAATTTTTTTTTTTTACTTAAGTGCATAAGTATATTTAACAAAATGGTATCTCTAATATGAATTCGTGCTGCTAGAATTTTAAATATTAACGAATACAAACAGCGAACTCTTAAAACAAAACATGTTTGTGCATTCATTGCTCTTTAAAATTTTTCTCTTATATAAATGTTTTTGTAACAAATCGATTGAAAATATATACTCATATATATATATATATATATATATATATATATATATATATATATATATATATATATATATATATATATATATATATATATATATATATATATATATATACATCATTAAATTTGTGTAAATGTGAACTTTTTAATTTATTTTTTTATTGTATAAATGAATTGAGATTTACATTTTGAATATAATTAAATAACAAAGATTTAAAACAAAATTATTCTGAAATAATTTTGTCTGCAATTTCAATATATTACTACTTATTCTTTCTTTTTACGGCAATGGAAAATAAAAAAAATTGGTATATATTCTTTATTATTTTCATTTATATGCACACACATTTATATACATTTATATTCATATATATATAAATATATATATATATATATATATATATATATATATATATATATATATATATATATCCTTGACTCTATGTCATCAATTCTAACCATTTTGATCTTTGTCCTTGAACGATATATAACTTTAAGGTTACATTGTTGACACTAGATAATAAATATTAAAACATTTTTGTTAAATTGAAATAGTGTCGAAAATAAATAATATTTAATTATATTATATATATATATATATAATTTATTTATGTATATATTTATATACTGTCAAATAGCGTAATAAGTTTATTTCATAAAATATGTTAAATGACTTTATTATTTCAACAAGAAATATTAAAAATATAGAAATCATATGTATGGTTGCTTCTTTATAAATAGAACATTTAAGGCAATTCGATTTTTTATTTCAATGAGTTGAGGTTGTACTTTTAAAAGAAATTTTTTTTTTTTTGTTTATTTTTATTGTAAAAATGGGACATGTTAAAATGAATATTTATTTTAATTAGTCAAAAAAGAGTATTAAAAATAAATTATTTATTGTATAAATGAAAAATAGATAATAAATTATATAGTTCTCTACGAGAAATAACCAACTTATAATGATTATATAATACAATTGTTTATAATAAATGCCTAAAAATTATTATAAACAAATTTTGCTTTGACCAATAGGTGTTCTTTCCACAACGCGCAAACGCGGCTACACTGCGTCTGCATGTTGCGAGGTGAATGCACGTTGACACAAAGTATTTGTTTTTGTGCCGAGTTACTACACTTCAGTATACTGTGGTCCAAGTAAGTGGAAATATTATAATTTCTTTTGTGTTATTTACATTCTGAGACAAAAGGGACGAAACCCGCACATGTTTCAATATTGAGGGATTGGCGAAACTTTGGAAACATGTTTGTATCTTGTAGAAATCTGAAGCTCTTGGAATTATTGATGTTTATGTTTGATTTATGTAATAATTTCAAAACTTTTGTGAGGAGGGGGCAGAATTTGGGAACAATTTGTTTACAATATAAGAAAATTCTGAACAAGCAGGAGTTATAATATACTTTAGTTATATTAGTAGCGAGTTAGACCACTCTTATTTTCTCCTCTTTCCTAATTATAGCTCTACTTTTTTTATATAAAGTTTTGTTTAAATTCGATTTTAGTCCATTTTCTAATTTCAAATATTTCAAGTTCCGAGATTATAATACATTGATTGCTATCAGCATGTACACTGTATAACGACTGACCCCGAATTCCACACGACAATGTACAAATCTGCCGACTTGCTGACTCCTTCAATGCATATGTTTTGAAGTAAACACATCACAGTGCATGGGTAATTAAAACTGCCGTATTATTTATTCAAAAAAAGAGTGTTTAATAATGTCCCTCCTGTATTTTCCATAATTTTCAATCTATTCAATAATCGGTTCGTTCAATACGTTGTATTATTCATGTACTCTATAAGTAATGTATTATTCATTTTACATTTTTCCAAATAAAACCAAAAGAACTACTTTCAATTTATATATTAGTCATAAAAAGTATGTTTTTCATTTAATAAATTGTGAAAAAATTCCATTCGTCTGATATTAAAACCTAACCTCAATTGTTGGTCATTGGTACAAAAAGCTTTTCTCCAATTTTCTTCCGTAGGTAGTGATACATGGAGTTTTAAAACATTGTTTTGTGATATGGAGTTATGAGTACCTTACGAGTCATTTGCGTTTGTTGAAAAATAATTGCATTTTTGAATTACATGTCAAATGTTTCTTATACTTGTTTTCAATAAAATTTGGTTGCTTGAAAGGTAAGAGTTTGGTGAAAAACATTTTTACTAAATTATTATCATTTGACAATCTACTTCTGAATGAAGACCACTTTTAACTTCCTTCAATTCGAACAATATGGTACATTTTTCTGCGTATTTACAAAGCATTTTTTGATATCTTTATCTCATTATTCATAAATATCTATTTTTGGAGTTTATTGTATTTCGTAGCTCGCAAACTTCATCTTTTTATGGATGTTAGTAGAAAGTACATTGGTAAAAAATGTGTAGGAAAAAGGTACTCGATCATTCAAATTGTAAGAAATTCGAAGAAACATTCATCCAGAAGGTAGATTGTTTAAGACAATAACATGATGATGTTGATAGATAATATTTAGTTCTTGATGATCCATTGGTGGATAAAAACTCCTTCCGATTTCTTCAAATTTAAAAGAGCCTGCACCTCATTTTCGTATTGATATTTAATGCATTTTATTTTCGGTAATATACTTTCCTTCTTTGTATCTTTTTTTATCAGAAAATGATTTGCAAATGGTGAAAAAGTAGTACTGAGTTATTCAAATTGATAGAAATATAAATGTCTTTACCCAGTAGTGGATAATTTAAGGCTGGAGATAATTTTTATGATATATAATCTTCAGTTTTCAGGATCCGTTATTTGATAAAGATTTCTCCTCATTTGTTTTAGTTTGAAAGAACCAGTGAATTTTTCAACATATTCAGTTTATTTTATATACGATTATAATATTTCTTACTTTTTCTGCATCTAAGTGCGTGTTATATATATATATATATATATATATATATATATAGAGAGAGAGAGAGAGAGAGAGAGAGAGGGAGAGAGAGAGGGTGCCAATTTCGATCATTTATTTTGATCATTTTTCATTTCACGATAGTACGTATTACTTGAAGGTCAAGTTGGAAGGATGAGTCAAGGTTAAATATTAAACATTTTTTTGGATTAATCTCTATATATATATGTATATATATATATATATATATATATATATATATATATATATATATATATATATGTATATATACACACACACACATACATACACACACACTTTAAAAATCAGAAACCGTTCTATTTGGAATTAAGTGTTAATTTTATAATTTATTGTCTCAGTATGTAATATAGTTTAATATAGTTCTTAAGATAACATTAATACTCTAATATATATATACAGAAACGATAAGTAAATGTTCTGACATTACGTATTATTATAACCTTGTTTGGGCCTCTCGATAAGTAAAACTGTTAAAAACAATTAAAAAACAAGAATATTTTGGGAATAATTTTGTAAAACGCATTTAATTGACAAATCTAAATATATCCATGTATTTAAAATGTACCTATTTTGTTTATTATCGATTTAAAAGACTAGAGGTGAACTAAGGTCACATTCTGTCAGATATTAAAAAGAAACATGTTTAATTACACGCAGAACATTGTTAAAATCAAAAGGTCCCTTATTCAAAGTTTCAAAAATAGAATAAAGATTTTATTGCGAAATTTCTAATAGTACATTTTAAAATTCGGATATTTGACCATTTGTTATCTTCAAGTGAAGGATACGGGTTTAGACAAATCATCAATATATTTAAACTCATAATGAATGTCATCTGTTTTGTAATTGCATTATTAAACTTAAATCAATATGTATCAAGTGTAGGTATATATATATATATAAAGAAAATGCCACGATTTTGTAAGTTATCAAAACATTCCTAGTGCCTTAAAATAAAACAAATTATCGTATTTGCCACATATAATGACACGACGCGTACATCCCTTCAAACATTGAATGGTATCGCCCGTCAGTACGTACACATGCCGGACACAACATATATACATCAGTCGTGTAGGTCTCTGGCTCTGTAAAATAGTAAATGTGTTGGTGAGAGTGAGAAAAATATTTCGTGTACTGTCGCTTGATGACTCATTGCAAAACCAAAATCTGATCATTGAAAAAATATGGTCTCAATGCACTTGCATTATTTTCATTAGAATTACCCTCCTATTAGGATCTTAGAAAACCAGAATTTTTATGAAATGGGCAAGTTTTCGCAAAGAGTAGAAGAATGACTAATTATTTATAATTGTATGATTAAATTCTAAATAGGTAACTAATTGTAAAGTAGAATTAATTCATTTTTCATATTTAGATTATTCACTACTTTTGAATATACAGGTTATTTACTCTTGGTATCTAAATACAGGTATTAAAACGGGAAGTGAATGCGATAGAGACTATCAAGTTGCTAATAATAACATCTTGCTTGCTATTTTATTTCTCAGTGTACTCTTGAAGAAGTACACGTCTGTTTATATTATATATAAATCTCCAAATACACATAAATTGAAAACATGTATAATTTATAAAAATAAAAGTTAATAATTTATAATTAAACAATTTAGATTTTAATTTTCTGTAAGGTGCATATTTTAAATAGATATTGATCTGTTTAAAATATGCAGTTTACAATATAGTGTGAAGGTATCTTCATCTATTTTTCTGAAATAACCAAAAAAAGATTTATGTTCAAAACATATTAAAAATTATTTTTAAAAAAGGTTAGAATAATAGAAGGTTGTATATATATATGTATGTATGTATAACGATTACGTTGCTATTTATCTAGTAATAATTATGTTAACATGAGTTTTAAAAAATAGTTGTTGTTTCATTCGGTTGCATGTATAAGCTTATAATTGAGAAGTGGGCGAGCCCAGCGAGCTTGGGGGTTTGTGTGCGAAGCAAGCAGGGGGCGAAGCCCCCAGTCTATATATATATATATATGTGTGTGTATATATATATATATATATATATATATATATATATATATATATATATATATATATATATTTACATACATATGTATGCATTATGTATGATTCGGTTTTCACGATAAAATAAAAGTAGGTTAGGTTCAAAACAAAATTTAGTAGATATTCAATTTAGACATAAAATAAAAATGAAATCCATAGAAACATTATTTCTTAGAAGTGGTTTAGAAATATGTTTCTTTCGCGTTTACACGGCAATAGTGCGCTGTCCGTTACCTTAGAAATCTACCTACATACGCGCTGTTCAGATTTTTTTTGTTTAGCTAGTGCTGTCGCACAATATTTAGAACTGTGTAGTTGTATTATAGGCAGTAGCGTACAGAGTGAATCAGGGGTGGGCAATCCGCGGTACACTGACGCACACTGCATACTAGAATTGCGTGTGTGACCCGCAAGTCACTTAGGGAATCGTATTTTGCGCAACGTGTGTAATGCAGTACTCTGTATGAAAGATGCTAAGCTATATACACGTACTAGGCTCGCGAACTTATATGCATGGGAGTCTGAATTCGCCAAGAGTTCGCGAACAGAACAGTACATCAAAAGCTTGCGAATACTAATTTCAATGCAGGCGTTACAATAATATTGTGTTATAATAATTGTTAATAAAATAAATGTGCTTCAAGCTTTATCAAAGCTCGACAATAATTTTCAAATACAGTACAGTGACATTGCGTCTTAAATTAATTTTTACAAATGAATTTTTATCAGTCCAAAAACCACACCTTTTTTTCTGTTCAAAAACTCGTCTAAAAACAAGTTTGATCGCATCTCTTCGGCAGTTTATTTGCTTGGACACCTCAACAGAGAGCCTTGTTTTGGATCGGTTGGTGATTGACGATTAGAAATGGATTCTGTACAACAACGTCCGACGCAGGCGAACGTGGTAACAAACGAATGAAGGAACAGAACCAGTTGCCAAAGCTGACTTGCATCTGATGAAGGTGTTGCTGTGTGTTTGGTGGGATTGCAAAAGTGTTGTTTATTTTGAGCTGCTCCCACGGGAAAAAAACGATTACTAAGGAGAAGTATTATCAATAACCAAACTGAACGCAGTAATTAAAGAAAAGCGTCAGATTTTGACCCTTTGCAAGGGGGTCATCTTCCACTACGACAACGCAAAACCACATGCAGTAAAACTGACTGTAAAAACGGAAGCAGTTGAAATGAGATATCATGTCGCATCCACCGTATTATCTGGACATTGCACTTTCAGATTATTATTTATTCCGGTCGCTGCAGAACAGTTTGACACCAAAAACTGTAGTTTGAAACGGTAAAAAAATTGACGCCATGGAGGCCGTAAAAAATCACCTAACGTCCTTTTTTTTGTCGAAAAACCGCGCAACTTTTACGAACGAGGAATCCAGCAGCTGCTTGAGCGTTGGAAAATGATTGCAGAAAACTCTGCATCTCTACATACAAAAATTAGTGAAACGATTTCTGATAAATCTCCTTTAGAGATTTTGATTTATCATTTTGATGAAGACATATTAAATATAATTGTGGATGTTTTGACATCTCATACACACCATAATGATCGATTAAATTTCACTAAAACGGCATTTCAAAAACTGACAGTTCCAGTTTTATCGAGATATCATTCTAGAAAATGATAGTGGCCATTGTCAATATTGCAATGCCTGGAAAATGCATATGCCAAGTCATAGTGATAACCCATACGAGGTCAGACAATTAAGTAATGCGACAAAATTCAAAAATCGAGTATATTTAAAAATTAAGGTACATCGCTGCGATCCCCTTCAAAGTAGTCCCCTCCCGCATCTATACACTTATTCCAGCGAGTTTTCCAGTTTTCGTAACAATTTTGGAACACTTCTTGTGGGACCTCTCCGAGTATCCTCGTCACAGATTCTTGGATATCTTCAACGGAGTCAAAATGTCGACCTTTGACGAATTTTTTCATATGGGGGAATAGGAAAAAGTCGCAGGGTGACATGTCCGGTGAATAGGGCGGTTGTGGTAACGTTGCGATGCCTTTAGACGCCAAAAACTGAGAGACACTGAACGCACTGTTCACTGGTTCTTCGGTACCATCTTCGCGCACAGCTTTTTCATGGCGAAATTTTCGGTTAAAATCTTTCTAACTGTTTCCCGGTCAATATTCAATTCGTCAGCCAACATTCGAATGGTTAGTCGCCGGTCTTGACGAACAAGGGCGCGCACGCGCTGCGCATTCGCGTCGGTTCGCACTTGAATTGGCCTTCCGCTCCGCGCCTCGTCTTTGACGCTCTCACGGCCTTTTTTAAAATCGGCATGCCACCGAAGCACCTGACTACGACTCAGGGCATCACTACCATACACTTTAAGCACTTTTTCATAAGTTTCTGTCGCGGTTTCGCCGAGTTTTGCACAAAATTTTATCGCGCACCGTTGCTCTAAATTTCTCTGTTCCATTTTCGTGACATGCACTACTCGCGCGTTGTTACAAAACACTAAACAGCTGGCGAAGAAATGATCGTACGAGGGTGGTCAAGGTCTCAATCGAGAGAGTAGGGATCTGCTATTACGGTGGCGGAGTTACAGGTTCGCAGTGTTACCACAGGCCGAGAAAAAAAATCGGTCGCATTACTTAATTGTCTGACCTCGTATAGTGCTTATTTAACATTAAGTATTGTCCACATTTTTAAGCAATTAAAATGTTGGGGTACTAACATTTCTTTCTGATCGTTAAAGGTGTAGGGGTGGCTGCTCAAGAGACTAAAAAAAATCTTCGAGGATTGAATTTAAAAATTCATAAGCGTTGCTTTGCTTTAAGTGCACACAAGTTAGAAATATGTGGAAAAATGACAATAAAAAATCCCGCATGTAGATTAAGTTTTCTACTTATTTTTTCTTTATATATTTTTTTCTTCATTTATTTTTGACTTCATGTATATTATTGTTTGTAGTTGAAGATGATTTAAATATTGTTTCTTTTTGTCTCAAAGGTAATTTGTATTTTGTATTATTTGAAAAGTTTTGTTAATGTAATGATATATTTTTATTTATATGTGTAAACTTGACTCATTTTATAACTTCGTTGGTTGCGATTTGTTTATTGTATTTTACGAAATGTTTCTTTTTATTTATAACTTTTAGAAACTTATTTATTATATTAGGATCAATTTCTTTATATATTGCTATATTTTTAATTGTACTGATTTCGTTTTAAAATTGGTTTTATTAAGTGGCAGATTTATTGCTCGATTCGTCATACTTTAAAAAAAATGTTATTTTATTAATTTTCTTTTGTCATTATTAATAGATGATTAATGCAAAAAAAAATGTTATTAAGAGTGGCGTTTAGTCGGGGTAAGGCTTATAAAATTCCTTATATAATACTAGTCAAAGTACACAGGTAAAATGTTTTTCGGACACTGGTTTTGTCTTAGTGTCTTCTTCGATTTAGTAATAAAATATGCTGGAAAATGTATTAATGGTTCTTTTGCACAGATTCAAGAATTACTTACAAAATTCGATTGTTTTCTTTTCTTGGATTAGTGTGAATAATATTCACTTCGTGTTTATGTATTATGTGTATTTGTGAAACATTTTAGAAATAATTTCACATTAAAAGTTTGAAAACTTATATTTACTTATAATTATTGAATGCTGCCCAGTCTACAAATTTACACACGAACAGTAATGACATACATAGTCTAACTGCGGTCTTTATTTTTTAAAAAGTTTTTGTTTTGCTTTATTTCACTGTACCACTTTCAAGTCGACTAGTAATATCTCTTCTAATATGCTTTCTGTGATATTACTTCAGCCATTTTTTATTACTTGAAAATCGATTTGGTTTGTTAATAAACTTTATATTTATTTCTCCTTTAAAATGATCTTTATTCTGACACATAAAAACATTTGATGTGTATAAAACTCTTTACATCTGTTGAGTGTTATAAACGGCATCTACTTAATATTTTGTTTGCCACGAACCTTGACAGCAACTCCCCAGGTACAGCGAACCTTCGTGCAAATAAGCATATTTATTGTTTATATTGTGTACAGGTTTTATATATTTTTTTTGTTGGAAGAATAACATTTATTTTCTTTTATTTGTGTGTATATGAATGTGTGAATATATATGTATGTATAATATAACTTCCTATATCAATTGAATGGAAAATAATTACAATTTTCAAAAAAATTGTGTACTTTTCGATACTCTTGAAAAGTTCTTGTCGATGTTTATTGATTAATGGATTTTCAATAATTAAAATTGTTATGTTTATTGTGACATTTTTACAATATTGTTCCAAAAAGGATTTCATTGGTCGAATTGTTTCAAAATCGTCGTCTGTCGCATGCGTGTTGCGCTTGCGTACAATAAATGCAATCAATTTTTCTACCATTCTGACCAGTTGGGAACTACTCCCAAATCACGCGAACCAGTGAATGAGCAGCAGTCGTTAAACAAGCTGTAGTTTATAGTGCTTTTATATTTTGGGTGCACTGATATATCCTGGATCCATATACAATTTCGTCGACTGGGTAAGAAGGTAGCATTCATGTTGTGTTGTCGTTTTGCAATGCCTCCTCCTGTCAGACGTGTTTATATACATTTTTAGGTTAAATTCCTTTATTTTGCTTCCTCGTATAGTTAATTTCATTTATGATTTTTTTTTAATATTCATGTCCTCTGTATATTTTATGATTCCATGGTTATATTTGAAGTTTTTTTTTAACTTATTAGAATTCAATGTATTTGCTGAACGAGGTTTTATATACATATTGGTGTTTAATTTTTATTGTTAGTATTTAATTGTTTAATATTTTTTTTGCAATTACGAACTTTTCGAGTTGTTTATTATTACTATCGAAATTTGAAGAATGCAATTACATTGGATACACATCTGTCAAAAAAATATTATTTAAAAACAAAAAAAATCTATAATTTCTATAGAAATAAATTATACACTTTTATACTGTTTAAGATTTATTTAGTAAAACTGACTAAACAAGTCTTTTATAATATTAAAGTCTATGGCGTTTATTTGTAAAGTACATAGATTTTTTTAATTTTGTCTATATACTACATTTTTAATATATGCATTTGTTGTATAAAAGTATTGCTACTTTTTCTATGATAATAAAAGAGGAGTATTTATTAAAATATTTCTGTAAAATATTCAATTCTTATAAACAAAATTCGACGGAATTGCCATAAGAGTTGGAAAATAATCTAAAATTATGTTCAAAATTTAGAAAATATAAAATAGTTTATTTAGCAGAGCAGTTAAAATCATTGAAAGTTGTGTAATAAATTTGTATATTGGATTTTGCGTTTTCATTCTCTCTCTGTCCTTCGTTTTTCTGTGTATACAAATAAATATGTATGCAATATAAATTAATTTTGACACTCTCATAAATAGGTACGTAAATGATAGAAATTATTTATTTTTGCACATAAAACAACTCGATACTACTTATAGAATTTAAAAATATTAGTTGAAATATTTGATCCTATATATCTTGTTATTACATATCGTATAATTGGTTTAATAATTAAACATTTTTGTCAATAACATTATGCGGTTAATGTGCAAATATTATTAAAACAATATATATATATATATATATATATATATATATATATATATATATATACATATACATACATACACACACAGTGAGTCGCAGTAGTTTGACCATTGAATAATTTGAGAAGTCCAATACTTAGGCATGAATTTAATTTGATTTCTCCCCCCTGTAGTTTGAGTGCTGTACCTAGTCATAGTTTGTCATCGTCCTGAAAATTGTTTTGAATCATCAAACTGTCAGTGCATGAGTCATTAAAAAATATAACATATTATGTGTATATATATATATTATTTGCCAAAAGTAGAACAAAAATAATGGGTACTTATTATTAATTTTGGTTTTTTATATACATACTTCATGTTATTTATATCATTTATCGTTCCATGTATTGAAAAGCAATGTTATTTTTTAATTAATACCATTTTTAATTAAAACTAGATGTATTTTTGTTTATATTTTGTTTGCAAATCTCGTAATATAATTACAAATCAAATTATCGTGACCTGTACATAGAGAGGGAGAGGTAATATATGCAATAGATATTATTTGAAACTTTAAAAACTTGCTAACTAAAATAACGTGCTAGAATTAAATAATTCCTGAATATCTGAAATAATTATATTAAATTATCTGACAGTATATTTAAAATTAGAATATAAACGATTATGTTGTTTTTTCGTTGGGTTTTGTAATGTCATAGATATGCCAAATTTCTAATTACATTATTTTTTAATCGTTTTTCTAAACGATTAAAATTTAAATCTTATATCTCTTATCGTTTAAAACCGAATTTACTAATTCTACACCTCCGTTTTTAAGTTAAATGATAAATTAACTTCTTGTATATTTCGTCTTATTTACTTGTATATATTGTGATTTAATTTTGATATTTTGAGGAATAATTGATTTGCTTTGTTAGATATTTACTTACAGTATATTAACATATCGTGACTATTTAGATTCGATTGTTTCAAAATGGCCATTCTATATGTCTTACAATTGATATGTTTTAAATTTTTGTGTCGCTAATAGTTTTGTCCGAAAAAAATATTTTCCTCGAGAATGAGGGTATAGCAATTGAAATACGCATAAGCAACAATCAAAAATAATCAATAGCCATTGATAGAACGTTTTTGCAGTTTCTGAGAGGAAAATAATAATTAATTTGGAAAAGTATTCTTAATTATCTTGGCATTATAAAAAAGCAAATATGGTTTTAAATTATTATTTTTCGAATTATTAAATCACAGAGTTCTGTAATTATAGTCGATTTTTTATTTTGTATTGTCGTAATATATGTTTTTTTTTTGTATTAAGTACAGTTAGTAGAAGTACAATTTTCAAATATGTATATTTTGAATATTGTGCAAATATTTTAAAATATAGTCAGTTGTAGATTGTATTAGTACTGGAACCGGTTCTGATGAATAACAAAATTTAAATCGAATGAAAAGAAAATAAATATGCATATATTTTTAAATATTTTCATATGTTATTTGATAGCAAGGTAATATAATTATCAAATATCACCATATTAATTAGTCGTAATTTTTTATCTAATCTAATAACGAATCAGTTCCGGGAAAAATGTTTTTCAAGAAACCGAACTGAAATATTTAGGGTATATTTTATATGGGTGTTGACTCCTTTCCACACTGATCTGAATTTTGTTTCGGATCCATGTGGATGACATACCTGAAACGAGAGGAATAGACGTTTATTAAACTCTAGGAAAAGAGCGAAATTAATATTAATAAGTAGCTTAAACACTGTCAAGGTCGGAACAGTAGAACGATATTTCGTGGTTGCAGACGAGCCAAAGCGAGCACAGACCAATCGATAAAGGCATCCATGTTGTTTGTTTGGCACACTGAATGTACATTTTGGATTATTGTACATAAATCGATTCTGACAACCGGTTTATCATTTCATTGTTTCATTAATTTAGATTTTAGAAGAGTACCTCACACTCATTCATAATTTCCTGATGTATATCTGCCATTATTATATAATTAATCTCAGTGCACAGAAATAAAAAGTCGATGTGATAAACTTGTTTAATTAGTATCGTATTTGTAGTCTTATCGCTTTTTGCTATATAGAGAACCTGGTGGAACACTTATGTGATAAACAAATGGTCAGTTGTTTTCGGCAAATGCTTTATTTACTTACGAAGAAAAGTATTGATTTATATTTGATTCAGAAATGTATTTATTAATTTATTTCTAAACGAGAATATACTTTTATAGAATTTAAAATAAATAATAAAGAGAATAAAATTTAAACTTGATATAAAAAATATGTTGAATAAGTTTTATAAAAAATTAAATAAGCTGTAAATGATTTTAAATGTTTTGCATTTTATTATTTATGTATGTGTATGTATGTATGTGTATATATATATATATATATATATATATATATATATATATATATATATATATATATATATATGCCTATATGTATATACATATGCATATGTGTGTATGTTTTCTATACATTTTTCAAAATTCCAAACATAATGGTCTAATCATAACTTCAATTTGTCCAATTTGTGTTATAATATACGGCCGCACCCAAAACGTGATAATGGTTCAGTCGTCTAGCGAATGTTTCTAGCTGCACTTCCACAAAAATACAGTACTGCGTCTTCATTGTATTTGATTTAAGCTAAATAAACGTGTCCCTTTCTCTTTCATTTCTTCATCGCTTAATATCACTTCATCTTCTTTTAATGTCGCGTAATAACGGCAGTTTTGTCAAAACTCAACGTTTTAGGATTTATCTGTTTATTAGAAACTGAGAAATTAAAGTAATAAATAACGCTTTTTCGAAAGGCTATTTTTAATTGTTTTCATTTATTTTCACCTTTATATATATATATATATATATATATATATATATATATATATATATATATATATATATATGTATGTATGTATATATTTATGTGTATGCAAATCTATTTATCTATCAATTATGTTAAAGAAAATAGTTTTTAATATTGTAAGGATATTAATATTGAATAATCTGAGCAATAACTTGCAATAATCCAAAAATAAAATCCCACTTAAAATGCATTAAATAAAATGCTAAAGTTTGAATAATTAATGTAGTTTTCTACACTTTTTCATTGTATTTTCAAACATTTTTATCCATTCTGTTCATAGATATTTGTGTTTTTATTTTATTTTTTTGTATGTAATATAGTCGCAGATTTTAACAGAGTGGTGATTACGCCAAAATGAGAAATTGCAGAGGAAATGAAAAAAAAATGTTTTATAACCCAAGTTTTTAAAACATGTTAGTGTCCATTTTTGGTGCAAATTAAATCTTAAGAAAATAAATATTCAAGTTTAGTGATTTATATGTTCCTCCGTTCTAATGTATAAATCAAAATACCAAATGGAACGATTTAATTAAAAAATGATTCATAGGTCCTTATGTTATGAGACCGCAAATTTACGTTATAAAACAAAGCATAAAAAAGAACGAAAGACAAAAATAAAAATAAATGGGTTAAAAATATCAGAAACTGCATGGAAAAAAGAAACGTTAATCATTCTGATTTAGAATAAAGTTTTGGAATCTACATTTTTTTAAGTCTTTTATTAATGAATATGTATAAAAAATATACATTTTTTTTATTTTTATGTTTTATAAATGCTTACATGATTAGTATCAATATTATACATATGATACTTCAGAAATATACTATTTCATTTAGTCTGTATGTTGAATTTATTTTCAAACATTAATGTAGTCACCAGTCATAATTCTGCAAATTGGCAGACAGGAATGTTGGATAATGGAGATTATGTATAAATGGTTAATGCTGAAATAAAATACATCTAAAATTCAAATTAATATTTTCTCCAAATTGGTAAAAATACTACAGATCTCTCTCTCTCTCTTTCCCACTCTTTATATACATACTAACATTCATACATAGATATACTTAATACAAACACTCTCTCACATTTGCTTTACACACACACATATATATGCACACATATATATGCACACATATATATGCA
The DNA here is from genome assembly GCA_034766995.1 of Acanthacorydalis orientalis. Lineage (NCBI taxonomy): Eukaryota > Metazoa > Arthropoda > Insecta > Megaloptera > Corydalidae > Acanthacorydalis > Acanthacorydalis orientalis. The sequence continues at coordinate 42,226,163 of CM068315.1, read as the reverse complement.
CACATATATATGCACACATATATATGCACACATATATATACACATACAATGTATATAAATTGGGTTCAAGTTGTTTCATTGATAAAATAATTACAAGTAATTACATTTGAAGAACATAGAATAGAAAAAATTATGTGGATGATAAAATTTGTGATTTATAAGTAAATACACATTCTTTATGACCAACGCACACATTTATATATATATATATATATATATATATATATATATATATATAGAGAGAGAGAGAGAGAGAGAGAGAGAAATGCATAATTCTATTAAGGAGAGAGTATAAAAAATGGGATAAAATTATGAATCTTTTAAAAAATTTGCCATAAACGATATTTTCATTATATAAAGAATCATTTTAAATTACTAAAACCAGTTGCCCAGTTTAATGCTTAGAAGACTCTGACTTGTAGAAAAAAGATTGCATTCTAAATATGCATAGATCTAGAAGGTCTTTCCATAAACATATTTTCATATTTCTTGAGCATTTGGTTTCTGCTTTAGAAAAATATGATTGTATTCCGTATTCGTTCTGGTATTTTTTTAGAAATAAATTTTGATTTTAAATTATATATATATATATATAACTTGATACTAAATACTCTTAAAAAAATATTTTTGCTTATTATTACTTTCCATTGTTGGAGCAACAATATTAGAAATAATTGCGCAAAATACTAACGCGCAATTACGCTTATCCCCACCAACATCCTGTAGAGTGGGATCGAAACAGTGTACAAACAAAATCGGGCCGGAGTGCTAGGAATGTGTCGTTATAAATATTGTGGGAATTCGTGAAACGGATACGTACTTTGTCGAAACATTTTTTTCAATTTA
>CM068315.1:42212817-42222817 GCA_034766995.1 Acanthacorydalis orientalis | reverse complement strand
ATTGGATCATATACATATATATATATATATATATATATATATATATATATATATATATATATGCGGAGAGAAAGAGAAAGATATCTGTACGCCTGCATTTGCATATACGCCCCCATACATACATACTGTATTTGTTCCATTTATTTGATCCTAGTTCTTTTGAAAGCTACTTTTTACATCAGTTTGACCACAAAATAAACCTAACGATATGCCAGTGTAAAATTATTTTGAAAAAATCGATGTTTGAGTTTCTTTTTGAGCACTGACTTGGAACTCTTGATTATGACAAGGTTTTAGAATTGCAAATTACATTTTGTCACAGTAATAAATGGAAGTGTGATAATTCCAATTTGCAAATGTATATATATATATATATATATATATAATTTATTTATTTATATTTGTTTTGTATATTAATGTTACTTGTTTGGGCTGCACACATACACAACGAATATATATATATATATATATGTTTTTAATTTTGAATTTTTTAATATAGCTTCTAAAGTAACGCGCATTTTTAGCACGCACGTTTCTCTATCGTATTTATCCCCACTATAAAACATAATAGTAGGAAAAAGAAATGTGTTTGGAGACGAAACGAAATGATTTAGGTGTAGAATGTAAGTGTAAAATGTTGCCATTTATGAAATATATTTGTAAATATATGAACGCTACTAAGTTTTTGCCGCGTATCGTGTGGTCTGTCAAACGGGAAATACAACTCTGTGCTAGTCGTTCACGAATCCAAAATGGCGGAACTGGCCGTTCGGTAGTATTACTGTCTTTTTATCGTTAGGTTAGCATGATGCGTCTCGTTCGGACGGAAATTTTCATTTAAATACAACAGATACCTTAACATTTTTATTAGTGTTGATGTTTGTTTTGTTACAATTCACACGTGTCGTGTATTTGCAAATGCATTTATTGTAATGACATCTGCATGGTTAATCCGAGGTTTGTATGACCCCTGTAACTGGTGTAACATGAACTTCAAGGACAAATCTTGTTATTTAACTGAAATTGTTGTTAGCTTTTTCAATTGTTCGAACGCCACTGAATATTTGTTTGTTTGTGTAACGTAATATTTAAAAAAAAAGATATTTTCCTTTCTAATAATAACCGAATTTAAAACAAGTAAATTATTTTTTTTTTAATATTGTGTTTGTGTATATTTTTTAATTATGTTTATATGTATATATATATATACATACGCACATATACATACGCACACACGCATACAATAAGGTAAGCTGTAGAAACATCATATGAATGAAAGAGGGGAACTGTTAATAGTAGAGGGAGTAAGAGAGGGGGAAGAAAATGGAAAAGAAAAATGTAAATTGGAATTCAGCATTGCAAGTTTAGTGACCAATGAATTTGTAGGTCTTATTTAGTATCACGTGCCTGGCCAATTTTAAAGTGAAGTAATATTTGTATTTATTAAAAAATAGTGTATGCATATATATATATATATATATATATATATATATATATATATATATATATATATATATATTTATATATACATACACACACACACACACATGACGAATAGGAGTATATGAAATATGCTATATATATATATACATCTATATATATATATATATATATATATATATATATATATATATATATATATATAAAATATGATTTTCTTTGCTGTTTTATTCTCCGCCGCTGAATAAATTGTTTTAAATGGTTTAGTGCTTCTTTTTTTCTCCATGCACGTTTTCTTATATATTATTGTAAATATTTTATTATATTTTATGTACTTATATTTTATTAATTTATTAATATTTTATTATTTTTAAATATTTCAATATCATGTTATATCAAAATATTTTAATGAAAGTATTTTATTTCTAAATACGTTTAATGTCGTGAAATATTCAAACTTAATATTTATAGTTTCGTATGGTATCCAAATTCATTTTCATAATAGATATGTCACTCCGCTCTTCCCACATATATATGCACACACACACACGCGTATACCACAAGATGTTCTCTTATCAAATTGTCAAGTAATTGATTAATTATTTTGTGACTACCAACATATATCAAAACACTATTTAATTATTGAATATGTCTATATAAGACATGTTTGTGGCTAATAATCTTATTTAATTATTGAAGCCTTTTTGAGGTTATTTTTTAACATAGTTTCATACTGTGGCTAAATTTATTTGTGAAGATGAATGATATATATATATATATATATATATATATATATATATATATATAAATAATCAGTTTGTGTTGTAAAGGCAAAAGAGTAATTTTATTTCTTGAAATTATTTATTATACTTCAAAAAACATAAACTATGTAAAGAATAAATCAAACATGGAACTAATAATTGAAAAACGCTAATGCGCATGGCAATTTTTATTAAATGAATTGATGATCGAAATTTGTGCAATTTTAGTTAAGGGCATCGATCGGATAGCGTCAAGGTAACGGGTCTTCCCTTTCCGAAAGGAATACTATTTTCGAGAATATTATCACGATTCAAATTATAGAACAATTGTGAATGAAATGATTTTGATCGTTAAATTTATTTTAATAATTAATTATATATTTGAAAGAAGTTTCCTTGCATTGGTATTTTTTGTATTATTTTTTCTGTACTTGTTACTTTTACTTTCTTTGTTTTCATTTCACTTGCAGAATAAAGAATTATTTTTTCAAAATATTGTTTCTGGTAGCATGCGTAAATTCACTTAGACAAATGAATGTTTCATTACCCCACAAACAGTGTCTGATCAAAATTGCCTGATCATTTTTGATCAGAAAAAAATTGTTGAAGAGTAAAAACTAATTTGTGAAAGTATTGTATTGTGTTCATTGGTACTGGTCATTTTATTTATTTTTTGTGTGTTTCTAATTGATTTTAATTATTTCGTTATTTCAAGGAATATATTAGGTTGATAGGAAAATAATTACGGTTTATGACCTAATAATAACGTGTAAAATAAATGTCATACCCATTTTATCTTCATAAGTGTCAGCCGTTTGTCGAAATATTCAGTTCTGCTATTTTTGAAGAATAAGTTATAGCAAAAGTGTATCATTATTTCGATGGAAATAAATAAAAGCTGCGTTAAAAGACAAGGCAATCGTTTTGACGCCATTTCGGAAAAGCGTCAAAATCAATTTTCACCAAAATGAATTTTCAAATCCCTATAAATCAGATTCTAGACCCTATTTTAGATTCCCTATAAATTAGATCCCTAGAAACCAATACTTTCGGATTGTATAAATTTAATAATTAATTATTTGGAAATTCATGTTTGGAATTTCAAAAATGTTGACAATTATTGAACATTGTTGATTAAAAAAAAGGTGTGTTTGTAGAAATTTGAAAGTTCATTTATGGAAATGAATTTATTCACGGTGATAAAAGCTAATTTGACCAAGAATTCATATTCGTTCAACTTATTCTCTCTCTATCAAAGAGCACAGAGACAGCTCTTTAGGATACAAAATGTTTAATTATGATCTCGATTATATAATTTACAAATAATTAAAAAGATTGAATAACTAGTTAGTATTGTATATATTGCTTTGATTTGAGCGTGTCTGAATTCTCTTTATAGTTTTATTATGATATCTGTCAATTTTTGAATATTTCTGTATTACATATGTATCGAAAACATGTATTTTACAAAATGGGAATAACCTGTAATTTGTATAAACACATGTTATACTGTATTTATACAATTCAGACATGCATGTGATGTAAAAGTACTCTTCGACAGACTGGCTTTAATTTTTTAAACAATTAATCTGGAATGTACTCTGTAATTAATTGTATTTACTTCTTTACAGAATCAATATTTGCTCACACCATCGACACACTATTTCTAGAATGGCATTAACACAACCATACATCCGGTTAAGATAGAACTTATATGCAATTCGGAAATAAAAACGCACGGCTTTATGATAACGTACGACAACTTGTTTATAATAAGTTCTCGAAAAGGCTTGATGGGACCGGAACTTCATGAAGACAATATGCCCGTCAAAGAAGCGCTTGAATCCGATATCAAAATTAGTGACGAGGACGGTGAACGAGAACTCAAAAATGGAAACGTGGAACTCGTGGAATCGCCCGACACATTAAGTGACAAGTTATTATCTTCGGGAGGTACTACTCCCGAAATCAACGATGACATCGATGAATTTGATATTACATTGAGGTTTTCCGGCGATGAGGAGGAAGAAATTCCTGAACAGTTAAATATCAAAGGTAGGATCGAAAAAGAAACTCTACTCTTTTTGGAACAGGTTTATCATTGGATTTATTTTATTTTTTATTGATCACACGTTTAAATATTATTCATACAATGAGTATTTGAATACTTACACAAATCAGTATAAATCGAGATATGTTTGATGTTTCAACATTTATAACGTTACATTAGTTTATTTTTTTGTCACCGAGAAATAAAATAAAAACTACATCCCTATTGTACTTACGCTATAATATTCCAATGGCTTTAATACATATAATGTGTTAAAATATGTTAAAAAGTATTTTATCTAAATCGTAATAGCCACAAAAACATGTTGCAACAAGTGTAGATTTGTTTATGCATTAATTTAAATTTTCATTTGTTTCTCTAATTACACAGTTAAATTTAGTTATTTTTATTTGTTTGTATAATTATCCAGAATTTCGTTTTTCATATATTTTGCACTTCTCAGACCTCATTGACATACGAGGTGTGGTCAAAAAGTAACGAGAATTATTTTTTTTTCTCAAAAACTATTCATTTATTCTTTAATTTCGAATTTGTCCCCTTCAAAGTAATCCCCCCCTGACATGATACATTTTTGCCAACGCTTTTTCCAGTCGTCAAAGCACTTTTCAAACTCACTTTTTAATATAGCTCTTAGCTCCTTCAGCGATTCCTCTTTTATCTCATCAATGGTATCAAAACGTCGTCCTTTCAATATTTTTTTCAACCTTGGGAACAAAAAAAGTCACAGGGTGCCATGTCCGGTGAATATGGTGCCTGATGTATCACAATAGTATTATTTTTTGCCAAAAATTCACGCACAACTAACGAGGTGTGAGAGGGAGCGTTATCGTGATGCAGTTTCCACGAATTGTTTTGCCACAATACCGGTCGTTTTCGTCGAATTGCTTCGCGTAAACGGCGCACAACTTCCAAGTAGTATTCTTTATTGACAGTGCGACCTTCTGGTAGGAATTCATGATGCACTATGCCCTTCGAATCAAAAAAAAACAGTGAGAAAGAACCTTCACTTTTGATTGAACTTGACGAATTTTTTTCGGTCTTGGCTCACCAGGCAGCTTCCATTGCGATGATTGTGCATTGGTTTCAACGTCATACCCATAAACCCATGTTTCGTCACCAGATATGATGCAATTCATAAATTCTGGATCGTTATTGGCTTTATTCAGCAATTCTTTGGAGACATCTACTCGATGTTGTTTTTGATCAAAATTCAACAATTTTGGGACGAATTTGGCTGCCACACGTGTCATGCCTAAAACGTCAGTGAAAATTGCTTGACATGATCCATATGATATACCAATATCATCAGCGACTTCTCTGATAGAGATTCGTCGATCTTTTAAAATCATTTGCTTAACTTCCTCGACGTTATCATCATTAATTGAAGTGTTAGGGCGCCCAGAACGAGCATCATGTTCGACGCTTTCACGACCGTCTGAAAAACGTTTATACCACTCATAAATTCTTGGTTTACTCATAGTAGAGTCACCATAGGCCTTTCTTAACATTTCACACACTTTGTTGCACTTTATTTCATTTTTTACGCAAAACTTAATACAAATTCTTTGATCCATTTTTTTTAATGAACAAAAATCGCCGAGCTCAAAAAACACGTCTTACCTTAGCGGCTGCCACTTAAAAAGTAAACAATGGAAACAGCTGAAAATTTTTTTATACTTTAGGGACATGTGTACCAACATAATAAAAAATTTTTTTGACAAACGGACTCTTCAAACCCTCGAAATTTAAAAATCTCGTTACTTTTTGATCACACCTCGTATGTCGGTAGTACAAAATTTGCAGTAATATATATTTTAAGTTGCGTACCAATTACATTGTTTTTTTTTTATTACCATGCAATATTTTGTAAGTGTAGTACCATTTTTATATCTATAATATAACAAACAGAGGTTGTCCTTTTCTGCTGTAATTTGAGATTAAATGATTATTTCACGCATAAAAGAAAATGAATATAAAAAACGGCAAACACCATTTTTTAGCTCACATTACATACAATTGAACAATTAAACGAAACTAAGTATGAAGAAAAAGAAATGGTGTATATTTCGTATCTTGTTCACAGCCAGATTTGTAGTTTTTTTCTATCACCATTCAAAATATTTAATTATTACAATAATTCAAATAAGAACAAATAATAGTAAATAAGAAAATGGATAAGAGGCTATTTTTAATCTAATGTTATATTATTAGATTATAATATTAATGGTATTTTGATTAGAATCGTATTTTTATCTTTTGATAAAAAATTGCAATTATTCAAACAGATAAATTACATGATAAAGCAATTTGGACATCCTTTTATAATATAAAACAGGAGAACCACCGGTTCATATTAAATTTCTTTATCATTTTTATAAAGCAAGTGGTTAATTTATTAAATATATCATTATCAAGATTGGCGAAGAATGCTTCCATATCTTCGATGGTTTTTTGCGAATAAATTGGAATTTTTATTGTTAGGTTAGTTTTTATTGTTTCTGTTATTATATTACATTGGTGCAAAAACAATTGCGGTTTTTACGTATAGAGTTTAAAGAGGCATATATCATTCAAAAATTATATTTATTAATTGCACACATTTCTCCCAACGGGAAACAAGTTTGTTTATTCCTACAAGATAGAATTCTGGAGTCTTGGAATTAACGAATCCATCGAAAGCTCTTTTAGCTGATATTTGATTTTTAAAAACTTCTCGTAGGAAATTACTTGAATGTTTTAAAAAAATGATAATCTGTTGAAGACAGGTCCGAAGAATAAGGTGGGTGAGGTAATGTTCCATAACCCAGTTCATTTAATTTTTTTGAAATCATTTGTGAGACGTGTGGTCGGGTGTTGTTATGAAAAAGAATTGGTCCTGTTCGATTGACTAATGTTGACCGTAAAAGATACAACTTCTCATTCATTTTTTCAATTTGCTGCCAATATTTTTCTGAAGTTATTGTTTCACCAGGTTTTAAGAAGTTGTAGTGAATGATACCACTTGCCGACCATCAAACATTGACCATGATCTTTTTTTTTCCATGAAGGTTCGATTTAGGAAACTGTTTTGGTGTTTCTCCTCGGTCTAGCCACTGTGATGAACGTTTCCGATTGTTGTAGAGAATCCACTTTTCATCGAATGTGACAATGTGATCAAGCAAGGGATCATTTTTGTTAACCAAAAGAAGCGCGAAAACCAATTTAATATTTCGAGCAGTTTCTGTTGCTTTACGTCCCAATTTGAACTTATACAATAAAATTGCGCGAATTTGCCTTTTTCCGGGACCAATTTAAGAGGTTATATTCAACAATACTAAAGAATGAAAACAATAAGACATAATCTGAAATCAGTAGTGCTAATTTTATTGTTTACAATGATGTATTACATGACTAGAACAAAAGAATACGATAATTAGAAAAATCAGTATCGAACTTAAAACGATAAAAACCGCAATTATTTTTGCACCAACATTTCATATTATATATATATATATATATATATATATATATATATATAAAATATAATATATTTTTTATATGATAATTAAAGTATGCTCCTTCTGTTGTCGATGAATGAAGTGGGAAAGATCAGTTATATATTTTGTCCACAAAAAAATCATAACAGTAGCATGTTACAAAATATTATTTTGAATGTAGGCTATATTTTCGTTTTTTAATCGAAAAGTACTAATTAATTTTAACATTAGGCAAATAAAACGGTTTTTTTTCAAATCAAGAGATCTTTTTATGTATTACTTATTCGCACTTAAGGATGTATTAGTTAATTCTGAAAGTAAATAAATTCCTATAAGTCGTATAACTTGTTCATTTTCTCTTTCATAAATACTTTTTTGTGCTCTCTTTTGTTATTTTTGTATAGTATACAAATTATCATCTTATTAATTATGAATACATATATTTATTGCCCTTTAACGTTCAATATTTCAGATGATGAAAGTCGTAAGATTACATATTCATAATTTTCGTAAGTGATACATATTTAATTTTCGTATTTAATGTCATATATTAAATTGCATATAAAAACGTCCGTGAAATTTAAAAATGTTTATTTCGCCAAGTGAGTTAAAATATCAAGACACTTAAGTATTCGAATATGCGATCATAAAAAGTAATAATATTAATAAATTTTGCCGAAATGATCATCGAAAAAATGAAATAATTTCTTAATTCAAGGTTAGTATGTTTTTAACTTAATTTAAGCGCATTTCGTAAGAAAAATATTAATTTTGACCATTATTTCAGCTTTTTTCGTTTCAATAATATACCCTTCTATTTTGGACATATAATATTTACTTTTTTTTAATATGTTACTGTCAAGTGTTACAAAGTAATGAATGGAAAAAGAGCGAGCATGAAGAAACAAATTTTTTATACGTAAAATTTAAATTTCCTCCGTAAAATCTGTTTTCAGTAGTTGCGTAAGGAGGTTTTATATCAAAATACTATTATATATAATGCTTTGTTCAATATTTACTGGTCGTATACAGTTAACTAAATAGTTGCTTATAAGTCGGTTATAAAACAAAAAGTCTGTAGCCATAACACTTTAGAAATGAATAATACTCCTTGCCATCGTTGAAAAGAGATACTGTACATAATAAGTGCACGTTGATTGTTAATAATTTGAAGAAGCAGTATAATTTATATAACAAGTTTGTGATTATGTTTTAAAAAATTTATTAGAATTTACCGCCAGTTCATTACCATCGTGTAATATAGACTGTACTGTATATACATTATGTACATGTCTAGTACTGATTCCATAGCATTCTACCATACATATTTATAAATCGAATGTACTATTCATTTTTTTATTTTACTGTTTGTTGCTTATAAAACAATTGATTGTTAAATTTTTTGACAGTGCTACCAGTTAATTTCAGTGAAAATGAATTCTGTATATGGTTTTGCTAATAAGTTTTTTATGTGTGTGCCAGTGTTTAATAAAATTTACCTACTTATTGGTAAGATGAGTTTTTAATATTAAGAGATACGTTTTAGTACATATGTAACATTTGTTTATAAGCATTATTTAATAGATGCTTCATTTATTCCTTATACGTGATGTCATGGCTTACTTTTATTGTATTATGTAAAATTAATTGTATTATGTAGTCTCTATATTTTGAAGTGAAACTTCTTTTAAACGTTGTTTGTCACGAGTTCGTGCTGCAGTTTCATTCGTGACGAACGTGCAACAGGAGTGACGCACAACGGGGCGGGGACAACGCGAAAGTCGAACAGTATTTCGTTCGTGACGAACATGCATCGGAAGTGACGCACAACGAGAAGGGCAAACGGCGCATACGCGAGTAGAGGGAGGAATGTTGCAAGCACCGCTAGTACAATAAAGAAAACTGTTGAAGTACGCTCGCATGAATTGATCAACGGAAAGAGGTTAGTAAGTGCCACGCTACATAGCCCCACGTCCAAAGCGAATGCAGTCAACATTGAAAATAATCGTGAACTTATAAAAACTTATAAGTAATTGTTGTGTAAACATTTTGCCACTTTCAAGATATGGCGCACAAAACGATAATGGTAATCAAAGTGTCACGAAACGGTCTCGTTTATCTATTTATCTAATACGTCGAAATCACATAGTGCGACGGCAAAATCGTCGAGTGATAGCACCGCAATACCAATGTTTCGATGTTGCCTACAAAAAAAGTGCCTGTGTCGATAAGTGATATAAATGGGCCCGGAC
>CM068315.1:42197817-42210317 GCA_034766995.1 Acanthacorydalis orientalis | reverse complement strand
CAGCACGATACTGATCTCGCTTGCGGACGAAGTTTTTTTGTTTTTGAAAAACTCCTAAATAATTATAACGGCATAATATTATGTGCTTATTTTCAGAATGTGACATGGGGGTTCATCCTAAGGTCACAGTCAAGGATAAAACAACGGCGAATCAATCTATCAACGCGGCTTTAAATGATAAATCGTTGAATGAAATCGATTTTCCCGATGATGAGAAAGTAGACCAACTGAATACCGATGATGAATCATACTCGGGTAAATATCTTATAAATGATCTCAGTTTAGCTATACAGCCATGCAGCTCACTCGGTTCGAAATGCGGTAGCAAAGATAAAACCGATTCCGCTGGTTGTTGTGCTAAGAAATATAGTTCGATGGAAAAATCTTTATCGGCCGTTCTTGATGACATTGATGAAGTGTTAAACGATTGCGATATAAAACAATGTAATAAATTCATAAACAAAGAAAACACATCTCAAAAATCGAGTAAAATATCCGAGACAATTTCGCGTGGAGAGAAAGACGGTGAGACTGATAACAGTATAATGGCCAATCGAGACGATGTTGAAGAACAGGTCAAAACTGAAATAACTGACGGTAGTGATAAGATTCTTAGTGATAATGGTGCTAAAAAAAGTGAATGTTTTAAATCCCACTGTGAAAGTGACACTGACAAATCAGACAATGTTCCTATTAACGAAAGTGCGGTAAGTGAAGAGTCGAGTGACTTACGCGACAAAATTAATAAAAATAATGTAAATAGTAAAATATCCGAAATAAGTAACGACATTAGTGAAATAAATGTTAATATCTCATTAAAAAAGCAATCTCACCAAAATAAATCGAATGAATCTTCAGAGTTCATAGATGAAACAAAAGAAGTTACTAAAATTCTTCAAGTGGAGAAAAATGAAGACGATCGGATGGATGTAGAAAGTTCTGTTAGTGAAAATGAAAAGTGCGAAAAGAACAAACATCTATTAAATGAAAATTCTAATTTAAATGTAGTAACTAGTGATTCATCGAAGAAATCGAACGAACATTCATCCGAAGATTCTGGATTAACAGGAATTGATAAAAACGATACTATTAAAGAAAGCAGTCAACAAGAACCAAAAAAAAAATTAAAAAATGTCCAGAATAAGGGTACAAAAGGGACGTCGAAAGGTGAAGATATGAAGGAAAGAATTAGCGAATCTAAACGTTCACGTCAAGAATTAGAAACAGAAAAAATAGAAAGAAGATCGTCAAAAAGCAAAAAATTGAAAAACCACACGAGAGATCTGGCCAAAGAGGGATTAAACGTTGAAAAAGAGATGTGGCATGTGGTTTCTGAGAATGCTGTTGATCAGCCAGCGAAAGTACCTAAAAAGTTTAAACATATTAAAACATATAAAAATAATTCTAAAAAAAATGATGATGTGAAAACATCTAAAAAGACTGAATTAAAGAAGTATTCGTTAAAGTCGTCAGAAAGTAACGAGTATAGTAAGAAAAGTAGCAAGTCCATCGATTATACAGAGACAGTTTCTGACGATTCAATCGATATAGACGACCGAACAGACATACAAACAAATTCGTTGAGCGGAAAGATTGCAAAAAAGACTTTAGAGGATGAAACAGATGCAGATGGGAATCAGTCAACCTCTTCAGACAGCAAAACAAACGAGACAAAAGACGAAGGTATATTTATTGAAAAATTGGCAATAAGTTTATTGTTTTTATTTAAGGTGCACAAATTGTTGGTTCTGCATGTTTTTAAATTCCTGTTGGATTTGTTTTTTGTAATTTTATGTTATTTGAGATGTTTTTAGATTTATCGATCTATTAGATTTATCGATCTGTATTTAGGCAAGAATTGTTTTTATATTATTTCCAAAAGAAAATAGAACCATAAGCATTAATTGCTTATCAATATATATTTATATATATATATATATATATATATATATATATATATATATATATATATATTCAAATATCGTTTTAAAGTATAATAGTTAAATTTTATGTTTCAAGATTTTCTGCTTTTTAATAATGCTTTTAATCATTTTAATCACTTACATGTTATTCTTATTGGAATGCTGCTGCTTGACATTAATAATTAAGTGTATATTTTTCCTTTGTTTGCTTTTAAAATATATCTTATTGATGTTCATACGGAAATAATATAAAACAAAAATAATTTAGTAGTAAGTACAGTTATAAGAAATAAAATTTCATATTATAAAATAACTTTTGTAGTTATTTGCTATTGTGATTTGACGATTCAACAATAATTCAAGCATATATTGTATATGATTGTTTTTGGTGTCGATCTTGTTTCCAAAATGCATTTTAGAATGTCACTTTTTGACGTTACGATCTATTTTAATTATTTACAGTCGCTTTTGTAATTTTATATTGACGAGCGAGATGATTATGGTAATTATTTGCCCGTATTTTCGATAACAATTTGATAATTTTTCACATTTCTAATGCGTGTTTTGTCTGTTATGTATTTGTAGTATGTTATGTTAAAATATGTTGTTGGTGTTGAGATAATAATCTATCAAGTAATTTATTTAATATTAATACAAGTAGAAAATACTATAGTGTAAGTGTTTTTTTAAAAAATTACTAGATATCATTTTTGATTTTTCAATTTTCATAAGAAACTATTAGTTTTTATTATGATATTGTAGAGGTATATCCTAATTAGATGTATCATTTTTCAGTTTATACATTTATATTTATAATAACTAAAAAGAGAATATATATATATATATATATATATATATATATATATATATATATGCATACAAATACACACACATTAAAGGTAATTATTGAATATTTAAAGTAGAAAAAACAATATTTTGCTAAGTTCAAATTTACAATTATTTCCTTAAAATTTGGAGTATAATCTGTTATAATAGATAATCGAGTCTTTAAATTACAAGGGGAATAGGTTCTTAGATCCAATCAATTAATTGCTTTAATTAGATTTAATTGACACATTATATATATATATATATATATATATATATATATATATATATATATATATATGATGTATGTATGTATATGTGTATATATATATATGTATATATGTATGTATGTAGGGAGAAAGAGAGAACGTTAGATTTTAAATTAAATAAATTATAATTAAATTTTCTGTTTCGTTGCGCTCTGAGAACGATGCCATGGTCATCAAAATGCGTATAAGCAAAACAATCAGTAATGATCAATAATTATTTACTGAATATTTTGGATTAAAAAGAAAATGTTGTTATTTGGTGAGATGTAAAAAAAAATATTTGTAAGCAGTGGTGTATTACAAAAAACTGCTGAGAAAAATATTTTTTTTATGATAATTACATAAATATATTTAACTGCGTTCATTATCATATATATTGTTTAATAGATTGGAAAATATTTTTACAAATTTAAAATTAATCTGAAAATGATTTCAAGATTCCGACAGTTATATTTTCGGTCCATCACAAAATCTAACTTATTCAAAATTTAATAAGAGAAATATTACATTAGACCAACAATTACTCGAATCGTGGTAAGAGTGATTTGGATAATCGAAAATTTGTATTTTAGGTTTAAGAAAAAAAGCATTAAGTTTTGCATTTTCAACATTGACGATTTCTCACATATTTCAGCTCTTATATTCCGTGCCAATATTTAAAATTGCGTAACTAACACTTGGGCGTTAAAGTCGCCAGTGTCTTCAAAGTTTTTATTAAACATTAGAGCTTTCCTATACAAAATAAGCCCTGAAATTGCCAACTTATATGATCTTTTTATAAGCCATTCGTATTATTATTCTCATACTTTGTCGTTTTCAACCTTTTTATTGTGTATTTTTATGTATTTACCATCTTTAATACAGAAGAGCATTGAAGATTTAATTCGCTATTCTTTTTATTGTAAAAAAACTGATCAGCACGATACTATACCTTTTTACCATTTTCGTCTTTTATTTTCAATAAATTCTTTTTTTTCATTTTGTGGATCATTGTTGGGGCAACTTATTTCCATTTAATCGACTGATATTTTTTTGCGTTCATAAAAGTATAGTCAGTTTAAAAGTCAGGCAAAACAAAACACTGACAATGGCTGAGACTACTGGCGTTGTGATAGATAAACCTTCCCTGACTGAATGATTCCTGGTCATGACAACGGATGGGTCACGTGGGTAGCGGGCTTCTTTCGCGCCATAACCTCTCCAATTTTCGAGGATCGAGCAAAATCATCTGCTCAAGTCAAAGGTCATGGATGGTCATGCAACGTTTCTCCGACTCCGAGATTACTCCCGGATTTGGGTTTCTTCGAAGTCCTCAAAATAGTCGTTTGCGGCATCTATTGTTTCTTCATTCGACTCAAATCGCTTTCCAGTCAGAAAAATGTTGAGTTTCGGGGACAGATAGAACCGAATCAAGCGAATACAATGGACGCAGAAGGATTTAAAACGTCAATTCGATCCAATTTACTGAGCAACAACGCTTGAATGAATAGGTGCATTGCCATGGTGAAGCAACACTTTTTTATTGATCATTCTGGGACATTTTTCCTTTGATTTATGCCTTCAACTTCTGTAAAAGTACTGCGTAATATTAGCCAGTTACTGTTTCTCCCTTCTGAAGGTAGTTGTTGAAGAGAATTTTTTCGCATCCCAGAGAATTGACGCTATCACCTTTCCAATTGAGGAAACCGCATTTGTCTCCTTCGAAGCAGTTTTACTGCGTTCAGTTCACTGTTTTGATTGCATTGTCGATTCTGGTATGTAATGGTGAATCCAAGATTCATCCATGGTTACAAAAGGACACATGAAATCTTTTAAATTCGTTGTAAACAGTAGTTCTGAGAAGTTGACTGATGTTCGCGTACGAACTCGTTTTTACTCTGCAGTGAGCAAACGCGGCACTCATCTTGCGGTTAGTTTTTCATACGCAATCCATTATGCAAAATGAAATGCATGTTCACTCAATTAAGATACCTATGACATCTGCTATATCACTCACTTTCACTTGGCGGTCGGACAAAATTATGTCGTGGACGTTATTGATGTTTTCCGGCTTAATAGCTGTACTCGAATTCCTGAGCGTGATTGATATTCGATGCTCGTTCTGCGACGTTTAAATTCGTTCACACAAAGTCGAATAGTTTCGTAGGAAGGACCAAATTCTAGGAAATTGTAGGAAATATCCTCTCATGGATTTCCTTCAATGAATCATATATCGAATTCCGATTTTATCTATTTTGCACTTTCGTACGAAACGCTTGTGTTGAAATAACTATCAAACAAAAAATTAATGGCAGAATGACTTGCAGCTTCATATGCTTTACTAAAAGGGATGGAACTATATGAAAATATATACAGTTGGTCCATTTTCCCTCAGCGAATACAGGAACCAAGTTACTCCTTATAAACCGCCCGTGTGTGTGTTTTTGCGTGCGTGCGTGCGTGCGTGTGTGCGCGCATGCGTGCGCGTGTGTGTGTGCGCGCATGCGTGCGCGTGTGTGTATATGTATATATATATATATATATTGTCCAAGTAAAAAATATACAAATATTATAATGATAATTAACGTTTATTTGATAATAAATTAATGTTATTCGATATGATAATGCTATCACACTTCTATTTTCAGAAAAATCTTCAAAGAAACGGCAACTTGATGAAAAACAATCCAGTATAAATTCAAAACGCTTAAAAAATGATGATTTTTCTTCCAACGAGGAAGAATTTGTCAATAGTTCTAGTATATCTGAAAATAAGAAGCCATTGAAATCTGCTGATTTGAAATGTAAAAGTGCTTTAGTGTTAAAGTTTCTTCCTTTATTAATAGAAAAAGGCGAATTGAGCCCCGAAGCGGTCGATATAGAAGAGTTTATTCTAACAAAAATAATTGAGGTAATTACTCAACGAAGTGAATTGAGTGAACTGCGCGATAAAATAAATAAACAGGAAGCGATATGCGATCAGTACCGTCAAAAGATTGCTCATTTGACGAAACAGTTAAGTGATATGGATGTTGTTGTAGAACGTTTAACTCAAGAGCTCAAAGTACAAGACAGGCCCGTCATACCTGTTAAGATTACTCGTAGCGTTGGATTACAAGTTACTCTCGCTGTCGGTCCGCCGAGAAGACCTAATACAAATATAGTTACTACGCCTATATTGAAAAACGATAATTCTCCGACCACACGTAAGAAAATAACGCGCACTTCGGTGAGTCAGTCTCCTCTTTCGTTACGGCCGATACAAAGCAAAAACACTATTAACGGAGTTCCCAAAAACACACCCAACGATAATTCTAATAGTTCGAACAATAGTGTGATTTTGAGTAAATCGATACAAGTTAGTAAAACAGTTAATAATAATTCTCCTCGATCTGGTGCAGCTTCAAAAAATAACCCAGCGTCGGAAAAGCCTGTTATTGATTTAACAGATGAAGATGATAATAAAAAGTCCACTGCCTCTAAAATTGTTGTTAGTAGTACAAATGTATCTTCTACAGTTTCAACAACAACAGCAGGGAACATGTTAATTCCAATTAATTCAGGGAGTGCTATTGTTGTTGCTCCACAGCAACTAGCTGTATTGACTGGTACAAATGGGATACAATCAAACGGTAGAGTGTCATATATTATGACTCCTGCTCCTGTTGTAGCGAATAGTCAAAAACAGTTACTTATTGGTCAACCCCAAACAGTGCAAACTGGATCAATAAATAAAAATATTCTTAGGCCGACTGCCAATTTGTTAATAAATAGGCCTCCTACATTTAATCAAAGTAAGTATGTCATTATATAATATAAATAACTAATATTCTATAATATAAATAACTATGAAAACACTTGTGTCTAATGTACCTGTGAATGTTTGATGCACTTTCTGTAAATCTTTCTCATGTATTTATGATACAAACTGATTTTATTAAACTTGTAATGTGTTACTAACAGTTGTGCTTACCTATTTTAAAAATTATATAGAAATAAAATGTGAGATATAAGTATTTCATTATTCTCTCATATAACTTTTTCAAATAAAACCATGCTTGATTTCAATCTAATCGATTATTTCTAATTGAACTTTTTTAGAATCGTTAGCACACTTAGCAAATTATCCAACACCCATCGTTCCAAACAATTTAAATATTCAAAACGGAGTGAGACCTGTACGATCAGCCGGAACTCGTTTAAGTACACCGATAAACACGAATTCGAGAACTATAATGCCACCGACGCATCCGGCTCCCCCACCGATAGTTATGGATCAACTTCACATGAGAGGTTGGAAGCAAATACCGCCGAGACCTTCGTTACGAATTAAAGAAAGTGAAAACGGCATTCAGCTATCGTGGTCGATGCCAGAAATGAATGTCAGTGTACATGAAGATATCGCTAGTTATCAGATATTCGCCTATCAGGAACAAGCAGGGCCACCGTCGACCGATCTTTGGAGAAAAGTCGGAGACGTGAAAGCACTGCCTTTGCCTATGGCATGTACCCTAACAAGTTTTCAAGGAGGATACCAATACTATTTTGCAGTAAGGGCGCTCGACGTACATTCCCGTTTCAGTCAGTTCAGTTATGCACAACCGATTTCATTAGATAAATTAAAAAGTTAATTTGTTGTCGATTGTATTACGTACTTTGTATATTAGTATTCGAAACTAATTAATTTTTTTTAAAAAAATATTACTTTTATTTTCTCATTTTATTATTCCAAGTTTAAATATGGAATTTGTATGAAGTTAATAATAACGTACATGAAACAGTTTGAGTTCAGTTACAAATAATTTATTTTAGTATATATGTATTATATCATTTCATATTTTTACTTTCATCTTGTTTAAGACATTGATAGACATTGTAAAAAGGATTATTAAGTTAATAAATATCGATATAAACTTTTTTCTACATATTTTTAATACAGATTTTTAATATACCTGTTTAAATGTATAAGTAAAACATTTACGTGTACTAAAGAGATCAGCATATATAATGATTCAATCAAATAAAATGCAATTTTATTTTATTGATTTTTCCACATTAAAAAATGTTGATCTTTGTCTTGTTCCATTTTTTTCGAACATTCATCCCCAGCCATTGTTTGTCTTACTCATTCATTTTATAGCACAATAAATTTAATTGTCCTAATAGTTGAATCAATGACAATTTTATGAATTGGCACAAATATAAACAACCAATGTAGATTGTTGGTTTGGATATGTATTGCATATCAATAATTGTTACATTTTTTCTGATTTTTACTAATAACTATATGTATTGAACTGTTTCAAATACTATATTAATTTCAAAAAATCCAAATTTGAATATATATTTTCAGAATGTGTAATAAATGTATATAATTATAAATATTAAAAATGCTAAAATAAATAATTTCAAAGCTTTGAGATATTGATAATGTATCACATCTTATAAATGCTCGTAATTTGAAATTAAAAACTATTGATTAAAATTCTTTACAGTTATCATTTTTAATTTATTAAAAATAATAACTGTTATTTTTAAAATAATTATATTTTTTCCTGCATAAATTAATGAAAATTGTTGAAGTTCATGTGTCAATTACCTTTAATTGCACATAATGTACATGTGAAACAGGTAAGTCGATTGAAATCGAAAATTGGTATTTATAAAACTACAAAGAAAACATTTAATTTTAGAGCAATATATACTAAAAAAATGTTACTGATACCAAACAATAATCGACGTCAAGTTATAGCTGTTCAGTTGGTAAGTGTTCCATTACATAAAGATTTGGAAACAAAGCTTTATGACAGGGGGAAAGTGATGTCATGTGTAATCATTCCGATTTGGTACTAAATATACATATATAATTCAAAGTAATTGAAAGAAGCAGTAAGGTTTCTGTAAATAAAACATTTGTAAGTTATTAATTGTCTTAATTATTTTGTTTACTATGTTACCGACTGACCGTAGAAAAATACAGCGATTGTTAATACACGTATATGTTGTAAAAGGTTCTGAAAATATATAAGAAAACTATATATTTAATAAATTTTTGCATCATTTGTATTGGTTGATATGTATAATATATATATATATACACATACATACATACATACACATGCACATATATATATATATATATATATATATATATATATATATATGTATATATACACATCATACATACACACACACATACAGGGATTATTAAGGACAATGAAATAGTATCTGATATGTTCAATATCAAGAATACTCTCTCTCTCTCTCTCTCTCTCTATATATATATATATATATATATATATATATATATATATATATGTCTATATATAGATAGATAGGAAAAGAAAGAGAATATGTTGTAAATTATTGGAATTGAAGAGCAACAATTTCAGGCCGAAGAATATCCTTAAAATACTATGACGACAGTATATTAGTTGAATGATGATTTTAGTTTAAAAGTTACTGAACATATATTGAATTATAAAACGTGAAGCTCTAGCCGAAATAATTTAAATTGAAATACTATTTATAAACACAAGCAAATATAAAAAAGAAATTAGGAGATGAATAGAAATGGCGAAAACAATTATAAATCTACTATTCAGAATATGATAGAATAGAAAATTTGTTACTGGAGGAGATTGGTTCACATTCCATACATAGTACATTGAACCAATTTTTAGATCTTGATGGAAATTGACACCTATTCATATATATATATATATATATATATATATATATATATATATATATATATATAAATCAAGTGGGCATTTTTTCCGAATAGACTACAAATATTTTTTGATTACATTTTTCTGTACCTGGCACTCTGAGGATGACAGCATCGTAATGCACATTAGCAAATCAAAAATGATCACAATGAACATTTTTGACTAGGAATAATGCTGGTTTGTGGGGTGAAAAAATAATTTATTTATCAAAGTGAATTCATCCATATTGTTAGAATTGTAATGAAAAAAAATTATAACAAAAATTTCACATACGATTTTGTTTATTTTGCATCTTTGTTCAAAACATTTAGTAGGTCACTGAATATATATATATATATATATATATATATATATATATATATATATATATATATATATATATATATACGCACACACACACACAAATGCATACATACACACAGGAGAAAATTAAGTTCATTTGCGAAAAAAGTATAGGTCAACGTGCGTGTCAAATTCGACACAATCAACATAACATCAATACACAAACCTCATTCCATGTATTCGTTTTGCATAGGAACTAAAAGCCTGCCAAGAATGATGGATTGTTTCGCCGAAAATTGTTTACTATGTATAGCAATGTTAATATATATATATATATATATATATATATATATATATATATATATATATATATATATATATATATATAAATATTTATATATACTTCAATTTCAGTTCGCAATGATAAGCTTTCAAATTAAAATAAAAGGTCGCAATTCATCTAACTTGGTTTACACACATATTCCATACGTAAGTACAATTCTATTTAACAAGTGAACTTAATATAGATAAGTTATTTATAATTTGTGATATTTGGTTATGTACTTTTTACAATGATAAAATACGGTGTGTGAAATGGTCGAAACGTAAATAAAGATCAAAAAGATTATAATTCACAAAATTAATACAAAGGCATTTCAAAAGATTATTTTGTTTATTTAAATCAGTTAATGGATATCCAGACTGGAAGGAATTTCACAGATTAATTATTTCATCCTACTTGGCGAAGAGAGCACGATTATAAAATTTTAGGTAAATATTTTATTTTCAATAGAAATATTAGAACCCGAAATTAGCTGCATCCTCGTTTTTAGAAATATTCTTTTAGTACCTGCATTCTGTAATAATACTAGAACTGTAAATTTGTGATAGCTGACAGTTTTCTCCTGAAGGATATTATTTTTAGGATTTACTTTTTTGGTGAATCATTATGCACTGTGTACTATCCATGCAAATCGCAGTACATTCCCGACTTACGTCTCTAGATAGTTCTCATTATTTAGAATTTAAAAATTAAGTCCTATAATCAGGATTATTATTTAACTTAAAAAGATTTTCTTTTCTAATATCTCTAATATATCATAATAATTTAATGTGTATAAATAAAAATTGTATACTTGTTTAGTAATCAAATTAATACAGTGATACATTTATTTTCATGAATCAATGACAGGATATAATTATAATAATAAATAATTACTGTTTTCAATAATGATTGGTATATAAAACTTTTGTACAAAGAAATTTTATTAGATAAATTGGAAATAATTACTGCATTTAATTTTCTGTGTAACGTTTTACAGTTTAAGCTTTTTAATTATTCCTAATTTCATTTTTAAAAATCAATGATTGTTAAAATAAAATAAAAAAATATTATAACATTTTTCAGACTATTCATTTTTATTACCACTGTCTGTTATTTGGTTTACACAAATGGACCGACCAATTAAAATAACAACTGTGATGTCATACGATGACATAAAAGGTTTCTGATTGGCTATTGTTAATTGTGTTATTAAAATATTCAATTTTTACACCAATGCACGATCGTCTTATAAAGAACGTTTATTATTGGTTTATGTAACTATCATCCGAAAAATAAAATATTTTGTATCAAAATTGCTGTGATTTAGTAATAGATTATATTACGGAAGCTTTTTACTGCCACGAAATAAAAACAGTTTATTCAGTAATCATTTACAAATACAGTATAAGGAAAATTATATACACTGACTTGTTAACTACAACTAATTTCAACCAAGGTCTTCTGTAATTACTGAAACTTTGACAGTTACGGAGTACCTGGTAAGACTTTCCTAATGTATATTATTTTGTATGTTTAAATTAAATAGATGCTATTTAATATAAATTATTGATTTGCTTAGCAATGTTTAAATGTGTGTACATTGACATTAGTGTAATACAATGTAATTATTCAGAATCATTTAGTTTATTTAGTTCGACCTGACTTTACTTTAGTTTGACTTGACGTAAATCAAGTTAATTCATAGTTGTCAATTACATTCCGTTCAAAAACATATAAAAATGTTGTTTGTGTTTTAAAGAATTTGTTAACATAAAATAATTTTGTCGTAATAGTTATGGCGGTGTAGCTAAATTCACTTTTAAAAATAAATTCATTTTCTCACCCCATATGAACTATAATTTTTTCCTGGTTAAATGTTCAGTATATTGATGATTTTCGATTGTTGCTTATGGGTATTTAGATTGTGATCGTCAGAGCACCAAAGTACAGAAAAAATGATTTCATTGTACCGTAATTTTTTTGTACCTTAGCAATGAGTCTGAAAATGATCACAAATCTATATCACCATAGAAATACGCAAAATCAAGAATGAAAAATCCTCAGTAATCATTTATTGAACATTTTTGAGTAAAAAAAATTGTGGTCAGTGGAGTGAAAAAAAATCATTTGTGACAATTTAATCATTTTATTAAACAATATATTT
>CM068315.1:42020317-42192817 GCA_034766995.1 Acanthacorydalis orientalis | reverse complement strand
CTTTACTTATTGAATATCATAATCATTGTTTTTTCTTTATTTATAATTATATTATTAATGGTGTAATATTTATGTAATTTGTTTATATATATATATATATATATATATATATATATATAAAATGAATATTCTTGTGTATATTTAAGCAACAATAATAGTTTTTTCTTTATTTTTTTTTTTAAATAGAGAAGCTTTGTACTTGTTCTATTTCGTTTGCATACCTATTTCCCCGCAACCCGACATTATACATTAATGAAGACAGGAGAGTTGTTCAAATACTTTAATTCTTGTATACCATTAGTTCTTCTTTTCTTTTTTGCCTTATTCCTTTTTACATACTTCCAAGTAAAATATTAGTTTTGATTGGAAAGTATTTGTATTCATGTTTGAATAGTTTTTTTTTTTTTTTGATCGAATGATACTTCCAAATATGAGTAATTTTCGACATCCTGTACTTCTTCGTTATTCGGTTTAATTTTCTGCATCTTTTTCTCTTATTTATTGAATATAATGATCATTGTTTTTTCTTTATTTATAATTATATTATTAATGGTGCAATATTCATTTAATGTTTATATATATATAAATGAATAAAATATAATCTGTTCCGGAGCAGAAAAAAAAACAATGCTACAAATTTATTTAAGCACCGAAACAAATAAAATGATAAATTAAAGATAAATTAACATAATCTATGTAGCACTGTAGTGGTAATATAAAATAAACTGGACGACCGCTTATCTTTTCACGTGATAATATTGATTCCACACTTGACGCCACACCGCGAACGGACATATTCGAATGTATCTCTTTTCGTCACACCTGTGTCAGATTGTATCTATCCTTTTCTACGACGATAGCAACGTCCTGATGTTTTCAGCGCGCACGTCGTTTACCGTCTGGAGTTGATTGTAATACACGACCAGTACTCAGCTGTATTCGCGACCAGGTGACTTCGTAAAATCGTGCGGGTGTTCGAACATTACAAATAATTAAATGTACTCGCGTTGGAGGTCGGTCGGTCAATCATACATATCGGTTTCGTTACGGACGAATCGTTGACAATCAAACAAGCACAGCGCGCTGTTTATTTCCATTGTTATTTGATTGTTTTCGCTTTTATAACCTTAAATATAAATGCTGCGGAACCAAAACTGACAGTTAGCTCTTAAGTGCCGCTTTTAAATATGAAAATTCAATTGGCTGGTATTAGGTGTGCTTGCAGTGATTAACAATTTTTTAACAGTGTTAAGGTATTATTATATTCACATTATTTTAATTAAAATATACTTTTTATATACACATGACAAATGATTGCCATAAATGCTATAATATTTTGTATAAATGTTGTAATCATTCTTTATTTGTATTTATAATTTTAGTCTAAAAGATAAACTATAACACCTTCTTTAAAAATCTCTTGCATTTATTTTAGAAGTGCATGTATTGTTTAATTATTATTTAAGAACGTTTTGAAGCATTTGTGAGCTCTTGATAATTCATTCACAAATGAACTTCCGTAATTCATAAATAAAAATGCAAACCGTATGTATATATATATATATATATATATATATATATATATATATATATATATATATATATATATAGTTCAATAATAGAGTTAACCAATAGATTTTTAGTTCAAGTTTGAAGGTCAAGTCATTTACTTTTTTATTGGATCAATTTGTAAGCAAATGTAACGATTTTACTTCCGTTCTGAATAGAATGATTATTATTTTATTGCCAGTGATGATTTTATTAAAAGATATTTAGTATTGAAAACTTTATATTTAATTTAATTTGAAGAAAGGTGCGTCGAAAAAAAGAAAATAATTTTAACATGTTAAAATTATTAAATTTCGTAAAAGTATAAAATGTCGCTACTGTTTTCTAAGTCGATAAATATATCGATCTTTTTATTCTGCTGAAATATTAATAAACTTAAAAAATGCAAATATCGTGCTTGTTTTTTAATATTTTCAAAATTTAAATTTCAAGGTTGAGATATTTATGTTACTCGACTACACCACGTTAAATTAGTGTAGCTATATAATGTCACTCCTGTGTTATACCCGTTAGATATTCTGTATTTTAATAAATTAATTTTAATTCAGAATCGCATTTTAATTCAATTGTTATTAAATTTATTGACCGTCTTTAAATTTGAAAAAAACAATTACTGGTATATAAAATTGCAATACTTAAAATTTGTCAGTTAATATTTTCTGCCTGGTAGTATTTGGTGGTTTGTTTGGTTTTTACAAATTAAATAAATAAATATAAATTGAAGAATGTAGAGAAAGGAGGGTAAGTCCATTTTAAGAAAAAATTGAAACGATCGATTCTCAACTTGGAAATTGTATACTTAAAAAGTGGACCTTACCTACTATTCCTTTCTCTATAATATTTAGTTTAAAAAATTAAAATATGTCGAATTCAAATTAGTTGTATATGGAAAATATATTTTTATTTTCAGTTTATAATTGACTTCATTAAACTTTTTGTTATATGTAAGTTACTGAATTATATAAGTTATGAGTTATTGATAATAAGTAATTTGAATTTATGTAAGTAACTGAAATTATATAGTAACAAATTTTCTATGATTCACGCAAAACATGTTTTAATTAGAAAAACTAAATATTTTTATACCATGTGAAATACGTGTTATTGCGTTAAAATGTTATTCCAAAGAAAATTTTTCGTTAAAAAAAGTTATTTAAACATGATAGATAATTATAATTGAAATAATAACATTTAATTTCACTGTTAAGTTGAGCAAGGAGAACAGGAATATACTTGAATACGATTTAAACTTCAAACGTCAAGTTTAAGATTATATATGTGCTTGTGTAAGCTACACCTCTTTGCTTTTAACAAATTATAAACTTTATACAAATTAATCACAGTTTAATTGATTTTGTACATATATATATATATATATATATATATATATATATCTGTATATATATATATATATATATATATATATATATCTGTATATATATATATATATATATATATATATATATATATATATATATATATACATACATACATACATGTGTGTGTATGTGAATGAATTAAATAATTAAGTTGATAGAATTTTCATAAATGAAATTCACGCACTCCACAACAAAAATATTTTCTGAAAAAATCTAGTTTTATTGATTATTGATCATTTTTGATTGTTTATTATGTACATCTCGATGGCGATGCTATCATCCTGAGAGTGATAAGGTGCAAAATATATTATTATTCAATAGCATAATCAAAATGAAAGGCATATATATATATATATATATATATATATATATATATATATATGTGTGTGTGTGTGTGTGTATTTTATGTCGTGCGTTTATTGAATTGCTTCTTATATGAAGCTGATTCTTAATTTTTTCATTACGTATCCAAGCTAGATGAATCATTAATATATATCAACTGGTACTGTATTGAAATGGAAGATTATCAGAGAGTTTTCACGCAAACGAATTAAACAAAAAAATCTAGGAAATGTGTGTAAATGTAAATAAATATTAATGATCCATTTGGTTACAACGACATCATGATTTTATACAATGTAATCCTGACACTGATTAAACTAATTCATTTTCATAAATGTATTATTTTTTTATTCCACAAACCACAAAATATTTTTCTGGTGAGAAATGTTAAATAAATGATTAATAATCATCATTGATTGTTGCTTATGTGTATTTAAATGACGATGGCATCATCTTCACAGTCAGTAATGATTTATTGAACATTTTGATCAGAACATTTTAGTGGTATTTGAGTTGAAAGAAGTCATTTCTGAAAGTGACTGATGATTCATTGCTTATGGAATAAAAATGAAATAATTATTGTTTTAATACCGGCCGTACTCATATAGTTGAAGGTGGCCTCCCATTAAAATGTGTGTACTAACTTGTTAATAAAATGTGTTAGTTGATATACTTCGATATAACTTATTAATGGTTTTCTGTTCTTTAAACTTAAAAAGAAATCGGTTTGCTAAAATAGTAAAGAAAAAGAGCTGTAATACAGAGAGTATTTGCCTGCAATTGTAAAAAAATATCCTCTCTGTGTGTTTTCAAGTAAAAAAGTCAAACAGCAACACATTTTCACTGAAAAGGATTGCAGTGTAAAGAACCTTTTTCAATACAAATATATGTATTTAAAACTCAGCGGTTTATTTAACTTGTCCGAAAAGTTTCTGTATAGACCCCGTATATTTCTTTACTAATTACTTGCTACAGCTCTAGGTATAAATCAAGTGGTAATTAAAATATATTTATGTGAAATTACAGTGAACATGTTTACATACTATGTACATTTATATATATATATATATATATATATATATATGTACATATTTGTATAAAATTATATATTATAATCCCTTACATAAGTTCAGTTCTCAAATTACCTTTCTACAGTTTTTTTCACAACGTATGTAAACGTATGTATGTAATATCAGTATGTAAACATATTTTAACTTTTAACTGCTTCATTGTGGAATAGTTTTGTGTGCACTGTTATTCTTTTTGTGTTAAATTATAAATAGTTGAGTTTAACTGATATCAGTTTTAATTTAAAATAAATGCATATTTCAACCTGTTTGCAATAAAACGACCATGTATTTTATTTCATTCTTTCAGTTATAGATATTTCAATTTTATATAATGCATGTTTCTTTATAGACATAAAAATACTTTCAAAATAGTTTAACCCTAATATACATTTTGCTATAATAACTTTCACGAAACATAATTCGTCCTGTCTCGACCGATCAATATCGATGTTTCTCGAAAGCGTGAACCATGGGGAAATCATTCTATACCAAAGGGAAGTTATTGCGTACAATTTATACACATTTTAATGATAATATATTATCTATCTTCAGAGACAAGCACCGAACTCGGTACTTGACTTTGGGTTGAGTATACTTGACTGCATCAATGAAAAATTAATCTTCCATTGTCCTTTTAGAGATGCCATTTAATTATACTCTACGAATCATGTGTAATAATTATTAATTAATACACTTTTGTGGAAATGCAAACAATATAACTGTTTTTTTAATTGCAATGCTAAAAAAAGTTTTATTTTAATAAAAAATACTAGTTATTGATATTCGATTTATAAACAATTTCGATGAAATAAAAAAAAACATACTGTTGTCATATTAACAACGCATTCTTTTTCTAGTATTTCAAACGAATTTTAATTAATTTGATTATTTAAACATGCACAGTTCTCTATGAAGATTCAAAGATCATTTTTCATTCACATTTATATTTTATGTATGGATCAGCATGCTGAATAAACGAATAGTTTTACATTAAAATTAGCACTGTAATCAGTGGCGCTTAATGACGTCATTAATTACGCCGCATTATAATTTTATCTACCTGTCATACAAAAATATACCGTAGACAGATAACATTCTATGAAATAAATTATTAAACATACAAATAATAAAAAAATAATGTATCATACATGAACGGAAAGTAATGTTTCATTATATTCAAGTTGATAAATAAAACTAACTCTATCTCTCTTTCTCTTTATATATATATATATATATATATATATATATATATATATATATATATACATATACATACATACAGTATTGTAATTAGATCATTTGATAATTTAAAATATCCAGTATTTTGATATAGTGTTATGTTGATGTTTTTCTTATTTAATTTAGTAGTTTGTCATTAAACCTAACATTTCTTTGAATCATCAAACTATTCCACAAATCTTAAGAAATATGAATTGTATACTCAACATCTGTATGAATGTTTATTACTTTTGACAAAAATGAATGACACTAGTATGCATCTTTAATAAGTGTTAAATTACTCGGTTGGGAAGGTATAGTATGTAAAAAATATGATAAATAATTATTTATGTTGAGTTAATAACTTGATTCTCTACATTTATTCACAATAATTATGAGTGTATATTGCCGCACAGTGAAGAGTTATTTATTATCTGCTCAGTCAGGTAACAATTCTCAGGAGGAAGCAGACTATTCTCGTCCTAAAGGCAGTCACAAGTACCTTCATTGTATTTTTTTTTTATTTTGGAGGTAATCAGAGCTCTCTGAATAGAGGTTTGCTGATAATAGTATAATATTTGCAAATATTCAGAAAAAATGATTGAAAAACTCGATGAAACGAGTTGCAAAATAGATCTCAATGCGGTTTTTAACGAAGAAAAAATAATACATGAAAAGAATTTTAATAAAAAGAACAGAAATCAAACAAGTAACGAAATATACGTTTTTTTTATGTCAAATTATTAATAAAAACAGATAATTTGTTGGAAAAATTACCTTTAAAACTTAATAATGTAATAATTTGTATCGTATGAGTATTGAGTCTTAGAGAAGAAAATCATGTCATTTGTGAGACGTGTGATTGGGTGTTGTTATGAAGAAGAATTGGTCCTCTTCGATTGACTAATGCTGGCCGTAAACGATGCAACTTCTCATGCATTTTTTCAATTTCCTGACAATATTTTTTTGCTGTTATTGTTTCACCAGGATTTAAGAAGTTGTAGTGAATGATGCCACTTGCCGACCACCAAACAGTGACCATGATCTGTTTTTTTTCCATGAAACTTCGGTTTAGGAAACTGTTTTGGTGCTTTTCCTCGGTCTAGACACTGTGATGAACCTTTCCGATTGTTGTAGAGAATCCACTTTTCATCAAAGCTTTCTTTTTCATTACGACATTTTTGGAACCAGTGCTGAGTTGTTCGTTTACTAATTGACTTTTCTCAAAAAACAAATTTAATATTTTGAGCGGTTTCTGTTGCTTTAGTTCCCAATTTAAACTCATAAATAATACGCGCGAATTTGTTTTTCTTTCATGACTAATTTAAAAGGTTATATCCAACAATATTAAAAAATGAAAACAATAGACATAAGCTGAAATCAGTAGCGATAATTTCATTATTTAAAATGATGTATCACATGACTATAACAAAGTTAATGGTAACTAGAAAAATCGGCGCCAACCTTAAAATGATAAAAACCGCAATTATTTTTGACCAACCTAATATACACACACACACACACATATATATATATATATATATATATATATATATATATATATATATGTATGTTTGTATGTATGTATGTATGTATGTTTGTGTGTATGTAAGTATGCTAGGAAAACAAACATTGTTCAAAAACAATACTAGTTTTCAATCGAAATTTATTAAAAATAAAATTGAAAACCGCAATCGATACAGGCGTTCTGCACGTACACATTTGAAAATATTCGAAGTCGGTACTCTGCGTAACCGGAACGTACGAATTCGATGAAATGTTCGAATCGATTTTCAGAATAGGACGACCATGTTGAAAGAAAAAAATAAATAAATTCTGCCATTACAAGTAATCGGTCCGTTCAAATAATACGAGCGCGTGAAATTAACTCGGACGCGTCTGTCATCTCGTTATGGCCGGCATTTTTTCCGGTATGCCCTATATTGTCGATTACAATCGTATGTTTTCCACAATTCCGGCCTATGATTTCAATATTATTCAACGAGTTTCGTACTCGGTCACACATGTCGACCAATGTGCCTGACCTTTCGAATACACACATATATATAAATGTATATATATATATATATATATATATATATATATATATATATATATATATATATATATATATGTATATATATGTATATTAAAGTCGAGTGGTTTTAAAGCGGTCGTTTGGAAGCGGTTTTTGGAATGGTGCGTTTTAACCGTTTATCCAATCGATCACACGTACTCGTGATATTTCATGTTAGTTTAATATATTTTACATGTCATATACGCAAAAACATATCCATAGGTGTATGCATGCACATGTATATAAACGTACATAAGTGTGTATATATATATATATATATATATATATATATATATATATATGTATATGTATGTATTATACTTTCATAATTCATATAATTAATTATATTCGATTAAAATATTATATAAAGTGAATTTATAAATTATCTATATATTTATTACAAAAGTAAGTTAGTGGTTTAAAATTATAAAAATAGGATGTAAAAAATGTTAAAAATTTAAAATAATTACATGAAAAGTATGCATATTTACACAGGTCAAGCGATATAAGCAAATATATTGATCACACATATTTTATATAATTATATATATATATATATATATATATATATATATATATATATATATATTGCCTCGAAGATGTTCTAAAAGAATTAAAATAATAAGTATATATATTTTGAAAAAAAATAATTTTTAATCGCATTTTAGAAAGGATTTCAAAAAGAAATACGTTGATAAAATATTCAAATAAATATTAAATTAGTTTATAATTCGGTATCTGTAATAAGGAGACGTTTTAATTATATGCTTTATAATACCATTCTGAAAAATTGTACATTTTTTTGTTTAAAAGAATAATGTTTGCCTATCAGATACTTTGTTGTAAAAAACTATGTTTATCTCTCTCTTTCTCTCTCTCTATCTATATATATAAATATTATATATATAAATTTATATATATATATATATATTTGTATATATATATTATATATATAAATATATATATATATATATATATATATATATATATATATATATATATATATATATGTACGAGGGCAAAACGAAGAGATATTCAATAAGTAAAAAACTTGTTCTACATAAAAAAAATTTTAAGGCATTTTTTCTATATAATCCCCTCTAATTTCTATATACTTAATCCAAAGCTCAATAACCTTTTGAATTTTGTTTTGGAACAATTTTTTTGGTCTTGTACCCACCAACTTTTCCACTGTATTATTGACCTCTTCATCATAAAGAAACTTTGGTCGCCTCGACTCTTCCTTTAATGGCCCAAAAAGAGGAAATCACATGATGCTAAATCCAAAATATACGGTGGATAATTAGGAGCTCAAAAGCAAAAATTCTATCACAATATAGATTTGGTTCTGTTGCTAAATTCAATTTCAGAAATAACTTCTTCACTCACTTTACAATACATAAAAAATTTTTCTGAACAAAAATATTAATTAATTAATTATTGATCAATTTTGATTGCTATTTTGGCGCATCGTTGTCATCCATAAAAACGTTTATGTACAGAAAATTCTAATATTTTTTTATCAGAAACATTTTTTGTAGTTTGTAGTATGAGTAAAAAATCATTCTTGAAAGTAAGAAACTTCTGTTTTCAGAGTATGAAAATACATAAAAAAATTTAACAGTTTTCAAAAAGGAAAATCCGTATAGAACAGTAATTTATTATAAATTAATTTTACATACTTTTCTCATTGAATGATTGCATTTTTTTTCTTTTAATTTTAACTTGAACCCATAGAGTAAATAATTTAAAACTGGATTTTTCAATGAAAAATTAATTTAAAGTGAAATACCGAAAGTTATTAAAATGTAATTGATTCTATGTTGAACACTTAGGAACATTTAAATTAACATCTTTTTATCATAGCTTAGGAACATTTCAGAGTTCTTTTTTATAACAACTTGTTCTTTAATATGACATTTGTTAAAATATTTGTTTGCTTATCAAAATATGTCTAACAAATATTTATTTAAATCATAGAATAGTTATGAAAATAATTTTAAATTTCTATACATTTGTACTTTTCTTGCTCAAACAAAAGTCAAATGGCGAATGTTGATGCTTGAAATAGAACTTGAACAAAAATATTAAGTTTCTCTCTACAAAATTTAATTTTTCACGTCAGGTGGATATTATTTACTGTAGTATCAAGTATGTATTCGACGAATTATTTAAAAATATAAAAAAATGACAGTACCAAAATATATTAAGATTATTTTTTTTTAAATTACAATTAATTTTTATTTCAATTCGTCTTCCGATAAATTATCGTTTACTGTAGGTGATTGACCTATAGCTCGACCTATAGGTCGACTCACGGACTATAGGCAGACCTATTTATTATCCAGTCACACCATCGTCGTCGAATACATAAGTGGTGCTTTCAGTGTATAGCACAATTATGCGGTAATGCGTCGATTATAATGCTTTTATCGAAGACAACAGTTTGTTTTCCGAATATAATTTGCTTAAAAACAATTTCGAGCTGAAAACAACTGTTTCGCGATTATCAGTATTTCTTTATTTTTTTAGAATTTAAATTATGCGAAATGATAATTTATTTATACACTTTTCTAACTGATTATTATAATAAATTTATTATTAACTTTTTATATTAATACTAGTATTCAAACGGCAAATGATGTTCATAAAGAAATTAACTTCAGTGTCTTATGGTTAACACCGGTGTTTGGCAACATATGTACCTTTTTTCAAGTAGAAAATCGCTGTATTTTGTTTAATTTCAATAATATGTTAATTTATTTTAGGCGTCAAGTACATGCGATATTTTATTACTATACATTTCTAAATGTTAAAAATGTATTTTTTTAAAAAAAATTATTTAAACTAGGAAATAAATGTATCAATGAAGTCAATCATAAATCAACAACTTCATGACATTTGAATTAAATCAGTATATTCACAAGTTATCTCATTAAATACAAAACTGGCAGGAATCATGAGTATCTGTCTTTAATTGAAGTTTAAAAATACTAATAATTCGCACTTATATATTATAGCACTGTAACGAAATTAATTTTTAAAAATGTGCATATTTCCATGCCGATGACATAATAAAAGTGCTAAAGAGGGTAACCATCTTTCTTGAGATGTTTTTGTACTTGGGCACTCTACGGGTGGTTGCTACCGAAATGCACATAAGCTGTTATTAAAATGATCAGTGATAGAACATTTTGATAAGAAATATTTTTTGTAGATGTGGAGAGTAAAAATCCATTTATTAAAAATTGAGATAAGTGCAAAAGTCTTGTAAAAGTTAACACAAAATGTTAACAGTAAAATTTCACAAAATCTAGAGTTTTTATAAATGGATTTTTCATTCGCCCTTTAAACAAAAAAATCAGATTTAGAAAAATCAAATACTGAAAAGTCAAGTAATGCAGAAACTGATTTTTCTATACCTTGTTGCTCTGAGGATTGTATCATAACTATTGAAGTGTACATAGCTGTTATTACAACAATTGTTGATAATCACTAATTTAACAATTTTATTTAGAGACATTCCTTGTAGTGCGTGGACAGTGAAAACTGATACATCATAAAAAATACTGAAGAGCGCAAAACTTTAGAAAACAGTAAATACAAAATAACACGAGCAAACTTCTTTAATTTTACTTCACAAAAGATTCTATTTTCAAAAACTGAAACACTCGGCACAGAAAAACAGATACAAAAATTTAAACATTGTCGACCGGAAAAAATGAAATTTAGTCGCAGTGTCAAAATCTATATTGTGATTTACTGTCCTATTTAATATTTGATTATCAAAGTCAGTTTTTTTATTTTGTTTTTTCGCTTTATATAAAACTACAAATATTTCTCTAATACCTGTTTCACCGGTTCGTATATATTTCAAGTTTTTTTTCCAAGTTTTTGAAAGTGAACCTTTTTAAATTTATTTTTTTAAAAAAAGTTAAAATACGTATCAAATAAAGGCAAACTTATGGAGCAGAAATATATGAAGGTTTGGTATAATAGAAAACAAAACGAATTGTAAATGGTTTTTATTATTGGATTTTAAGTGTAGAAAGATCAACACATCAAAGACATGTCAGAAAATAAATTGGTTATCTTCTATTTTATTATAAAGTCAAGATAATCAATGCATTATTATTAATGAAATTAAGTGAAGTTATCAGTCCGATTACAAAATTTGTTCTGAGACGTTATTTTGTAACCTTTGCAAACATTCTCGAGCACATGATCGTTCTAAAAAAATGAGACATTACAGTTCCAATTCGAATTCATTGGCCGTACGCACGTCAGTCTCGCTGATCTCTCAATCACAAAAGTGTATTGGAAAATAATATCATTGTATGCGAATTTGATCGACATTATTCACAAGACCGTGTCGTATTTATTAATTGAAATTCTGTACGGAAACCTTTTCACGTCTTCCCCGTGTAATTGTATAAGTTGATGTCGGTTTCGAACTACGGCTTTAGTGGGATCGATCCGCAAATTTATGAGGATTACGAGTAAACGTTTTCCGTATAACGAGAAAGTTTTCTCGAGTAGACACTTCTTTAAAATGTGTTTACATAATTAAAAACATTCAAAACTTCGTGTGCTCTGTGAAATGACTTGAAGTTTTGTGTATATTATTTCAGAAAATTGATGTGTACATTTGGAACGGTGTAAGTGCTTGGTAAAAAAGGACTACATGTATAGCATAGCATGTATAGCATACTGCACATATACGTATAATACATACTGATGTGATGGCAAGTCAAAAAGTAATGACTTTTTAAAGCAAAAGCTTTCCTTCTACTATATATACTAGATTTTTATTAAGGTCGTTTTTCTACATAGTCTCTTCTAATTTTGATCCATTTAGTCTAGCGCTTAATGAGATTCTAGATTCTATTTTGAAAAAAAAAAACGTTTATTTCTTACGCAGTCACGCTTGCACAGTAATTCTCATATGACTAATATTGGGTTGGTAGAAAAATAATTACGGTTTATGACCTTCAAGGTCATGTACATTTATTAGTGGTTTTAAGTGGTCCAGAACTGTTGTATGACTAACACCTAACATTTGTGCAAAACTCTCGAATTGTTGTATGTGGTTCTGATTCAACTAACGCCTTCAGTTGGTCATTATGCACTGAAGAAGGACATCCGCGCCCTTCTTCATCTTCAAGGCTGTTGTCCCTAGCACGACATTTTTGTAACCACTATTGTATCGTACGTTCCTTAACAGTACCCACACCAAAGGCATCGTTTAGTTTATAAGCAGTTTCTGTTGCTTTACCATCCGTTCTGAACTTATACAGAAAAAATACTCATATTTGCTTTTTTCCATCTTTAACTCAATAGCCCAATTTAAAGCAAAATTAATAATGAAACCAAAGTCGATGTTAACAAAATACAGACCGAAAGTTGCACTTTAAAATGATATTAACGTGAATACGATGAAATGACATTTTCATTGAAAAAATTAAGGTTAGAATTCAGAAAACAAAAAACCGCAATTATTTTCTTACCAACCGAATAAAACCAATGGATTGATGATCTAGGTATTGAGTTCCTGGATCACCCATCATACAGTCTCAATTTAGCATTAAGTGACTTCCATCTGTTTCGACTATAAAAAGGACATATCGGATAGGACAAAGTTACTTTCTGATGAGAAAATCATTAATATGGTGCAAGAGGTGCGCAAGAAACCGTACATTTTTAAAATTATATAATAAAATGTTTTTAGTGTATTTGTAATTTGTTTCATCCCTGTGTACCTGGATTTGAATTGTTTGTTTCTTCTCGATTAGTTCACCATTTTTTCTATTCTTTTCACCACTGGTAGCGTCTATTCAGATATCTTCAGATGTATACTGATTGTCATTGTAGATTTCATAGTTATTTATGCCAGCTTTTTTAAGTTATATTATGAATTTTCTACACTGTCCGTGGAATATAAACTTTTTAGGTTATTTATTTATTCATTTTACAATTGTTGTTCATTGTTGCTTATAAATTTGCAAAATTTACGTTTAGTTTTGCATAAAAATAAAAAACTAAAAGTAACTAAACTTGACCTAAAGGAGAATAAACAAACAATAATAAATTATGTTTTTATTTTTTACTTCCCTTTGAATATATATATATATATATATATATATATATATATATATATATATATATATATATATATTATACATATATACATTCATACATACACACGTACATAAGTATACGTACACATGCATGTATGGGCACGTGATGTTTTTAATATAAAGTTATATCATTTTCTTTGAATTTTATTATTCTTGAGTGTGATATCTGTTTTGAATTATTTTCACTTATCTAATGAAAAATTATAATCAAATGTAACATAATATACATATTCTTGTTTTTATGAAAATATTTGTAATGTCTCTAAGACTATTAGACTTAAGATAATATCGTTTACATTTTCACACACACATTACTTATATATACATACATACATAATATGTAAATATATACATTTTATATATATATATATATATATATATATATATAATGTAATATATAATAGTGTGTGTATATGTGTTTAAAATATTTATTTATCTCTAATATGTGTATTTAGATACCGATGTCAGAAGTCGAAGTACAACATTGTTCACGTTTAGGTCTAATGATGTGTGTTATATATTTGATAATTTATTTCCGTGTCATCAACATGAGTAGTCTTTTGTAAAATTGAACTGTAAGGTGAAAATATATGTATCTTATTTCTATTAAAAAACATAAATAGTAATTATTTTCCACATTTGCACTTACGAAGAACACTGAACTTCAATTTCACAAATGAATTATTTTCCACCTCTCAATTTACAAAAATATTTCTGATCATAAATGTTTAATAAATGATTATTAATTAATTTTGATTGTTGCTTGTGCATATCTTGATCCCAGTGTATCATCTTTAGATCACCGTGGTATAAAAAATCTAACTTCAATTTAATCAATTTTAATTTTATGTGACATTTTTTATTTACTGTAATTATTTAGTTCAAAATTTTGAAAGAATCTTATATAAGTCAAATCGAAAAATAGTAAGTTGTGAAGTGTTTCGAGAAACACGTTTGATTTAATTGCCAAATCGGTCTTAACAAATTTTATTGACAAATGGGAAAAAGACTTTGAGAACAATAGCAATTGTGGACGATTATAGACAAGTACAAGTGCTGGCACGATTGTTAAATCCACTTTCACAAATAAGTTATTCTCACTCTACACATCAAAATTATTTTTCGATTAAAAATATTCAATCTTTGTTTACTGATTGTTTAAGACTTTTGTTTGTGTACATTTCAATGGCGAAGCCATCTTCTTCGCAGTGCTAAGGTATAGAATAATGTTTATATGGTTTGGTGCTCTTATGATGATACCGTCATTGAAATGCGCATATGCAACAATCAAAAACGGCCTATAATCATTTATTGAATATTTAATAATTTATTTGTGAGGTCATATTGAGTTATTATGTGTTTATCTTACACGCACATTGAAGTGACTTGTTGATACCTGAGTGAGCCAAGAAATCACTATTCATTGTGAGATTAAGCCAAACTATAAAAATATATTATTGTAAAAAAATAAAAACTCGTTAAAATGCACAATATTTTGAAACGATTTGATATGCGAGATTTATTTATTAATAAATGTATACATAAACACCTCTCTCTCTCTCATATATATAACATAGAGATGCGTTTATGCACATTTACGTGGAAACATTTAAGAACTTTCTTATCCCTTTCCCATGTATATAAAAACGACTACACGTGAATTTATATACTTATATCTTAATACGTGTGTCTGCAGTAGCATGATTTAAATATTACGTTTGAATTCACAACCCCTCACGAATTGTTTCTGGCGGTACAATCAGGTCACCCGAATAAAACTTTCAGCACGCCATGTCATAAATATTGCCAGAATTCCTAAAATCGCGATATGGCCGAACGACATTCTATACATGTATACAAACACAGGCAAATCCAAATATATATATATATATATATATATATATATATATATATATATATATATATATATATATATATATATATATATAAAGCGATAATACGTGGTTATTGTACAGACTGTGTGTATTCGCATGTAACCTGCTTTCAGTTCGGTATAATACGAATGTCAAGGAAAATGAAAGTGAGGTTATATGCTGCATATACATGTTTGAATATGGTTGGGGCGTAATTGCTTTCCTAATTCGTGTTTGCCATGCAATTCGAAAATTTTTGTTTGAAATCAGACATTTCTAGACTTCATAGTTTTCTTAGTTTTCATCCGTGTCGTCGACGTTGATGTATTTTTTTTGTTATTATTTTAATTTTCACTTAATAATAATATTTAAAAAAACAGATTTATGATAATCGTATGTATGAAATGAAATCGATAAATGTATGCTTTTAAGTGCTTTTTTTAAACGTTTTCTTGCGGTAGCGAGAAAACGACAATTATTCAAAATGCAAATGTATTAATTTTTTGCGTGAAATATTAAACACACACACACACACACACATATATATATATATATATATATATATATATACAAGCACACACACTTATTGTGTTGTATTATATTTACACTTGTTAGTTATCTTGAAATTTATGTAAATATTATTCACTTAATATGTTATGTATATACACACATATAAAAAATATATTAAATAATTCTTTTTTATAAAAACGAAGAAAAAATTGTATTTATGGAATGAAAATAACTAATCGTTAAACAATAGTTTTTTTCTCAAAATTAACGTTTTATGTTTATAAGATGTAACAAATTCAAACATGTAAACCAGTTATTCGTAATCCTTTGAAAAGTAGGTTTCTCAATTTTTCATTACTGTAAAATTAATCTTCTACTAGTGGCGTACCCAAGGCGGGTAAGGGGTGCTGGCACCCTCAAAGGAAAAGGGAAAAATCACTAGAAAACAAAACCAAATCATCGCGCGAAAATGGTCCTATATACACAGAGAGATTAATGTAATCCCCTATCACTATCCCCTATATACATACACAGAAAGATTAGTGTAACCACGACTGAAGTAATTCATGAGCTTTGTAAAAAGAAAAGAAAACTGGATTTTCTTTAAATAAATTTTTATAATCTCCTTTTATTGAATTCACATTATTTTTTTATCTGTTCAACTCGCCTCTCTCCCCAAGATTAAATCCTGAGTGCGCCACTGTCTCCTATGGGATTTTTTTACTATTCTAGGACATGTTTATTGATGTTTCTAGAAGGGTCTTCGAACTGACACAAAGAGTCTTACTGGTAGAGTGTCCGGCCGGAAAATCGGCCTTTTAGGAGTATAAACTTCTTCATATGTACTAATATTTTCATGTGAGTTGTAAAGTTTAAGGAAATAAATTTTTCTTTAGCCTTCATCTCTTTGAATTTGAAATTATACAAAAAATGAACTAATTAAAATAAAATGATATTCTAGATTTTTAAAAGAAAATAGTCTTGAGCGTTCTGAAATCGAAATGAAGACGGTCGTAGAAATACGTGTAAGCAACAATCAAAAATGATCGATGATAATTTATTGAATATTTTATTATTATCTAAAGATTTTTTATTTGATTCACGGAATATTATCTTATCTTATTATATTATCTTTCACCTACGAATTTTCAATCTGTACAGAAAAAAAATCTCGCTTAGATTTGTCTGTACTGAGCGATGTGAGGATTATGTCATTACTATCAAAATACAGTTAAGGAATAATCTGTTTGATCAATAATGAATCATTGAATATTTTAATCAGATTTATGTTTTGTGATTTATGGAGAGTGAAAATTGATTTATGAACTGACTTGAATGACACAGGGTCAAAAACTATAATGTGATGAAGTTCTATTGTATTATTTTCCTAATTTATCAGAATTTGTCAAGTTGATATTATATTGCCATTTCATAGAAAATATTTCAGAAAAATCCACTGGATCTCAAGACAGAATCGCCGAAAATTAAGGTTCCCTGAGTCTCTTTCATCTTTAGAAAGGTTTGCCCACACGAGTGTTTCTGTATTTCTGAGGTTTGAATTGTTTGATGGAGTTCATTTGTGAAAAATGTATTTGTAGAGAAGTTAAAAATATGTCTTAATAAATATTTTTCACTATTTCACTTAAATAATGACAAAAATTCGACTTTGATGTTCTTGAATATCGAATGTCTTTTGTGATCTCATTGGATTTGTACGAATTTTAATTGATACTCAGCATGCCAATAGAAAATCCAGCTTAAAAACCAAACAGATAACAGCAATGTCACACTTTTTAAAAAAGTAGAATAGTTGTATATTCGTAGGTTCCTTACAAAAAATCTACTATAAATTTGAAATATCATGTTTCTAAAAATGCATACATTTCTGATTGAAAGTATCTGAAAAATTCAACATTTGTTTCTGTTATAATATTTATCGTTGTATTGATTGGCTGTGATTTATTATTGAAAAGTATATTGTTATATTCTTAAAAAAAGTTGAATTGATTCCGTTTTCGATCGATCACTCAATGGTATAAGTAGTTTATTCTTCTTTTTCGTTTTCAAATATCTTTGAATATTTTATAGCGTGGGTGTCAACGTTGCAATTTATTTTTACATTCACTGTGTTATTCACAAATCAAGTTTTCTTTCTTCTCTGCTTTTTTAATTAGGAATATTTTAATTCTTAATTTAATGTTAAAATTTTCCTTATCTACTGACAACTTGGCAAAGTACTTACTGGTGATATTTTGTTTTATAAATAATAAGTACATTGTATATTTAAATCAAAAAAAAACACTATTGGGATAGTTTTTATATTTAAATCAGTAATATATTTAGGAAGCGTGACATTTATCTATAATATTGTAATAAAATTATCAAAATGTTTTTTTTTTATTCAAAATAATATATCTGGAAAAAAACGTTGTTCGTTAACATTTTTTAACAAGTACAAGGTTAGTAAAGTAATAAAAGTGTGCATGAAATTAAATTAACTTAACAAAAATATTGAAAGAAATAGGTATCTATATATACCAGTATACGATTCTTTCTTTATTTTTAAATCTTCTAAATTAACAAATCATCCTCTGAATTATCAAATGCTACGAAATATAAATGATTTTTTAGTGCTGAATGTTACATTTTTAAACTCGTATTTTTAATAAAAACTATGTTGCTTGCATAAAACAAAACTTTCATAATTATTTATGATAATTCTTTTGTTAATCTGATTCAGTACATTCTTTACTAATTGAATTATTTTATTAATATAATCGTTTTTATATATTTTTATGATTCATAAATTTTATTTCATTCTTCTGTGGAAAATGGAATAAAACCTGTAGCGTTCGAACATATTTTTTACTTGCTATATATATATATATATATATATATATATATATATATATATATATATAAATAAATATACATACATACTTGTATATATGTTTCCATGGAAATACGAAAGTGAATGTGTATACGTGTAATACAGCGAAATCAAAAGGTTATAGCAGAACTGGCGATAAGAAGACCTAGGAAATATTTATACATTTTCGTGTTCGGTTTTTCGTTGCTCTATGTCTGTACGGGGTCGTAAAAAAGGCGGAAAATTAAAATGATTTTTTTATTTCAAACAACCGTTCTGGTATTTTGTGTGGACTTTGGAAAATAAAATTCGAATAAAATGTTATATGTACAGAGTCGGACTGAATTTCATTATAAAATGTATATACATACATTTTATATAAGTATGTATATACATATATATATATATATATATATATATATATATATATATATATATATATATATACAAAAAATGAGTGTTTGTTAATGGGCACGTAAGACACAAACATAAAATTTATTATCACTTTTAAAAAATATTCGTCTTACTGTTTAAATTTAAATAATTAAATAAAATGATGTGGAAGTGTACGAATTTATTACTTAAAGGTGAATGTTTTTTTTTCCAGTGTTAACGTACACCGTTTTTACGAGGTCCGCGCAGCTGAGTTTTCGCCAGTGTCACAAAGAAAAAAACGCATCGACAATCAAAATGGCGCCAAAACAGGTAATACATACGTTTTATTATGTCATATAAATAAATGTGTCTGATTTGACTTTTATTTGTGGAAGCTATTAAGTAGTTATTCGATCTTTGTTTAATTAAGTATTAAAAATGATGTTGTTTATTCCAGTATGTATATGTATGTATATATATATATATATATATATATATATATATATATATTGAATACAAAAAAGTTAATGTTAATTGACAGTAAAAAATGAATTCTAGTTATATTATTTCGTAACATATCTATATCTAGTTTTGTATAACTAGTAATTAATAGTAGTTTAAAATAAATCTGTTTCAGATCTAAAAACATTTCAATACATAAAAAGAATTAATGTAGACAGATTATTTATAAAAGTATTTATAGTAAATTAAGTCATCGTTGCTATAAAAATTGGTTAGTTGCTATTCAAATATCATAGATATATAATATATTAAAATGTGCCGTGTACCATGTGTGTATATAATGAATAACGTACAGTACAATGGACATTTTCGACATTTTCCATTTGAATGAAAGACGGCATATTATCGGTGCCGTCTGTTGGACTGAGTTGATGTTCATATGAAATTTATAATTTCGATTTGACCCTTTTTATTGATATGATGATATTGACTGTGTTTATATGTTTAGTAATAAAATAAGGATTAATAAAAAAAAAAAAAACAAATTTTGTAATAAATACTCCAAGAGAGGGCTTTATAAAATCACTACATATAGTTTAATAGATATTTATTTTTCACGGTGTTTTATATTTACAGTTATAACTTTCTGTCATAATATAGGATTCTAAATTATAATATGTGAGATGAAATTATTATCACTGATATTAATTTTTTTTCTTGTTTATGTGTAACTGTAATAATTTAAGTATTCAAACTAATTTTATATCGGTATTTGCATTTTTTTTAACTTGTACCAAATTACCATAAATGATAAAAAAATAATCTTTATTAAATGAATTACTATCATTAGAGCGTTGCGGTTCATCAGTTATCTAGTGTTTTACTTTAGAGTAGAATATGAATAGAATAACAAGGTGCTGCAACACTAAATATCATAATTAACGTGTCATATCTAATTATAATACAAGAAATTAATTTTTGGTACACATTCTTGATTAAGAAAACTGTTATTTGTAAAATCCCTCTCGTTAATAGTTGTCTAATAGTACCATATAATTTT
Organism: Acanthacorydalis orientalis; assembly: GCA_034766995.1. Lineage (NCBI taxonomy): Eukaryota > Metazoa > Arthropoda > Insecta > Megaloptera > Corydalidae > Acanthacorydalis > Acanthacorydalis orientalis. The sequence continues at coordinate 42,171,875 of CM068315.1, read as the reverse complement.
TATATAAATGTTTTTTTAAAAATTTTATATAAATCCTTTGGATACATCTATCCATTATTTAGAACTCAGCATAATTTATTTGTTAATGTTGATGTTAATCCAGTGGTTAAATAGTGTAAATTAGAAATACAATGCTGTATAACTGAAATTATACTATGATAAGACTCCTTGTCACAATATATTATCGTTTTGAATTTTGAAGAATTATCTTTTATAATTTTTACATGTCTAAGATATACAAACATACTCAACTGTAATTGATTTTTATTACAATGAAAAAAAAAATTTAAAACTATGTCGAAACAAATATATTTAATTAACTGTAGTTTAATTCAAACCGACGGAGGTGCCAGTGTTTTACACGATTTTAGACAATCGTTCCTGATGTCATAATATATGGTTTTTATATATAATTAATTGTATACAGTTATTAAGTGCATATAAATAATAAAATAATTAAAAATATGTTTCAATATTTAAACATGTTCTAGTCTTTTATTGTTATTATTATTAATATTCATTTATAACACTTTGGATAACTGTAGCAAAAATTTTTTAAGGCGGATGTTCATTTTGTTAAAATTATTTATTCGTCATGAAAATATCAATGTTCCGTAAAGTTTAGGTAATAATTTATCAAATGAAACACGTGATTTTTTTTCATTCTTTCATTTATGAGGTTTTGTGGTATATATTAAAAAATGAATTATATTTGAAATATGTATAAAAATGTGATAAATAATTGTTTAGTGTTAATTTTTTGTTTGTTTGTTGTTCATATATATATATATATATATATATATAAATTTATCTGTTTATTTCGAAATTGAAAAGATTAAACATGAAGAAAAATAAATTTTATATTTAAGACTGATTTCATTAAGTAGTATATCTATTAGCAAATTTTAGTATCATACAGTTCTGTAACAGAATGAATTCACTTTTAAAAATAAATTATTATCTCGATGCACGAATGACGAATTTTTTTCGCATAAAAACAATTCATTATATAATTATTAATCATTTTTGATTGTTGGTGCGTTCTGAGGATGATAACATCACCATCAAAATGCACAACATCAACAGTCAGAAATGATCAGTATTCATTTATGGAACATTTTTGATTAGAAACAAAGTGCGTTTTATGGGATGAGAGAATAATTCATTTATGAAACATATTTTAAGTACGTCGCGTAAAAATATGTATTTTGTCAGTCGAAATTGAATTAATTTGAACATAGATAGTGTGTGTAGATTACATGTCTTAAAATGTTATACTCTTTTTCGCTACAGCAATTTTATAAATGTGTAATATTGATATACATTAACGAATTTTCTCCGGATATAATAATATTATGCAATAATATAGTTAGATATAATAATGTTTGTGTATGCGGTGTTCAGCATCGGTTTGAAATCAGCAACGAAAAAAAACATATAAAGAAATGAATTAGAAAGTAGTTGGGGTTATATTCGATTCAATAAAATTTACAAATGACATTAAAAAAATTTCTTTGCTGTCATAATTAACTCGATGTCTAGCTACTTATAAAAGTCACTCATCATTTTAACGAATGTCTTTTCATCTTATAAACCCCAAAGAATTTTTCTGATCAAAAATATCCAATAATAGATGATTTAACGTTTTTGCTTGTTGCTGTGCGTATTTCGAAGGTGATGCCATTATCCTCAGAGTTCCAAGGTACAGAAAATCTCTACTTTGGAACTCTGAGGATGACGCTTGGAATCGAAATGTTTGTAGCGACAATCAAAAATGACAAATATTAATTTTTGAACATTACTCAACAAGTATAAACATGTACGAATTTGTTTGCTGATTATATAATCAATGCGGCATTTGTAGACGTTTTTTGCAAACTAACGAATTGTATACTTCAGGGATGGGCAACTTCTTCGATAATAAGAGTCATATATAATACTTTTTGTACATTTTTGAACGTTCAAGAGCCATAGAAAATATTATTTTAAAATTGTATTTATTAGATTAGTAGAAAAATAATTCCGGTTTATGACCTTCAAATTCATATGCAAAATTGCAATTATTTTACGACTTTAATATAAATAATTAAAAATACAACTATATAGTAGTACTACTCACCAAAGCAGAATATGTTTAATCTCTACTCGTTGAAGACTTTGATTGAGCCACCTTAAACAGCAGTTTCGACACATAATGCATATGGATGTTTGAAAAGATAATGTGAATTACCAGTTTATATATGAAATATTCTAATATTGGTACATACTATACTACTACAGATTAATAATATAAAAGCTTAGGAAAAATGGCAATGAAACCCAATATTGTCTCGGGGGTCGCATAGAGTAGCTTTGGGAGCTGCATTTTCCCCACTATTGGTATATATTATTTAAAAAAAGCTGCAGTAATTTTCAAGTCTTTTTTTAATATTCATTTAACGATAGCCATTATTTTCTAGTATTTCTTATAATTAAATTATAAGATAATTGAAAGATTGTAATATGAATTAACTTGTATTTGTGTTTAATTAACGCGCACAGAATGTTTTTAATAACTTCTTTATAAGAATGATCATATATTTTTTAATGGTATGTTATTAAAAAAATGCATACAATTTATACGAATGACTATTTATCATGTATTTAAATGTTTGGAGTAATAAAGATTAACAGTAATTGATTAAAATCTACACAAATGGTATTAAAACTACACTCTTGTTGAATTATTTTTCTGTTATCACGTGGAACGTAATCTATATTGTTTTTTTTAAAAAAATTTTTTATGATAGACAAACTTTAAATGACTCACCATTTTTGTTCAGTATGTATTGAAAGGTGAACAATTTATAGACGTTTTAATGAAATTTTAAAATGTGTAATTCGTTTTACTTTGTATTTCTATTATATTTTGCAGAACAGCCGTGTAGCATATAAACGTAAAAGAATAAATATGGCTTTGTACTAGGGACGGGAGTGAAAACATTCTTATGAAAGTGAATTTATCCTCAGTGCTAAAAACTATTATTATAATAAAACTTGGACAAGAAACCAAAAAGTTTCTTTCTATAGAGTCTATAAATGATGGACTATGTGCATAGAAGTTAAGAGGTATTTTTTAGGAAAATGACCTTAATAATAAACCTATACGTAGAATAAGCGTTTACTTCTTAAATGCCTTTTACTTCTTTATTTACCCTCATAAATATATATATATATATATATATATATATATATATATATATATATATATATATATATATATATATATTTATGTATGTATGTATGTGTGTGTCTATATATTTACATACGAATGTAAATATGTTTATACATTTGTGCACGCTTTTAATATTTAACTCGTAATTTCAAGTCAATGTTTGCAGCATAATAATTTAAGTGAAATATGAAATTCTTAACGTGAAAAATTGCAAAAAATTACAGTCATATATATATATATATACATATATATATATATATATACATATATATATATATATATACATATACATATATATATATATATATATATATATATATATATATATATGTATATATGTAAATTTATGATTGTAATATTGAACAGTAATTTAATAACGTTTTATATTTATTAGAAACATCAATTTACGAATGAAAAACAGGACTGTTAAACATTCAGCATGACATGTACGAGTCGAACACGAAACTTATACATAGTTAATATTAAATCGATTATTTAAAATAGTGTAATTTTGTTGCAAAAACGCCGTTGTACGTCGTTTCACGAATGTGTGCCATCGGACGACTAGTAACGATACCTTTATTCTCGACGCGAACCATTCAAAATTTAAAGTTCCGAGCGCAAAGAGAAGAAAAACACCTCCCTATCACTTGTTGATAGAACTTTAAAGCTTTCTCGAGAACGTCATTTATAAGACTGCTTTTGTAAGCTTTGCTGTTAAACATACTAGAAACGAACCTTTGTTTGAATGTCGTAGCGTTTTGCGTTTTCGAGTGAAAAAAATATTTCACCGCCTATAATTTGTTACCTTATTAATTGGTTATGAGGATGGGTTGAAAAAAACGGATTTAAAAAATTGTAGTTAAAAATAATGGATTTTTCAAGGCACAATTCGAAAATTGTGAAAATCACTATTTAGTTTTGGCACTATGGCTAAATTCACACTCATAAATGAATTTTTCGCTTATTCTACAAACCAAAACCTTTTTTTATCAAAAATTAATCATTGATCATGTTTGGATTGTTTCTTATACACATTTTAATTTTTTGTAATTTGTCTTGTGAATAATGAACACATGCTTCAATCACACAAAATATTGTATAATCAATACCGATTGGATGTAATGTATTTATAATTAAATTATGAAGAAATTTATCCAAAAATTCGAAAAATTATCACTCTTTGGCCATACTTGTGAAAATATTAGATGATTTTTAAACTAAATTTGGTAGGTGAGATCAATGCCGCACTCAGGATTTAATCTTGGAGGGGGTTGAGTTGAACGGATAAAATTTTTTTTAATATGAATTCAATAATGTGGTTATAAAAATTCATTTAAAGAATAAAATTCAGTTTGTTTTCTTTTTATAAAGCACTTGAATTACTTCAGTTGTGGTTACATTAATCTCACTGTGTATGTAATACATATAGGGGATGGTGATTTTTTTCTCCTTTTCCTTTAGGGGGTACTAGGACCCTTTGGCTTTCCCATTGGGTGCGCCATTGATTGAGAATTAGACAGACACTGAGAATTAATTCTATGCTGGTATTTATAAAAAAAAAACATTTTTCGATTCATAATTTTGAATTACATGTTTTATAACTTAACTATTCTGACCAGTTGGATTAATTGGTCGATATTTATTTATGTTACATTCTTCTCATCTTTTAATTATCAGAATGACTATTATCATAATTCAGTTTTCTTAAATATTTTTTCACTAATTGATTTATGTAATAATCTCATAAGATATTTAATAATACCAAATTTTTCATTCTTCCACGGACCATAAACGTTTTTTTCGACTAAAAATGTTCAATCAATGATGTTTTTATCATTTTCCATTGTTGCTTATACGATTTTCGATGCCAATGCCGTCATCCTCTAAGGGATGATGCATAGAACAAGCTAGCTGTTTTTTCTGTACTTGATTTTTCTGCACTTTAATGCTCTGAAGATAACATTCTCGTCCATAAATGCCATCAATCGTCAACAATCTACAATCAAAAATGATCAATACTCATTTAACATTTTCAATTAGAATTATTATCATGGTTTCTGTAGTAAGTAAAAAAATCATTTGTGAAATTGTAAATATTAAAACATTTTCAGTTATAATAATATTGATCGTTTATCAGATATTTTGTAAAAAAATGTGTTTTCTTATTAAAAAAAATACTTTAATTGAAAATAGACGGAATTATTTCAGAAATCTATTAAAGAAATGAATTTATTTGTTAAAAAAATAAAATTCAAATATTTTTTGATCTTAATGGATTTCACATAATATTTTTATTGAATTTATATTTGTATGAGATGAGTGTACATTGTTATGAAAACCCCAAAAAAAAATATATTTAAGTTATAACTTTTTATTAAAACAGTACTCTTATTGCTAAAAATCATATCTTTGTATATTTTTCCTTTGGCTAATTTCTTTTTAATTCGACTTTAGATTTAAATTTGAAAAATAACTTTTTGAAATTTGCCTCATAATCAAAAAGTACATATTGATAGGTTCTTTGTTAAAACTAAAAATTGGAATTACAAATTTTACATTTTTCATTGTAAATTAATTAATTATTTTTTTTCTTTTAACAAATGATTTTTTTAATTTTTCTTTCAATCAAACAAAACTTATTCTAATCAAAAAAATTCAATAATTGATTAATGATTAGTTTAATTGTTACTTATGAGTATTTTGAAGTCGATGCTTTAATACTCAAAGCTTTAAGGGTTAGAAAAATTATTTAAGAAAAATCTCTTTTATTTTTATATCTAGTATATTTTTTTAATGTATCTCTAACAGTTCACACTTTCTTTCATATTATTTTTAAGTAATATGAAAAAACAAAAAGAAAGAAGGCATTTTTATATTGTTTGGAAAAACAATTATTTGAAACTTGTACATCAAAAATTACTTTCCAAAAGCCATTATTTTTTTATCTTTTAATATTCACAATCTTAGAATTCTGAAATTCTTTTAGAAATATGGATTTTATTCAAAGCGTTTTCGGAGAAAAAAAAGCATTTGCAAGTATTTTTCACTTAATTTTTAAGTTCCAGGTAAAGGAAAATAGTATTTTTTAGAAAGTATGAAATGTCAATAAATATGTATTTTCGAAAAAATATGCTTTTTATAATATTTATTTTATTATTAATTACAAATTGAAAATTTATTTTTTTTATAATAAATATTTTATTATAAATGTTTAAGCTGATTTTGAATAAATTTTAAAAACGTTTTATTTACTGTATTGTTTTATGTTATTGTTATTAACATAAGTATGTATGTTCAGTTTTGATAACATAATTATAAATAATTTTGTTTTAACAATGATATATATATATATATATATATATATATATATATATTCCAATTTAATCATTAGATCTAACTCGCATTTACACTGCTACACAATTTCTACTAGATCTTCACAACCCAATCAAGATTTTATGTTCATACTTATAAGAGTTATCCTACTGGGTAATTCCTGTGGTATGTTTTCATACTCACTCTACTGTTCGTAGAATTTGTTACAGCCACTGTGACAAGAAGGAATCGTTCCTAGAAACGAGAGGGTTTGTGAAAATTAATCTTCTTCGATTTGTTTTTACCACCGACGATCGTTCGCCTTACGCAGCAATGCGTTTGGTGCAATAAGAATGATTAATCTGAGTGGTTAGACAATTCTTATATATTTTTCAACGATGATTGGTTTTGTATTTTTACATCCAATCAAATATAGTTTTATTAAAAGGGATTTAGTAATGAAAAATTAACCTTCTTTTTTCTCTAAATGATTTTGTTTATTTTTTTATTTTTTTTTATTGATATTGTTTATTTTATACGAGTTTATGAAAAATGTAACTAAAAAAATAATAACACGTTTTGGGAACATTCACAAATTCCGCATACCATAAACTTTTTTTTTGATCAAATGTTAAATAAATCATTACAAATTTCAATGTCAATTCAATTCAGAGCGCCGAAGTACAGAAAAATTTTGTACTGTTACGTTTTTAAAAATCCAGTCCAGTCAGAATAAAAAGATTATGTTAAATAATGATAAGAAAGTGTTAGTTTCGATAATGAGTGATTAAATATCACTAGGTATATAACATCTATTATATTTGATTATTTTAGAGAGGAAAAAGCAATAATGTGATTGATTTCAGTATTTCAAAATAGCAAAATGTTATTGTCATATATTTTGATGGAAAAATGTTAATAATTATTTTTTTTTTGAAAAAAAGATCTTAGTATTTCTTTATAATTAATTAATTAAGTCTTAAAAGTACAATATTTTAATTGACTAGAAAATTTAATGTTACACAATACAGTTCTCATACTATGGCTACATTTACTCTAATAAATTAATTATTGCGTCACCCCGCAAACAACAGATTTTTTGATCAAAAATATTAAATAAATTATTATTGTTCATTTTAAAATCTGAAAGCGTTAACGTACTTCTTTTTCCGCACCTTATAAAATATTTTTTATAAAACCGGGTGTAGGAAATCCGAACTCGAAACTGACTTAAAAGAAAATCATGTTTTGTGCTTATCTAAGGGTTTTTTATTATTTTTTTTTTTAAAATATAAAAAGAGCTATTCTTTTTAAAAGAAAATTTCTATCTTCTTGACATTTCTCGTAAGTAATTTCAATTTTACTTAAAATAAACAATGTATAGATCCATATATGTATACGTATGTATATATATATATATATATATATATATATATATATATATATATATATATATATATATATATATATATATATATATATATAGCATTGAATCGAAATTTATTGAATGTACACTTGAGTGCGTATTTTTAAAGATTTTAACAAAAAATTTGCATAAACAAACTAGCCCTATTTGCACGTTTTCGTCGAAAACAAGATGTCAGCGACCTGTTGTGTACATATTTGTTTTGCAAATCGTTAAAAAATGTGTTTCTCGTGTACAGTCCATAAAGTGTAATGTAGTCTTTATATATGCAAGACATGATGCAATGCTGCTAAAGAACATTTATACACATTGCGTGAATATATATATATATATATATATATATATATATATATATATATATATATATATATAATATAAATTACTATAAAATATTTGTATCAGTTTCATATATTGCTGTGAATTATTTTTACTTATATAAATAATTCAGAGGTGGAAATAAATATATGTTATTAAAATTTATAAAATAGTAATTATTAATATGCGTATAAATAACTAGAATTCCATTATTTAACTGTTTGAATCCTGAACTACTTTCCATTACAGTTTGACTGGTATCCGTCGTTAATTTCAACCAGTCTGAAAACCGTTAATTTTTCTTGATTTTGAAAACAGATATTATCTATAGAGTAATATTAGTATTTGGTCAGGGAGGAAAAAATAACCTTTCAGCTATTTACTGCCTTTTCATTATTGCATACATCGATTTTTAAAACCTTTTTCATTATCTTTATTTATTATTATTTCAAGTCTTGGCAAAGCATGTTTTTGGAACTATTGGAAGCGATTTCACTTCTAGAAATAAAGTGTTTGTTTCTAATTTTGATATTTATTGGACTAATAATAGCTCTCACAATACGTTTGAAAAAGGAAGATACTAAGTTACATTCGTTTTTTTTATTATCAAAAGGGTAAAAACTTACTTGCGGTAAAATTTTGCCGGGAATCAGCTAGTCTTTTCACATTCTAGTAATGGCTTCCTCTGTCTATAATTTTTACCTGTCCAGTCGCACCCTTCTTTTTAACGCGATAAATTGTAAGTACTGTTCCGGGCTCAGCTGCAGAGACGTCATCTCTTGAAAATTACAAAAAGGACATATGGTATACAGACAACAAGAGAAGTGGCCATCACTTGTATATTGTTAAATATACTTATGTCATTATTTTAATAAGAATCTAATTAAAGTAAAATCGCATGGAATGATCATATAATTTATCTTTTAAACATAAATAAACAAGATTGAAAAATACAAATTAACTGTATCACTTTTTAGAACTAATAGCATTATAACGAATTTATGTGAAACGGACCAGTGATAAACATTTTTTTATGTATTGGATTATATGGGGTTTTGGGATCCATCATTACAGTCAGCTATCAGTGCATGAATATATATATATATATATATATATATATATATATATATATATATGTGTGTGTGTGTATATAATATAAAACGTGTCCATACATTTACAAAACAGTTCCTCCCTAATGCTGCTGCAGCGTAGAGTCGCAGTCCCTCGCAGCATCCCCACTTCACGATCACCCAGTCAACGGGCTGCTATTCTAACAACAGTTCACGTTATGCGGCGATCGACTTTCACGTTCTGTTGCACGTGGAAAAGCATCGCGTCGCAAATATAGAATACCCACGTTATTTATGTCAGTATTCACGTTAGACTTTGTAAATGTGACTTGGGATGTGTTATGTTCGTAAACGATTTCTTATTATGAATTTCGATTGTTTATGAGATGGTAATCTGAATTGCTTTTGTACTTCCACTAAACTCGCACATCAACAAACAATACATTGATGAACATAGAGTTCAAGTTTTATTGTTACAAATGTTTTATCGTTTGAAATGGCCATTCAGTTTTATTGTAGTATTGACGTTGAAATTGCCTTTTTTTACTTTTAGTCCTGAATTGAATTATACTGACTTCACATGCTTAAGAATGACGTTTCTTCTAGTATTATGATGATTATTCGAAACGATTCTAATTTAATAAAGTATGTTTAGTAATAAATATAAATAAATCCACTTAGTTCATCAAATTCAGTGGGACGAATTCCAATAAGGATAGGTCTTTTTCATTAGTGTCTCTCTTTGGTCTACCTATAAAGAATTTCACTAATAATTGTTGTGGTTTCAATATATACAAATGAAATTCATTACAGATGCTATCATCTCTATAAAAATGATCATTAATCAGCCAATTTGCCTCGGTTTTAATTTTATTCATAATCAATATTTCGTTTAGTGACATTGAGATATTAAGAATTGATTTTCCGTCATATGCTTGTGGAACTTTTATAAAATTTCAATAAATTTACTAGTAAAATCGTAGTCCTCTGCTATTACAATTACTGGCAGGACTTTTTAGAAGTAACTAAGGCCCGATCTGAGAAATCTATTTACACGTCCATTTTAATTGATAAAGAATGGATAAAGCAGGTCAATCCATCCAGCTAGGTTTTCATTTCAATTTTAATTAAAATCTGTAGTTTTATTGTTTACACATCATCTTAATTTTTGGACGAATTAAATGGATTAACTAACTGACCAGCTAGAAGTTCATTAGCAACGATCTATATTTTATTTCTTTAACTTAGATCATTAAATGTATATGTACATATATATATATATATATATATATATATATATATATATTCATGAGCTATTTATTGTATATTAGCATGGATGTCATGGCTTATGTTTTTTAAAAATAAAATTATTATGTATTTTTAAAGAACATGAAAAGAAAATTACAAATAAATATGGATGTACGTAAATTGAAAACGTCCTCAATCCAGGTCATGCATACAACGTCAAAGAAATATCGAGACTTAGTTGAACAGACAAACCGCGCTAGAAAACCAGTCACTATAGCCGTGTTGTTGCAGTTGCACGTCTTTATCCGAGTGTGTTACGTGTACATGTGTGAATTATTGCTGAATTCAAAAAAAACTTTCAAATTTAGACATTTTGAAATTTGTCGCCACGTATTCGAACGATAATAAACGATAAAATAGACCAACAATGAATTTCAAATGCCCGCTCCCGATTGTCGATTCGTTTGTTTAGATCTGTTTATTATTTAAATGTCAAATATTTATTCTTTCACACAATTTCGGTTCGATTATGCTGTTGTTCGTTAATTTTACAAAATTTGCAGTTGATCTCCTGTGATCTCTATTTATATATTTGTGTACATGCGTTTTTTTTTTATTTTGTGAGTACAATATTGTCAACATGTTTCACATCTGTGCGTTTTTATTGATATCTATATGCAGGTGAAATCTGTGGTTTGTGATAATCAGGTCTATTATTATTAGTTTATTTATTTTTTTTAAACACGTAAAGTGAATGTTTTTGCAATCAATTGTGCTAGATTTTTCGAACCTATGTCTGTGTTTTAGTGAGTGAACATGTGTATGAATCTGCTACGATATGCAAGGATTAAATTTTCGATACAATAATTATAAAGTTTTATAAAGGTATGTGCAAATTTCATTAAAATATGTTAACACGTAAATACTTGTAGATAAATATTGAAATTTATAAACAAAAAAAAACTTACGTTTTATGCAGTATTAAACGCCACATTCATAAATGTGGAGTGTGCACATTATATATATATATATATATATATATATATATATATATATATATATATATATATATATATATATAAAATATATATGTATGTATTTATGTATCTATTTTTATCCATACGAGTATATACCCATAAAATTTCCATTATGATCATTTTTCAGGGTAGTGAATAACATATAACTCAATTAATTATCTCGATAATTTAAATAATTTAATCTGGAAATTTACAACAATCATATTTAATATGTTATTTTACAACTTATTTAACTGGTCCTCGCTAATCCTTTTAAATGAGTCACAAAACATTTTATGAGAGTATTGTGAATTATAGTTTCAAAATGATATATTTAATTAAGATATGAACTTTCACTTATTTGTGTGGGTTCTGGATGCAAGAAAGATATTTATTTTTATCAAATTAGTTAACAAATATTTTTATAGAATTTTTAATTTATTAAATTTTATATAATATGTAGGCATTGAATGTAGGTTGGGAAAAATGTATTTGACAAAAATTGCAGAAAAAAGTTACTTATTATTAAATAAAATCATATTTTTTAAATTGTTTGTTTTGATATGTTTTATATATGTATATATATATATATATATATATATATATATATATATATATATATATATATATATATATATATAAACTGTTAAGACATAAAAATGGATGTAGATGCAATAAAAACAAAAAAAAATTTCTAATGAAAAATAAGTTAATAGTAAATAAATGTACAAAATATATGAAAAACAAAATATATAAAAATATACAAAATATATGAACCTTTTTGGTAAAGGTTCAGTTTAAGGGCTTTTGTTAAAATACACTTAAAATAATCGATTTTTTTTCTAAATCGATTCGTTCCAATGAAAAAGTGATTTTAAGTATGATTTTTACATTGGAATCATAAAACATGGAGCTTAAAACAGTTTCTGTTCAAAAATGTTCAATGAATGGTTATTGATTTTTTTTTGATTGTTTCTTATGTGCATTTCGATAAAAATGTTATCATTCTGAGACTGTATGAGGTACTGTAGAGAAATATAGTTTTAGGAAAAGAGATTTTTCTATACCTTAGCTCTGAGAATGATTGTATTTCTATCGATATGGACACGAGTAATAATCAGAAATGATCAATAGTCAGTTATTGAATGTTTTTAATCAGCAAAATATTTATGCTTTCTGAATTGAAAGAGAAAAATATTTGTGAAAGTGAATTTATTCACAGCACTAAAACTGTATTGTTAAAATATATATATATTAAAATTAAACATACTTGTAATCCTAATAAATATGTTTAAATGGGATCGAGATAAATCTTCCGAAATGAGGATAATTGCAATTAAACTGTTTATTTCAACAATTTATCTTCAAAAAATGAAGTAAATTATGTCAATTACACATAGATTATTTAGCGTTTGTTTAATATAAATAAAAATATGTTTGTGTATACATATTATACAATTGATATTTTAAAAGGTATTTTTTTTAAAGTTCAGAGAATATGATAAATTTTATAAATTATTACAGGAAATTAAAAAAATAACTGTAAACTTTGTAATGTTCATAATTTTTTGGCTGAACTTTTTTCAGCCTGCATGTATATAAATAATGATAATTAATTAAAAAAATGAAGTGAAAATAAAGTAAGTGCTTTTTATTGTTTTTTTTAAGAAAAACTTTTTATAATACAGTTTAAACAGACGTCAGTTGCATATCAGTTTGAATAGAGAATTTTATTTATTATTTGTTTGGTTATTGCGCTGTGGATTCGTTATTAAAAGATAAGAAAAGAGTATAGCAAAAACAGCACAGATAAAGCAGGTAATTATGTTGTAAATTTTAATTACTTTATTATTTTATTTAATGTCAAGTTATAAAAAAATACATACTATTAATTTTTTTAATAGACAACTGTTCGATGTTACAGTTTAAAAGAAAAGAATTTTCTGATACATTTGTTCTGTGTGACTTTTTAATTTACTCTGAACTACAGCTGTAAACATACACAAAGTACAGTAGTAAACAAATTAATATTCAAGTACATATTTACATATTTATACGTAAGGTTGCAAGTATGACACAAAAATGTAATAAACAAAAAGATAAACAATTTATATTTATTAAAAATATTTTTCTACTTAATGAATGTAATATATTTAATTTTTATGTCTTATTTTTTAATTTATTTATTTTTCGTATTAATTTAGAATGAATAATATAATGGATGTAGAAGGGACATTTTGATTTTATAATCAAATTTGCTACATAAAAATCAAATATTAAATAGTAATAAGTTAGACACGTTAGTTTTTTTAAGAAGTTAGAACGAAAGGTTTATCAGGTTAAAAGAATTTAATTCACCGTAGAACGATTAAGCATTAAATAGCTTTTTACTGTTTATCAAATATGATGAGTTAATAGAACGTGTGTACAAGTACATTTTTATGGCACGTAGATTTAAGGTTCGAGTTAAAAACAATTGTGTATTATGAGGTAACTCGATCAAGAAAAATAAATACCGAAAATGTAGCTCTGAAAATATGCAATACTATTCTGAAAAAAAAAACAGTTTTGATATGGTGGCTAAATTCACATTCACAAATAATTTTTTTTCGATACACAAACTACACGTTTTTCCAATCAAAAATGTTCAATAAGTTATTATTGATCATTTTTGATTGTTGCTTATTCACATTTATATGGTAATTCGGCTATCCTTAGTACGCATGTGTACAGAAAAATGTACATTTTTTTTCGAAATGCGCATAGGGAACAATCTAAGGATAATTTATCATGTATTGAATATTTTTAATCTGAAAAATGTTTAAATCGTAGCGAAAATGATTTTATATTACTAATTTTTTATTATTATGTATAAAATAGTCTTACTAGAACGTCAGTGTAAAAATTCAATTAAATTTTATTAAATAAATATAAATGATACTTAAATTATATGTGTATATATATATATATATATATGTATTTATGTAAGAATTAGAAAGAGACCAATGAACAGATGGGATAAGGAAATTAAAAATTCTATTGTAAATTAGTGGAAAAGAGAAACATTCAATTGAAAAAAATGGAAAATCATGGAAGAGGTCTTTCTTCATCAGTGGATTGACAGAGGCTGGTGATAATGAAGATTATTATGTATGTATGTATAAAAATACATAATTATGTGAGGATTCATGTGTATGTACGAGTATGTATTCAAGTTCAGAATAATATAAACACGGAAAATTAATTACATTTACATTTAAATGCCAGCCTTAATGTGATTATTAAATTTTTTTTCGAACAATAGCAATAAGAAATAACTTATTCACGAAAAGGTTAATGTATTTATCATTATGTTTATTTTTCTCACTCATCACAATGCATGTGAAATTTTATAAATTAGTAAAATTTATATATATATATATATATATATATATATATATTGATATAAGAAGGAAAGGAAAACGAAGAAACCCAAACAGAACGAGTTATATTTCAACCAATATTGTTCTCAGCTTTCTGATAACGGAAAAAAAACTGTGGGTCGGTGATAAACTGTTCAATTTGTCAAACAGGGAGCTCAATATCAGTGAAATTAATCTTCCAAACAGAACTTTAAAATGTCGTCCTAGTTTTTGACTCGTTGGAAAAGTCGAGTTGTCATTGATCTTCGCCGATACTTTGTTGAAAAATGACTGATAACGCAAGGAAAAATACATTTGCGTTACGTTCTAGTTTGCAGTTCATAACGATTTTCTTAAAGGGCGAGTAAGAGCAACGGTATATTGCTGTTAAACGTAACAGTATTACTTGTCGAATTTTAATAATGGAATGACGTGAAGATATTTCAATTGTTATCTTTATCATTTCAACTGAGTTGAATTGAGAGAATAATGTTTCATGCGGTGCTTGGATTTGGAAAAAATGGATTTATATTAATATAGAAAGAAATAGAATTTACCATTTTTTTTTATAATAGTCATGTATTCTATATTATATTCTGTAATACGTTTTTTTTTTTAAAAAATATAAATAATAATTTTCACCATAGAAATAGTGAATTAAGTGAAAATTGTAAATTATAAATTTTATTAATGTAAACATTTTTAAGTGTATTTAAATATTCAAGTGTTTATTTTGATTCATTTAGTCAGGGCTATGTATATATATATATATATATATATATATATATATATATATATATATATATATATATATATATATATATATATATATATATACACGTACGAGGATAAGTCAAATATTACAAATACATTTAAGAAGTAAAAGCCCTTATTCCACACAGTATTTTTATTAAGATTATATTTATACATAATCCCCTTAATGTATATGCATTTAGTCCAACGCTTAATGAACTATTAGATTCTGTCCTAGAAGAAACTTATTTTTAATGCAGTCACTCTTACATCGTATTAATGAACTCTTCATAGGGAGATTTTTTTTTGTACTCACAAATCTTTGAATGGCCCCAAAAGTAGAAAACATTTGTCGTTAAGTCGGGGTTATATGGTGGGTGATTCAGAAACTCAAAACATAGATATTGAATACAATGGTTTGTTTTATTAGCCGTGTGGGGAATACGGTGCAAGAGATCAAAGAGTTTATTCCAGGACGGAATCCAGAAGCACATTCAGTGCTTGATTAAATGCAGAGAAATTATGAAAGGTCATGTAAAAATGACCTTAATAAAAATTCTGTCTATCGATGAGTTTTTCTACTTCTTTAGTGCCCTTACTTTTTGACTTACCCTCATGTATATATGTATATATATATATATATATATATATATATATATATATATATATATATATATATAGGGAGATGCAAAAAGAAGGAAAGGTTTGAAAACATTAATATTTTTTTTTCTTTTGTAATATTTTCAACTTGTTTTATTTTCCAAAATATAGTATAAGGATGAGGAATTTTTCCTGATTACGCACGAAAAATGACATCATTGATGTCATTTTGTGTAAAAATGACATCTGTTCACGAAGCCATTTAAATTGAAATGAGCCTCATCACTCTATTGTGAATAAAATCATTATTTTCTTCTGCTGGTACGGAAAAACGAATTGCATAATTGTGGTGATGCTGATAATCAGTTAATTTTAGCTGCACTTTATATGGGAACGTTCTTAATGTAGCCAAATCCTTTGCACTGACCTCCGAGATACTCCAAGCTGGATTAAACGTCTTCTGGGTGACATTTCAGGACTTTGCTCAATACTTTCTTGTACACTTTTCCTCAGCTAGAGCCGAACGATGTCTTCTAGATCCTGGACGGTTACTAACTGCATCTTGTTGTCGAAAATGTGTAACCAAGCGATTAATCATTAACTCCGATGGTCTTGTTCGAACATTAAAATAACGACGATATGATCGTTGCATCAAAATAATTGAACGCTGATTTTCGAAATGAAATTCAATTATTTTGATACGTTGTTTCGTCATGTACCTTTCTATAATAGATTCCCAAGGTTTTATTTATAAGGTTCTGAAAAGAAGAGAAAAATAACATAAGTAGTAAACAAAAAAAAATATTAACTATTCAAACCCCTTTGTTCTTTTTACGCTACTGTGCATATGGACAATATTTTTATATATTTAAAACTGTTACAGGGATGCTGCGCAGTCATATTTCTGCTTTAATGAATTATAATTATTCTTTTTGTTCTATTCTGTTTTTTTGAGGTTATATATATATTTAATTTGTCCTTTCTATGCTCATCTCGTAGCATCCGAATTTTATCTCTTAAAGAATCATAATAAAACAAGTATTTCTCAGTATTGTTGCAATTGTTCACAAAATGAATAAATTTGAAATTCAAAAAGCACATTTATATAAAAGTATACGAGATGCAAAAAACTGAATATAAAATTTATCCATTATATTGTTCATATAATCTTCTTGGTAAATTATGCATTTTCGAGGTAAAAAAAAATACTGTCTATTGTTGAGTGCCACGCGAAACACTGTTCGGGGGTCATTATTTATTTACGTCATCGAGATCGAAAATACTTATCTGTTTTTAATGGATTCGTCGAATTTAGTAACATATTTATGTGTAATTTACAATAACGAAAGTAAAACAACGTGCACTTAATAGATGTTCACGAATATTCTTCGCCATTGGATATATGCGTGTGCGGATGACGTATTTAAAGAACAGTTAGATTTTCTTTTATAATACTTAATTTCTTGTAGTGAAAAACGTAAATTGTTTTTATAGATAGTTAATAGAAGACGAGAACGGATACTTAGTAAAATTTACTGTTTTGGAATAATTCTAGAGACATTTTTGCACGTTTTATATTTTTTACTTTAAAAATGTACACTTGGTGAATGAATGAAATGTTATTTATAATAAAAAAAGTATATTTCTGAATATTGTTAATTTGGCAACCCTTGAAAAACTGAATAATACACTTTTTTTGATATATACTGTGAAACTGAGTTAGTATTACCCTAAAATTATTTTTCGAATTGATCTGACATGATCTTAATTAACGTGTGAACTGACCTTATGATCTTGTTACTTCCTCATCTAATCAGACCTGATCAAACAGAAGAAGATAGAAGAATTCTCTTTTGAATAATTGTTGCCTAAGAATTGCTTGTTGAATAACTGTCTTTAAAATAATTAGGGGGCTCTGACCTCTAATGTGACTTTTTATTTTCAAATACATAAAACTTGTACATTAACACCGTTTGATACGCATTAGCTTATCGGTCATATAACTGAGTTTTTTTAGTAGACCTATTGGAACATATTTTATTCTTTCTTTACAGGAAATGCACTAACAATTTTCATTCGTCAGTAAAGTATCTTCTTCTCTTTGACCTTTAACTGTTGCTTTTTTTTTGACTGTTTTCAGTTGTTTATACATTTAGTGATGTTGTTCTCTTTCTTGTTTCTATTTTGTTTTAATTCTGATTTTTGTATATACTTAAAACTAGAACTTGAACTATAGTTGTATTTTTTTACTGTTTTACTTTGGACAACTTTATTTTTGTAATAAGGGACGAATGTATATTAGAGTTGCCATATGTAGTATAGATTCTAGTGTTATACGTATTATATTAATAATTGTGAGGAATTCAAAACAACTAATAAAAGAATATTTGATATTAACATTTGCAAAAATTTTCGTGAAAATAAACAAAAAACTATTACGTCAAGCATATATTTATGAACGACTTGGTAATTATGAGAAAAAAGTGAAATGATTTACTTTTTCGTATTTGCTTAATTTGCCGCGAGCAATTTTTCAAATATTCTTATTAACATTTGTTGCTTTGATTTTTAAATGATATTTACACAGTCTGCCATCATTGTAGCCTTCGAGGATATAATGGGTGTTTTCTGACGTCAATGACGATATTTTCGTTGTATAATTGGTAATCAAGTATCCACAATTTGTACTTTTTCAACATTTCTGAGAATATAATATTTACGTACATATAATTTACTATTCAGTAGTTTCCGCTGATTTATAGTAAATCATTTATAAAATAGACACTTGTAATTTTCTCTTTTTAGACAAAGATATTCTTAAAGGGAAACACCTGTGAATTATTTTTATAAAAAAGTTAATCAAATTTTAATTCGATGTAGTTTTTTGTCGATTTTTTTATTATAAAAGGGATATTTGTTTCACTGTTAGCTTGAAATGATTCCACTTCTTATTTTTAACAAGTAATCAGTCGATAAAAATCATTTTTTCATATTTATTTGGTAACGGCGGTTTATTAGGCAGTAGTCCTTTTTCTCTGCCATATTAGGTCAGTTTTTATGCTTATGTGTATTAAATATGTAGGCGCTCTTGTTATTTTTTTATAAACATCATGATTTTCTTCTGAAACGTGCATTTAAGTTGCCATTTCAATATGAACAGCAGTAAAGTGCCATAAAAAGTAAATATTGATAATCAGTCAAATAGTACATCTTATATCATTGATTTTGAGTGAAGAAAGTGCAACGTATGGAATAGAAAAAATAAATATATTACATGGTGAGAATGTTATCAGTATAAAGAATATTCAGAAATATTTTTAAAGATACAGAGATGAAGAAAAAAGTGTAGATAATGAATCTTGTTTCGCATGTGCCGTTGAATTCAACATTGACGATCTGGCTGTTACTGTGAATGTAGAGTCAGAATTATCGATGAATAAAATTACAGAAAACTTCAATTTACCCCCTAAAACAGTATTTAATTATCTACAAGAGATAAGTATGGTACCCAAGTTTAGAAAGTGGGCGTCATTTGAGTTATGATTAGATATTAATCGTTAAGATGAATACAAATCTTCACTTATTTTTTTTAATTCGTGGTCTTCAAGAGTTTCATACTCAAATCATGGTAAATAATGAAACATGGATACTCTATCATATTATTATAAAAAAATAGGGCATAGATAAGGTTAAAAAGCTGAATTCAACAGAAAAAGGGGGGAATGTATTCAAAAAAGATATTGTGGTTTGTTAGGATACGTGCGATGTTTATTTGAACTGTAAAAGGGTAATCAAACAATAAATGTGGATATCTGTTGGCGACAAATTTTTTAAACGATACTCAAAATTAATTGAAAGAAGCCCATGATTAATGAGTCCGATAACTGATATTACCTAAACAATACTTTAGAAAATTAGGGAGTTCAATCGAGAACTGATATTTTATCTAGATTATTCATAAGATCCTGCTTCAAGCGATTATCATATTTTAGAGTCAACAAGCTGGGAAAAATCAGTATTAAAGACATAATCGAAAGAGCAATTTCATAATAAAATTAAAATCTTTTAAAACAAATGAAATAAAGTAATTAATAGTCAAATGGCAATGAACTTTTGACAATGAAAGAATAGTTATGAATGATTAAAAAAACTGTTTTATCCTACATTCTTGCAAAATTGGTTAAAAATAACCATGAACTTATAGACTGACCTGATACAGAAGTAATGCATTATCACATTTCAACAAAAATACACATCATTAATTTATTTATTTTTTTAACTAAATTAATATAAATTGTGCATATAAGATATAAAATTTAAATGTGGGTTAGCTTCTTATTTGACAAGTTTAATTTTAAATAATTTTTTTTCGTTTTTTGTTTCTCGTTTTAATAAGCAATTATTATTTTTTTAAATATAAATATTGGTTAAAACTATTTTGAATTATAAACTATTGTAAATATTTTTACATATTTCATCCATGTAGACACATAGATACACACACACACACACACATATATATATATATATATATATATATATATATATATATATATATATATATATATATATATATATATATATATATATACACACACACACACACACACATAATATGTATGTACGTAATTAGGACAGTGTAGACAACATGTCATTTATTATGAAAATGTTAAAATTCCTCAATCCGTAATAAATTCACAAATTAAGATACGCCTATTAATACATAATAAATCTCGAATGTTGTTTACTGAATTTTGGGACAGTATCACGTTTGGTAGCGAAATATATTAGAAGATACTTCGTAACACGTTGAAAATGTCATGCAAAGGTAGATGGCAGAGGAAAGTTTTCTCAAGGTGTTCTGCTTGATGGTAATTTTAAACTGTGTATTATATATATATACACATATATATATATATACACATATACATATATACACATATACATATATATATATACACATATACATATATATATATATATATATATATATATATATACACATATACATATATACACATATACATATATATATATATTTTCGTTGAAGTTATGTACTGTTTGGATTTGAGATGCTTAGTTAATTATTTTACTTCCTTGAGTTAGTATCGTCATTTAGTCGAATGTTTGATTATATTTTAGAGACCTTCGTCTATATGATTTTGCAAGTTTGACGATTAGGAAAGATATATTCAGGTTTGTGTATTTCAAAGCATTAATATTAATGTATATATCGAAAAAGTATTCAGTTTATTGGTGTTTTAATAATTGTCGTGGCTGAGATACACATTTTAATATAATATTGTTTCTTCATTCACAAGATCATTACAATTAAGTTCAATATTCTCATAAAATATTATGATGACTAATACATATGGATTTGCTAGAATATAAATACAGGATAATATAAATAAAAGTCTTGAGGTGAATATACTTAAGTAGCTAGTTAGATGAACTCTAGATGTTAGATCGCAGACAAAATTTCAATATAATTTTATTAATGTATTATGTATACAAGTTAATTCTGTATCTTTTTCTTAGAAAATGAATGTTTACGGAAAAACAGGATATATTTTAGTCTTAAAAATATCCACCATTATTTTATTTAACTTTGTTCCATCTGTCGTGTAACTGACGAATCGTTTGTCGAAAAAAAGATGGCGGCTTTGGGTCGATGAAATCGTAATGCATTTTCGGACCTCTTCCACTGTTTGAGCATTTTTTTACATATTTTATGCATCACAACACTTTCCCCTAAAGCTAAACAAATCATTCCTGCAAGCTTCGACAGATTTTTTTTTCATTTGGAATGCGAAAAGTATGCAATGCCTAATAACTGCTTTTTGGACGCTATCATGTTTACTACTGTTTTGTGAGGTTATGCCAACTACTTGGCCAAGGTATATAATGTTTAAATGTTAAGATTGTCACTTAAAAATCACATAAAAAAATGGAGTTATGATTGATTCAATTTAAAGTCACAAAAGTAATTTTTACAACTAATAGTATTCAGCTATGTAAAAAGTTTATAAAACTATATTAAATAAAGTTTATATTCGATTTTGGAAACCCTAGTAGATCATTAGATATTTAGATTAAAATCGTCAACATTGAAATGTATTTTAGATTAAAGAAAAATCTCTAACATGGCACTTTGTAAACCACTTTTAAACCAAATCAATTATTGAACATTTTTATCAGAAGAAGAATGTGATGTGCTAAAAATTGTTTCGTGAAAGAAATAGTAAAACTTAATATTATAATTGTATGTGGTTATACCTGTGATCCCTTTAATACGTTACACTAGTGGTTTTCTTCCTTTTGGATTATCTGAGTATTTCTTCTCCACTAGGAACGTGTGTGCCATTCTTGAATAGATATTAAAGACTTAGTAAATGGGAAACGTAGATGTTACAAAAACTTATAGTGGAGAACATCCAAATGATCCAAAAGAACTAAGACCACCAACAACGTATTGTTTATTTTTTTATGAGAGGAAATGTATTGTTATTACAACACATAATTAAACAACTATTATAAGGCAAAACAGAAATTAAAAATCATAGAACCCAAATGAACCGTAAATTAATTGTACGTCGCAATTTTCCTAGTTGTGATCTTGTTGGTTATTCATTTTTAAATTGAAGCGTAACAATAAAGAAAATCAATACATAAACGAAATCACACTTAAATAGCGGTGTATATATTTTGATTTTCCACTTATTTTTTTATTTATTTATATAAAACATTACACTTTTGAATGATAAAAGATAAATAAAATGATGATTTCAATTCAATATTAAAAATATAGCATTCTGTATCTCCAATATTAAAAATATATATAATTATTCTAGCAAGTAGAAATAAAGAAACAAGTAAAATGTATAAAAAGATATCTTTATAAAAAATGGTTTATTGTTATTTATTGTTATAATTATTACTTTTATCAAAGTATTTGTGAAAATATGAATATATTTTTTTGATAAACACATAGAAAACAGTTTTTTTTTAGAAAATGAATAAAGAGAGGGTAATAAATGTTTTTTAGAATAAATTTTATTATGTTAATTAGATGGGTATAAGTTTTCGTATCAAAAAAATCTTGTATGATAGCCTAGTTAATATTTGTTTGTTAGTAAATATTGACACATTAATTAGAACATAACCAATTAAGAAAATTGCTTGATATGAATTACACATAATTGTTTTTTTAAATGTCATATTAAAAATAGAATAGATAAAGAATATAATGGTTTTATGTGTGTATTCATATTACTAATTCATATAAAGAAGTAAAGTAATCATTATTATTAATTAAAAAGTTTAATATAAAAAGATATTAATGTCATTGATTAATTTACAGTGCTATTAGAAAATTATATAGTAATCTGACCCGATGTCTTCATATTTTATTAATGTAAAGTTAATGATTTTTTTTATTTATAGAAAAATATTGTCATTACTGTATAGTTAATATATGAACAATTTTTATTTGAAATAAGATATGGCTTGTTCCTTTTTTCATAGAAAAAAGTAATCCCCAGAATATTATTTGCCGACAGAGTACAAAGAAACTTGGAAAATTAAGTAAACTGGAAAGTAAATTGAAATTCATAGCATAAGACGCTTATTATATTTTCGCTTGTGTTTTTAATAATGTGTGTTTTGTACTTTTCATTTCATTTAATTAATTCATAAATTTAATTTCGTATATATATATATATATATATATATATAAATTATTTCTGACATATTTCTTCTTTTTCATTAAGAGAAAAAAAATCATTTTATTTCTTTTAATTATAATAACATTTTTCTTTTACATTTTATTTTAAACTTAAAGTTCTTTGTTAATTGTTTGAAAATATTTAAGAAAAATACTTATAAACATGTATTTTTTTTAATTAAATAAAAGTAATAAAACAAATTATGACTTAGTTACACGTATAAACAGGCATAGTTAGTTGAAATGCTTGAAGGTTAATAATATGGTATGTGTTTCTGTAATATTGTTTTGGTATTGTGACTATTGGCTTGACAAAAATTTTTCACTCAATCGGCATTTTTTTTATCACAAATGTGTAATAATTGATTATTGATCATTTTTGATTGTTACTTATGAACAATTCGGCGACGTTGCCATTACCAATAGAGCGTTAAACCACCGAAAGAAATCAGACCATGTATAGAATATCCATTTTTTTTACTTGCTCGTTTTTGTTTACTTGTAAATAAATTATCGAAAATATAACACACATTAATAATTTTTGATACAAGTTGTAAAAATATATGTTGAAAAATTAAAGAGTCTTACAGAAAAGCTTCAAACCTTTTGATTTGAAATAAGTTGTAAAGTGAAAATGGTGTTTTAACATTATTATCAATTTATATAATTCCTCTCACCCCTCTATATATACACAGGTGTGGGTTAAAAAGTTTCCGACCTAGGAAGGAAAACGTCAAAATATTGTATAAAAAATGATTTTATATTTCGACGTAGTTTCCTTGTAACTCAATACGCGTATTTCAGCGATATTCAAGAGCCTTTATGCCATCCTTATAGGTCGATTCGTCCAAATATCCAAAATAGGCGATGGTGGCGGAAGTCACTTCGAAATCTGTCGCATACTTTTTACCACCGTGAAACTTTTTCAGATTCGGAAACAAACTAAAATCCGACGGGGTCAAATCTGGAGAAGAACTTGTTGGTACAGTGATCAAGTAAGTTGACGTAGTACACTTCATTTATTGTTTTATCTTTTTCGAGATAATTGACCAAAAGAATTCCTTTCGCATCCCAAAATACTGACGCCATAACTTTTTTGGCCGATGAAACTGCTTTTGCCTTCTTCGAAGCTAGTTCGCCTCTCGCTGTTCATTATTTTGATTGTTGTTTGGTCTTCGGAGTGTAATAGTGAATTTAAGTCTTCTCCATGGTAATGAATCGACGTAAAAATTCTGTTGGATTGCACTTAAACAGCACCAAACACAACTCGGTGATGGTCATGCGATTGAGTTGTTGCTCTGGTGTAAGCAATCACAGTCCCATAGTACGGATAGCTTTCTCATGGTCAAAACTTCGCATAAAGTGTGATGTACTTATTCTTTCGATATGTCCACGGCCTCAGTTATATCGACCAATTTCAGTCGACGGCCGATCGATTCAATTTTATATACTTTTTGGACCATTTCCTCAGAAGTATCCGTTTTTGGTCTACCCGAACGTTGTGCATCCTCAGTGCTCGTACAACCACGTTTAAAGTCCGCGACCCGTGTTTTAACTGTTGCAAACAGTTGAGCAGACTCGTCTAAAGTAGAGTCCATCTCAGATTTTATTTCGATTTGGGATAACCGAAGTATTTTATCATTGCACGTACATCGATTTTTTCCATTGTTTGCAAAACGGAAAACTTCTTCACTTTGACAGACTGTCAGATCCAAAGTATTTTACATAACTTTATGAAACCTCAAAGTTCAATTAATGAAGGATGACACTGCACAAAATCATAAACAATTCATGACAATTTACGCCATCTGTTTAATCTATCGACTAGGCCGGAAACTTTTCATCATACTCTTGTGTATATATATATATATATATATATATATATATATATATATATATATATATGTTACATGTTTTTTTTTTACCCATGATCACTTTGATACATTGTCCTGATGGTCTTCGTTCTTTTGGATCACTTAAATGTCTATTCTTCACAACTAATTCCTGTACGTGTGCTATCGTCAAGTAAATGGTGAAGACTGATTTATCTTCAATTTATATACGTTTTAAATGAAGCGTGGTTTATAATTTAAGACTATAAAATATCGAGTTGCTGTGTTTATGTATATTTATTTATTCACTTAATGTGTTATTTTTATTGTCATACATTTCAACGTTTTCAAGAATATTTCAGATTGTTTACATAAATAATACAATGAAAGTAATAACAAATGAGAAATAATAACAATGGAACTGATAATAGTAAGGAAATAAAATTAATCATTCTTGAAAACCTTGAAATGTATAAAAAATACTTTAAATGAACAAATAGCGACGGAATATTCTATAGTCCAAAATTATAAACCGAACCTCATGTAAAGATGTAAATTGGATTTAAAGTTAGTTTTCAACATCTATCTGATGATGGCACATGTGCAGAAATTAGTAGTGGAGAATAGACTTAGTTAATCCAAAAAGATGAAGACCGGCAAGAAAACATATTTAGCTGTCTATCTGTATTTATCTATTTATATCTATCTATTTATATTTATATATATATATATATATATATATATATATATATATATATATATATATATTACTATGCATATATCGTCTTTAATTACTTACTAAATCCATACGCATGTTCAACGTGCAATTGATACCTATTGTAAACATAGAGCGACATATTTAAGGTATTCCAAGTTGAATGAACTCGGACATGAAAGTTCATTGCATTCGCACACTGTGTTGTGGACACTTTTTCTTGTGAAACATCTGTAAAAATTCACTGAAATTCTCGAACGTACCAATCAACGTTACACGCCAATGAATGTTTAATTATTGTTATGACGTCATGTAACATATCGGTTTTGTGTAAGCGACCTCGTCATTATTTTTTTCGCGTGAAAAACTGTACTTATCTCATTTGTTACAGATCGCTAATTAGTTTATTCGGTCCGTGATTCTAAGGTTATTCGTTTTACAGAATCTTACACCATATGTTTCAATATATTTTTTTACGAAAGAATTACAGTCCGTTTGTTCACGTAGCCGATACGTATTGATAGATTTAAACGTTCATTGATGTTTTTTTTTATAAAATATTAGGTGTAAAAAATAATTCGGTGCCTTTAAATTGATTCAGTCATAACTCTGTTTTAAATTAAAATATTTTCTCGTCATTTTAGAATTTTGAAGTGTCAACCTTCACATTTAAAAACATATATCTTGGCCAAACAAATGGCATAACCTCACAAAACAGTAGTAGTGAACACGACGGCGTCCGAAAAACTGCTTATTGGGCATTGCATGTTTTTTGCATTTCAGTTGAAAAAAATGTTTCCGAAGCCCCAGGAACAATTTATTCAACTTTGGGCGAAGGTCTTGTAACGCATAAAACATACAAGAAATTCTTGTATATGTAACAGTGCAAGAGGTCCGAAAATACATTACGAATTCATCGACTCAAAACTTCTATCTTTTTTTCGACAATGGATTCGTCAGTTACCTGATAAATGGAGCAAAGTTACACAAAATAACAGGGGATATTTCGAGGGTTGAAATGTATTCTGTTTTTCCGTAAACATTCCTTTTCTATAAAAAAGGCATCGAATTAGTTTGCACACCTAATATGTATTAGTTTGATGAAAAATTCGTTCATGTTTTAAGGAAAAATCATTTTTTATTTAAAAAAATATTCACTAATAAAGTATCGTAATTTTATGTGACGTTAGTCTATTTTTCAGGTAATTTTATAAAATTATTACATAAATAACTATACTGGAATTTGAAATTCTTCTATGTGCAATGTCGATAGTGAATTCTCGTAGACAACAAACCCTATTTTTAAGAACAAGTTTGTTTATATTATTCTGGAAGTGAAATAGCATAAAATGGTGAATATATACCTTATTTTGTGCATTTTAAAAACTCAGTTACTTGGGTATAAATGAAACAATTTTATCAATTTTATACTTCAAAGACGAGTTGAACTGTCATCTTGCAAAATAATGGGTTGGTTTCGTTTAGAATGAATTTATTAACTGTTCTTATAAGGCCATATTCATTTATAGAAAAAAACGAATGAATTGTTTGATGTAAATTCTTAGAACAGTCTACCAACTAAATCGAACTTTGTATTGTTATATCCACGTATAATTCATAATCTAAAGTAAAAACGTACGAGAAAAGTCAGTAATTAAAACATGTACTTGTGTATGTTATATCAGATATTCAAATTATTTCGGCTGTATTTAAAAATTTAATTTTGACAAGTGTTAAAGTAGATATTAACATGTTAAACTCATATTTCACAATAACAGAACAATTAAGTTTAATTAAATTTTCATATAATCAAAATGTAATTTAATATGTTTATTAAAATTATTTATAATTAAAGTTTACTGTTATTCATATGTAATATTAAATACATTTTAACATGCATGTGAAGATAAATTTTAAACATTGTTTTAAAACGTTATTCGCTTAAACTTTTTACATATTTAACAAAAGGTGTACTTTGAAAATACATTTATTGATGTTGAGAATGAAAATTATAAAAATGTTTGTATGCATATTTACACACACACACACACACACACACACACACATATATATATATATATATATATATATATATATATATATATATATATATATATATTGTGAACATTTCATTACACGAAAATTATAAATTCAGTTCAAATATTAGTCTTTTTATTACTTAGAATAAAATGTTTGTAGCTGTATGATACATCGAGTGTTATTTCATTCTAGTTTTCAATTTAGTCAATACTGAAAGGGAAAAAATTCTCTTGCGACCTATTTCTTTTACGTGACAGTGTCAGTAACATTTTAGCGTCTCTCGAATGTGGTTTCGGTACTAAAACATAACTTTCACTTAAAACAAATTAAAATTTGGTCGTTTCTTGAAGAAATCATACAATAAATGAACTCGGTTGATGATAAACTTCATTAAAGTTTTATATACAAATTTTGAACTTATGAAATTCGAAAAAATTATTAATGATGTTTTATTAGTAATGTTTTGTAGAAAAAAGATAATAATTTTATTATTAAAACGTCCAGTGTTTTTGTACATTACTTAATTTAAATGTTTATACTTAAAGATTAAAAATTGATGTAATCGTTTAGAAAAAGAAATATAAAATTATAAATTGAATTAAAATAAATTCGTATTGAAAAGATGTTTTCTAATTTTCATTTGTACAATTTACAAATAGATTTTTTCCTATTCTCTTTTACAATATAATCCTCGTGTTTGGTTTCGAATTTTTTGTTAGCTAATTGCAGAACTGTTCTTAATCAAATAGAGGTCAGTAAATGATTTTTTAATGTAATTGTTGTTGGAAAGGTCGTCACACAAAATTGGCCTGATGGCTGTACTTGACAACCTGTGATAAATATAGAGTGATTCAATTTGGCTTCCACATGAAAACATTAAAAAAATCGCAAAAGTAATATGATTTTTTTTTTAATTTTTACTATTTTGTTAATACTTTCATGCGGAAGCCTAAATTGAATCACTTTTTACAAGAAATTTTATAATTATAATAGAACAAGTACAAAGAAGAACTTGAAATATTTGTATGCAAAAATCTGTTTTTTTAAGAAAAAAATTTTAACAGTTCAAAGATTTTATTGTAATTGTGCAATTTATACACAGAAAAAATATTATTTGACCAACTAATTTTCTATTAACATGTCAATGAACTGATAAGATGGTCAAAATGGTACTTTACAACTTTTTCGATTTCCTTAATTTTAATTCAGGTAATTTTTATTTTTTCCAGACAAACAAATGTTTAAAATATTATTTTAGTTTTATTGATTTTAAAACTTACTTTTCGGCTGCGTTCTTGTGATTCTTCATTCTAATATATATATATATATATATATATATATATATATATATATATATATATATATATATATATATATATATATATATATATAATAGGAAGAGGGGAGAGAGGATTATATGTTTATGAACGTAATATAAAGAAAGATGTTAAAAAATGTTAAAAGCCGACAAGAAGAAAATGTATGCAAATTCTATATAATAAATTATGGAAAATTTCAAATTTATTTAAGCGATGATCTAAAAGGTCTCTCAATATTTACACGTTTGCCATTTTTAACTTATTCATAGATCTATACTTCAAGTTGTGTGTTGATAAATTTTAATTATGAATTTAAATTTATGTATAAATTTTACATTCTTCAAATCGTATAATAAATTAATCGTACGAGTTTTAATATGTGTAGATAAGTACAAAATATAATAATTAATCGACAACTTGATTTCGTACTCAGTTTTATTAACAGTACATTTTATTCTATAAAAAAATAATATTTCTGAAAAATATAAATTTTGTTGTATAAAATTTTTAATTGTTTTTTTTTTTTAAAAAAGGTTAGTATATAAGAATCGAAGTATAAATAATTGAGAAATAATTGATGTGTTCAGATGAAGCAATTTCTATTAATATCTTTAAAAGCTGTATCATTGATTCTATTTTAATTTCGACTGTACAAAGTTTACACGTTTTAATTGAAAAATAAACCGATTAAAAATAATACTTGTTACTAGAATAGAGGTATAAATACATTTTTTTCGAATTTTGTTAAGGACGTACGAATTGAAAGGTAAATTGTCATTAAAAATAGTGTTAAACATTTATGAAGTTTGTTCATTAAATCAGATATCATATAATCTTATTTAATACATAAGATTCGTGCATATAAAACTTATGAAAAAAAGATTAAATTGCTTAAAATGATAGCTGTATACATTAAATTATTTTCAAGGATTTTTATTTTGTTGTATATGTGCTTCAACGATACACGAGAACTGGTTTTCAATGCTACAGTATTTATATCCTATAAATATTACATTTATTATTTATAGATGACTATAATAAATTTCTGTTGTTGAAAAGTATAAAATGTGTCCATACTGAATTTAAAATTCTATTTATTTGAATCAACTACATACTATGTTATACATAAGTGATTATGTTATTTTTAAATCAAAAGTAGACACTGGATTGACGCGAGGAGAACATTTTAACTGTAAACATATTTATAAAAAGTATCGTTCTTTAAGTACATAGAATATATATTGCTTGAAATCATTGTTTTTAGTCTTATTTATATTATCATTTTAATATTATTGTTGTCTGTTGCATATGATTTTTTATCAGTGTATCTTTCTATGTACAGCTTCTGATGAGATTATTGTAAATATTTTGTAAAATTGTGTTTTGTATCAAGTTATTTAGATGTTATGTATTTACTCTTTACTATCTTTATAATCCACTGTAGAATAAAGGCTTCATATAATTTAGATATGAAGAAACAATTACTGTTTTATACAAATTTCTATTGCATTTTATATTTTTATTCCGCCTATAACTGTTAAAACCCGAGAGTTATCTATAAAGTTGGCTAGTACGCTCATTGCGACATCTGTTCGATTACTTTTTAAACAAACCTCATATATTCTTTTTTATAAAACAAACAAAATAGGAAATATTAAATTGTCATTCATAAACTACATTATTTATTCCTTTTCTGCTTTTTTAAATGAAAGAACTACCAAAAAATAAATAATTTCAATCATATAATTATATATATATATATATATATATATATATATATATATATATATATATATATATATATATGTAGTTAGTTAGAGAGAGATATTCTTTAGAATTGGTGAGGATTTTTTTTATAAAAATGGTATTTACTTTGCAATGACATTTGATCAAACTGCTTTTTTTTTTAATTTTTATATTTTTAGTGCCGTTATTTTATGTATGATTTTGTAGCATTTGAACTGTTGATATTTTAAACTTTTTGATATTTTAAGTTGGCAATACAGAAAATAGTATATTTTTAATTTTAACAAGATAAAATTATACACAATTCGTTTATTTTCTTCATAGTTCAATATTAAATATTTCATTTCGTTCTGTGTATAAACAATAAACGTCCATATGCACTACGTTTTTGCAATATTTTTTTTACTATACAGCTGTGTTTGTTGCCAGTCTGTAAATGTTTGCACATTATTTGAGGCCATACATGCAGTTTGTCATATCGCGTTGACATCTAATGTCATTTGTTTAGTGTTGCTGTATTTCCATTTTATTGTTAGTTTTTTATTTGCAGATTGTAAATTTATTATAGTACGCAACCATTCATTCTTAAGTTTTTTTAAAAAAAGAAAAAAGAATAATGGCTAGCAGACTTCAAGTCATATAGAACAGTTGTTCAATCATTCATGTTAAGTTTTTTCTGTATATTCATTTTTATTTTATATTCATTTTTAAATGGATGTTACTATTAGTATTTTTTGTATCACCAGTAACAATATGTATTATTTAGTACATTTTATGCATATATATATATATCCGTAATAATAATAATAATTGTTGATTAAAATTCAACAGAAAACTTAGTAAAGATGATTGATTTGTACTTTTAGTATAAATTGACTTAAAAAAATCATAATAAACAGGCTATTTTTTTTAAGTTAATGTGAAAATACAACAGTTTCTTTTTACTGGTAAAAGACAGTAGTTGTATTATTTTCATATAAAATACGCAAAATTAAATATTCGTGTGAACAAAAATATCATATAATTTAAAATCATAGATTTTGTAATTGTATTCATAGGTAGAAAAATTTATTCAGATTAGTTGTTTCATTGTTCTATTATTTCAGTATTTATA
Organism: Acanthacorydalis orientalis; assembly: GCA_034766995.1. NCBI lineage: Eukaryota > Metazoa > Arthropoda > Insecta > Megaloptera > Corydalidae > Acanthacorydalis > Acanthacorydalis orientalis. The sequence continues at coordinate 42,139,025 of CM068315.1, read as the reverse complement.
AGTTATTAGAGGTTATTTTACAAATACAAAAGGTTCTCATAAATTTATTTTGTACGTACCGAATCTGAATAGTGGAAAACAGGACGAAGACAATCAGGATAACATAAAAAAAATGCAAATTAATTTTGTAAATTTGTTTGAAATTATACAATTGATTAAGTTTACACTGATTTTTTGTTAATTTATTATTTATTATGATTATTATGAGAACTTATTTGTAAAATACGTTGTGCGAATTTAAATAGAATTCACTGTGCGTATATATGAATTATTTCATTCTGTTAGTTCGGACAGGTCTCTTACAAGAATTCGACAAACTGGTACTGAATTATTAATGTATTTTTTACAATCGACTACGGTCTTTGCATTCGACATTCTTTAATTTGCTGGCGACTTTTCGCCACGACATGTCACTGTTCAGAACCTGTATTTAAATTTCAAACCCAATCTTTACGTTATAAACATTTTAAATTGTTGTTAATCGTATTTGTTCGAGTAAGAATAATTATCGATTTTTTTAGATAAGAGAACGAATAGGCGAGAAAATAAAAAAATAAAAAAGAATATAATTCGCCGACCGATTTATATTGTACCGGTAATTCGTTTCGTATATTACATTCATATTTAAATAAGTGACAAATAAAGCAATTAAACGTAAAGAAATGATATTAAATGATTACAAGTAGAGACAAGAGATGAAATGATATTTAAATAGAGATAAAAGACCACAATTACCACCTTTCAAATGTTAGTGCTATGAGTTAAATATTTGTTATATTTTTGTATAACGTATTTTATATAAGAATATTCAGGATTTTATGCAAGAACATTCTAAACATTAGTTAAAAATTCTAATGAAAGACAATGTAAATGCTTTAACTTGTTACCTATTCTTCATTATTAAATGTGTTCAAAAGTTATTATTTGATGGTGAAAGTATTAGAATTAATATTATTTTATTTTTCTTTATCAGTTGCGTCATGTTTGGGTTTTATTTGATTAAAACTGTATCACACATGATATATAAAAAATAATTTACATTGAGTTTGTATGTTTATAATGAAAAAGATAAGAAAAATTCCAACGGAAAAATAAACAATGGATTTTCTGTAAGCTTTAATATTTATACAAAATTTAGATATGAAATACTTGTGTAACTTACTGTAAATTGTTTATATTCAAATTTAAAAAAATAGAAAAATTTGCTCTCTAACTTCCTCTCTTATCATTTGTATTTAAATAAAAGTAATATATGAAAAAAGTTAATTTTTCGAAAAATAAATTAATCAGTTTTAGATGACTGTATAAACCATTATTTAGTCATAATGCAGTTTTGGCATTGCGAATAAATTCGCTTTCAACAAATAAGTTATTCTTTCATCCTACAGATCACAAATTTGTGATCACTTTTGTTCGTTTTCTTTATCTCATATTTTTATTTTTCGTCAATCAAAGATATCCGATAAATGATGAATAATCATTTATTGAATACATTTATCTTTTACTGATCAAAATATGTAAAAAATAATTAATAACAATTTATTTGAACAATTTCATTTTCATATAATGTACAATATATGATTGGTAATCATTCATTGATCATTTTTTGTAAAATAGATTTTATAAAATTTTAATAGTCGATGAATTATTTTATAAAATTCTTAAAAATATATTTTATTTAAAGAAAGACGAAACTAAATTGTAGACTTGAGATATTGCCATCGACATACGAAGATTAAAAGAAGTAGAATTTAGACAAGTTATGAAATTGTGGGCAAATTCACTTTCTCGAATTAACTTTTTCGTCCCAAACCACAAAAAATTTGATTAAATATTTCCGTAAATAATTATTCATCATTTTTGATTATTGTTTATGCATATTTCAGTGACGATCCCATCATATAAAAATCGTAAATCTTCTTTACAATCTTTGCATTTCTTTCAAATATATTTTTTATAGAATGGTTTTTTGAGAATGACACGGCATCATCATAGAACTACGCATAAACAACAATTAAAAATGATCAATAATTATTAGACATTTTTGATTATGACATTTGTTTGTGATTTAAAAAAACAATCCATTTGCGAAACTTTATTATTAAATCATTTCAAATGTAAAAACAAAAAGAAATGTTATCAATATAAAGTACACTGAAAACATTCAACCGGATTTCCTTCTTCGTATTTAAATTACCGTTGCTTTGTCTTTCAACAAACGTGACCCAGCAACGTGTAAAAATAAAGAGCTCTCTACTGAACATTGATTATACCAATTGTTGTTCTTCTAGTAATTCTTATATAACGTAAATGCTATTTATAATATATAATTTTTTCTATTAATTTTATAATAATTAAATCAGTAATTAATGGAACTTCTCCGGAATCCAGTGATTAGTTTCATAAAATTATACAAAATAAATATAAGAAATATTTGATTTTCTTGCCCAAATATAGACTTAAATCGTTTTAAATTCTAAGAATATTTCATAAAATGAGTTCTAAGATACTGAAGTAAAAAATAGTATGTTATTTTGAAAAACTTAACAATTATTGAACATTATGCAAATCATTCGAAGATTTTTTCTATAAAGTCTTGTTTGTGTATACATAATATAAACGCATTATATATATATATATATATACAAGTAGGTAATTAAATTTATTTTTTCAAGGAAAATTCTAAATATGTCTTTAAAATATTCTATAAATTGTAGTAGATGTCCTTGTTCTTTTCAAAATAATGTTTATTAAGAAAACAATATGCAAGTATTATAAAGAAATATAAATTTATTGTTGTCGTTTGTGCAAAAATACATAAGATACGATGAAAAATAATGAACATGCGGGAGGTTACATTGATTAAGTAATGACATTCGTAACTACATTTTACAAGATCTTATTATGTGTACAAATAATTTCATTTCAAGAATTTTTGTTTATATATATATATATATACACTTTAAACTTTCAAAATGTAGTTCCATGGCTACAAACAATAGATATATTCATATGGATTCTCCATGAAAAGACTTACTAACAGCATTGTGTTCAATAATGTGGAGCTGTATTTTATGGTTCTTGAAATGTTCAAGTGAAAACCGTTCTTTACTATACCTGTACAATAACGCAAGCGTTCACCCTGCGTGATAAACTTGTAACAAAATTGAGTCTTTAAACGGTTTTACACGATCATTTATGGTACTACAAAATGTGGATTAAATTGGTTATAAAAAGCTGGATTCAAATTAGTCAATACATACATTCATATGGACTCTGCATGAATGGAAGTAAGGACAGGAATGTATTTCCCGTTGTAGAACCACATTTTGCGACGCTTCAGACGCTTGTATGAAACCGCTCATTGATAAAAAAGAAGATGAATTAACCTTCGTATTCCTTGGACATTGTACTAAGTGATTACTACCTTCCTATATATGTTTATATATATATATATATATATGTGTGTGTGTGTGTGTGTACAAATTAATTAGTTGCCTTTTTAATAAAAAATAATGTTTATTTATGGAAAAATGGAATACATTTCAATTCACAAAATATATCTTATTACTTTATATAGTTTTGCTCCATCTGTTGGGGAACTAAGGAATCCCTGTTAGAAAAAAAGATGGTGGCTTTAAGTCGATGAAGTTGTCAATACATTTTCGAACATCATACATTATTTAAAAATGGATATCAGCCAGGTAATGCTGGAGCTATCGGAACAGGTGATAATCTGATGGGATTAATTCCGGTGAATACGCCACTTAAAGAAGAACTTACCAGCTCAACGAACAAATAACATCTTTGGCCCCTTTCGCGATCCTAGACGGAGCGTTGTTGTGCTCCAAAACGACTTGTCTCGTTCCCACGCTAGTGAAAGGTATTTTTCTCTCTAATTCGTCACCCAAACGGATGAGACGTTGGTAACGCTCTGAATTTATAGTCTAACCAGGTTCGAGCAACTCATAATACATCACACACATAATACACCACCAAATACACTAACACTTTTTTTGGCGTGAATAATTGGTTTCGAGGACGATGCCGATGGTTCACGGGGCGTAAACCACGATTTTCGGCGCTTAGGATTGCCGTACAAAACCCATTTTTCATTCCCGGTTATGATTTTATGCAAAAAATCTTTTCTTTTGAATTTTGTGAGCAAGAGCTTAGCCGTATCGCATCTTCTTTCTTTGCGCTTTTTGCGCTTAGCTTATGTGGAATCCATCGATCTAGCTATTGAAGTTTGCTCAGCCCATGTAGATGATAGGAGATTGCGTGCCGAGTAACTCCGAGTTGTTGAGCGAGTTCCTGTTCAGTCTGATCGGAGTTTTCACTTAACAGTTGCTCAATCTTCTCGCTCTAATTTTGTTTCGGTTGTCCGAAACATTTTTGATCGGAAAGAACAAAAACACCCCTCCGAAACCTTTAAACCTTTTTTTGCATATTTTATGCGTCACAACACCTTCCCCCGAAGCTTAAAAAATCAACGCTCATCTTTGGCAGCATTTTTTTCAACTGGACTGCGAAAAGTATGCAACGCTTAATATGTCGCTTTTCGGATACCATTGTATTCAGTACTGTTTTGTGAGGTTATGCCAGCTGCTTTGCTAAGATATATAGTCTTTTTAAAAATTAAAGTTGGAACTTAAAAATCCTAAAACGACAAGAAAATATTTTAATTTAAAACAGAGTTATGATTGATTCAGTTTAAAGGCGTCGAGTTAATTTGTACACCTAATATATATATATATATATATATATATATATATATATATATATATATATATATATATATATATATATATATATATATATATGTGTGTGTTTTTGTGTCTATAATCCTTCTATATAGGTCATTGAAAAATATATTAGTACCTAAGTTATAAAAACCTAATTATTTTTAATGTATATTAAAGTAGTGTGACAAAATAAAAATCTTTGCACGAACAATAGACATCTAATACGATGCACATTAACTATTGTAATATATAATAAAAAAAAAAACTTAGGCATGATCGTTAATGAACATGCACTTTCTTAACAGCCATGAAACTTAAAATTAAACTTGTTAATTAATGTTTGTATCTTGGATGTTGTATACATAAAACTTTAAACAAAAAGCAACCAGGAATTTATAAAGTTATCAAATATTTATTAATGATATGTTAAGAATATTCTATTATCAAATAAGTGTTATTCTGTTTTTCTTCAAAAGTAACATTCTTAACGATTGATATATCTAGAAAAAAATGTGAATTATAAATAGAAACCTAGTAAAACTGATTTACGCACGGATCTCTTAAAATAGTAACTTAAAGATAGTCAGTACCTACAAGGTCAGTAGAAACTGAGTCATGTATGAAGTACGGTAAACAGTTTCAATTTATTATTTTTTTTAAACAGAATATATATATATATATATATATATATATATATATATATATATATATATATATATATATGTTATGTATGTATAACAGAACATAAATTTAATTTTCTACAAATATTTATTGTAAATGAAAAAAGAAGAGTATTTGATTATTTTCATGGCGACAAACATAAAATACAGTTTATTTGTATAAATTAATTAAAAGTAAAACGATCGGCTTGTTGAAACAACACTTTACTGTATTATGTAATTAGAATAATGTTTTTCTCTAGAGATTTACAAAAAAATTGATTATTCAGGTTTTAATAATTATAAAAATTCATATCTGTCACTTCATATGTAATACTTTATTTTTATATAATAATTAAGGTCAATTAAAAAAAACATATGACCTTATACAATGATCACATCCTTCTGTTATACATAGTAATATATATATATATATATATATATATATATATATATATATATATGCATGTATATATATGCATGTATATATGTATGTATGTATGTATGTATGTGTGTGTGTGTCTATGTATGCAAAGTACATCTACATCTTAACCTTGATTGATTCAAAGATTTTTCATTATATATCAGTAAACTATGCACGTACTCGTTACATGCCCTTGGTCACATGTATTTTTTTAATCAGTATATGAAAAAAACTTAGTATGACCCAGTGGCCTAATTTGTCGGTAAAATTTAGATAAACTTCATAAATTTTATAACTTTATTTTTAAGGTGACCTTCTGAGTGCATCCTTTGTTTTTGGAATTTAATCAAGAGGTGCTTGTTTTCAAAATTGTTACAAAAGAGTGTTTAAATTTTTCAACTCAAACACATCAGCGACTTTCCTCAATGATTGATTTGTCTTGTTTGTGTGAATATTGCTATTTTTTACTTGAAATTTAATTGAAAAACGATAAGTTGTTTTAGAAAAAGGAAAGAAAGGAATAGAATGATAGAATTTATTTTAAAACGGATCTGTTATCCATCATGTATGATAACATATTGGTCAATGTTTTCACAAATGAATTTTTCTCTCATGCTATAAACAACACATTTTTTTCTCGGTCAAAAATGTCCAATAGTGATTAGGCACAGACAAATCCTTTCATCAAAATTTTCTTTACCATAACGGTTTGAAGGCGATATCATAAAAATGCGTATAAGTAATAATCAAAAATGATCAGTAGACGTTAAACATTTTTGATCAAAAATTTTTTGGGGGTTTATAAGGCGATAGAATTATTTATTTGTGAACATAAATGTTTCTTTGCAAGTTTGTGTTTTTTTCCACTTCTGCTTATACATTTTTTCTATATTATTTAAAATTCGATTAAAAGTATATATCCAAAATGATAATTTGTTTTAGGATACTTTTTTTTTATTCTGTTTAGTTTTGTTTTTGTTCTAGTTTATATATGTTGTGAATAATAATATAATTTATAAATTCACTTAGTATATAAAAATAAAAGCATGATGATTACGTTATAAAATGATTGTATGAAAGAAGAATTTGTAATACGTGTAAATAATTCTAATAACTGCAATTACTTTAAAATAATTTCTTAACTACTACAAATATACCGATCCATTTTACTAACAGACGAATCTTGTCTATTATAGTTCCATATTATTTCACAATTATTCTACTTATTTTTTTTTTGTATATACAATGATAATACATTTTATCGAGTTTCATAATCCAGTATTTAAAAACAACTCGTGATTGTCTACCTCAAACACTGACCAGCGTTTACAATACACTTCTTGGAATTTTCAGCATAACTGCAGAATAAAATAAAACAATACTAATTTTTTTGACCTTACTAAAAAAATGTGATATTTAACATTTTGTCGTTTTTTGGTCAATTTGTACAGAAGGTATGCTCTTTGTTTATTTTACAAATTATGATCGATACAAATACGTATTTCTAGGAATGGATTTTGACATCTACATCCTTATGAATAAATTCGCAACTAAAAAAAGAAACACGTAAAGGTTGTTCTACCTATTACAGACTCGCAACAAAATTGTTGTTTTGTAGTTGTGAGCAATCATGTGTCTTTAAAAATATTTCAATGGAGCGAGTACACGTGACATGTCGGATGAAAACAGATATACAATGCAAGCGAATAGCTTGTAACCTACCTAGTACAGAGACATGATAAATACATTTATTATTTGAATACATTGAATGTTTTTTTACAATTTTCTAAATCTTTCTATTGTTTATTCTTTGACTAGAGTGTTTGATGTCCGCAAACAATTACAAGATGAAACCATTTTAATTTCACGCCCTTTTCTTTCTTCGTTTTCTAGAGAGTTAATAATTAAGTCGCACAAAACAGAAATTAACGAATGTAATTAGTATGTAGTAGTAATGGATACTTTCAAGTAGTTACCATGGTAAACTACAAGACTTTTCGTCACCATACGGCTATGAGGATGATGGTTTCGGTATCGAAATGCGCATAAGCAACAATCAAAAATGTTTAGTAATCATTTATTGAACATTTTTAATCAGAAAACTTCTTTTATGGTTTCTGGAATGAAAAAAAAATAATTTTCGAGAAACATTTTTTTCATAATTGTTTGTTGAATTCATTTACAATTTAAAATATCTATTTTCTACGTGTTCTTTTTTATTTATAATAAACGAATATTTTCTTAAATACAGTGATCTGATAAGTCTTCAGTCCGATTAAGCCTTTTCATTTTACATAAGATATTTCTGAATAATTAATTCAGAAATATCTCAATATATCTCAATTAATTCAGAATATTATTAATATTATTAATTTTTCAGTTATAATAAATTTATACTGATACTACCATGAGAAACTTCGTATACTTTTTTCGAATGGAAGATCAAAAAATAAAATCGAATAACTAATTATAAAGGATAGTTTTATAGGTTTTCATTATTAAGTACAATTCCATCGTTTTTTACTGTAATATGCAGGTAATATCTCTATAAGACAAAAATGAATAAATATAGCATTACCGGAACAAATTGTTTACTTAAGGTAGAAATCAGAATTTGACTTTAACAATATGTTAAATCTTCATCTCGCTTATCAACATAAAATATATTGTTTCTGAGGTACTATTGAATTTGTAACTATTTTAACTCATTAAAAGATATTATATTTGTTCTTATCAATCTTTTATGTACTAACTACAATTTTCAATATATTTCTAAAACATAATAATTATTCATAAATATTACATTTCGCATTTTCATCCTTACTAGTTTATTCTGTAAGATATTGATGAAAAAATATTTGCATCTCTTAATCTTTCACATATAATTTTCAGAATGAAATTATCAGTCTATATTTATTACATCTATACTTCTTATAACCTTATCCCACCCACTTCTTAAAGACTACTGAATTTCTCCATCTAAAACATTCTATCGAGTTTAAATTGAACGTTTTTATAAACTTGAATAGTAATAACATTTTATTTTCTTTCAAATATTGCTTCATTGTTTTTGACGTATTTTATCGTCAAAATAAGTTAGTCAAGTAAATCAACAAGCATTAACACCCGATAGAGGGCCGTAATTAAACTGCATTGTCCTATATAAAATTCTGAACAAGGCGATACCGTTCTTTACCCGATGGTAAATGGTATTTGCTATTCAAAATCTATTCACGAAGGTCGCATTGAGTTACGCATAGGCCTAATAATACATAGACACATGCAAATAATTCAGACGCCTACAGATCGTTTGGCAATCTGATCAATGTGTCTTAAAAGTATGACGAGTCACCATCATGCGTGAATACTTTAATTGGAATAGCTTGTGGCTGAACAAACACTCATTACATTCACCTCGTTTCAACAATTTAATTATAAGAAAATTAGGCGAAAACATCGAAATATATTATAAAATATATATTTTATGTTAATGAAATATGAACTGAAATAATTTTAACGAAATTGTTGTTGCGAATGAAAATATTTTTGTAAGTGAAAAAATGTGTATGTATTCAAACTATTTTTCTTATTTCATTTTAAGTATTTATTTTGTGATGATTGCTTTATTGCATTGTTTTCCATATTAATTTTAGTTTTTAGTAGAAAGTTATATATATATATATATATATATATATATATATATATATATATATATGGTTTATGGAATTATTTATATATTCACTGAATGTATTTCATAAGAAATATATTGCAAAAATCATTGTGAAACCTTAGTTGTCGACCCGTCCATGAGCCCCAAATAATCAACCAACCAACATTACTGAAAGATCAATTAGAGATATGTCTTCGTGAGCATTTTAGATCTTTGTTGACTGAATTATAAAATGCGATCTTGTCGGAGGAACATAAAAATTGCTACACACTTATTGAAAACCAAACCACTAATCTATTTAAGATATTTTCTTGTTTCACTTTTAATTATGTATTTTGTTTTTCATTCACATTAATTGATTTTAATTGAAAGTTATATTATATATATATATATATATATATATATATATATATATATATAGTTTGTGAAATTATTTATACATTCATTTAATGTATTTCAACATATTTTTTATTGTTAGAAAATATTACTGAAAAGCCAGTAGAATGCCGTAGTGGTGGGTATTTATGAGCTTTGCTCGCTGAACTACGAGATGCAGTCCTGTCAAGGGACCAAGAAAAAGACTCAATTATTTATTTAAAACCCCAATTCATGAGATCACTAATATATTTCTAAACTGTTCTAGTCGCAAGCACACGTGTTAGGATGTTGAATTTACAAATTAGAATTTAATTGAATATTGTTGAATTCCATGAGTTTTATAATTCATCTCTCTTGACGCATATATTAAAATCTTAGCTTATTATATGACAATTCTCATCTATGAAATGTTTCGTTAAAGAACTTAATTTTGCTTTTATTTCTCTATAAATATTTAAAATATATCTGTTGATATATGTTCAAATCTTAGTTTAATAAGTAAAATATTTTGTTGATAAAATATGTTAATAGATAGACTGTCATAAATTAATTGTTTTATTCACAAATCACAATTGTTTTACAATTAAATCATAATTAGTTTTCTCTTAAAAACATTCCAGAATGAATTCTTGATCATTTTTGATTGTTGCTTATGCGTATTGCGATGGAGATGCCATAATATTCAATTCTGAAAGGTAATATTGAGATAACTGTGATTTTATGTACCTCAGCGCTTTAAAGATGATCACTATCGAAATGTGAACAAACAATAATTATAAATGTTCAATAATTAACTATTGAACATTTTTGATGATAATTTTTGTTTGTTTGTGAATTAAGTGAAAGATTTGTTTTGAAAGTGAATTTACTCATATTGCCGAAAACTATTTTAATAAAGGCTATTGAATGAATTTCTAATAAATGTTTGAATGTTATTTAAAAAATTGTTGAAAAATAGTATAAATGTAAATAAATTTCTTTTGTATTAATATGTTAACAAAAATGAACTGAAATGTAATGAAAATTAAATATATATTTATATATATATATATATATATATATATATATAAATAATAAATAGAGAATATATTCGTAAGTAACCAAAATAATTCAATGTACATAAAAAAAGTCGTTCAGAATCTACTTTTATTGTAAATAAAAACATGGTTTGAAAATTCATTCGTGTATTAAACCAATATATAAATGTTAATATTTATTAAAAGTAACCGAAGTGAGAAAAGGATAAATACGTATACTACAAGGATTAAATATTGTAAACTTTTAACTGGAAACATGAGGCTTTGAATATTATTCAAATTTGTTATGATGTGTTGTATGTTCTACAACGTTTAAATAGGATTATAAAGTTATTAAATTAAAAAAAAATATTCATTGTATTTACCATTGGATTTATAACTCTTCTAAATATAATTGATGTCTATTATTACGCATATTGTAAAAAGTACTAAAAAGACTGATTAAATTCAAAAGTTATTCATTCTTTTTATCAAATTTCAAGTAAGTTATTTTAATATATAATCCAATTAAAACAGTATTTGTATATTACTACAATTCCGATCAGATTATAAAACACATTTTCAGTTAAATATAGGTAAAAAATTACGAAATTTGTGTTTATAATCTCTTTATTGTAGATGAAAAATCTAATAATATATGAATTAACAGATAAAAATACTTAAGTCATGCATAAATACAAAAAAATTTAATGAAAGAAAAACACTGTCATAAACGAATATATCACGAGATTCAATTATAAAAATTTAGATTGGTAAAAATGCAAGCAAATCCATATCAATAAACGTTGAGCCACAATTTGTACAATGATTAATCTTGGGAGTTAATTGCGGTCAATTGATTTATTTAAAATTTAATTAACAATAATTGTTGAGTGCTGCCAGTCATTACGAAGAAATAAATGGATGTTATTTGTGTATTTTCTTACATATATATATATATATATATAATGAAATGATCGAATTAACTTCTGTTCTACATCTAGTCTCTATAATAGTGTTTTATTATTTTCTTTGAATCCATGTTTTTATTTTATATTATTGTTTTCGGCGTTTCTATATATTCACTTTGGTTAAGGGCCTCAATTGAAATTTTATTGAAAATGATAGAACTGTCTAACTACTGAAATCACTTGAAGACAAAAATGTCGGAACCGATCTTAAATTGGACTTGAAGATTTTGTAAAACTGAAAAAAATTCTAATCAAAAGTATTCAATATTATAGTCATTTTTATTGTTGCTTATACATTCGAAAATATTTGATGATAGCATCGTTATCGAGTTTTAACAGGAAAGTGCCACGTCGCACACAGCTCGCGCTATAATGCAAATTTGGTGCGATGCATTTTCTAGATGGATAATTTCAAAATTTAGTCACATCGATTGTCTACCTCTTTCACCTGATTTGACTGCTCCAGATTTTTTTCTTTGGGGCTACTTAAAGGAACGAGTACACGCCAACAATTCAACAGCTTGAGAACAACATTCAATAAGAAATCGATCAAATAACACCAGAAATATGCGAAAAACTCATGAAAAATTTGATTGAAAGCACGATTAGAAGCGAAAATTTGATTAATATCATTTTTCATACTTAATGCCACAAATTAAATAAACGTTCCATAACACAATAATTAAGTGTTTTATTTAAAAATTATTAAAGAACAAAATCGGACGAAGTTCGTTCAAACATCCTGTATTTAATTTTTTTTTGTCATTTTTCATTCTTCAATCTGTTTACGAAATTGTGGAACATGTTTCTGGACCCGTTTCTTTCTCTCATATATATATATATATATATATATATATATATATATATATATATATATATATATAAAATATATATATATATATATATATGTATGTTTGCATGTATCTATGCATGTGTGTATGTACACATGCACAAATGAAACTAACGAAATCCGACACAAATGTACAATTCTATCAATCGTCATCCACTCAACTAAAGTGTATTTCTTTTCAAATATTCAAAGAGCATATGACATTTAATACACTATCCAATACTAAAACATTGTAAATAATTTCATATGGCAGTCTATACTCATCCATTTACTGAAAACACTGGCTGAATATCAAATATAAAAATATGTACTGCAGATAAATACCATAAAATAATGTGTTCAGAGCAGACATTCGCACGAGTGGCATTCATCTATGGCTGTACGAGAAACGTTTTGTAACACCAATTATCATGAACGCTCTATATACATCTAGTACTGAATTTTCTGTAAAGAGAAAGCTGAATTATTGCTGACGTAAGACTGTTGTCAGGAAGTTTTTGTTTGATAATGTTGCCCTAGGTAACTGAAATTGTGTATATATATATATATATATATATATATATATATATATATATATATATATATATATATGTAACTGATAAATGAACAGATAACGGCAATACATACATATAGACAATATATTCAAAATATATAGAAAGGTTTGAACTGGTTATTTCAGTTTAGAATATATGTAAAAGAATCCTTTATCTAACAGGATGAAGGTAAGATGTTATGTACAATGTCACAGCCGTCTAGTTAACTATCCGACATTTTACTACGCCGTCTACATTCCATACCTGTTCAGTTAAATGTAGACGGCTGACACTTAGAAAAGTCGGTAATAAAATTAAATGAGTTATTACAGAATTTAATATAGTACACTCTTTATTCGTTTTTATATTGGACAGAAAGATTATTTCCATAAGGCGAACTATTTGTAAGTATTTTTTTTTAAATTAATAAAAAAATATAATTTTAATTCTGTTTGATACAATTGTTAAACAGTTGAATATAACATATATCTTTTCAAAATGGCGTACGTAATCATCGAAATAAAATGTATTTATTTTCATAAAAAATATTTACTGAAAACTAGTCCAACTTGGATTTTTCAAGCAATATGTGAAATTATTTGTATAAATGTTAACGAACCAATAAAATAATGTGAACTATGATTATTTACTGTTTGTGTAGTTATGAGCTGGTTTTATTACTTATTTAAAAAACTATTATAACATGTTTTTTTTATAAATAATTGTCAACTAGACATAATTTCAAATTGTTTTTAAACATTATGGAATTTGATCTTTGTTTCTCTTTCTTTTTTCTCTCTTGTATATATATATATATATATATATATATATATATATATATATATATATATATATATATAATATGTATTCTGTTTGTAAAGTAGAAACAGTTGACATTTTTTTTAACTAATGTTTTTAATAGAACGAAATGTACAGGTATATGAAAATGTAAATTATTATTATTACTTTTAAGTGAATAATTAGAAAAGATTAGAATTTAAATTACTTTTAGATGAATCATCATATACATTGTTAAATATTATGTGTTAATATTAAGTGCTATTAATCATTCTTTTCGAAAATACTAAGCTTTATGCAAATTTCTTCAAAATTTTCTTATATTTCAATATTTTTTACTCTAGATAAATAAATAAACTTGTGTAATGACAAACTAAAATTCACATTTGATTCACATTCCTACACAAATGAGCTGAGTGAAATTAATGACTGACAGACATAACATTTATGTATAATAATTAGATTGAATATTTTTTTCCAACAAACAAAATATTTTACAACTAAATTATTTTAGTATTATAAATGACTATAATTATATAGTTCAATTTTAATTTGTATTATTATAATGTGCAACGTTTAAAAATATTCTTCAATACATTTTTTTCTGCACGATTGGAAACACATCCTATGTCTTCAATATAATTTTTGATTAGTCGATTGTATCAAAAATTCTTATATTGAATTCTTCTTGCGTATAATGTACATTCTTGATTTTCCGGACCGTTATTGAGATATGAACTTTGAGGTCATGGCTCACGGTTCTCGAATGTTGTACAGATCGATATGAATTCATACAGGTTGGAACGTTTTTAGGCTTCTATACAAATTGTGTATTAGTTCAAGACCAATATCGCTCCAGGTTTTCTTTTATATGCATTGTTTAAATATTTATAGGATGGGTAACCTAGATACTATTCATAACTTTTAATATATATATATATATATATATATATATATATATATATATATATATATATATATATATGTATGTATGTTTGGTGAATTGAATAACATAAATACATAATAAGATATTTAATTAAAATTTAACGGGAAACTATTAAAACGAAACGATAATGGAAATTGATTCTATTGAAATACTCGGTTGACATCTTCGAATTAGATAATAACAATACGTGCAATTCGATTATTAAGTATCCGATTTCCGCTATATTATCTTGATCACTGATATGCCATCATTATTATCTTCAATATTACAAACTCATTATCGAAACAGCTCTAATTTATATGCAAATGATTTGTACGTATGTTGGAATTACGTTTAGACATCAGTCTAGAACAAGGTTATACTTTTTTATAATGTATTATTATGTTCGATGTTCATATTTACATTACACGTGATGTATATATGAATATTATATATATATATATATATATATATATATATATATATATAAAAGATTCAGATATATATTCCATACATCCATTTAACATTATTAGGCTATTGCATATGAAATATTTGATTTACAGTCTCATGAAATTGGTAACGTTTTGATAAATTAATAGTGTTTGTAAATGTCACTTGTTAAATGTAAAAGTACAAAGTGTGATCTAGATAAAGTCCTTGTTATTTTGTTAATAACGATTTTAGTGCAAATTGGCTTAAATGGATATTGGTTTAGAATCATATTCATATAGTTTTCTGATTTTTAAAAATAATTTTTTCACTCATTGTACAAACATTGAAACATTTTCAAATTAATGTTACGTAACAATTTTTTTGATGATAATACCATCATCATAAGTGCTCTGAGGTACTGAAAAATCCAATATTTATCAAACATGTTTATTTGTTTATCTTAACACAGTATTGTGGCAACATCATCGAATAAATCGATTAATAAAGCAATTATTGAACATTTTTCAGCAGAAAAAATGTGGTTTGTGTTAATCCGTTGATTTCCTCTATCTTATATGTATAAATTAGTATTAGATGTAGATGACTCTGTTAAATAACGAAAAAACACTTGAAACACCCCGTACTTTTCTACAAACGTAACAGTAAAGGACCGATTATCAAAAAATAAAAAAATATTGAATCAGTTATATAGATGAAATATTTCGAGTGCAAAGAATGTCATAATTAAAAATGATAATTGCTATTAAATGTTGTTTTTTGTTCGATTTTCAAAAAAGAACAGAAATTAAAAATATAAAGTAAACATAAATGATGTTTCAAATTCTGTTTACAAAATGTAAACGTAATCAATAAAAATGAATTGAAAATCAGAAATTTTGGAAATGCAGTTTTTTGTGAACAAATTTTTAATACTAAAAAAATAATTATTATTTTAAAGCTATTATAAGAAATGTGTTTGAAAAATTGTTCATATTATATTCAGTATAAAAACGAGAACAACTTAATATGACAGATATTACAAAATGTTTTAAAAGCTAGTAATTTTAATAAGCGCTTTAATAATAAACATGTCATCAGAGATTGGCATGGACAATAATTAATTAATTACTTTTTCAACCTGTTTGTACATTAAAGAATTAAAAATTTAAATAAAATTATTCAAAGACTTGCGTAAACAGTGATTGTACATATGATGTTTATGTTTATGATATACGATTATAATTTATTCATACGTGTAATGTGTATTATCGAAGAGATCAATACAGGCCGCTAGTGATTTCAATATATAAAATAAAATTCCGATTATGCGAATTCAGTGATCATTAAAAACATGATTATTAATAGGTAAAAGATTTATTTATATTTATTTAATCAGGCGATACTTGCAATTACGAATGCACTACCTATTTCTAATACCTATTTCCGAGAAAAATGCAAATGTCATCGTTTCACTTGCAATAATTACATACAGTCTAGTTTTATAACGTTGCAACATGACGATTATTTGGAATAAAAATTACTGGTTGTAAATTGTAATGAATATTTTTAATAATATAACAAGGTTAAGGCAGTATTAATTATATCTGAAAATTTAAATAATGACATTCTTGTTTTTAATGTGATTCAAATTAATGAATCTTGCGTAAACGATTCTAGAAGTTTAGTTTTTAAAGTGAATGTTAATTGATATCGTATATTACAGTCTATAAAACATTTAAATTTATGGTTTCGTTGTAAAAATTAATAGAAAACAAAATTATCATTTATAAGACAGTAAGGTAATCGTCATCGTTCAGCTTGCAAAACACTACAGATATTTCTGTACCTTAGTACTCTAATGTTGCCATCATTATAGAAATGTACATAAGTAACAATCAAAAATAATCAACAATCATTCATAGAAAATATTTTATTAGAATTTTTTGTGTGATTTGTGGGGCGAATCAAAAATTAATTTATAAATGTGAATTTAGCCACAGTGCCACAACTTTATTAAAATATCATATTTCCTACACAGCTCATTTCAGTTTAGTTACTTTTTATCTGTCTATTCAAAACTTGTGTCCTTAATTACAACCACTCACTTAATTTCCGGATCTCTGTACTGTAATTACCAACACTAAATACTGTGTATGAAATATGTTCTTATCTTTTTTTCCTCCATTAACTCTCAGTTGTATATGTCATGGCAGGTAGAAAAGTATATCAAAAACTTAAAATATTAATTTTATTGCTAACCATTTTTATTAATACATATTTTAATAAATATAACGCATACAAGAAAACCGGATTTTAAACCGGTGATTTTTTTAGAATTTCTTGATTAGATCACCAAAACATAAGTCGGTAATTATGAATGTGGTATAAAAATAAAAATAATTTATACATACACAATATACATACATATGTGTATATATATATATATATATATATATATATATATATATATGTATATGTATTGTATATAATTTGAATAAAAATGATAAAATAGCAAGCAAATATTTCAAAACACTGAAACACACTGTCGTGAAACGGTTCCCGCGTCTAATTATTTCCATGTGATTGCCCTTTAATACACAACAACGTTTTAATTGTGTACTATTAAATTTATGAAATATTCCAAGATAATGAGTTTAACCTTCGGAAAATGTATAATTGTTTCTAAATATTCTATTACAACAATAACTGAGTAGACATAATTTGTAGCTCTGTAAGGACATATCAGCATGAATAGTTTGTATGTTCATTAGTACATCATCATTCCGCTACCCAATGTGAGTGATTATACAAAATACATGAAAACCACTTATGGTTAATTGATAAATATTAGTTTAATTTGTTTTTATTCGCTCAAGTTTATCACAATTCATGTCTACCGCAATCACACGGAAATAGATTACTCTTTTCAATTGACACCGTTTTTTTTTTCTTTTTTATGTATAGTCACGCACAAAAGTGCTTGTTCATTTTATTTTCATACTTTATGAAAAGTATGTACGGTAATTTTATAAAAAGAATCTATTTAAATGATAATAGGAACGTTTCATATTTAGTAAACAATCATACACACTACAATAATATTTTCATATTAAAATATAACATTAAAATTTTAGTTATTAGATCCCAATATAAGCCTAGTTAAAATAATGCAACTGAGATTTGAGATGGTGTAATTCATTTCATAAACAGTGAACAGAGTATTAAAGTAGACAGATTTTTGAAAAATTTATTTGTGAAAAAATATTATGTCTTGGCAAAGTTCACCTAATTGTATGACTTTTTCTAGACCTTTGTATTTTTTTTTTGGCTCCTAGTCAATTATTTCTTTATATATTCCTTCTAAAATAAATTCATATATTTCCATTTCATACTTTTTATTCTCATATATATATATATATATATATATATATATATATATATATATATATATATATGTAAGTATGTATGTATATTTATATCATCTTCAGTATTTAATTAATGAGTAAATGTAAGAAGATGCGTTCGAAGGCACTGTAGAGGACCGTTAAGTAAACTGTGAGTAGAGCAGAAAGGTAAAAAAATCTCTTCACACCTAAACGAAAATCTCAGACACAAGATCGGTCAAGTGATTTTAATGACGCGGAGTCATGAGCCTCGGTGCTCGTATTCACAGTGTAGGGCGCCTATGGGTCTAATTTCTCTTTTTTCCACACGTTTTATTTATTCCACTTGTACTAATTTTCATTTATTCACTGAACACCGTTTAGTCTTTGTATATATTTCTTAACTCCCTATCAATAATTTATGTGTTCCGCCTGTTATCATATTTTTTAAAGTATTGATTGATTTGTTAAAAATTGTATTTATAAAATTAATTTATTACAATCCCTTGTAGCAATATTTTATAATTATTTCCAGTTGAAACATTTACTCTTATTATTATGTCCAGTCCATTTGTTTCAATGCCCATTTTATTCTTTTCAACCTCTCATTCTTTTCCTGATGTATATTTCTCCACATTGTCTGCAATTGTTGAATTATTTCCACTTTCAAAACCTATCGTTTCACTAGATAACGGCACATAAAATACTTTTCTTTAAATCGAAATCATTTATTTAAATATTGAGGTTTTTCGTTTAAACGAGATTTATCCCATATTTATTCTTGTGAAATCTTCCTCAATAAATGATTTATGTTTTATAGTAATCACAAATAAACATATTTCGTATTTTTTCGATTTCAGTTTCTTTTAATTACAAGGGGGCTATTCCCGCTGCTCGCTACGCTCGCCGACCCCCGGGGAGCTTCACCTTTGTTCGCTCCCACGACTCACTTCGTTCGTATCGCATATATTCGCTTAATATCGTAATATATATATATATATATATATATATATATATATATATATATATATATGTTACTGTGACTCTATAATCATTCTTGCAAATAAATTGCATCGTTGAACGGTAGTGTATCTTCCTCTCGCAGATATATTGCAACTTAGTTGTTTCATAAAGTCTCACATCAATATCATAATTCTAGTTTTTCCACATATTCCATGAACCAGGTCCCAACTTAACACAAGACAGGGTACTATATAATAACGTGACACTGGTAGGTTTCGACGTGACACACCCCGAGGTAGAACCACACACATTACACGACAGTATACGATAGATACACTCCAAAAATTGGCTTCGTGGAAAAATAATAATTCTTCGTGAAAATTTCGTGTAACTTCGGGTATCGTCGTTAATAATAATTTAATACAAAATCTTTACACATTTTTTTAGTGGAATTTTACGGAACTTTATATATATATATATATATATATATATATATATATATATATATATATATATATATGTAATCTTGAACAATGTTATTTAAAACCATTAATTATAAAGTACGTTTGTGAGTAGCGCTTAATAGTTAATAAATATTTAGATGATATAAATGACATTTTCAATTGTACTATACATTATTAATCATAACGGGTAACTCTCAGCGTACGCTGTAGAGATAAATTTTAGAGGTATTTGTATTAAATACCTTAGAAACGAAAACCGTTGTAATTTATGAAACTCGAAAACACATTTGCGTATTGCAATTAAGTGAAATTTCAATTTTACGAATGGAAATATCATTAAAGAAAATTTTAATTAATAAATGTAAAGGTCAGTCAATGGCAGATTCTTTAAATATAAAAAGTACAAATAAAAAGAAATGTTTACTCAGAAAACGAAGAATCTTTAACCGAAGCATTAATATATTTACGTAATAGTACAAAAATGGTTAAAAATGGAAACCAGTGCAAAAAATTAAATATATTTAAACTTAATGTGATAACTGCGATAAATATATTTATGTTTCTTTTTTCTATAAATATGTTTATTTTATATAAAACAACACATATTGAATAAAAGTGAAGAAATAAACATTGAGTTAATAAACGACGGTTTTCCTTGTGTTGAGTTTATGTAGAACTAAATACATAGTAGAGCTAAGTACGAGACTTGTGATTCATAGCCCTGGCACTTTAATTTGGCTTTGACATAATTGTGGTAGTTTGGTCGGTAAAGTAGTTTACAGACTTTGGTAATTTTTTCACAATGAATTTGTAGTTTCTGGTCGTATATATATATATATATATATATATATATATATATATATATATATATCTCAATTTTTTTTCTGTCGAATAAATTCTTTTCTATATGCTTTTTATAATAATATTATTTCTCCTATTGTTAAATCTTCATTATTATCAATTTGGAATTCACTTATAATAGTCACAGATACATCAGTCTATAAAATCAAAAATATTAATAAATAATCTGATAGTAGATTCTAATTCTGAAAAAAATTCCAGTCTGCAATGAATCAGTACATATTTTCGGATAAGTCACATTAGTTGCGGTGAAGATTTTATATGTCGTGTCCCGTGTTGCCAGTTGTGGTTGACTGTTTTTGTGGTTGATTTTTTTTTATCAGGAAACGAATTTATCTATGATATTTTTTGAAAATCGATTGAGAGCCCATAAAAATATTCCTTAAGCGCACATGTCGTTACTTACGCTACGTTTCCGATCGGTGTTCTAGATTCTTTTTTATTAATGATTGCTGTTTTATAATAAAATAAATAATATAGTAATAGAGTGAAAGCGTATTAATCAATTTAGCATAAATTGAGTGCTAGTTGTATCTGGATCAAATATTAGTTGCAATTAAAATAATCGATCATAAAGAAGTAAATTATTATTCGTTTAGTCCATATGCAAAACAAAAACTTAAAAATTACTGAACTGATTTTCATGCATCTTTTGCCATATATTTCGTTATATTCGCCAAATATATATATATATATATATATATATATATATATATATATATATATATATATATATATATATATAAACTATACTGATACCAAGTCATATTCTTGTGCCTGGAACACTCCAATGTATTTAGTGGTCATGGTGTCATCCTCAGAGCGCCAAGATACAATTTTTCTGTACCTTATCCCAGAAAGATTTTTTTACACATTAACACTCTGAAGACGATAGCATCATCGTCGAAATGAGTATAAGTAATAATAATAAATTATTAATAATTAAATATAGAATATTTCGAATAAAGTTGTGATTTGTGGAGTAAGAGAATAATTAGTTTATAAAATTAAATTTAGTCCCAATTTCAGAACTGCTGTCTTATAATTGTTCATAACTTTCATTGTTCTCCACATCATTTGCTATTTTTCATTCAACTTTATTAAAAATGGAAATTGAAAGTATATTTCCCGAAACACTGTTCTTAATTTATTATTTTTTGATTTGATGCATTTAGAAGTCTTGAAAAAACTTTTATTAGATATTTTGAGTAGGTAAAAATGTGACAAACAATTTAAATTAGTTAAAGTAAGCTTTTGTTGTATTTTGGTTCTTTACGGATGACAGCATCATCATCGAAATGCGAATAACCAACAATCCATCATCAATAATAATTTATTTAACATTTGTTGTCATAAGAATGTTTGTGACACTTGAGCATAAAAACTAATTCATTTTGAAATCTGGACTGTTTTATGATGATAACATTTTCGGTATTTTTTATTTTCAAAACAACATTAAACTCTTAATAGTTCATATTTTAAAAAGAAAAATTAAACGCTAAGTTATTGAGATTTATAGATTAAACAGAAACAATTAAATATTTAATAGTTTAAAAGTTTAACATGTGCAACAAAGTATCTAATTTTCTGAGTTCTAATTGCATTGAATACAAAAATTACGACTATATTTGTTTGAAAAAAAATCAGTCGAATATGTTCGCACATAATTAAATTTACAGAACTTATTAACAAGTGTTGTATACGTTTTGCACTTTCAAATTATTATTTTTTGTTTAATTATCGACGAGAATTGCGTCATCGAGGATATAGGAAGCTTGAATTGCGGTTTCTTGAAAAAAACATATTATGTATATATACATACACACACACACACACACACACACACACACATATATATATATATATATATATATATATATATATATATTTATTTATATATACATAAATATAGAATTACATAAGGATTTTTTTCGAGATGACGATTAGTTTATTAAATAAATACACCAGACGAATTATTCATATTAAAATCGATTATTATTCCTTTTTATAATATATTAGGTGTACAAATTAATTCGGTACTTTTTTATGGAATGTTATGAAAAAATGTAATACATTTTAATCCTTAAAATACCCCCTACTATTTTGTATAATTGTGCTCTATCTGCCTGTTTTTAAGTGTTGAGGTTGGCACTTCAAAATCCTAAAACTATATTGTTCTAATGTATTTTAAAAAAGAAATTATATAAGATACGTAGTATACTTAAATTTTAAGGTTTATATTAAATATACCTAATTATACTAAATAATATAAATTCAAAATCATACTTTGGAAAAATAATTTAAAAATTCAATAGAACCCAGTAATTAAATATACTAATTAATGACACTGAAATCTTGTCTACATTGTTTAACCAATCAACAGACTTAAAACGACGAAAAAATATTTTAATTTAAAACAGAGTTATGATTGATTCAATTCAAAAGCACCGAATTAATTCGTACACCTAATAAAATCGATTATTATTCTTTTTTTTATAATAATAATTATCTTTTCTTGTTCAATAAAAAAAGTTATAAAAATTCTTGTAGAATCATGTCTATAAGTAGGATGTGGAAAGATGTAATCTATAATTTTTTACTTGCATAGAAATAATGTACAGATTATTTAAAATTGTAATGAAATTGAATCGAAAGTAGTTCAGCTAACACAAACAAGCTAAAGCGTTATGCGACTTGTGTATGTGTATTATGATAACCTTATCGGCGTGCAGTGACGTCGTCTATTTAATGGTGTAAACAAATCGCCTCTATCACTTTTATCATTAAACACGTTTTATTAAAATATTTGTATCTATCAGACATGATTATATATATATATATATAATCACGTATAAATAAGCAAATATTGTAGCAAGTTTGTAAGTAACTTTGAGGGTTGTCGTTAAATAATTAGTACATGCTTTTCACCAACCGCATTATACGGGCTAGCTTATGCTTACATGGAAATATATGTACCAAAACAAGGTATTACATCTTATACCTGAATAATGTCACTTTGTTAAGTAAATTATGTATCATAGAAATGTTCATTTTTCTGATTGACGAATTTCTTCAGAAATTAATAATTGTTTCCATGAAAAGTATTCAAGTGAATAAATATTTTTTTTATCCAATAATGGATTTTTTGTAATTAATTAAAAAGCACTTAACAGAATTACGTATCAGTAGGTAGACTCATTTTAATTTTTTTTTCTACTTAATTAATAAAAATTATTTTTTTATCTTATCAATATTCACATATATTGGTCATATTATTAATAATCAGCAATTTATTAAGGTAATTATGAGAATTAAAAAAACGTTTTTTTATGAATTTAATCAATAATTTATTTTTTGCTATTTTCTACAACTTTTTCCACTTTTTTCTAGATTTTCAACTTTTTTAATGTAAAATTCAGATTTCAACAGAAATGTCTCAATTATTTCTTAAATTTTGATCTATTATCAATTCAAATAACTATGCAGACTTCGAAATAGAAGATAACTAGGTATTATTTCGAAGTAATAAGTTCCTGAGGTATAATTTTTCAATTAACTTTTCAAATATTCTTTATTGAATGTAGTTTGGAATGATCTGATGTAACCATTTCCGTAACTATCGGTTAATTAATAAATTTTAAAAAGAATTAAAAAATAATTTCGTCTAAAATACATTCTTTGGGGTTAAAACAATGGATATGCATATTCAAAACGAAATTTATTCTTTATTGACTTCTAACAACTACATAATCTCAAAATTATTACTCAAAGATTACAATACAGAACCAAAAATCAATAGATACAAATTGTTAAAAAAAATCCAAATACAAGCAATAAAAATGATACATTTGCCTGAATTAAATATGAGTTTTGACAGTAATCAAATCATAGACATATTCAAGGTTTAAGTCAGAAATATGTTTATAAATGATGTGTATTACAAATCGGATTCAGTGCTGACCATGAAACATAAATGCAGGTTGAATGTTGCAGTTAAATAGATAGAACTCTTATCTACAAACAGATAAAACTGATATTTAAATTTATATCGTATATAAACATTTGAAGAGTGTTTGGTAATTTGTTTTTCATTGACATTTGATTTATGAAAAGTATTTACACTTTATTTATGTATCATACACTTATCAGATCTTGTTGGCTATAAATACATATTAATGTTTTCAGATTGTATTAAATGTACATCATATTTATTTCTCTTAAATTCCCCTTTATTTTTAACCTGTTTGTCCTTATCATGTTGTTTAATTTAAATAATTTCAATATAATTTATAGGTTATTTGCAATTTAATTACAAGTTTACTGAAGATGGAACTAGACATAGTATTTAAGTAACTACGGTCTTCTTTACCCCATTCAAATTAATTTTTCGATTTTTAAATGAAGATTTTTCTATTTTCCTTCCATTTATCGAATTAAGGTAGATGCGCATCAGCAATTAAGATAGAAATTGTTGTTTAAGATGCAACATTATTTTTTTTGTAAAAAAAACGACCGGAATAGATTTTTTGAACTTATAATTTTTATTTTTATGAAGAATGATACGTTTTTGTATCTTTTTTCACGCATTTTTTTATTTTTTTCCATTAATCTAAACAAAAATCATTCCACTTATTTTACAGTTTCTGATTGATGTGATATATCGACAAAAGTTATTTCTGTACGAAAAATATTCTCCAAAAAAATAAATCAATGTGAAAACGACACAGATTTAAGTTTACAAATAATGAAGAATTTGTTTATACAATTGAAAATCGGGTTCTGGTTTTGGATCCGATTCTGCATGTGTTTCTCAACACGTTTGAGTTCCCAAATAACTTTATTTATCGATCTTTATTACATTTATTACTGTTGTCAGTAAAATATTATTGTTAATTTCAGTCGCAGCCCTTATTAACTCACAGAGCTCTTTTGCATTGGAGAAACTTAATTTATACGACGAATAATTTTCCTTCTGCAGATTGTATATATTTATTTATTCAGAAAGAGCCAAGTAGTATAAAAATTAATATATATATATATATATATATATATATATATATATGTAATACGATTTTTTATCATGAAAACAATTCTTACTCTGTAGCTAAATTAACTTTTTAAATGAATTCTTTTTCACTCGACTAACTATATCAACTTTTTCGATTAGAAGTATTCAATGAATTATTGATAATTTTAGATTGTCACTAATGTGAATTTCAATGACAACGTCATCATCCTCAAAGCACCAACTTACTAACAAATGTCTTTCTAATCGAAAAATCAATCCGAAAGATTTTTCGATAACTTATTGCTTTGAAGACGATTACGTTGTCATCGAAATGCGTATAATCAACAATCAAAAATGATCAATAATAATTTATTGAATGTTTTTGATTAAAACATTTGGTATGGTTTGTGGGGCGAAAATGATTTTTTACATGTTATAAGGGTCATACTCTTTTAAGAAGAGTTCTTTTTTAATGACATCTTATATTTATTTTTAATGTATATCAAGATGTCACAAGTGTAGTGTTCATTTTTTGTTTTATTTCGAAGTCAATATTTTTGAATATAAAATTGACAAACATACATTAAATGTGGTTATCAAGAATTTACAAATGATGATTTTAATATTTGATTTTAACCTTACATATTTTCATTAATTGGAAATAAAGAAAACACCATTGGTAGTAATGTATTTGTAACATTTTGTGAATAGCAAATTAAGACTTTATGAAGTACGTCACGTTTGATCAATATATCATGTTCTGTGGATTTGTTTAACTGCTTTATTTAGTTCTTTATTCCAGTTTTAAACATACCTTGGTTTAAATAATTTGCAAAACTCGGCACTTCGTATAATAAAAAAAGAACTATATTGTATGTTTTTATATTTGTGAACCTATTGATGTGTTGTGCCATTGATTTTTGTTCTTTAATCATTTAAGTATTTTGTTCTGCACTATTCGGCACGAGTGCCATCTTGAGGAAGATATTAAAGACAGTGTTCAGATGATCCAAAACAATAAAAACCATCAGAACAACTTAAAAAAATAGTTGTTTTTTAAGAAATAAAATGATCTCATAAAAGTATTAAAAAGGTGCATAAACTTTTTTGATTACATAAAAAGTTCTATTGAATTTCAACCGTAACAAAGATGTGTAATCTTATATACGTGAACACTATGTGACTGTGTGCACGTATTCTATTTGAATCAATTCAGGGGAGAGTGTCATTTAATTTATATCGAAAAAATATATCACGTCACATAAAAACATACAAACATGTGATTTAAACTATACAGATACGTATTTATGGTCAGTGTGCCATTGTCGGCACGTTGTCGTAAGCAGAGTGATTATTATTTCAAATAGAACACACAAACATGTTCTCGTCTAATTATCCAGCAATGTTCGAGGTGTGTACGTGCTTAATTCAAGGATTTTCACGATAATTTATTATGCAGAATTTGGGAATTAAAAACATATATATTTATAAGCAGATGCTATGCAAATGAAGTAAATCGCGAATCCCCTTGTCACATTTGCATTGCACAATCGATTTTACAATTGAACGAACGGTTGTCTTTCTATGTATGTAACTAATGTGTGTACGTGCCAAATTACGAATTCTATACGGACCTAGTACATGGATATGCATTTTTGTAATATATTTTGTGTTTAACGTCATTAATGCACACACATCCTTTATTCATAACTTTACTTATTTTAAATAATTATTATGCTCGCTCTCTCTCTCTCTCTCTCTCTCTCTATATATATATATATATATATATATATATATATATATATATGATGTAAGTTTCTTAAGTAAGGTCTATTCA
This sequence comes from Acanthacorydalis orientalis, assembly GCA_034766995.1. Taxonomy (NCBI): domain Eukaryota; kingdom Metazoa; phylum Arthropoda; class Insecta; order Megaloptera; family Corydalidae; genus Acanthacorydalis; species Acanthacorydalis orientalis. The sequence goes on along the minus strand of CM068315.1, from coordinate 42,111,108 downwards.
GCAATTAGAAAAAACCACTAATGATAAAAATAATTTATTAGATACAAAAGACAACTACATATATACATTATTTTCCCCACATAGTCACCGTTCATTTCCATGCATTTTTGGTGTAGTGACACCAGCTTTCCTTATTGCTGTGCTTCAGAAAGCTACCACCTGTGATTTGAATTAATTAGTAACGCCAGGCTTCAGTTCTTCGTTATTTTCAAAGCGTTGAAATGCAAAGCATTTCTTTAGGTGCAAGAACAAGTGGTAATCGCGCGCGAGATCGGAGCTGTAGAATGGTTGATAAAAAATAGTCCATTCAAAGTCTTCCAATATTTGAACAGTTCGAGCTACGGCATGAAGTTGCGCATTATCATGCATAAGCACAATCCAACTGGACAGCAACCAACGTCTTCTGTTTTGAATGGTACTTCTAAGTTTCTTCATCGTTTCACAATACGCATCAATATTAATCGTCATTTCAAATTAAAGGAAATCAACAAGCAAGAACTTTTTTTTATCCCAGAAAACGGTGACCATGAGTTTCTTAACCAAAGGTGCTTGCTTAAACTTCTTTGCGTTCGGGGATGAAGAATGCCGCAATCGCATTCACTGTTACTTTATTTCGATGTTTTCATTAGGAAGTCCAGTTCAGGAAGTCTCATTAACAATCACAGTGTGGCTGAACAAGTCGTCTCCGTCATTTTCCTGAAATTGCAAGAATTGGTTCGCTGCACACGTTTCTGCTTATGTACATCGGTTAACATTTTTGGTACTCATCTGGCACACAGTTTTTTGTAGTCTGGTGTTTCTGTTACAATGTCATAATTCACTGACCGTAAAACGTCTGGACATTCAATAGACAGTTGTGGAATTGTGAAACGACATTTTTTTCGAATTTTCATGTTCAATTTTTCCACAAACTCGTCATTACATTAGCCCGTTCACTATGCTCTCTTCCTCATGAATATTTGGTTGTCGTTTCTTAAATAAACACCTTTAATTTATCTTATTGTTATAACACAATTATTTATTGTTACACTCATTATAAATCACTCACACGTGGTATCAAACAAGAATCCGAGGGCGACAAAATGGTTGATGGCAAACCCGTGAACACGTAAAGCTATTGCGCATGCGCGGCCTCATCATTCATGTTTAATCGACGGTAATTAGGAAACGGACTTTATTTTAAAAACTCATCTCGTATGTATATGTATATATATATACACATACATACACATATACATACATTTATGACAACAAATGACGCTTGGGGCCTGAAGGGCCTCCTGCGAAATTTAAGTCTTAAGACTAAAGGCTTATGATCTCAAAACTCTGGAACATCTCGACTTCGCAATAAACATCACGAAGTGGTGTAGTGTTTTCCATGACCCCGGGAAGTTGCATCTTAGTGAAAGACTAGTGGAGCTCCAGGGTACCCTCGATAGTATTTTTGTCTAATGTTGTTACATAAAATGTCTTGAACTCATCGATAATATTTTTTATTTATTATAATTTCATTTAGAACCGATTCATAATGAATTAAGCTATGACAATCGAAGAAAGAAATGATCGTCGCCTTTTGGTTTGAAAAATTAAAATATGCCAACATAACAAATTGTTAATATAAAAAAATATTCAACCAAAATATTTGAAACTATACAGAGAAATAGAATGGAACTTGCACCGAAATTAATAATGGAGACTAGACATTGAGGTGTATTAAACTAAGTGTTTATAGATTTATATTTTATATAAATGGCCTGTCTATCGTATCTACAAGAAAAAATAATGTATTAGCAATTCCAAAATATAAATAAAAAATTATCATCGTGAGTTTCATAACTAAGCTATTATCTTTGTAGAATGTTTTTGTATGATAAAATATTCACAGAAATGTTATAACAAATGAAACCAACGTACTAAAACGTTTAAATGAAATAGTAGAGAGATATTAATAGAATTAAAACGGACGTAACATTTTAATAAAATAGTTTAGAAGCGTGGTAGTAATGACTCAGTGTGAGTAAACGCATTTCGTTTAGTGTCAATAAAGCACTTTAAAAATTTGTTAGTAATGTTAGTAAATATGTTAGTAAATAAGTAGTAAATAGTAAATAATTAAAAATAGTTATTAAGATGTAAAAAAAAACAAGGTTTATTATATCATTAAAAAAAATATCTTATAAACTTATACAAAAAGTTTATTAAAGTGCACGCTTGAATGAAAATAGTGAATGATGGATTGTTAAGCATGACAGCTTCTGTAATATTAAATTATTGTGAAACGTTTACGATGATTGAAGCTTTGTCAGATTATAGGGATATTAATGAGTAAGCGCACATTTGCTGATTCAATATGAAATAACCTTAAAAAACATTAGCGTCGCATGGTACAAAATTATAGATTGGAAATGAGGCCAAATTCACTTTCAGAAATGAATTAATACTCCAAAATCTATAAGTATTTCTTAATTAAAATAAAAATGAATTATGATTTCCGATTTTGGAATGCATAGGATTAAAATATTGTCTGTTTTGATATGGTGATCACATCAAAATAGAAAAAATAATTTATATAATTTGGAGACCACAATTTTTAGGTCAATCTGAAATTTAGAAGAAAACGCTTTTCATAGATGAATATCACTTATTAATTATTGTAATCATGTTTTTTTTTGTGTCAATAATAAATTATTCTTCATCATAAAATAATAATTTAAATCCGAAAAAATCGTTTTGGAAAAATCTTAGTTTTCATCAAAATTCTATATATTTACCAGAATGCGTTTTTAACTCAAAAATGAGTGTTTTAAATATTAAAATTATCGCCATAAATTAACAATTTAGACGGAAAGTAATCGATTTAAACCAAAAATAGCATTTCTAATTCGAAAATATCAATTTCGTGGACAAGTTTTGTAACTGAAGATATTTAATATTATTTCTCAAGACAAAAGCGTGAAAAATCCAAATTTATATATTTTATTTTCATGTAACATTTTTCCCGACACTAAAAATATCTATTTTATATGATAAATACGCGTTTAAAACCAGTGTAATTCTTTTTATTTATAAAAATCCTGTTTTTTTTAAAAAAAATAATACATTGTTTTTCAGGATAAACAAATTAGATCTGAAAAACTCGTGTAAGTAAAATCATGATTTTTCAATAAAAATTGCATAGATCCGGAGTTTTTTCGAGTCAAAAAATGAGTACGAAATGTTTCACCACAACACAGTTATTTAAAACAAGAGTAACGAATTCAAGCCAAAAACATCATTTCTAGTTTTAAAAAATAAGTTGCGAGTGATGTAAAATTAAAGATTAAATTTTCCTTTATAGGGCAATAATTTATACTAAAAATTTAATAATAAAATTATTCCCAATATTTTCTTCATGTTGACTAGCATAAATTTTCATTTTACTTTTCTAAAATTGAAGTTGAAAACATTGACAGACAATATGGAAAAGTAAATTGTAGAAACACATGTGTGCCATGTAATGTGTTTTTTTCTATTTAAAAAATACACATTCATGTATGCAAGGTAATACATTTTTTAGGAAACTGACTATCTAATACAATGTGCGTGTGTATGTAAATTATATATTAATTTGCAAGTGTCTGTGTCACGTATGCTTGTAGAATCGGGTACATTTGGCCATGAAAAGTGGTATTTGCTAAGTAATAAAATAACATCATATAGTACACATACCGGACTTATAAACTATTCAATATTTATGGAGTCGTGAAGATGGTAAATGCATTCATAATCTAATAAAATTTACAATACAAACAAGAACTGAGTCGTGACATCATTCGAACAACAAAATTATTCGATAAATAACATTCACGATACCAAATATTGACATTTGGAAAAAATAAATTATATACGTAAACAATAATTAGTTTCGACGAAATATCGTCAGAAAATAATTCAAACAAAAAATTTTGCTGGTAATAACTAAAAAGTGGATAAACAAACTGGACATGTATTTAAGTTATTCACTGACATTTATAATTAGTGGAAATAACCACAGGTGGACACGTTGGAAAGAAAAAAATGAATTAATAACTCATATTAATGTATGTTAATGAACTATATATATATATATATATATATATATATATATATATATATATATATATATATATATATATATATATATATATATATATATATATAAATGTATAATTATTTCAAATATTTACATGATCATAGTTCACTATGATTAGAAAAACAATATTTAAAACAAAAGTTATTTAGTACCAAGTCCATACTTTAATGTGATCGTTGTGTAAATATCTACACCTTAGAATTATTTATAAAAATTAAATCATTTGTTCTGTTTGATAGTGGTGTTTAAATTAGATAAAAAAAGTATTCTATTGTGTATTGTTTTGTTTCTGTACATTCTTTTCTGTTCGTATCAGATTCTGGTTTATTTGATTCTAATATTTTCAATATATTGACACATTTTTCCTTTAAATAATTTTGTTTCTGTCATAGCGACTATTTCATTTATTTGAATACTCAATTGTAATTATTTGCGTTGCATAATTATGGGCCATGTTCGTGAAATACTTCAACTAGATCTCACTAGTTACTAGTGCTTTATATACCAATAAATCTAGTCGTAAAGAAAGCACCTACTAACTAGTGAAACTTAATTGTAGTTTTTATTAAAAGTTATGAGCATAGCCTTATATTTATATTTAGTCGTACAGTAGGCACTACAAATTACGGAGATCTAGTTACATTATTTAGTGAAGTATGATCATGGGCCTAAATGTTGTGTATGTGATTTTGGATATATATATATATATATATATATATATATATATATATATATATATATATAATAATAATAAACGCATTATTTTTATGTTCATAATAACGTATTATTACTGATTTAGATTATTCCATTTAAATAATTAAACAAGGTTAATTTAGGGTTAAACTACATAAATCAACATGTACTTGACTATGACATGTTTATAAAGTATTGTCATGCAATAAAAACAGTACACAGGCAGCCAACCATCTGAATCATATTCTTAAGAAACGTTGTTTTTGTCATTGATGTTTTTCGCTTCGATTTTTGCATAATAAAACGATTTATATCAATGTAAATGACAAATAAATCAATGGCACTGTTGTTTTTAAGATGCTATTTTATGCATCGTGCATTTCATATGAAGTAGGTAAGCGATAGTTTACAGGAACGTTTTATCATATGTACATATTTTACAAATAGAACAACTGAAAATACCGTTCTGTGATAAAATAATTTCAGGTTTAATCGAAATTGTTTCTCAAAATTTGGGTATATTATGAACAAAAACTCGATAATTGTTATATGAAAAAATATTATACAAATAAAAATAATCGATTTTTGGTGACATATTGAAAAAAATAAATTACTACTCTTCAATATAATTTTGAATCAGTGCTGTGTTTTTATGCGTGTCACGATTTTACGCACTGGTTCACTAGATAATAAATGACTTTCAGTCAATATAGCACGAATTTAATCTAAAAGTCTTCACAATGAAGAAACCAATCTAGTGTATTATAGATTTATACGATTTGAAGAAATCTAACAATCTTTTTTAATACTGAATTTATATATTTTTTATACATATTGTCTGTATTGATTCCATTCCTCATTTGTATTAACTTTTTGTTTAGTTATTTTCACTAAACTTTTTATAAGTATTTTCCTTTTTTCTTATATTACTATGTAAAATCTTAAAAATAATTGGACCTACGTATCTATACTGCTTAGCTTAAGTTTAAGTTAAATACTTCTATCCTTTCCTTGTAAAACTTCGAAGCATTTTTTTTTCATTAGTGTCCATATCTTATCTTATACTCATTGTAACTACATATTTGTTCACCATAAGTCATTATAGGTATTCTTTTTATTGCATTTTAAACTAGTTTTATTAACTTCAAACAGTTCTGACATTGTGGATAAATTCACGATCACATATGAATTCTTTTTTCACCCCCGAAAAAAAAACAAATAATTGTTTTCTCGTGAAAAATGTTCAATAATTGATCGCTTTTTATTGTTTCTTATGTGCATTTTAATGGCAAAGCCATCCTCCTCAGAGTACTAAGGTACCAAAAAACATTTTATCTTTTCTATGTTATCACAATAATTGAACAATCTTTTTTGTTACAGATCGAACACCAGTTATTTTTACACGAGAGAATATCATTAAAATTCTATCAAAATGGTAAGTTTCTTGATACAGTAGAAATGATAATAAATTACTGATTTAATGTTTCTATTCTTAACTAGTATATTGCTTGAATAAGTGCAGGTGTTATGCATGTTTTGTACATTTACAGATAGTATATGTGTGAGAGATCTTGCATGTTTCTGTAGTGTATGTTTGCATATTTCATAAGAAAATCAATTATCACAGGCGAACCCACTGAGACTGTCGTCGTTGTCCACTATACGAAATAAGATTGCACTGACTCCATCTTACCAACCCACAAACGTTACGTCAGTGACGTCCGTCGATATCAATAACAATATCATATACGGTGGAGAAAATGACGCGAAATATACAGTGGCGGCGCACTGGAGCGTGTAGCGACGAGCTGCAGTTATTACGTAATAGCACAACAACAAATCATAAACGAAGAGGAAACGCATCGAATCGGTCTCAGAACAGATGTGTTAGCTGGGCACCGGACACATACACATCTCACGAATCAGCAGCCACGAACGGCCCGTTATCCTCAGCGGTGGCCTACGCTGCGGATTTTCGCGAATATAGGAAACGCGTTGCACGTTCGTGGTGTGGACAAACGTTGTCTTCTCCAGTTGGAGGAACAGGAAGTTCCTTAGGTGAGTGATGTATACGTACATACATATATATATATATATATATATATATATATATATATATATGTTAATATTAGGTTGGTGCAAAAATAATTGCAATTTTTATCATTGTAAGTTCGGCGCCGATTTTTCTAGTTACCGTTATCTTTTATTATAGTCATGTGATACATCATTGTAAACAAGAAATTAGCACTACTGATTTCAGCTTATATCTATTGTTTTCATTCTTTAGTATTGTTGGATATAACCTTTTAAATTAGTCATGAAAAAAATAAAATTCGCGCGATTTTGTTGTATGATTTTAAATTGGGCTGTAAAGCAACAGAAACTGCTCGAAATATCAAATGTGTTTTTGGCAAAGAGTCAATTGGTAAACGCACATCTCAACACTGGTTCCAAAAATTTCGTAATGGAAACTAAAGCATTGATTATGGGAGGGTTGTGGACGTCCTTCAGCTATAGACAATAATGATTTAAGAACCATTATTGAAGCAGACCCACGTAAAACAACTCGAGAGGTGGCAGAAGAACTCAATGTTGATCATTCAACAGTTGTTCGACATTTGAGCCCAATTAGAAAAACAAAAATGCTAGATAAATGGGTGCCGTATGAACTAAACGAACATCAAGCAATTCGGCGATACGAAATACGCTCTGCGTTTCTTTTGCGCAACAAAAATAATCCCTTTCTTGATCGGATTGTCTCATGTGATGAAAAGTGGATTCTCTACAACAATCGGAAACGTTCGTCACAGAGGCTAGACCGAAGAGAAGCACCAAAACGGTTTGTTAAACTGAGGATTCATAAAAAAAAGATAATGATCACTGTTTGGTGGTCGGCAAGTGGGATCATTCACTGCAACTTCTTGTATCCTGGTGAAACAATAACAGCAAAAAAAATATTGTCATGAAATTGAAAAAATGCATGAGAAGTTGCATCATTTACGGCCAGCATTAGTCAATCGAAGAGGGCCAATTCTACTTCATGACAGCACCCGATCACACGTCTCACAAATGATTTAAAAAAAATTAAATGAACTGGATTATAAAACCCTACCTCTCCCACCTTATTCTCCGGACCTGACAGATTATCATTTTTTTAAAACATTTGAGTAATGTCCTACAAGAGAAGGTTTTCAAAGATCAAGCATCAGCTCAACGCGCTTTTGATGAATTTGTTAATTCCAAGATTCCAGAATTCCATCTTGTAGGAATAAACAAACTTGTTTCCCGTTGAGAGAAATGCGTGCAAGCCAATGATCTTTATTTTGATTAATAAACATAACTTTTAACTGATATATGCGTCTTTACACTTGATACATAAAAACCGCAATTATTTTTGCACAAGAATATAAAATTAACACAAAAGTTCAAAAAAGTAATTTCGTTAAATTCAATCCAAAATACATTCACATTCAGAAGTATTATCATAATAAATAGCACTATTAGTAAATAAACTGGAAAGATGTAACAAATTATACTCTAATAAATGAAGGGAAATATATTTTCTAATTTTTAGTAAAGTTTTATTTAAATGCCATCACAAAAGATATAGAAATGGGGCAATTTCATATTTATTTTATGTTAGCTTTGTAACATTCGTGTAAACATTATAAACACGGCTTCATTGTTCTGCTAGTGAGCCTGTTAAGGATATAAATACTTTTTCTTTAACTTCCCTACTTTGTCTTAACTGTTCTCATTACAGAACAATAGTAGCACAGCAATACACAATGTCATTGTTTATATAATGCTTTCATTTGGATGAAGACCATTTCTATGTGAAATTCTATTTTTATATATTTACGGAAATTGCAGTAATTAAATTTTATAGTGAACAATAAGTATTTTTATTCTAAATTAATAGAATTTTTTATGATATATGGCTTTTTCTGCATTCACAGAAATTCATATACTCGTAGATCTTATGAATTGATGTCGCTATACTTTGAAAATGATTTATAGTTTTGCCATCGAAATACACACGAATATGCCAAATATAAATTATTAATTATTGGATATTTTGATAAACTTTTTCTGATCAAGACCTGATTATCGAGAAGAACGAAGTATAAATATTTTTTGATCAATTTCTATTATCACTTATGCGTATTTCTTTCCTCAGACGATCATTCTAATTTCCTGTATCTTATTAGATTTTTTTATAGACCTGTGATCTTCTATAGCAATGATGCCATCGATATAGAAATGTGAATAATCAAAGATATCAATAATTATTTATTAGACATTTTTGAACAGGAAAATATTTGTGGTCTGTAGGTCGAGAAAAAATTCATTTTTGAAACTAAAGAATAGTTGTCAACTCTAGTCTTGAATATAAAACTTTATTATTTTTTCTTTTCTGGCAATCTTTTCGATTAAACATGTCCTGAATTCACCATGAATTTATTTATTGAAATTAATAAATCGTACTTCAATAAAACAAAAAAGCAATATATTATATTTTTATGAAACTCATAAATTTTTATTTTTATTAAGTTACAAAACCGATATTTTTGTAAAGCTGTAAAGTTTTAAATGTGACACCACTATAGCATTGTACAGTTATGGGTCATACGTTGGCATCTTTCCATATTGCAGTAAATCGAATAAGAAAATAGAATATGAAAAGTGTGTGAGAGAGAGGAAGAATGATTTACGCATATAATAGAAAATCTTTATATTCATTCAAATCTCTCAGCTGTTTTAATGTTGCTGTACTTCTGCAGCAATTCGTTTCAAGCTAACAAGCGAAATTTCTTTAAATTAGAATTTATTTCTCTGTAAATATTGAAGCAAATTTATAGAAAATTATATGTGTTCATAAATTATACATACGAAAAATATGGAATACTTACAGTATTTCAGTATTTTTTTTATAACTAAGTATATTCTATACTATGCCATTTTTCTTCAAAAGTAAATATACTTACAATCACTTTAAATTCAGATTGTAATTATTTTTCAAAGATTTATAAATCAATTTAAAATTTTATATATAGGTTCGGAATTAAGAGAGAAATGAATTTCCTAGCTTGTATCAATTTTTCACCATTTTTATAAACTGCTTATTCATTCTTAAAGGAGCACTTCTTTTCAAAACAAATTAAAAAGCCATTAATTTGAGGTAATGGGTTCTTTTAATACATATTTTTTGGACATTATTGACATTGTACATATATTTCCATACAAAAGAACATTGAAATTCAGATTAAAACTGCAAGTTCGAATTAACATATTTATTTGTTGTTTAATCAGGCGTGAATAGCGGTAGTGTTGCGGGCCCGTACGGTAGTTTGGAAGCAACCGTGGCGGATACCGGCGCGCTGTTACCTTCGTCGACAACATCATCGCCGCTCCATTCATCGGCGACGCAGCCACTGCTGCAGGCTGCCGACGGAAGTATTGGAGCGGACAAATCAGTCACCACGCCTCAAATCGCCGCGACACATGCTGCGGCAGCACGGCTAACTGCCGGGGCGTCGCCGCTGCCCGCGAAACGCCGTGTCGGACGCAGCAAAATAGATCTCATTATGCCCAGTTTAAGGTTAGTTTGAAACTCTGGGAATGTTATTTTTTATAACAATTATTTTTTTCCATATTTTTATCGTATAAATGTTCTATTAGACTACGAATAAACTATCCAACAAACCAGAATATATTTATTTTATTGAAATGATTTTATTTTTTATCGAAAAAAAAATATAATTGCAACGACGTATCCAAAGGGTAACTGTGTGGCAATAGTTTTCCTCTTGTTCATTAAATTGGTAATCAATTAGCATTTTATCAACCAGTTTACTACTTAAATCCCTTGCACTCGGCTCGTTCCTGTGAGATGTTGATACTCGATGCCATTTATAAAAGAGCTATTCTCACTTTGTAATACAACGTTGTTAACTGGCAAAGAAGTGTAACAACTAAGAGGAAATATCTTGTTATTAATTTCATTTTTTTAAAATAAAAGCAACCATGTCTTAGAACATATTCTGTGATTAGAAACAGTTGAATTTGTCAACTTGCAAATATTTCAGTTTCATTTCCGAATATCGACATTAAATTTGCGTTTTCGTAGTAATTGCTAAACAGTTTCGACAAAATTAATGTACTTAAATAATGTTGTTAACTGTATGTCTGTGCGATGGTAGGCAGCGAGGCAGAATATTTGATATTTAAAAACGTTGATGTTTTACAAGGACTCATCTCTGACTGATTCAGTCAAAGAACTGAAAGATTAAAGAAATGCACGTGCAAAGATATAAAACAAATGTTTTTATACTATCACTCTCCCTCTCAAACATATGCCAAATGTACTATAACTATGGCTATCTCACTATTTTACCATTTGCATTCAGTGGCTATTAGTAATAAAAAGTTGTTTGAAGGATTTATATAAGTTACATTTAAACATTTACACTATTATAGGCAATAATTGTTTGTCGTATTGTACTGCTTAACATCCACCATTTTAGAATTGATAGATCGACACACTATCAGGATCGTGACACTTTTTTTAAATCTTACACTTTTGGATTCAACAAATCAGTCATGTCTGATGACTCAAAGTGTCTTTCTGTTTTTGTTTAATACGAATATATTAAACTATTCAAGAATTATGACCTTATGTCGAACTTTTCCATCGCCGCTCGTATTCATCATACTTTATATATAATTTTATTTGTTCTTGATTTATTGTATTCCCTGATACGCGCCTGTTAGATTCTATGTCCATGATAACATTTACATACCCATAATAAAAGACACTTTCAGCATATTTCTTTTTGTTTCTAAAAAAATAAAACAGGATTGTATAACTCGATGGATAACCTTACATTTAAAAACGTGGCTTATTTATAAATGAAACTTTTAAATATACAGAAATTGTGCCAGAATTATAAACAGTATAAAATTTAAAATAGAATGTGAATTCTTTACGATTGTTTACCTTAATTCTCATTCTTTTATTTTCCTCTCCTGTTTAATTACTACTGTAAACATACACCTTATCCGTGTATGAATGTGTGTATATACATATGCATATATATATATATATATATATATATATATATATATATATATATATATATACATATATATACATATATATACATATACACACTGCGCATACATAAACATACCTTGCAACACTCTCACCCAATAAAAAATTATAGTCTTGTCTCAAGGCCATGTCGTCATCTTGTAACATATTTTTTTCATATCAAAACAGCATAACGATGCATCTTTGTTTGTATATTTGATCCGTTTTTATATTCTGCGAAGTTCGTTTTTACATCGTGACATTTCAAGGCGTTAATACTTCGAGGAAGTTGATATTGTATTTATTTCTTACGATCATTTGTTTATATTCAGTGATGTTGAATAATAATGTCTTGCTTGTAATGAATCTGCAGTCAATAAATGTACTTATGGTAACATGCTGAAATTCAAATACAATTAAGACAAAAGCATTTTCCATTGATTTGAGAATGGTGTGTTTTTACAAAATCGGTAATAAAATTGGTATATTCAATTGTCAATGTATTCTGTTTGGTTTTGATCCTTTTTAATCAAGCGAACTATTTCTGAATATTATTATTCGAGGGTAAGTCAAAACACAGGTAAAGTACAGGTAACTAAGACGTAAAAATTTTTGCTGTAAGTACAGAATTTTTATTAAAACCATTTTTCTATATAATCCTCCCCTCCTCCAGTTTCTATGCACCTTGTTCAGCACTTAATGAATTTCTGAGTTTCACTCTAGAATGTTTTTGGTTACTTTCGCAGTCACTTGCACCGTATTCTTCACATGGATAATAACTGGATCTTGGTTTTGAGATCATGGACCACTCGTCGTATAATATTCATTTAGCACCGAGTGACTGCCATTTTTTTGAGTCAGTAAAAGAAGACTTACGAAGAAACATATTTTTTTCTGATGAATAAATCATTTAGACGATACTTTATGCAATAGACCAAAAAGTTTCTTCCAGGATGGAATCTAGAAGCTCATTGAGCGTTGGATTAAGTGCGTAGAAGTTAAGGGCGATCATATAGAAAAATAGCCCTTGAAAAAATCCTGTATGTGGAAAAATATTTTTAATTTCTTAAATGTCTTATACTTTTTGGATTATCCTCATAATTACTCTATAAAAATATAAATATGCACTACATATAAGTCTTAATTTATGTATATTTTTATGATAAAGTACAAGAGAAACAGGAATACTCAGAAAAGTACATTGAATTTTAACAGATAAATAATACGACCACTAAAACAGCTGATAGTCAATAATAAATAATGAAGTACACTGAAAGAATGAAATTGCGTGTGCATAAAAAAATACATTTCTTGTGATTTAATACTCATTTCGTTTTAGGAATAGCACAAACTGTAAAAACAGTTTCATTTAATAATTTTGGCTCGTACTCTATATAGCCAATTGAATCCAATTTCATCGTATAGCCGTTCTAAGCCTTATGATGAAAAAAGTTGTTCGCTAATGATTGCTCGTTCGTTTCATTCGCCAAAAATAAAAACGGACGAAAGTTGAAGCGTTGCAAAAAGGAACGTCGATCGTTATATCATTATCATCGTTTTCGTCATCCCGAACTGTACTAATGATACATTTTCTTCGCAGATCTCTGGTAACGCGTCGTGCAGCGTCCGGCAGTACGTCCAGTTTGTCGGGAGTAGGCAACAGCGTCGGCGGTACTGTAGGCTGGGTCGATGGTGCAAAGACGCCGATAATCGTGGTCGACAGCGCGTCGGGTAATAACATCGATGGTGGTGGGAGCGACGGCAGTGGGAGCGGAAGTGCTCCGCATGCCCCGCCGTCGCCGTTGCCGCTTGAAATTATCAGCGGCGGAGGCGGACTCGGACTGCGCAAGTGTGAGACGACGGTAACGCTTTCGACAGCGTCGTCTAGGACAACGCTTCTGGCAGAACCACTGCAGGTCCGTACGCATTGAAATTGATTTAATCTATTAGATTTAACGCTTCAACAACAAAATGAATTGTAGTAAACAAAATAAAATTCTATGGAGGCAGACGTTATTTTCGGAAAAAATGGAAAAAAATGTTTAAAAAATTGTTACAATTATTAAAGTGCCAGGAATTATACAGCGAAATTGATGAAATTCTTCAATACAAAACTGATAGATAAATAACACGGAACACACGTATACTTCCAAAATAGACAAGTTCAAGCAATTCTGCACTTTCTGTTACAATCGATGTTCACTCTGTACAACTTATGTCATTATAAGCCGATGTTTTCTTGAGTGCTCATTATAGTTGGACACCTTTCACGAGGTTTATCTTCAACAGATTTTCGTTCCTGGCAAAATAGCTTAGATTAGTGTTTGATTATTACGTGTAAAAGGGTAGATTTGCCATAAATAGAATAAATTCTTGGTTTTGTTTTATTTGTATATTTTCCTACTTTTATGCAAAATTAATCGCTGCTATGAATTTAGTTTTTCCATTTTTTTTCTCATCTTATTGACTTTATCCTATCGCCCATTTAGACAAGGTGAGCTAAAAATACGTAGTTACTCACACTTTATGGCAAAACAATGCCAATCGAGTAGAAAGAAAAGATCTCAAAATTCAGGAATATACCCCTTTGCAGTGTATTTGATGTGAAAGAAAATAAAAGTAGAATGAAAACGAAATGAATTAAAGATGGTCGATGTCACATAATTTTTGTATATATATTCAAAAAATTTTTACTCGAATATATTAGGGTACAAATGTATATCTAAATTACATCTTTGACATGCACTTTTCCGTAATTTGTAACTGTAAATATTTAATAATATTAGTGTGATATAGTTAATCAGTAGCGCAATTTTAAAAAACAACACTATCTTATTAAAATAATAGTATGATAAAACTCTTCAGTTACATTGCGTTATCGTTATAAAATTTGAAGAATGATTTTTTTTTTGTAATTTTTATATCTGTAATTTTGTGTCAATAGCTTCATCTGTAGTCACTTTTTTATGAAAAAATACAGTGAAAATTGTATTAAAGCTAATGCGCGTTTAATTAACCATAGTGTCATATCAACCTAATTGTAAGTCGATAGAGACACCAGTGTTTTACGTCGATGATTTTTCTTAAGAGTTTTCGATATTATAAAACGTAGTATTTGATGAAACTGGTATACATTTCGAAAAATTTGAAACACAAATATACCAAGTAAGGAACTTTTAGATTTCACTTCTCATATAGAGTAGCCAAGTTTCTTCCGGTTTGATTTAGAAATCTAGGTTTTGACAAATTGTTTCTGTTTCCGGATTCCAGATTTAATTATTTCTCCAGATTTTTAGATTCATCTATTTATTACATCTCTTCCTATATATATATATATATATATATATATATATATATATATATATATATATATATATATATATAAAATCAAAATTTTCTACAAAAAATGTTCGATGACGTCGACTTATTTATTTATGACGTCGAGGTTCTATGGTGCTCAAATACATTAATATCATATATACAACAACACGTTGCAATCTGTCTGCGATAATGATTACATAGACATAAACGTATATATATATATATATATATATATATATATATATATATATATATATATATATATATATATATATATCCAATCAAAATTAGCCACAAAACACTAAAATAACACTGCAAAAAATAATCTATTTGCAAGAATGTTTATATAGATATCTAACATGTATATAGTGTGTGTGTGCATATATATATATATTCATGACATACATCGACTTATTTATTTGAGACGTGCTTTTATGATACCCAAATATATTTATTATTTCATTCGATACATGTAAATATTTATAATTGACAAGTGGACAAACCCGGAAGTTGGCGAACGCAGCGATTAGGGGGCGAAACCCCTTAGTTAATGTAAAATTATTCAATTTAGTCAATGTTTTATTTATATAATTAATATTTATGATGAGTATTATCAGTAAAGATATTTCTATTTTATGTACAATACTCTTTGATTTGGTATGTATAATGTAATATTTTTGCGTTTAAAAAATAACTATATTCTATATCTCCTCCTGATAATAACTAAATCAGAAAAACCGAGTAACTTCTTTAGACGTATTAATAATCAATTTAATGCCAATGAGTGTTCACTTTTTGTTCGTTTCTTTTTAAGTGGCCGAACCGAATTATGAATTTTTTTGTATTGAAGAGTTCTCTTGATGTCTGATAGGCGATCAACCGGTTACGTGTGGCGCCAGGCGATGGTGCACGTTCGTTGTGTTCGCGCTGTAGCTCGCTCCTTTCGCTGCAAGCATCCGGCTCGCGCTACTCGCTCAACACGGCGACCGCGGCCTTCGTACCCGTTGCCAACAACAACACCACCTCCGCTTCAACGACAATCACCACAGTGCCGTGCAAGCTGTGCCTAGCCGACGTCCGTACCACGGACACGTGCACGTTGCGACAATGCGCGTGCGTCTTTTGCAGAGATGTAAGTTTCGTTTTATCTCATTTAATTGGAAATTAATTTTTATTGTTCATATATTTATACTCACGTTTACTCGACGTTGTCCTATACACAGAATAGTATAAAAATTACATAAATATTAATATTTTCATAAGTATTTTAAAATGACGTAAATATTAATTAATTTTGTATTTTAATACATATTCGAATTCTATTTTCTAAAATAAGAAAACATGTTCTCTTTTAAGTAGAATTATTAAAGAATAACCACTGTATCAGAACATCATACCTTCTCATGTTTTTAATATAAAGGAAAGCTAACGAAACAACAACCTCTTATATGAAAAAATAAAAAACGTATCTAGGGTTTACGCTATAATGTTTTCCACGCGCTGATGGAATTTATTTCTTATGTCTTCATTATCAGAGAAAAAGAAGAATAAACAGCACATTAACTTTTCTAAAATGTAATTTCAATCAATAGTAATTTGATTTTTTTGATGTTCTTTGTAGAAAAAATTTATGAAACCAGTTCTTGTTTTCGAAGAATGATTTTAGTTTTAATATATTTATTAAATATATTCTACATACTTGTTCATGTGTATTTTGTTTGCATTGATATAATGTTAAACCAATCATAAACACATATAAATAATTACATTAGAAGTGAACTCTTTCTATATTCGAGAAACTAAACTAATTTTTCTTTATCCAGCATCTAGCACTATAATATTTGCAATTTACTGCATTTAGTGTCTTATTAAGGCTTCTTATTCATCTCTTAGCTAGTTTATCAATTATAAAAGATTTGTACAAATGTTTGTTACTACTTAAAATATTTGAATTAATTTTGTTATTAAAATTTCATATTGACATGAACAAAAAATTATGTATACAATACACACACTTACATATATATATATATGTAGTAGAATTTGCTTATATTGACATTGGATTAGCGAAAAGTTTAATTATAACGATGAGATTTAAGACACAGTGACTCATAAATAATATATATATATATATATATATATATATATATATATATATATATTACATAATATCTAATGCACATTTTGGCAAATCATGTACCTAAATTGTTTAGATTGTGTTGTTTAATTATATTTACTGGTCATAAAATTAAAAATTGTCGCAATTTCGTTTGCACAGTTTATCAAAACAAGTATTAAGATGGTTTTTATCTTATAACCCCCTTGCCCCCTAGATGTGCCACTAACTCATCATATGTAGTATTGAATTTTATTCACGTCAAAATCTAAAGCAACTCTTTTTCTACTAAATTATTTTTTGAACTGGTAGATTCTATACCCGGTTAAAGATCTTGAGTCATTTTCTATAGTTTGTTTTAGCGTTTTGAATGAAGGGGTGTTTTTTAAATTATATTTTCTGTTCGGACGCTAATGACCTTAGCTGTCAAAGCGCCATAAAACCCCAATAACCAACCATGTATAGTGCGTGTTACTTAGTATTCATCCAACCAACAGAATAGATAGTTTAAGAGCCGAAAATGATGGTAGCAAAATACGATTACAATAACTTAATAAAATTCAATTAAAGAAGTATATTTTGTGTGTTTATGTATGTATATTTTAGTATAGAAAATATCGAACACTGACACAGTTATGTTGTGTACCGGCTAGTCTATATAATATATATATATATATATATATACACATACGTACATATATAGATAAGTATATAGTATAATTGTAATATTGAAATAATCGTAACGGAATACACTCGGTCTATAATCAAGTAAGGAACTGAAATTTTGACCGCGAAATTTTAATTAATTATATATAATAACAATAATTATATCCAAATTAAGCATCATTACCTTTTAATATACTTTTTGACCTTCTTAAAATTAATTCGAAAACAATTTACTGCTGTAAACACATACATACAAAACGAAACTTGTGAAGATGTGCGTCAAAAAGAGATAGTGCCATATTGACGACAAATACTTGTAATACATTCACGAGACCAACATGCGTGACGCAAATTATTCGCGGTGACAGTCGACCATGAAACTCAGTATAAACTAATAGTTCTATTTCATTTGTACACTGTTTCGAAATAAAATCAATAAAATCAGATAACTGGACACTTACGAGCGAAATGTGTAATAAATTGAAGGAAAACCCTGTCAGCGTCAGTACAAACAAATAAAAGCATTTTTGTGATTTTGTAGTCGGAAATGTAACAAGGTTTTCACAAAGTTGTTACTTCCTATGGACACGGATCGACTCTGCAGCCGTAGACTCAATGACGATTGCAGTGCGTAACTAATAGTGGCGGCGTGGCTTCAAGTACCTGTAGCAATGCAGACACAAATGCTGCAGGATGTCATGGACTGATTTAAAAGACACACCGTTGCAGATAAACACACATTAAAGACCGATTTAACTAGTGTCTTGAACGAAATTAAATGATATCAATGATACATTCAAAGGATACTAATTTTATGACGAACAATGCTTGAAAAATATTATTTATTGTATATAATTATAAATATTTTTTGAAGAAAATTACTCAACAGACAATTATTTGAAAATAACATTTTTCAAAATTTTTGATATTTTCTTATATTTACGAGAAATTAATTCAAGTCATATCAGGTCAATTGAAGCAGAAACGAATACAGGGAGAGTAATAGGAGTAATTATCCTGTAAGATTTTTCCAATGATTTAAAAACGTTCTTGTTAATATTAATATATTAGATAGAACATTTTAAATACATATTATGAAGACGAGATAACGAACAAAATAGACATGTGTATTTATTATCATATATCCGGGTGACATAAGGTCCCTCTAACAAAACAAGTGCCGAGCACAGAGATTCACGATTTACGTTTCGCCAGTGATCTGATGGTATCATAAATTGGGAATTTTCACTAAAAGTTGAAACATTTTTTGTGACCTCACAACGAGATCACTTATTGCAATCGTGTATTTTTTAAATCCATTACCTTTCTCTTAAGCGCTTACTGGTTAGATCCACCCTTGAAATCGGATTAGATCAAGTCTGGTCAGATATGTATCCGGAAAAATTTTCTAATCTTTAAATGACTATTTTGAGGACCTCAAAGAAATCCATTTTCAGGAGAGAAAATCATGTAGCTGGAGAAACATTGGGGCAAGTGCATTGAGTTCCAAGGGGATTATGTCGAAATATAAAGTACATTTTGAAACTGAAATTGTTGTCTCAAATTTCGAACAAAGTTACTCATCAAACTTCCCTCGTATATATATATATATGATATTTTCTGTAATTCTGAATAATTTTTGTGACGAGTTTATTTCTCATATTTTTCAGTAACATGTTTTTTATATAATTCTAATTCTGAACAGGAAAATTAATTTCTCATTTTCTAGATTTTCATATTTAAATTACAAGTAGGCTGGCATCTTACATATAACATTTAGGCACGCATGTCTAAAACAAAAATAAAATCCTATTGGCAACAGTCTCTATACTCTGACATGATGACAGTCACTATGGTTTAATTTACTTTCATGAATGAGTTTGGCGCCCTCCTTACAAATCACAAACATTTTTTTTGAACAGAAATGTTAAATAATCGATTCTTTTGTAACATAGTGTACTTATTTCGGTTAGTGTATGCATTTAAATGATAAAATCAGTTCGGAAATTGTTTTGCCGTAAAAACGAATGCACTGTGTATTCTTTTTTTGAATTCTTATATCTAAGATTAAAATAACATACTTATTTGAACATATTTTAAAATAACTGATGATTATTAGTGGTTGAATAATTCGGATATATAAATGTATACCTGTACAAGGTTCTTGAAATTAGGCTGCGTTCAACTTCAAGCAATCGACTTATGTATGTAAGTACATAAGCACTGAGTCACTGGAACGTGAATTTATTATAATAGTCATTATTGTACGTATCTACCTAATACGGGTTTGAATTGTTTTATAAATAAATTCGTATGTAAACAGTCTATATTAATCATATGTAAAGAGAAATTAAAATTGGTATTCGTTGAATAATTTTAATAATCATTACGTAGATATGACAAACATATTTTGAGATTAATTTTTAAATCGAAGTAGCATTAACTGTGAATATACGAGGGCAAGTCAAAAAATAAACAAATTTAAAAATAAAAAAAAACTTATTCTATATGCAGTATTTTTATTAAGATCTCTTTTCTAAACAATCTCTCTAACTTCTATCCACTTAGTCGAGGGCTAAATGATCTTCTAGATTCCGTCCTAGAATAAATTTTTTTGTCTCATGGGTAGTAATTTTTCCACCATATTAATGACTTCTTCAATCAAAAAGAAACTTGTTCTTTCAACTCTTCTGTTAATAGCATATAAAGGCGAAAATCACTTGGTGCTAAATTAAGACTATATATTAGATGATTCAGGAGCTCAAACCATATATTTTGAATACGCAGATTTGTTTTATTAGCCGTATGAGGTCGATCGTTATTTTGAAGCTAAATCGCACCCTTCGAAAAGTTTTCCCGTCTTTAAACTTGCTTTTTGACTTCAATTCTCGTAAAAGTTCATGGAAGCTTTATTGTTCACGTTTATATATAAAAGTAACTATAATTTAGTAATTCTTCCAAGCGCTAAAAAAATTTCATCATCAATTTTCCTGCACAAGGTTGTATCTTGGATTTTTTCAGTTTTAGAGATAACGGATATTTTTACACCAAACTTTTCCAATTACTCTCTAAGTCTAGACCCCATGTCTCAGCAGTGATAACTAAATAAGTCAGAAATGAATTCTCTTTAGTTTATTAATATGGTGAAATAGTAGCAGCGCAAGGTACCTAAAAATTATACAAATTGTACTTTGTAAAATTCCTATACATAAAATTGCCCTTCTTAAATATGTCTTTATTTTTTGATTTTCTCTCATATTTTTTGTATACTTTTATCAAAACACGAATTTATTGTTCCATATATCCGAAAAAAAATCGTCATAGCGAATTAAAATGTGATGTGTGCGTTTTTATAACGTCAAGCATATTGAAATAACTACCATTTCCCGTTGATTTAATAACTTATCATAAAACACGACACGACGTTTTTATATGTCATAAAATGCAATATAAGAACAGAATGTAACAAAAGTCAGGTTATGAATAGAATAAACGTATATAAATACAACGATGGAACGTATTTGCCGGTTCGAATGATCAATAATAAATTCCAAAACGAATTTATTATTTACCCATTAAAAATGTAAACGAATAAATGGTTAAAATGTTCATTTTAATAAGAAAAAAATAATATAGATTGCATAATTGAATCGAATAACCGTGTCATAAAGTATAAAATAAAACAGTTTAAGGTGACGTAACAAACTTTTTTTTATTAAATACGCGTTTTATTTTCACCTGTGTAGAGTTTATTTAATTACTTAATTGACTATTAATAGAATATTCAGTGAAAACTTTGATGTAGTTTTTTTTCTTAAAATTACACACATTATTCTTTATTTTTTTTATTATCTATCATAATATGCTAGATATGTGTCTATTCGTTGTTTTTGCGAATTTTAAAATATAGTTCTGTCTCTGGATTAAATTAAATTTCATAAATGTTTTTTTCTCTCATTCATAAACCACAAGAAAATTCAGTTAGATGAAGTATTTAGTAGAAGATTGTATGTTTCAACATTTTGAGTATTTACTGAAAATTTAAATATCTTTTTGCATTTCTTTAATAAAAAACATGTTTTTAAGTAAACCAACAAAGTTTACTTTCATAAATGATTTTTTCCTGCGATGATATTTAATAAATGATCAAAGATCATTTATTAAATATTTTTGACCAGATCTTTTTTTGTGAATCATGGGATGAGAAAAAAATCATTTGTGAAAATTTTATGAATTTCTTCAATATTTGCACTCTACTACTATTTTAATTTTTTTTCTTTCTTGAAAAAGAAAAAAATCGTTCGATTCACTCGAAGTTCAACACCTCATTAATAAATTATAAATTAACATTTACATACATTTTAATACTTTTGGGGAAATATTTCAATCTAAACACATCTATCATTCTGATAGAAAAGAGTAAACAAAAATCCTTCTATTGTACAATTTCTTCTATTTGAAGAGAACCCGTTTTAACATAAGAGTTTTTTCCGGATTCTAAATTTGAAACCACCCCCTATATCCACTTCCTTGAAACATATCCTCTTTTCAAAACCGGTTTAAAAGCCAAGTGCTAAGACTCCGGACCGAACCCTCCATTTCCGTCTAACGCACAGCATTACGGTGGTGCCAAATTTTAATCACAATAAAATTGTTTTTGATTTTGATTTGATTGAACATAAGAGAATTTATTTCAAAGTATTGCCTTTTAGAAAGATTTTGAAAGTAAAATAATAAAATAATTTACATCAAAACTGTTGTTCAATATGAAAGATTTTTCTGTACCTTAGCATATTTAAAATAATAGCATCGCTATCGAATTGTGCATAAACAATCATTTTTTATAGCCACTATTTAATATTCACAAACTTTTGATTTAATAAGCAATTAAGATGCTCTTAAAACTTGATTGTTCCATTTTTTAGAAAATTCTATAGTTGAAAAATATTCTACTTGATTGTCAGTGTTTGAATCTCACATATACATACATACATATATATATATATATATATATATATATATATATATATATATATATATATATAAAGTACGCACGCCCATGTATAAAACAAAGTCAACTCTAATGAATACATTAATTTAATTGCATACCATAGGCACAATTTAATTTCTACAAAGAACTGGCATTTCAACGCTCTAATAAATTAGATATCTTTTTACTAAATTAATTTATTGCTGTGTGTAATTGACGAATTGATAAATGTAATGCGCGAACACAATACTTTTTTAAAAATACGGTTTGCTAAAATACAGATGTATATACAAAAACGTTTTCCGTGCAACAAGTACGCATAAATCTAAGTTAAATATTTATGTATTGCATGCATGTTGTGAGGATTAATTTATTTGATTCAATGTTGATTTCTTCAAAAAACGATATAAATTCAGCTATACACATCTTTTTAAATAATTACTTGTAATTTTATTCTTGTGTGTATGTATGTTATATATATATACACACACACACACACACATATATATATATATATATATATATATATATATATATATATATATATATATACAGATGGTGCAAAAAGAACGAAGGGGTTTAAAATATTAATATTTTTGTTTGTTTTTTAAAATTTTCATCTTTCTTGCTTCCTAAAATATAGTATAAGGACGGGGATTTTTCCTGATTACATATAAAAAATAACATCTTGTAAGTGATGTCCATTTTCGGCTTCGCAAAATCGAGCTCCTTCTAAGACATTTGCTATCAGTTCTCTCAGGATTTCTGGACATCACGCTCGAATTTCGTCTCTTATGTTGTTCTTTAGCCGCAGGATGGTTTTTGGCTTATTGACGCATACACATTCTTTTAAGTAGCTCCAAGAAAAACATCGGGAGGGCTCGAATCAAGCGAACGCGCAGGACAATTAAAATCGTTCTTTCTTGAAATTAAGCGTTCATCAAAAATGTCCCGCAAAACTTCCATAACGGATCCTGCAATGTTCGGTGTGGCTCCATCTTTTTGGAATCACATATGTGGACGATTATCAACAGTTAACTTCAAAAAAGTTTCTATCATCGTACGGTATTAGGCACTATTTATGGTTACAGTAGTGTCGTCTTTATTTTCGTATAAATAAGGTCCTATAATCCTTTCGGACTATTCCGTACCAAACAGTATGCTTAAGTGTGTATAATTGGCGCTGATGAAGTACTCTTGAATTCTCTGTACCCCTTATTCTACAATTTTGTCTGTTCACGAAGCCATTTAAATGGAAATGAGCCTCATCACTCAATTAAATTGTGAATAAATTCATTATTTTCTTCTGCTTGTTGGCGAAAACAAATTGCATAATCGTGGCGATGCTGATAATCAGTTAATGTTAACTCTTGCACAAGCTGCACTTTACGGAACGTTCTTAATGTAGCCAAATCCTTTGCACTGACCTCCGAGATACTCCAAGCTGGATTAAACGTTTTCTGGGTGACATTTCAGGACTTTGCTCATTACTATCCTGTATACGTTTCGTCATTTAGAGCTGAACGATGTATTCAAAATCCTGGACTGTTACACTAACTGCACTGTACCTACTGCACTGCCATAGTACCAAAACGATGTTGTGATTAATTTCTTTCCTGCAAAAATGTATTATAATAAAAGCTATTTGAAGGCTGAAATTTTCTTGTGCGTATTTCGATAGCGATGCCATCATCTTCAGAGATCTAATGTAAATAATTCTTACAAAATCTTAGATTTTAAGAATCTTAGAAAATCTTAGCGCTCTGGGGATGAGGATATTGCCATTGAAGTGTTCATAAATGACAATAAAAATCATTTGTCGAATATTTTCGATGAAAAAAATTATATAGTTTGTAGAATGAGAAAAGTCCAACTGGAAAAGTTATTTACTTGATTCAAAATTTATGAACAGAAAAATACAGATTCCAGCCTCACTACATATATGTTAATATTATGTTGCATTTTATGTCTATACTAAAATTGGAATAGATTTTTCTATTTTATTCAGTTTTTCTATGTAAAATTACAATTTTAATATTAATCAGTGCAATCACTATTAACAGGTAATATAAGAAATGCCTCCGAGCCTAATTTTGTAACTAATTCCTGAACAGCTCAAGAGTATGCAATAATGTCAATATAAACATATTTCATGTGTTTCATCACATAAATTGTAATTGTCAATCACGATTCATACTAAACATTGAAACTGTTTATGTATTATGTACACACTAACCGCAAATGTTCTAGTGAAAGTTACGAATTACTGAAAGAGCAATTTTACCAGCTGCGGTAAGGTTTGATACCATATAACAGATTCTGAAGTTCACTATAAAGAAACAAAAACAAACATAAAACGTACCATACATAAACAAATAATCAACGTACGTAAAACAGATAGAAATGTATTATGTATATTTTTTCATTCTTTTATAAAAAAACGAATTCGAGTGACATATGTAAACAATGGTTCGGCATTATTAAAATAATCCACAGCCGACGGAGCGGTAAAAAGTACCATTGATCTTTTTTTCATTTTATATGCTGTAAAATTGAATATAAATTTTATGTTCTTATATAAATGTGCATATAAACACAGGTATAAACACATATATGTGTGCAAAATGATGATGATTTTTATACGTTAAAATAGATATTGATTTTTGTAAATGAATTCTTTTTTCATTCCATAAACCACATTTTTTTTCTGATCACAAAAATTCAATAAGTGATTATAAATTATTTTTAATTGTTGCTCATGCCTATTTCTATGACGATGTGATCGTTCTCAGAGTATCAAGGTATAGAAAAATAGATATAAAAAAAGATTAGTTATGTGATAAATTCATGACGTTTTTATACCAGATTATTATTTTTTTGAGACACGTTAAAACATTAAAAACTATAAAATAATTTCATTGTTATTTACGGAAATTAAAGACAAGAAAGAAGTTTGTAAATTTTAAGATTTTTTTATATTTCTGAATAAGTCTTGGACGGTGGTAGTATGATTATAAAGAAATACTTTTTTTAATATTTTCATAAGTAAATAATGTTTTATAATAGTATATAATCTGTATAGGAAATGTTTGTAAAATGCACTGCATTAGTTTAACAGAAAAGAACTTTCTAATTATCTTTTTTTACGTGTTATAATTTATATAAAGTCTTTTGATTTACTATTATAAACATTTTAAAAACATTTATACTGTTTGGAAATCGTTTATGTGAAAAAGAGAAATGTTTTTTTAAGTATTGAATGTTTTTGATAAAAATGTATTTCAGAAAATTTGATTTTATTTTTAAAAAACAATTATTGACATTTAATTGAAACCGTGTAATAATGGCCTTTTTGTCTAAATTATGTTACCACTGTGTGTTGTGCTACAACCAATTTCTGCTCTTGAGCCATCTTCTGATAGTTTGAATTGTACGTCAAGGTATCAATATATGGATGAAGAATCGACGCCGGTCGTAGCTACATAAATCAAAAATGATTCAAATAGATTCAGTCGAAGAAGAATACTGCACAATAACTCATAAAAACGCACAATAATAATAAATGTTTGCACACTGATAAATTCACTTTCATAGATGAGTTACTCTTTTATTCTACAAACCGCTTGAAGTTTTTCTGATCAAAAATATTCAATATAGAATTATTAATCGTTTTGAATGTTTACTTATAAGGAACAGCTTTTATTACACTAACACTCTGAAGATGTTATCATTGCCATAGAAATACGCATTAAGCAACAATTAAAAATTATCAATAATTATTTATCATCATTGATCAGATAAAATATTTGTGGTAATGAGGTGTGAGGTAATTCATTTGTAAAAGTACGATAATAACTTTCATTAGCAAAATATCGAATATATTAGACTATAGTACTTCATAAATTTTTTAAACAATATAACATTTGTATACTTTAATACGTTTTAATTATTATATATGAGGGCAAATCAGGAAAAAAGGTATTATAAGTACGTTTGAATATAAGCAGTTATAGTAAAATTATAATTGTTCATGTTTATATCTGTAATTCCATTGGTGGCGTATCGTCCTAGTGATTTTGGTTCTTGTGAATCACATGATTTTTTTATCTTATACGAACAATTTCGGCATTTATGTCATTTTTTAATCATTGTACTTAACTACAATTACTTGAAGATTGTATGAGTATTGTACCTAGCTATAGAGAAAAAAGGTCTTGCGATTCCCAAGGACCTTGACCGCGATAACAGTACAAGTTACTGTCATAAACATATGTTTGACATAGGAAAATATTAAATCTACTTTTCAACGTAATTACTATATTTGTTGAAGCGTTTACCATACCGGTCGATTGAAGAATATTTTTTGTATTGAAAAAAAAATACTAAATAGAATATGTTCGTAATATACTAAGCTTCAATAATCATAGAAAACAATCAGAAGTATCGTCAAATTAAAACAAAGTAAAGAAACTCCAACAAACATAATCGAAAGCCTTCTAAATAAATTCACTACCTGGCTGGATATCGATCTGGTAACTTTTTAAACATAGCTGTACGTACATATATATATATATATATATATATATATATATATATATATATATATATATATATATGCACATATATATATATATATATATATATATATATATATATATATATATATATATATATATATCGAACATAATTGGGATGTTCATGACCGAAACGTGTGCCAAAGAAATTATTAGTTTGATATGGTTGACCTTCTATGATTGTATTTTAATGAATTCGATTTAACAGATGTGTTGATTTCATTATACGAATTTAATATGAATTACTTGTTTAAAGTTTATATATATATATATATATATATATATATATATATATATATATAGCGAGAAAACATGATAGAGTAATATTCTATCTGTAATATGTATATTATAGAATTAGTCAAGTATTTGTTTCTTAATCGTTATTACATCACATTATCTTCAGAGCGTCAAGGTACATGTACCTCGGCGTTCTGAAGATATTCAAAATGTAGTGTTTAAGCTACAATCAGAAATGACCAATAATGATTTATTGATAATTGAAATATTGTTTTTAGTTTGTGGGGTGAACAAAAAATTCATTTGTGAAAATTAATGACGTATTTGCTTCTTAGACCTCATTGTTTTAGTTTATATCAGTTCATACAGAAGTAATTTATAAAAATAGTAATAAAGAGAGAAATTTTAATACTTTTAACTAGCCAAATAAAAATCATTGATATTATATATATATATATATATATATATATATATATATATATATATATATATATATAATATGTATACATATATTATGCATTTATAATTAAGTACTTACGAGAGTAACTAATCTGCAAATCAATTTTGAAATAAACGTAAATTCTACAAGATATCGTAAATAAATAAGTTGTTCAACTAGTTTGCTATTAACGACGATATTTTTGCTATTCTCTAGCTACAAATGAAGGGCATCGAACGACTATGACCTGTGTATTGCTTTTTGCTAGCGCACTTTAACGTCTGCGACAGTCAACTTTGATTTTTTTTGTTTTTGTTTTGAATATTGATATCGACAGCTATTTATAGCCTAAAAATTAAAATGAAATATCCGAAATCAAATCAGATAAATGTTATTATTAAAATTTTAACTTTCATCTGAATGCTTTTTGGAAGAATATCCTTCATGTGTGTAGGTGTAAAAAATGACTATACTTTTTGTTTTTCACAAACAAACTTATTCATAATAGCATCTCTGTTTATAATATTTGAGATGTAAACTGTTACTCGCCAGATAAAAAAGAAAAAGTCACTTAAATAATATTTGCTAGTTAGTAAAGTTTTTCATATTAATATATAAAAAACAACGCTATCTGTCTTATGGTTCAATATTGTATTATTTAAAATTATTGTACTCACAAAAATTAATTTCTCTTACCCCACAAAGCACAAATAATTTTTCCGAAAAAGTTCAAGAAATGATTACTGATTATTTTTGATTCTTGTCTATCATCATTTATTAATAGCTTTTGATCAGAAAATCTTTTTTGTGCCTGTGAAATGAGAGAATAATTCATTTGTGAAAGTGAATTTAGCCACAGTGCCAGATTTACTGTAATTTCTTATACACATTTTCTTTATTTTCAGTGTATGCAAGCATACGTATCATTTGAAATTACGGAAGGAGCGTACGATATATCATGTCCTGATGCTCAGTGTCCTGCACAGGGCGTTCTTATGTTACCAGAAATTGAACGTCTTGTGGATACAGAACTTATTAAGAAACACAAAAAATATAGACTTAACAGAGGTAATTGGTTGATATTATAAGTAGATACGAGACCAACTCAGAAAATAAAGGACATAGTGGGTTATCCTAAACCTAGATTTTGAATACACTGCTTTGTTTTATTAGCAAACCCGTAACCAGACCGTCATATTAGAGAGGAAAAACATAATTTTTGAGAGGGCAATTTTTTTTATGTCAAAATTGTTGGTGGTTACGGTGGAAACGAGCTCATAGAAATGATTTTTTTTCGCCTGTAGAAACGTTTTTAATCATCAAGGTAAACCCATTAGGAAGAGTCTTTCAATGATTCTCTTTGATTTTTAATCTCCCAAAATCGAAGTTTTTATTAGAGGGGGGGAAATGAAGAAACCAGTGGGGGTAGTGGTCCACCCTTGACTATGGACCTATTTATTAACCATAGCCTATTTCTTAGCCATATGAGGAATACAGTACAAGAGTGATTTTGCAAAAAACAAAAATGTTTTTTTCCAAAACGAAATCCAGAAAGTCTTTAAACATTGGACTAATTATATATAAGTTGAGTGTGATTATGTAGAAAAATGATCTTATCCTGTAATCCTGTATCCAGAATAAAATATTTTTTACGTTTTAAATATTTATTTACTGTTTGACATGCTCTTGTAATTCAGATTAATATATTGTTCTGTACTTAAAATTATTTTCATTATCATTTGTACAATAAATATTTTTTTTTAAATGTGTAGAAGTTGACATTGACAAGACCAGAACGTGGTGTCCTAGAGCAGGCTGTGAGACCGTATGTGAACTGTGCCCATCAGAAAAATGTTCACCGCAGAGTGTCCATTGTCCTACATGTTCTTCAGACTTCTGTTCAAACTGTAAAAGGCCTTGGCATGGTAATATATAGATTTTTTAATTTTGATTCATTAATCTTAACTAGAAAAAATATAATTAAATCATATATAGTGACCGATAATAAACTTAATTGATTCATAGATGAAAAAATGAGAGTTAAACCACTGTTTGAAATTTAAATAAAATTTAATAGTTTTTTTTTGGTCTTCATCTTTTAAGATTAATAATTCATCTTTTAAATGGCTGGTATCCAGTAATAGTTTCAGCACCTGTGTCACCTTCAGGTAGATGTTGAAAACGGACTTCAATATCCTCCTGAGGATGACACTCGTTCCGACGGTCTGTGCCGAAACTAGTAGTAGAGGACAAACAGCTGATCCAAAAGGATAAAGACCAACAGGAGAATATATTTGAGGGATTACACGTGTAAAAAAATGCAGTTGTAATTACACAATATTTAATAAAGAATAATATTTTTATATCGTTCAACGGTAATAAAATAAATTCATTTTATCATTTCTTAAGTAAATACACGTACTGAAATGAATAAAAGTATTGGTCTATTTTTTTATGAAAACGTTTTATTTTACCACATTTAATTAATTTGGCGTCATAACATAAAAATACTTTCTGTATATAAAATTCTAATATGAATTCAATTGTGTTACCAGCCAAAAATATATGGTCTGACTTAAAAATATCACTCATTTGCGTTAAAAGTGGCATAACTCAAAAAATTTCATGAAAGAAAAGAGAAAATGAGTTCTGAAAATAGTATATTTTCATTATAAATACTGTTACATATTGTTTTCCCAACAACTTTTCGATTTTATTTTTTCACCAAATAGCCTATTTATCTGTTTTATTTACTGTTTTTTTTATTTATACCTGTAATACCGGCACACCTTCACTTGCTCTATGGAACTTAGAATAAAACAGGTTTTTAGTACATTACTATTAGAGTTTCAAAAATTACAACTAACGTATTTTCATCAACAACCGCATAGCTCAAAATATGGGTTACAAAACTATACTATAAAGAGATATTAATATTGATAATCTGAAAAAATCCTCGTAAATATACAATCCGTTGTGTTTAATTAGTGTAAATGTATAATTGCATTCAATTGGAAGAGATATACGGTTTATTTGTTTTTAATAAAGATTAAACTTTAAAATGTCTCTCATGAAAATGTTATACTTTTTGAGTTATTATTATGACCACAAATGAAATATTATTTAGAAACATGTCTTTTTTAAGTATATATGTATATATATATAATGTTAAATAAAACATATATGTGTGGAATATATAAATATCAAATATGAATCAAAAAAGAATTGAATTAATAGGTAGTACAACATGTGAAGAGCAGGCGAAATTAAGCGGTGCTGATTCTCCACCAGGAATTCCATTTGATTCTGATTTAATAAAATGTTGTCCCATGTGTAATGTACCAATCGAAAAAGATGAAGGCTGTGCCCAAATGATGTGTAAACGTTGTAAACATGTTTTTTGCTGGTACTGTCTTACCAGTTTAGATGTAAGTAAACTATTATCTCGTCATTAATTATTATTTTGTAATGAAAACTTTTATCGTTTTTTTATTATAAAGTATTTGGGAATGCATAACTAATGATAATTTTTTTTAAAAAAATCGTTGAATTTTCAGGATGACTTTTTACTGCGGCACTACGATAAAGGCCCTTGCAAAAACAAACTCGGTCATTCTAGAGCGTCAGTGATATGGCATAGAACACAAGTAATCGGTATATTTGCCGGTTTTGGTATCCTCTTATTAGTCGCTAGTCCTCTTTTGTTATTAGCTGCACCATGTATAGTTTGTTGTAAATGTCGAATGTGCAATAGCACAACAAAGCTGGACAATGAAGAAGAAATACCTGAAGAATCCGCATCGGGCACATCTCAGACCAATAATTATATACGGTGGTAATTTATATACACTTGTAAAGTTAAACGAAGCGTTATTTAACAGTTCTGTGATGCACATTTTTAGACAGAGTGAGATTGTTTGGTGATTCATGGTGAGAATGTCAAGTATGAACTTTGAAACAACCGACAAGAATCATCACTGTAAGTGAAACTATTCAACATATATACTGTTAAGATTAAATTAATTCTTCTTTTAAGATTACTTATTTAACTTACAAGTTTTTCAAAGAAAAAACTATTGTATAAAAAAAATTAATTTAATTACAATTTCTCACGTTTCATAGATAAGAAGTATGAATATATACATACATACATATATATATATATATATATATATATATATTAAATAGTGTTTGTTTGATATTCATATTAGTATCAGTAGTTATAATAATACATCAGTAAGCTCATAAACAGAATAAAAGATCCTTTCATAAATTTTACTTTCATTGTGAATCTATCATCCCATACTTACTCACTAATATGTGAAAGAAGCTATCTTTTTTTAGACATTTTAACAAAAGTGATGTCTATAGTACAATATTATATTTTTATTATTGAATTTTGTACAAGTCGATATTTAATCTTTGTTAAGAAAATAGATATGAACTGTTTTTTTCAGTTATATTTATGTTAAGTTTCAATGAAAATTTTATAAAGAATTCGTAACAGTAACATTAATCGAACGTAAATACAGGAATTCATATTTTTGTTATTTCAAACAGAAATTCCATCTGAATGTTGAAAAAATAGACCAAAAATATTTTTTTATTTTTTTAACAGAATATACAAATGAGTGTAAGCCTGAAAGTTTTACTTTAATTCATAAATTATTTATCAAACTAGATAAGAAAATGAAGTGCATGCATTTACTTATAGAACGAATTTTATTCATCAGAATACATTTATTTTTCGACATAACTGGATTTTACTTTGATACACTTTTGGCGGCATGAAATTTATTATTTTTTCCATTCCATGTTGGTTGATTTTTGAACCAAAAGATCAGTCCGTATCAATTCTGTATCCAATTCAAAATGTTAACCTCTATTTTCACAAATTTCAGTTAAAAGGTGGATTTATTACTTGTTCAAACTTTGAAATTTTGATTCATCTGTTTGTTGTTGCATTGCATCATTTTATTTCAAAAACATAACTTAAATCTGAATTTTAAAACTATTTTTTCATCTTTATATAGATTGTTCTGGAACTTTTTAGGATATGCTGTTATATTTCTCACCTTAAATTTGCTATAAATCGTTTCTTCAGTATCCTAAAAAACTCAACATAAATTCACCACTTAAAATCACTCATTTGTTTTTTGGAATTACGATTATTTCAGTGAAATTCAATGGACCTGCATTTATTTTTGAAGTTGTTATAATGGACTAATGATCAACAAAGGGTATTCATTCGTTAAAAGTTATACAATCAAGCGCTGTGTAACTCGAATGCCATTGAACGACCTATGCCCTAACCTAATACAGGTTTTATGCAACTATTTTTTGAACTACTGTATCCATATTTTGATTTCATGCTCAACAAATTGTTTAATTTATTCCATAGTTATTAGACTTTACGAGCGGTAAATCGCTTAAACAGTCCAAAAAGTGAAAGTACCAAAGAGTAGATCGTATAAATCGTAGACCGAACTTCCAGACTTTTAATATTTTTTCACTTCTTTTTAATACCTTAGTTACAATATTTCTGATTGCTAATTCGTTAGCTTTCTTCTAGTATAGTTTCTAGCCTATTGGTTACTATATGCTTCTAACTTCTTATTACACAAATATGAGGAGCAGACTATCTTATACATTTCATTCATATTTGTTGTACTAATATGGGTGAAATTTATAATAAATCATCTATTCTGTTACACTCGTTACTTTCCATTTTTTCCGAAAGGGTGACATACTTAAACTTATTTTAGTGGCATGAATCATATATCAACGTTATGACCTATATATGAAACTTCTGTATAAATGACACTTAAAAAGCTCATCTGAAAACTACAATCAAGTTTTTCATATTCTGAAATTGTTGCATATAGTAAAATATTTCACCACTTGTTACAACATTGTTTGAGCCCTTTAGACGAAGTTATTGATACTTTTTCATACAGACAATTATTTGAATAACAGAAAAACACTGAAAAATGTATTATGACTATCAATCAGACAATTTACACTATCGAATGTTGATTGAATAATTGTTCTAGCTTAAAACATATCAATAGTTAATGTAAATTATGTCGAAAAATGAAAAATTCATATAGGTAAAGATATTTGTTTTTTCAAAACTTGAGTTTTTGAGTTATCTTTGAATATATATGTATGCATGTATGTGTGTGTATATATATATAATATATATACACACATATATATATATATATATATATACACACATATGTATGTGTACATACATACGTACATACATACATACATAATGTCTCTGTGTGTTTGTGTATGTCTGTTTATATGTATATGTAATTTTGTATGTAGCTTCATATGTAACAATATATTTAAATTTCAGATTTGTTACCAATTTTAATTTCTTATATGTATTAAAAATTCGAAATTATATATTTTATGAATAACAGAAAAACAAAACTACTGTGAATATCAAACCGAATGTTAGTAGTGATTATCAGATTAGAACCAAAATAGCACTGTTTATTTTATATAATGTTATGGAACAAGATAAAAATTCAACAGTGAAAAAATTAGGTATATTTTCAATACAGTGAAAAGTCTTTAACTGAGGACTAAATCCTATACATGAATGAGTATTTGTATGTGCATTTGGTGTCTTCATAATATTAAAAATACAATAAATTAAGATTAAAATTCCATTACTTTCATTTAAATTATTATTAAAAATTAACAGAGGATAGAAGTTAATTTGTATGCAATACCTAACAAAAATCAAAAAATAATTGATTTTTATAATAATTTCATTTCATTACTTTATTTCCAAGAATGTGATTCTAATTGTCATTAAATTAAAATCTCATTCCTTACTATTCAACATTACATCTTAGGGGTGTTTGAAAAGGTATCTGTTTTATAACTGAATAAAAAGTTGATATTTTTGAAAAAACTGTTTGTTTTTAAAAGTTGTGATTAAATGAACATAAAAAAAGTATGTTAATCTTTTCATCTTGTAATTCTTTTACAAAATAAAATTGTATTCGTAAATTCCTTGAACAGTAACTTCTAATGCTTAATCTTTGCTGTTATGAAAATTAAAATACTGAAAATCAATGATATATAAATCTATATATGAATAAAAAAATATTTTATTAGTTTGACACATATCTCTTCATCCTTCTCAATATTTGTGGGTGTAAAAAAAGCAACATAAAAATGCAAATTAGTAGTTATGTTGTGTGTAAGAGGACATTTTTTTATATATTTGTTGATGTTTTGTTTAATAAATGCATATGTGTTTATATATATATATATATATATATATACATACACATATAAATGTGTTATACATTAATTTATTTATAAAAAAAATGTTAAATTTAATCTTAATATACACACTTAAATAATTTAGATGGGAAACTATATTATTTTTAATATTTACCATCATTATAATAATATGTGTGTGTATAAATAATACATGCATATTTAGTTACTTATAACTATTTTATATTAAGCTACATTTAAAACTATAGTTATAATAAAATTTTATTTACATTCAGAGATTTATTCTGTGAAAGTGTTGAGAATTGTCAGGAATTCAAACATTAATCAATTATATCAGAAACAATCTTAACATATTCGGTAAGAAACATTTGATTTGATGAAACTATTAAAATCATTTTTGCATGCGCTATCAACTTTAAAGACTACATAGATTGTAATTCAAATAGTTTTAGGTAGGTTATGTATGATGAGAATCAACATTTTTTCAGAATTGTTATTAAATACTTAATTTTTAGAAAAAAAGTTTAATTGATGGTTTATAATTGCAAAATGGCTGTGAATTGTGATTGCACGGAAGAGAAATTATGTTGCTGGATGTAATGAATACATTAATATATACTTGAACTATTTAAAATATACAATCAAATATAAAACCATTAACAAAAATTTTTTGTATTTATTGTTATCTTCCTCTATTCATAATTGAATAATTATATTCGACTGTTATAAGACTTTAAATCTTCTCCCTCCAAAAAAAAAACAAACTGTTATGTATATTATTATATTCCTTGGACTTTAGTTATCAAATCAGTTCCCTTTTATGCCCGATGATCGATTCAAATAACAAGATTAATTTATTTAATTTCCTTGATATAATAATTTAAAGTTATTATGTGAAGCTATCGTGGAGCGAACTGGTGTTGACTTCTAGATGTTTCAGTTCAAATGCGAATGCTATAGTTAGTAACAAAATGCTGTCGTAGGACAAAGGATTTGTTTTCTTTGTTATGATGAATAATTGCATATCTTAAAACAATTCTAATTTATTTTGGAACTGAACAACTATTTGTTCTAAAATGAACTATAATCTGGATTGCATAGACAATTATAACATAAGTATTAAATTTGTAGATAAGGATTCATTGTGTCTCAGGATTCTATTTTTAATTTATAATCCTCTGCAGAACAAACTAGATTTTTATATTCAAAACAACTTAAAATTATTTAATTTCAATAAAAAAAATAGTTTAAAATTGAAAAAATATTTTTTATTTTACTATTTTTTTTTATTAAAGCTAGTATTTTATTACACTTTTCTTCATAGTGCTTTTCATATTAAATTTAGTCTACACTGGTATACAGCATAGATAAACACACCAGTCTACACTAGATGTCATGCCGAAGATCGGTTATGCTCAAAATACATTTTCAATTATAGATTTAGATACAAATGTGTATAAATATATTATTTTGTTACTAGTTCATCGAATAAAGTAAATATGAATTGTGTTCTACCGGCGAGTTTGAAGTTTAATCAATTTCCAAGATTATTTAATTTATATAGTAGACGTTTAACCTCAAATTATTTTTCAAACAAAACGCTTACATATTGTAATTGTAAAGTAATTACAAATATACCACAAAATATAACAAATTCATATTTCATTCTTAGAAAAGTTAATACTTCTACAATTTTTAAATCATCCAACCCACTAGACATAAATACAAATGTGATAAAAGATGTTATTTTATTCAAGTATGATAACCCAAAGTTTTTCAAAATTTTAAATTTATTTGCTATTTGTCAGTTTATGTTTTGGACATATTTATCACATTTCGCATACACAACATTAAGGGATGCACCTATAGAAAAATCAAATAAAGAATTGCCATGGTGGAGAAGAATAAATTTAGGAGAAAATAAGTATAGAAATACCTTAACAATTTTGAGCTTTTTAATAGGTAAAATCTTTTTAATAAATGATTCACTGATTATAATAATTTTAATTACAGCAATGCATTTTTTTTAATTTTTATTACAGGATATGGAATACTTGCAGCTGCTTGGGCATTTACACTTAAATCAGTTCGATATTTAATTTTAAGAAAAGGTGGCGAGTCTGTTACGTTTGTAACGTATACACCTTTTGGAAAGAATCGTATGATGACAGTTAATTTGAAAAATGTCAGCTGTCAAGAAAATCGTAATAGTGCAAAAGTAACAATGCCTATTAAAGTTAAAAATAAAGCAATGTTCTATGTGCTTGATATGAAAGGAGAGTTTTTGAACCCGAATTTATTTGATAGGACAGCTGGACTGATGAGAAATTTAAAAAGTTAAAGTGATCTTAAAAAAATGTATTTTACTAATGTAATTAAAATTTAGTAAAATAAAAATGTATTTTAACCCTTTTTTAATAGAAAACTCAAATTTCTGGTTTAATAAACTATTTAAAACAAAAAGGAGTATTATGAAAGATAACAAGTATTAATTCCTGTTGAAAGTATTAAATATTTTTAATTATATAGATTTGAAAAACTAAAAAAACTACATTTACAATGTACAACTGCAACTATATTCATTAGGGATTTATACATCTTTTATATTGGTGTCATCTGAAGAGTTGTAGTAGTTAATGTCTGTAATTATTTAGTTAATATTTAAATTAAAGGGCAAAGAGTTGGTTTGAAAAGATTTTCTTTAAAATGGCTTCTACACAATTTTCTATGCTGGTAATATCATTAAAATTGTATTTTTTTGTTAATATTATATAACAATTCCTATAACCTTAATTTTTATATAAATATTAAAGTAAAGCTATATTTAATTGTTTGATGAACTTCTTAAATATTGTATCTATTTTTCATGTTCAAAATAATTTTTTAGATAAGACACCTGAGTACTAGCCCAGCTGTTGCTGCTATGGTAAAACCACCAGTACAAGTATTTGGCCTAGAAGGTAGATATGCTACTGCTCTGTACTCAGCTGCAAGTAAAAATAAACAACTGGAGGTTGTTGAAAGAGAACTTGTCAGTTTTCAGAATTCAATGAAAACGGATCTCAAACTTAAAGAGTTCATTATGAACCCAACTTTAAAACGACCATTGAAAGTCGAAGCTTTCAAACAGGTCTGTATTAAAATTTCATTTTTTATAATTATAAAAAAGTGTTCAGTTAGTTTCTGATCTATGTGTATGTATTATTTTATATCATTTATTAAGGTAGCAACAAAAATTGCACTATCTCCTCCTACATCCAACTTACTTCAATTATTGGCTGAGAATGGACGTTTGAAGAAACTTGATAATGTTATCAATGCTTTTAAAATTATTATGGCTGCTCATCGTGGTGAAGTTACATGTGAAGTGATATCTGCTAAACCTCTTGATCAAGCTCAACGGCAACAACTTGAAACTACATTAAAAGGTTTTGTCCAGCCAAAAGAGAGCATTTTACTTACGACAAAAGTTGATCCCTCTATTATTGGAGGTTTGATTGTATCTATTGGCGATAAATACGTAGACATGAGCGTAGCATCAAAAATTAAAAAATATAAAGACTTGATTTCAGCTGCTGTTTAAAGGAAATGAAGGGATTCAAGCTGTTAGTCATCTAAAATAAAATTGTAGACTCATTGTCAAATTGTTTTTAAATAATCTATATTAAATAAACATATGAAATTAAAAAATGTATTACATTTCCAGCAGACCTTTTTTTGTCATCAATTGTCTGTAATTTAAATGGTTTTTTTTATTTTATTACGAAATACAATTGTAAGTCTTTTATTTACGTGTTATATTACATCAATTTATTCACATATAACATTTATACAAGATAGAACAAATTGGTTGACATAAAAAAATGCATGTACGAGATCCATTGATCTGTTTGAATCACATTTAATGTCCTATATATTGTCCACATTAAAAAAATGAAAATACTGAAAATTAATCATCCTTGGTCTCATGTAGTCGTTCAAGGCGCTCTAGAAGTGGTGGATGAGAGTGATGCCATGCAGAATATAAGGCATCATAGATAGGAAATCCAAGATTATCTCTGTTTAACTGAATAAGAGCTGAGCGTAAGGGTGCTGATTTTCCAAGATGACTGGCGAACGTATCTGCTTGAAATTCAAAACGACGTGATAATGCAGTCAATGCAAATCCAAGAATAGCATTATATGGTGCCATCACATATTGAAGAACTACAACTAGACCTGCCAGAACTGGCTGTTCTCCAGGCGGAAAACCAAGTGCACCGTACAATGGATCATAACGGAACATTATGGAAAATGCAGCAAACATCAGCAGTAAATTAACCTGCAAATGAAATGATAAAAAAATTAAATCATTTTCTCTTTGAGTGATTTTTTTAAAATAATTTGGTTTACCTGCATAATAATTAAATTTTTAGTTACATGTCCATGTTGCCAGTGCCCTAGCTCATGTGATAAAACTGCCAAAACTTCATCATCTGAACAACCTCCTTTTTCAGGTGTTCCTAGCAATGTATCAAACAATACTATACGTTTAGCCCCAAGTAAACCATAGAAATATGCATTACTGTGTGCAGAACGTTTTGAACCTTCTACTACATAAAGTTGACCTAATGGGAACTTCAACTGCGATGCAAGATTTTCAATCGACTTTCGAAGTTCGCCATCTGGCAGGGGTGTGTATTTATCAAATAGTGGAGCAATGTAGGCTGGGTATATCGTTAATAATACAAGTGTAACGACGCCTACAAACAACCACAACCATACAAAGAATAAGTCTCCACCATTTTTAATTATGACTATTGTAAGCGAAGCTAGAGGTAAACTGATGATGGGAGAAAGTATGAATGCTTTGATTTTATCTTTGATGAAAAATCCTGCAGTTTGCTTATTGAAACCATGTTTTTCTTCTAACACAAAAGTGTAGTAAATACTAAATGGTAAATTAATAACAGTACTAATAATTTGAATTATGAATAGCCATAAACAACTTTGTATTACTTCATTTTCTGTTGTGTATACTATCCCTGCATAGTTCCATAAAGTAGCAAGTGCCCCTGTACAAAACAATAATGTTGTGACAATTATACTAAATAATTCTTTTATAATTGAAAAATAGCTTTTATCTATTGTATATAAACGTGCTTTGTTGAATGTCTCTTCAGACATAACCTTCTTCAATTCTGCTGGAACCTCTGTTGTTTTCTGACATAACCAATGCTAAAAAATAAATATTATATATTGTGAAACCGTAAATTACACATACATACACTGAACTTGTAAATTTATAATTATAATTACTTGTCTTAATGAAAGATACAATTCCCAAATATATTGCAACCATAAAAAGCATATAATCGCCGATAATATTTTATTTTCCTCTGTCGAATTCATTTTGATACTAAAAACTACAATACCTCAAAGCCTTGAAAATAATTAGTAATGCAAAAACATTTTCAGATAAAAAAACGATTTTTTTCAGTGATTTATTGCTTCTTTATTAGAAAAGGATTTTAATATAGTCATCTTCCTCACATACAGTGTGAAGGTGTTTTAGTTCAGGAAAGACCGTCATGGAGAATGTCTGGGGAATATTGTGTTATTTAAAAAGTGTTTGAGATTTCTAGAATAGTTTTATGTAAAATGTTAATAACAACGCTTTTTTATGGGTTTTCTAAGTTTTTGCGTGTATTTAATTACTGTTCTAAATATTTGATTGAATTCTAAACGGCCATATTGATTCGATACATCAAAATTAAGATTGATTCAAGAATTGATTTATTTTTTTGACATAATTTTGGAAGTTCAGTTTGTGCTTTTTTTATTACTGTGGATTAAAAATTGTAGGCATGCCATTAGCTAACTGTGCAGATCCATGGCGAATACAACAAGACGTTACCGAGGTGAGTGATAAGGACATGGGTTCGGTTCTGCGTTGCGGTTTCCTGTTTCAAGTCTTTATGATATAAACTATTAATAATATAAATGTATATTTGTGTTAAATATTTTTTTTGTATAGTTTAAAATAACAGTATATATATATATATATATATATATATATATATATATGTATGTATATGTATGTATATGTATATGTATATATATATATATATATATATGTATGTATATATATATATGAATATATATATATGTATGCATATGTATATATATACATATATATATATATATATATATATATATATATATATATATATATATATATATGTATGCATATATATATATATATATATATATATATATATATATATATATATGTATGCATATATATATATGTATGCATATATATATGCATATATATATATATATATATATATATATATATATGTATGTATATATATATATATATATATATATATATATATATATATATATATATATATATACACTTCCATATGTATTCACATAATTTTGTTAATATTATTTGAAATGCTGCATAAAAGTATTGTTTAGATATATGTATATTCTTACATACATAACAGATACTAGCCTGTCTGTAATGATGTATTTAATATGAGCAAGAATTGACCGTATTAATTCCTGTTAAATTATTATTTATTTTAGATAATATTACACACCTAATCAAATATAAGTATATTTATATACCAATATTTATCTTATATCAAATGAGTTCTTATCTCATTAAATTCTAAAGTATATTTTATTTTAGTATGTGTAAAGGGTAATATATATAAATATACACACACATACATATGTGTGTGAGAGAGAAAATGATTTGTAATTTAAGTAAATACATTTGACAGAAGTTTTAAAAAATATTTTATTTTAATTAAATTAATTTGGGTTAAAAATATAATATTGAATGTAGAACCTACACCTTCATTTACATTGAATAACATGAATTTTTATATAATCGTTTGCGAACACATAGGTGTTTGATTTTTCTTCAGTATATTCATACCCATTTTGTACATTTTTCAGCTCGTAGACCCATAGGTAGCATGTAAGTGCACAGTCATTTTTACCGATTATGATTTTGATCTAAGGTTTATTAATTTTTGCAGCATTGGCAGTATCTCGGCCATTAACAGGCCTAAGGATCACTTGTGTACGTACATTTAATTTGCTTGTTTTTGGTATTTGCAACGGGTCTGTGCTTTGTAGAGAAATGTTTTAAAATCTAAAAAGTGTGAAATATTTTAAATCAATGAGAATAGTATAATTTCAAGTTGAGTTTTTGATATCTAATGAATAATTTTCTCTTTATATATATATAATTTCAGAAGATTAAAATAAAATACTTCTGTCAAATTCAAAAATAATTATAAATAATACAAGTATTACATTTAATTTTTTTAAAACAGTTGCTCACTAGATATTTCTTTTCCTTTTAAAACATTTATATGTATATTAAAAAATACCTGTTTAAATCTGAAAGAATTTAGTATTACATTTCAAATAAAAACTCTTTTTCTTAGTGCAGTCCATATCATGTAAGAGATTTTATTTTAACTTTCGTTTTTAACTGTAAAGCATTGTGGTTGAGTATAAAAATTGTATAACATTCTGATATTAGCGTTTTTCTTGTGTGTTTGCTGTTATTTCAGCATATA
This sequence comes from Acanthacorydalis orientalis, assembly GCA_034766995.1. Classification (NCBI taxonomy): domain Eukaryota; kingdom Metazoa; phylum Arthropoda; class Insecta; order Megaloptera; family Corydalidae; genus Acanthacorydalis; species Acanthacorydalis orientalis. The sequence continues at coordinate 42,068,010 of CM068315.1, read as the reverse complement.
TTTTTTGCTTATTAAAACATAAATACTAATTTGTATATTAATTTGCATGTAGATTAATAAATTTAATGGATACATGAATTAAATGAGGTTATAGTTACGATACACTTCTACAGTAAACTTTTAATTCCTCGTTAGTAATTAGTATGTATGCTTTTTGAGTATTTTCCATCCTTGAATACTATATACAAGTGCCCAATAAAAATGTTCCGTAAATTTGTATAAAATTCAATTTGAATAGATTAAAATTTATATAACAGTGTTTGCGATTTGGTTACATTTAACAGAATAAAAAAAAGTTAATATAGACATAAGGTTCCCAACGCTTCAAAACAGAAACACAGCTCTTTCTTTTTTTTACTTAGCAGAAATAAATCGTTATTTCACAATAATATTTTTTACCACTGTGAATAAGTTTATTTTCTCAAATAATTTTTTCACACAGTCGTAAACAATACAAAATGTGTGGTTTGTATGAAAATTGTTACGTTGAGTACTTCTGGTTGTTTTGTATAAAAGATACAATTTTATCAAAGCCAAGCATACTATTAAATAAATCTACAGACAACTCACAAAAATAATACAAATTGTTTCTTTTGGAACTCTGAGTCTGTATACAAATTTATGAAATACTTTGTGCGACATTTTACATATTTTACGAATTGCTATATTTTTATATTTCCCCTATATGCGTAAAATATTTATTAACCAGATGTATTCAGTGAGATCAATATTTTTATTTAAAAATTTGCCAATATGATCATGGATAAAAGTATCACCATTAACATTTTGCAGTCTTTGAGTCCTGAACTACATAGGTTGATCTAGAGCGCTATGAGATCCCTTTTAAAACTACTTGATTTCGATCTCTTGTAAATTCTTTTTAATGTCGATTTATATTTTTTTCATTCTGAATCAGACTTGTATATTGATTGACATTTAATGAAAATACATTCTTGAAATTCATATTCCGAGTAAAAACAAAATGTAACCCTAATAAATTATATCCGTATTAGTTTTTATCATTTTGTATCTTCCACTTTTAGTTTAGCATATGAGAATGTTCAGGTAGATTTTAAATAACTTAGTTATCTAAATAACTAGATTTAGATAAATAAGATATTTAAATAATTTATCCAAACTCTACCTGAAGATGGTGCAAGTACCGAAACTGTAGTGAAGGACAAGAACTCAAATGACGAATCGCATCAATGGGGTTACATAATTAAAAACAATGTATATTAAGTGATTTTTAGCAACAAAAAAACGTATATTGAGGAATGGTTACTGAAAATTTAATTTTAAATGATAAGATCTTACGCAAAAAATACAAAAAACGAGAATAAAAGTATAAAATATGCGAGTTTATCCAAATACTTTTTAAACACTGGGCCATGCCTTCGGAAACGAGGACATTTACTAACCTGTACTACACGATGCCTTTAAGGAGAACGAGGTTGAAGAGGAGTCGTGTAGAAGTCACTAAATAACTGATTATATTTCATAAAAGTCGGAGTAAATGACAAATTTTAAAAATATTGCATATTCCATGCGGGATCCCAATAAGAGTTTTATATCCCGTTGAGGTCTTTAATAGGATCTCATGAGAACATTTTCTGCCCCTGCGCCACGAGATTTTATGTAGGATTTTGTCTTAAAAAATAAATCAAAATTACCTATGTTATCGGAAAAATATATGTAAAAATATCCCAAACATCTCACGTCTTCATACTGTGCAGATCTCGGTCGCACTTTGACTCGATCACCAAAAATGCTATGGCGCTCAACGTGCTCAGTATAGCGTCTGTTAGTTTTTAAATTTGATCAACAGATCAATAAATATATATATATATATATATATATATATATATATATATATATATATATATATGTATATATATATATGTGTGTGTGTGTGTGTGTATGTATGTATATATGTATGTATGTAATTACAATTAATCTGTGTCTGTTATTGATATTTATGTGTGTGCGCGCGCGTGTGTATGTATTTAACTTCGTTAGATTTGAATTATGATTTATCATCGTACATTTTTTATTTTATTCATAAATTATTAGATTTCATTTTTCATAGTAACATTCCGATTAGTCACTCATGAAAAAACACTTTAATTCCACATGTTTTATTTCTTAAAAACCAATTTAAATATTGACGTAATGAAAAAGCTGCGTTTAAATTTTATTCACAATTATAAAACTTCTGTCATTAGTATAAATTAAATCGTATACGTTTTAAATAGGCTAATTTTTATTTTGTACTGCAGTTAAGTACTTTCTCTTCATTTCTTTTAACAATAAATTAAATAGTAGTTATGGTGAAATGGATATCTGCAACAGTCATTTTTTTAAATCTCTATGAAATTTTTTTTTTTAATTCTTATACAAAGTAAATTAATATTGTTGTTATTTGGGGTTTTAAGGCGCGTCGACAGCTAAGGTCATTAGCGCCCGATAAATTAATGATTATATTAAAAAAAGACAGTTAGATATTCATTTTACACATGAGAATATTTATTTGTGTAATGTTTATGAAAAATATTAATTTATTAATATTCTTAAAAATCGCTTGCCACTCCAAAGGTTGCTGGTTCGATCACATCGAAGGTATATATAACATTCTTGTATCTTTTTAATAATAACATTTATTGCTTGCATACAACACAATTTGCAAGTTGTACTAACATTATTTTTTTTAATTTCACTGTCGATATAAGCAGAGATACCGATTTTCAGCCAGGTTTCAATTTACGATCACGTACACAAAATGTACAATATATAATAAGAGAATATCGAAACTTGTCAAGGGAATCAAAACATTAAAAATATTTATAAATTTCGTATTCTGTATGAAAGGTTGTAAATTTGAGCTTGGTCTGGCGTTTCTACCTAACAATGTTATATAAGACTGAATTAATTTGAAAAAAGAAATGTAGTAATAATAGCTAGTGGGTATATTTTTATTTAATTTAAATGTTTTTATAAACAACTTGCGTGTTTTGTTTATATATGTCCATAATGATTCATAAAAATGTTCTATAAATTTATTGACAGATTCAGGGATATAAAATGAATAAAACAGTTAATTATTTGTTCATTTGTTTTGTGTTGTATATTATTATTATTATTTTATTTTCGAAGAAAGATAGCGGGCAATGTTTTAAATCTGTAACTCTGTAAATACTACTCACTAGTTAGCGGTGCTTAATATGCCACTAGATCTTGTGATCCTGTGATGCTACTCGACATTGACGGGAATATACGGTATGTTGGTATGAGTCTATGACCTTCAATCGCGCTCGAAGTTTCTAGCTTGTTCTTCTATTTTTTAATTTTTTTTTTTGCTATCAACAAACTCCACGGTCATCTTTCGTAAGTAGAACTCCATAAGTCAAAAATCAATAGACTTCCAGCCAAGCATTTTTATCTGTAGCGTCCGATGCTTCTTGGCATATATCTGACTAAAATGAGTGATCCCCGAAGCACTACTAATTACTGAGTCCTAACTGAAATATTTAATAAAAGATTATGAGTGTGGCCTAATATTTTGAGCATATACTGTACATTTAATGATCTGGATTTTTTTAATGAAAGGGCATGTTTTAAGTAAAGCGACAAAGGTTTATTTTCGTAAATGAATTTTTATTTCACAGCACTTTTTTGATCGGAAATGTTCAATAAATAATTACCGATTGTTTTTGATTGTCGCTTTTGTGCATTTAAATGTTAACACCGTTATTCGTAGAGCACTGAGGAAGAAAAAAATCTGAAATAAGAGTTTTCTGTACCTTGTCGATCTGAGGATGATGGAATCTCCATTGAAATGTACATAAATAATGATCAAAAATGAAGAATAATCATTTATTGAACGATTTTGATTAGAACATTTTTGTGTGATGAGAGAATAACACTTACGTGAAAAGGAATTTAACTACAATAACAAAAAAAATCTTAATGAAAATTAAGTATAAAAAATATTTATGCTTAAAAATGACAATAAAAGACACCTGAATCTCTTTAATAAAATCTGGAAGACTACATGGCTGTATAAATATTTTTCATTTCCCGTCCCTTTATCTGTATAAAGATTTATAGAACATATTTGCAGGACATGTATATTACGATCTTTTTTCTATACAATAAATGAGTGGTTCTTAAACTGCAATAATTTGTGGACGCCTGTTTCAGTTTTCTGAGGTTCTTTCCCCTGAATTATGAATATATTCTATTAATGTATCTATACTGTTAAACGTTTGCATAGTGTAAGTAAAAAATATATAATTGTGAAGATAAAAAATATTTATTTATTTAGTACGTACCAAACATTTTATTAATGCAATTTTAGAGTTTGGTCTTTTTCGCTTTTTACTTAAAGTACAATGTTGTAAATTAACAGAGATATATAATAACTAAGCGAGAACTTTTTATTGTTAAATTTCTTTGCTAGAATTACAGCAGCTACATACCACCACTTATCTATTGTTTGAAACAAGTTGAATTGAATTTGTCATCTTGTAAATAATTCAATTTGAATATCGGAAACCACCACTATATTTGCCATTTTCCTCTTCAGCATTTAAACAAAACTGTTTGCTATAATCTGCAGTATTGTAAATTAATCAGGATGTTGCTCGCTGTATATCTGTATGATTACCAGACAATTGACTAGTATTATAGTTATTTAACAACGTTAACTTTTACAAGGTCTCGAGTAACAAAACAAGAACAGCCTCAATAGAATTTTCTTGCTATGCGAAACATGATGCTGTTTCTTTGAAGTTAGAATTGCATTATTTAGTTTGATTGTGGAAAGTTTTCGTCTTAAATCTAAATCTACATTTCTTCACTTCATGTATTTTTATCTTAGGTAAAAGCAAGTTAGGAAAACGTATTTTCTCCAAAGGTCTCTTACACAACAATGTTACGTAAAACAGAATCACGTATTTCAATTCAGTATTACTTACATTTCATCCTTGCAACATCCTGACAACAGCCTCGTAATTTTCAGTTTAAGAACCACTGTAATAGATTATTGATTATCAGTACCTTACGAGTTCGAATATTTTTATTTATTTTAATTTTCGAAATTTTATTCTAAATTTATACTACAGTCTCACATAACTATCGGAAAATTGTCACTTAATTAATTTCATAAAAGGTAGCAGTTGAAATTTAATTTGTAAGAAATAAAATTGCTATTGTATTGTATTATTATTATTCGCTAGACTAACTTTTTACTAACCAAAAAGCTCGATGTATTGCATTTGATAAGTATATAATAATGTTTACTAAAACTGTAACTAATGATTTGTTTTTTTTTGCATTTGAAAGTATTTAACGTAATTAAGATTGAATGTAAATTGAATTTGGGCGGCATGTTTTGTCTTAGACTGCTTCAACATGCGACGGGGAAGATATGTGTGTAGAAGAATCAGCAGGAGACGCATCTGCCCCCACAGAACACGAAATAGAAGTCAAGGAGGTAGCACCTCATGGCCATGATAAAGCAGATCCGTCTCAGTTTGAATTACTGAAGGTATTTTTAATTTAATTAAAAATGTCGTCAAGATTGCATATTGTTAAGTGATTAAAACAACCGATTTTGAAATATGATCTAATTCTTAATCCAGGTCTCTATTTATGAACTGTTGATCAATAAAATAAATATCTATTTCCGATAGCGACTATGTAGTTGTATTACGTGTTGAGGAACATCCTAATGGAGATCCATAGCCTGCTTTAATTATTTGATACACGTAAAACGTAATTCAATTTAAAAACATCAACTATGATACTTAACACTTTCACGGCGGGCGTTTTAGATGCGGGACTTGCGTGATCCGCGGGTACTTTTTGCAGTCGCTCAGGCGAAAGCAACCGATCTAAAATGTATTTATCATAACTGATTTTACTTCATTCTTTGTTTTTTTGAAAAATTGCGTAGTTGAAAAGGTATTGATCGACACGATCTACACCTTTCATATATTTATTACCATATCGCCTTTTTTTGTTCCTTTTGGAATTCGTAACATCAATTTTATTTGCAGAATATATTGTTCATATCATATATAAAATCTTTTTTTTTCATCTTCCATGCTTGCATCAGGACATTATTTTTTCTACGGAACATTGTAGCGTTTTTCTCTAATTTTATATTTTTTAGAAAAGTTGGCACAACTCTATTCTTCCTTATAGTTCCGCGCACACCTATTCTACTGTGTGATAATTATTGTGCTATTTGTACACTACTATAGTAATTTTCCATATAGATATATGGATAATTACTATAATATGCCATAAAGCTTACGAATGGGTTTAATAATGAAAATATAGTCATGATCAGTGTACATCCTTGTGTGCAGTATACTTCAAAATTGCAAATATATCCTGTGATAATTTCGCAGACCATCGTATCAATATTCCGTATTTTGTGATTTTGTCTTGTCTTCCAAGATATGATACTTTCGCCAAGGGACAGTTCTTTTTCTGGTTATTATACTGTTAGAAATTTTTCTTGAAAATATATAAGAACAGATTTAATTTTGTCTAATCTGTTGTTTCATTGTTGTTGAAGTACCAGTATCTCCATACCTGACGGAATCTGTCTCTATTCATTGTATCACAAAACATCGGCTTATAAAATAATGGATCTGTGGTCCAGTAATCATCTTTCTCGGACTTTTTCACAAAACCCATTAGAATGTTAAGGCCAATATTTTTTTTTTTTTATTTCAATATTGCTAATGTCAGTCCAACCTTTCGTTTTATTTGTTACGGTGTATAAGGATTATACATACCACTAGCAATTGATTTAGTCATTTTTATCTCACTTTGTACGTTAAATAAACATTAGATATCATGTTCGGTATAGATAGTCAGGAGAACGATTTTTTAGACATTTCTAACACCCACCAAAAACCGTTGGTAGCCAAAGTCACGCATACGTAACGTCCGCCATGAAAGTGTTAAAAGTAAAAAAAAAACCACCCAGTCATCGAATGACTGTTATTTTTTTATTAAATTAGTAAATTATTTTATGTACTTAATTATTTCATAATTCTAATCATTTTGGTAATAAGAATGTATGTTTCATAAATACGACGGTTATTTTAATCTTATATTTTCAATATCTAATCAGTATTTGTGGTTGATAAATGTTTTTAACATATTAAATTTAAATCGGATGTGAAAGATGTTGAATGTAAAATATAATATTCCTGTTTTCAATGGTATTCATTTATTTATTATTACAGGTTTTAGGCGAGGGCTCTTTCGGTAAAGTATTTTTAGTTCGTAAAGTTGTCGGATTAGATGCGGGGACGTTGTATGCTATGAAAGTTTTAAAAAAAGCAACATTGAAAGTTCGAGATCGGCATCGAACGAAAATGGAACGAAACATATTGGTGGATGTTGGACATGCGTTTATTGTTAAATTGCACTATGCCTTTCAGACGGCCGGAAAATTGTATCTTATTTTAGATTTTTTACGTGGTGGAGATTTATTTTCACGTCTGAGCAAAGAGGTAAAAGCAATGATCTTAATTTTGTACATTGATGCAAATACACGCATACACGTACATTTTATATTTTTATTTTTCTCGTCTTTACGGGAATTGGAATTATATTCATATCATATATGATTTTTTTAATAATTTCAAACATAAGAGCTGATTTTCAATATTTTAGTTCATTAGGATTGTTACAAAATTAATTTAGCATGTTTTTCTCGACACTTAAGCAACCAGTTTCCTGTTACTGCGGGCATATTTTACGGATTTATACGTGATTTCTTTGTTGTATGCGGATTTCGACATTTTCGCGAATAAAAAAATCAGAAAAATTCTAGGCATGGATAAAGTGATGATTTGACGCTAAAGTTTGATGTAATTTCCATCCAATAAAATTGGTTATTTAAATGTTGATTTGTACACTCTCATACAGTAATGTTAGTTTTATTTAAATTATAACTTTTAGAATCATTTTGTTTTAAGGTGTGTTATTCTTTAATAGTTAATTTTTTGACTATGATAGACCGCTAGTATTTAATGCTTAATAGTTTTATTAATTTATTAATAAATATTTGTAGAATATTTTTAGTTTTATTATAAATGATACATTATATTAAATAAAAAATCTTATGTATACACATATCTATATACACATCAATTTACAACACTTTTCATGTAATTATTTATTTAAACATTATTTTTTGTTTATACTTTGACTGTGACTGTTAAGTAATATTAGCATTATTTTTGCACAGGTTATGTTTACAGAAGAGGATGTTAAGTTTTACTTAGCTGAATTAGCATTAGCATTAAATCATTTACATTCATTAGGAATTATCTATCGTGATCTAAAACCAGAGAATGTTTTATTAGATGCAGAAGGTCATATTGCCTTGACAGATTTTGGTCTTAGCAAGTTGCCTTTGGAAACTGAGGATGCAAAAGCATATAGTTTTTGTGGTACTGTAGAATATATGGCTCCAGAAGTTGTCAATCGCAAAGGACATTCTTTTGCGGCTGATTGGTGGTCTTTTGGTGTGTTGATGTATGAAATGTTGACAGGAAATTTGCCTTTTCAGGTAAAGATCGACTATTTTTAAGCAGTAGATGATATGAGAACAATATTTAATTTTTAAAATTATCTACTTTACAGGGTGCTACACGACGAGACACGATGACTCAAATACTTAAAGCTAAATTAGGTATGCCATGTAATCTAACTACTGAAGCGCAATCTCTTTTAAGAGCATTATTTAAACGTAATCCATTGAATAGACTCGGTGCAGGTCCTGGTGGAATAGAGGTATTTTCTTTAATAAGCTAGTATCGCTCTTAATATTTTTTTAAATATAATTAACAAAGATTTTGAGGATAAAAGTATCTTTCAAAAATATTTTAAAATAAATCTTGTCAATATATTTATTTTGTAAATAATAGATATTTACTTTCTTTGCTTTTTAGGATATTAAGAAACATGAATTTTTTGCAAGTGTCGATTGGGATGCATTAGTATCTAAGAAAACACGGCCTCCATTTAAACCTGCTGTATCACAGGCGGATGATGCATTTTATTTTGATTCTGAGTTTACGAGTAAAACTCCGCGTGATTCACCTGGAATACCAGCTAGTGCGAATGCTCATGAACTTTTTCGTGGATTTAGGTAAATATTAAGAATAATGCAGTAGTAATTAAGAATTCACATCGTATAATTTTTGTGTGGCTAGTTTTATTGCACCATGCTTACTTGATTGTGATGGGCAGCCAGTATCACAGCAAAATATAAATAAAACTAATACACAACAGCAAATTGAAAATTCACAACCGCCTCTTAGAATGCCAATAGCAGGAAATATACAAGGGTCTTTTCATGAAGATTATGAACTTCTTGGTGAGCTTGGTAGAGGTGCTTTTTCTGTTGTAAGATTATGCCAAAATAAAACAACCTGTCAGCAATTTGCCGTTAAGGTGTGATTTTACAAATTTTATACATTTGATGAGTTATTAATTTTGTATTCGCCTTATATAATGTTTATAGATAATAAATAAATCTTCTTGTGATTATCGTGAAGAAGTTGACATATTACTCAGATATGGTGGAGCGAGAGGGCTTGTTTCATTACGGGCAATATATGAAGATTCCGCACATGTATATCTTGTGACAGATTTGTTACGAGGCGGTGAATTACTTGAATATATTCAGTCGCGTGAACGCCTCAGCGAACCAGAAGCTGCTGCAATTTTACGCACATTGGCAAGTGCAGTCGCTTATCTCCACGAACATGGCGTAGTTCATCGAGATTTAAAACCATCGAATATACTTTTTGCTCGTACGGATCGATCTCCTGAAAGTGTTACACTTTGTGATATGGGATTTGCAAAACAACTTCGTGCTGAAAATGGTATGCTTATGACCCCGTGTTACACAGTGAACTTTGTAGCACCTGAAGTGTTAAAACGACAAGGTTATGATGCAGCATGTGATATTTGGTCATTAGGAGTTGTGTTATATGTAATGCTTGCTGGATATTCCCCTTTTGCAACAAATCCTAATGATACAAGTGAAATAATTCTCGAAAGAATAGGTTCGGGAAAGATAGACTTGCAGTCTAACGTATGGGCTTATATATCTCCCGATGCTAAAGATTTACTTAGTTCGATGTTACACGTTGTACCTCAGCGAAGGCCGAAAGCTATGCAAATTCTTTCGCATCCTTGGTTAAAACCGGAAAGGTGGTCGAATCGTACTACAGTTCTTAGACCTAATCCAAATCAGTCACAACCGGTTCCGCATTTAAGAGAGACTATCGCAGCAACTTACCGTGCTTTAGCACAGTCGCCACAAGCTGCACATTTGGGACCTGTTGCTATGTCTGAATTAGCCAGGAGAAGAGCGAGGGATAGAGATCGTCAAAGTCATGTGTAGCGACGAAACAGCCTTACCAGTCGTACTAGACTTTGATTGCAGTCACTAATAAACTTCTTAAAGGATCAGGTAATGGAAAAAGTTTGTTCTTTAATTTAACATAATCCACGGACCTTTATTTTTTACACGACCCTAAACGCTATGTGGGGAAAATACAGAATACTAGGTTTTTAAATTTATTTATTAATTAATTACTTTTAAATGTATTAATCTTAATTTAAAAAATCTGCAAAAACATATTTAATTTTTTCCAGACGAAATCAAGGCCTTGATAACAATACACATATCCATAAGTAGTAAATAATACATTGACTTCGAATTGTCTAAAAAAAAACAGATATAAAAGTATACCGGATGTCAATGTGTTAGTATATAGATTTATTTACTTAACATTTGTAAAATTAAATCATAGTACAAAGTATAGTGTTAATTTTTAAACTATTATTTTAAGTACACATTAAGTTATGATAATCTTTTATAATTTATATTAGAAAAACATTTACTTTTTTTTTACTTCAAATCATTTGAAACAAAATATGTATGATACATACACACCCACATATGTGTATATAAGAGTATGATTTTTTTTATTACTCAAATAGTTGAGAAAGAAAGAACAATGTTTCCAGTCATGCTAAATAGGTTTATTTGTAATGAATAGGTTAAAGTTTAATATTTCATTTTTAATTATTTATCGTTTACATTATTCATTTAATTACTGGAATTTTGTTACATTTTATTATCAAAGCAACATTTTAAATGTCATTTTTTGTTTAAAAAAATATATGTTTTTATCTTTGTTGTATATTATCAGTGTTGAGTATTTTGAAGTAATTTTTTTGTATATAGACAAACAAGACTTGTCATGGATTCGTGGTGCAAGATTATTGAGCACAATCTTCCGATAAATTTATTATGCCTCGATCTATGTCAATAATACCATTAAGTGATATGTGTTCATGATAATGTTAAATATTGGTACAAAGATAAGAAAGGTGGTGAAAATACGAGAAAATATTTATCATCAGAGTGGATTCAATCATCCACTAAAGATTATAACCGAAATTTTTATGTGGTATTAATATGTTATTCATATATTAACATATATTTCTAAGGTTCATGTGATGTAATAACATTTAACTAGGTTATATTTTAAAAATATTATTCATTGTTAAATATATCACTGTTTTTCCAAGTATGGATGTTATAAAATGGTAACTAAAACCCTTATTGTGGTATAATTGTTTACATATAAATGATGCACACATACAATAAGATAATAAATTCAGTGATAAGGTTTGTTAAAGATTTTTGATCGGAAGAGAGGATTGATAAAAGTAATTTCTTAAAATCATGTTTGTTCTAGAGATAAAGTTTAATGTATTGCCTCGAATTGAAAGTTTATATAATTTTATATCAAGTTGTGTAAAATAATATTTTGGATATATAGTTGAGCTGAACATTTACATAAATAGAAACAACCCCATGTATAATTTTAAATAAATATTAAAATACAATTAGTATATTATTTTTAAAAATTAAATTTAGATCTGTTGTTTCCATAACATAGAAAAATTAAAAATAAGCAATTAGATGAAAACAAATAATTTTGATTGCTTCTTAAATTTCAAATTAAATTTCCAATTATCTATAGAGAAATATGCATACTGTTCTTTAAAAAATAATGCATCCGCTCTTAAAAAACTCAATATTGAGAAATGTGAGAATTGTAGTCAATTGTATCAGTTATAATACAGAAAAAAAGTATATACTATTTTGATTATTTTAGGGTATTAGTGGCATTTTCAGTTGACGTTAGGGTTAATAATTATTTGTTATTTTTAATTTACTTAAATTAACTTTAAATACTTCTCAAACACAAAATTCTCCATTCTAATGTAATATTTTATAATTATTTTTTTTAGTCAGTTTTTGTTAATACTATCTACTAGGTTAGAAAATTAACAATTTTATATTGATTTTATTGATTTGTCACTCTTGCCTTAAGAAAGAAAACAATATAGAGCAAAAAATTATCTAGTTAGCTGTTTACATTGATAGTAAAAACAAACCTATTCTGTTATAATGGCAAATTGAATTAAAATTGTACCTAAATGTGATTTAAAAAAATGTTGGCTTGTGAAGTAGTAAATGGCTTATAATATATTTTTATATTTGAGTCCTTTGATAAATAACTACATACTTAATGTTAATTTTCACCCTACATATATGAATATTGTTTATAGTTAGTTATAGTTTACTTTAAAGCAAATAGAGATTGTACTTATACTAATTAACTAAAATATAATACGCTAGTTGGTTAAAAATCAATAAATATTGTACATTTTTTAAAACATTAAAAACTAATTTTAGATTTATAAAACGAACTATTTAGCATGTATCATATACTTAATAAGAATATAATTTTATTCTTATTAAAGAACAAAGGGAAATATTTAGAATTCAAAAAAGTGTAAAACATAGTGTTAGTAACAGAAATAAAATTAAACTCAAAATTATCTATGATTGAAAATGAATATTAGTCATTTCTATTTAAAAACAATCAATAAAATACAAAAAAGTATAAAACTATAATTAAAGCACAATTAATTTACTTCTTTTAAATGAATCGGTGTTAAAAATCAATTGCATATCGATTACAGTCTCAATAACTGACATTTTAGACGCATAAAGTTTTATACAGAAATACGAAAATGAACATGCATACATGCATATAAACATACAGATATAAGATTAAAACAAATATAGGTGAAAAATCATTATTTTAATTTAATGTATGCATATATATATATATATATATATATATATATATATATATATATATATATATATATATATAATATAAAATAGCATTGAAGAATACAACTTGCCTAATGTAGATAGTAAATATACATATATTTATATATACATATATAATGATATTTAAATTTGAAAATAGTGAATCAGTATATATGTATATATAAAAATGCATTCAAGTCTGAAGATGTTAATATTTAACTACAAAATATTGCTAAAAGTGGAGTATTCTATCTATATGTACATATATGTATGTTTAGTAATTACATATTTAAATTCTCAATAGGTATTCGTGAAAGTCCGTGGATTAATTTCTCAAAGCTTGAACGAAATCAGATTGAAATGAAGACATTAAATAATCATTTCCCAAAATTATTTTTATTTAATATTTTTATAACCTTAAAGCATCACAATTGTCTACGTTTAATAAACTATATATTTGTGACATTCTTCTCAGTGTCATCTTCTCCTTTTCCTTCTAAGTGCCACATTCTTGCTTAAAAAGTGTTCCATTATATATACATATAAATATGTACCATTTATCATATTATAAGTTGTTTTGAAATTAGTTAGATATAATTTATTTTTATATTTGAATAGTTTGTTATGAATGTGTTTTGAATTCTATAATTCATGATTATATATATATATATCCATGTATGTTGCAAAATAATTGTATATAACTATATATTTACATATATATTTCCTCATATCAAATATGAAAAGTTGGTATTTTTATGAAAAATAAATTATATTGAAAATAAATGTGTTTATAATTTTTGTAAATTTATGAGAAACAAATCGTTTCTTTGTTTGTTAAAAAGTTCCGTGCTATGTATTTATATGCGCAAGTTCTGTCAGAATTTCAGCTTATAAGTATATGTACGCTAACATTTTTCAGTTATTTTGATATCAATTTATCCTGTTGAAATAATTTTTATTAAGAGATTTTAGATAATATAAAAGAAGATAGTAAAAAGGGATGGAAAATTATTGGTGGAAATGATTAAAATTGTTATCAAAAGTAACAGTTTGTTAAAGTTAATATGTTGAAAGATGACAGAAAATGATAAAATTAGTGATTATACAATTTTTTTTGTTTCAATAATGAAAAGTTCAAGAATTTTATAGAGGTATGTATTACATATTGATGTTATATATGTAAAATGAAAATCAATTGCAGGATATAGAAAAGACTAATACAAATTAAAGAGGATAATAAGCAATATTGATTAGTGAAGTAAATATGGCTTAAATTTTATATTATAGACATTTCTAGCTGTAGTTACTTTGTTAATGTTTTAGAATCATTTTGTAAAGGAATAAAAAAGTAAATTCAGATATGTTAACTATATCATACACTGTTCAAAAAGTAAGTAATAGATGATATTTATGACATAATAGTATTAATATACAAAATATGCTTGTATGTTACAGAACTGAATATCCTTATGGAATGAGTAACAGATCATTTTATGTTTTTTTTTTGTCATAACTTGCTTTACATTTTATGTATATAGATCATTTCTTTTAATATTTATAGTGGTTAAATTTATGATAAATGTGAAGATTTTGATTTTTAATTAGATTTTCTTAAAACATTACTATAGACTTCATTTAGTTATTAGTAATTTTTCTATATTAGAAATGTTTCAATTTTTTTTTCAATATCGTAGTTTAAGTCTACTTGACAAATTCAATTTGTGTTTATATTTACAGCTATTAATTACAATATTGACTTAATTACGAAAAAAATATTTTTGAAAGATACAAGATCAAACATGTTACTTAGTTATGTCATACGTTTAACAATTTCTTAATACGTAATTTTTCACAAATCGTGTCGTTTGAAAATATGTGAAACATTATGAAATATTTTTCCGCGAAGTCCTTGAAACATGATTCATTAAAAATAATATTAAAGTCTAAAGCGCGCAAAAATAAGTTTTTCTAGTAAAATCGTTACATTCTGCTATCACGTGTATTGTACAAATATATTGTGCGTACGCAAGCGGAACTAGAAAGCATATCATGTTTTCAACGAAAAGACAAAGATAAAATAGCCATGCCCACATCGTGTTACAAGCTGATGCACGAAAAGCAAGTCGTGACAAGTTCGCTATTCTAGTCACACTTATTGTCCACTTATTTAGTTGAAAAAATCATTGTAAAATAAAACATAGTCACAGTAGTTCATATTCGACACATAAAATAATATAAATGTGCGTGTTATAAAATACAGAGTTAGTGTTAAATAATCATATTTGTATTATAAGTGCTGGTATAATGGAGAATGCTTTGCAAAGTGAGTGGGAGTATACGGTTTTTAATTCTTTTCATATTTTTTAATTTGCACGTAAATGTGTATAAATTCAATTGTAATGAATAGCTAATTTTTATTAAAAAAGAATTCTGGAACGTTGATATTATCAATCAGCGTTCATTAAAGAACATTTTAATTACCTTTAAATTTTCATTTGAATAATGCAGTGCTGCCATGCAGAAAAAGAACGTTTTCAAATACGCATGATGAAGGATTATCGTTTGGTGAGCCACAATCTAAAATTGCGGCTAAAATCAAATGGTATGTCCTGGAAAGTGAAAGTTCTTTAGATTCATGTGCAGATGATGGAACAGAAAGTATACATAGTATCCAAGACAAGGAAACAGGTTAGTTATAGCATGTATTGCTTACAACTAATTTATACAGTAATATCTTTAATTGTTGTTTTAATAAAATACATTGTTGTATTTTTACATTAATATTTATTCTTATGATGCCTATATACCACATAAAAAGTATTTTTTCTATTTATTATTTTTTTTTTTTAATAAGACATGTACCAAATAATGTGAAAAGAGTATGTTTTGTAATTATCAAATATAAACAATTTAAAAATCAATTTATTCTTAATTACTTTTTCATATCTAAAATATAAAAATATATTAAGTATTTTCTTGAATTCCCTGCCATTTATTCAATTCCAATAAAACTTTGTAAATTTAGTCAGCAGTTTGGCAAACCGTATTATTATAAATTCCCGCCTTGTAATTATGGTAAACGTTGTCAGTAGATGACTGGCGGGTCACATAAGTATAAGGTAAATAATTTTTTTACAGTGACATTTTAATGCAGCTGTCCATACATCTAGAATGTGTCTAGAATATAAAATGTAAATTTTAGGAAATATGCTTATGCTGCTGTTTATGATTTGCAAATCAGAGTAATGTAGTTAAATCTAGTAATTATTGTCCGATTGAGTACAAAATATATAACAAACTCATATTTAAATAAATTTATTGAAATACTTAAACTAATTCTTCGAGTATTAAATTCTTTTTTTTAAAAAAATACCTCTGGAGATATCGACACATTAGGCACCTTCCTAATTACTTATATATTAAAAACTTCAAATAATGCACTATTCATGACTGTAGAATCAGAAAGAAGGGGTTAGTATTGAAAAGCTGACTTTGATGCACATATATTGATTGTTACAAAAAACTAAAAGCACACAAGAAAATAAAACTAAAACAATTGTACAAAAATAGGTCAGAAATATTGCGATACGCAATAATAAGCATTTGAATGTTTATTTTGTTTTAATAAAATGCGTCACTAATATGCTTGCTTAAAGATAATAACGTATTCTCTATTTTCTTTATTAAAAATGTGTTTTTCCTCGTACATGTATATATATTTATTTATTTAATATGAAGTAATATTATTTATTTATTGATTAAGCACAGCATGTTCGCTCTAAAATATTCAACTAGCACGTAGGAAGTAAAAAGTATAAATATGACTTTTGATAATTGAACTTTCACTAAATATTGCAACTAGGTCTTAGTAGCTAATAGTGTTATATAATCATTGGAACTAAGCTTTCTCATAAAGTTATTCTTAATTTAAGTTTAATATTTATATTTATCTAGTTCTGTTGTAGGCACTATTAACTATTGGTACCTAGTTGTAGTATTTAATGAGATTATGAGAGCATGACACGAAAAGTTTTTGAGTCAATAAATTTAATTCAACTTCAATCGTTTATTAAGTTCTAACACGTGACAACGTTTATTCTAAAAAGTGAACTTTAAAATGATATATTCTTACTTAATTATTGCATTTTGAGGGTGATTTAAAACGTACAGTTATTACAATGTGGAAATAGCGTTAGTGTATTATTACTCAGAGTAACACTTTCTTTGAATTTTCGTAAATGAATTCCTATTTCATCCCAAAAGCAACGAAAAATTTTTAAAAATGTTCATTAAATCGTCTTTGACTATTATTTATGCACATTTTGATTTCGTTGCTGTTCGTCATCCCCAGACCGCCCAAGTACAGATTTTTCTGCACTTTGGCACTCTGAGGATGCTGATAATAGCGTCGCCTTCGAATGTTTTGTTGTTTGTAGAGTGAAAAAAGAATTTATTTGTGAAAATGAATTTAGATGTCAGTGTAAAAACTGTATCGTGACTTTTTCAACTTTTTTTGAAGTCATTGTATTATATTTCGATTATTTTTCGTTCCTTTTTGTAGATTGCGTAAAAGACACTTCAGACACTGAATCAAGTTCTGGAGAATCACTTTCGAGTGATGGCGACATCGCTGTCGAGTTCGACGTTATCAGTTCAAGCGATGAAACATCTATATGGGCATTTGCAGACTGCGGGAGTTCTAGTGGTACCGATGTGAGTTTACCGAAATACTTTGAGCACAAATAATTTCGATATAAACTGAATAGATTTGTTAACATATCTAGTCAATTCGTGAAGTATAACTTAGTCTATTTATCTTTTTTTTTATATACATTTGTTCGGATTTTTAAATGTTTGTTTTAAATACTTTTTCTTTTTTATATTTGATGTTTAATATATTTGTAATTTTAATTAACAAATTGAATTCCTTGATAACGCTCCTTTAGACCAATTATTCTACCTTTCCTTTAAAAACATTAAACATATCGCCGGGTCGTAATTTATAAAAGTGATGTGATTATTTTTTAATTATAAAAGTGTTCAATCACATTTTATAGAAAATAATTACAACAGTATGGATAGTGATTATTAAATCTTTTTGCAGTTCGTCTTTTGAGATTTAAAATATGTGCCTTCATTCCTTGCAAAAAATCCAGATGTGCTTTTGATATTTAATTTTAAAAAATCTAGTATGTTTGGATTCCTTAAGAACATTCTCATCCCAGGTTAAAAAAACAGTTGTCATATTGGATTATTTTTTACTCTTTATATACTTGATATAAAATATTAATATCATCGACTTCTAGCCTTTAAAAAAGAACTTATTTCTTCAAAGATTTTCTTAAAATGTTATATATTACACTAGGTATGAGGTTAAGATTAAAAGGAGGTACTGCATTTTCACATATTATCTTCAAATTTAGTCCAAACAAAATTAAGATTAATGCCAATAAAACAAACATTAGGGTTTTGTAATCAAAACGTGGGAAAAACGTTCATCCATTTATGAGATTCTAAAAATACATCGTTTTATATTTAGATAGCTATCTGTTTATAATCTTGAGCAAATTGACATGAAATGTGCGGCCTTTTGAGGAATCCGTGAAAGCGACATGTGGCCTTCCAAAGCCAAAGGTTTTCCATTCGTGTGTTACAGTATAATAATCAGTGTAATTTGTATTTTCTGTTAAAATGTTATATTTTAAAAATTAAAGTATTATCATTTAAATTGATTTTAAACAATTGCAACGGTATTTCATATTTGTGGTTTGAGTACTATATTTAATCCGTTTTGAACGAATGGAGATAATTTGCAACGTACCTGAAAACTACGTTCATATAGACATCCGATCAGAAATTTATCTATTGTCTTGTAAACATGTTCATAAATAATATTAATATATTATTGTCAGTATTGTTATTATTTCAGAATATGTATTAAAAATTTAAATTTAGTAATCGGTTGTTTCTTTATTAAGTTTCTGTATAACAAGAATAGTCAAAAGGTCGACTGTGGAGTTATTTATGGTCGTCCTTCTTGGAAATACCTATTAACAATCCATAACACGTTTGATCGAACATTGTATTGGCTGTACATAGTTTTCAGTTTGTAACGTGACGAATTTCGTGTGCACCAAACCGTTATATTGAAAACAGGAATAAACTTGCCGAATAATCTGCAATATATAGGAAAACCACTTATTCATTTAGCAGCTAATAGTTTAAATGAATGCAATATATATTCCATTGACGCACCCTTAAACCCCAAACAAACAAAATAATCTGTATTCCAATTTAAATTGTTTTTTTTTTCTTAATTTATTAGGGATGTTTATTAGATAAAATTATTGGATTCGTCTCATTAATTTCAACTGTATGTTCCTTTACGAGTCCTACATTTTGTATATTCCTTCCCTCTAATCACATACTTTAAATATATTAACCAGAAATTATATGTTTTTGTTTCTGTGATTCCGTTAATAATTTGTCTTGGTCGTTTTCGTCTTTTTGAATCAGCTGGGCGACTGTTCTCCATTACTAATTTCGACACGTTTGGTATCTTCAGGAATATGTTGAAGAGTCGACAACTGAAGATGCCATATGCACCAAAACTAGTTTTGAAGAACATTCACTCAGCTAATGTAAAAGGACCAAGACAATCAAGACAAAATATTAATAAACCGTTTTAATCAAACCTCAATCTGAAATTTCTTATTTATTAAATAATATATAAACGCGAAATTCTAGAATCGAAAAATGTGATTTAAAAACTTTGCATCTTTTTTGAATGTTTATTCGAATTTGTACAGTTTATATCGAATTTAATTGGTTGTATTTAAAAATAATGTATATATGAAAACGTACCCTTATATAATTGTACTGTGAAACGTACGCTTTTGAAAAAATGAAAATACAAAAAAAAATATAAAAATGAAAAGGCTGAAAAAATAAAACAAAAAAAATGATATTAAGAAGTACAGAAGATAAAAAAAATGAAAATATGTTAAAAATAAAAAAAATGATGAAATTGTAATGTCTCAGAAAGAAGGAAAAGTAAAAAAATAAAATAAAAAATAAAAAGAAATCGTTTAAAAAAAGAAGAATAATTCGAAACGGAATGAAAATTACAAAAAAAAAGAAAAAGAAAAAAATAGAAAAGAAATTTGATTGGAAAAAATGCGTACAAAAAAATTAAGTTTTTAGTTCTCAAAATTGTGAACATTGGTTTGAAATGCACAGTAGTTCGTATATTTTTGTTTGTCTCGGTGTTTGATTATTGCCAAGTGAAATTGATTTGATGTTGAGCCGGTGTAAATGTGTAGAAGTAGAAAATGAATACGTATTTAATAATTTTCGTTAGTTACCTGTTTCTGTGATCGTATATTTCATCTGTTCACGTCGATTTAGTATTTGAATTATACTTTAACATGCTCGAAAAGTTATTAACAATCATATAAATCGCTAACATTTAGAACGAAACACAATTACATTGATATTATTTGGTCTGAACAAAATTGTCTGCGATTACTTGTATCATCTTTATCGTTTTTCAAAATTTTCTAAATAAAAATATCATAATGCTTATAAAATTGGATTTTAGATTATAATATTAGCTGCTTTTATATATATATATATATATATATATATATATATATATATATATATATATATATATATATATATATATATATATATATATATATATATAATAAAAACTTTCATTTCTCGCCACTTTGTCCGCAATACAAAGTCTATGGTTACGAGAAATATTTGTTTTATCAGCTAATAGGTTTCAAGTTTAATTCATTAAGTTTTGTTCTTAGGTATTTTTTATGTTTAAATATGTTATGCTGTAAAAACCAATCAACAGTTTTTTTCATTCTATATTTGACGGGCTTATATACTAGTTAAATTGTATTCATTTATGAAAAAATGCATATAATTACTTTTTGATTGACATTTTCGTCTATTTTAATAAAAATAGCAATAATTTATTTCGAAAAAAAATAATATTTACCAAGAAGAGATAACAGCACAAATATATTCAACTATTTAGTTATATCTTACATTTTTGTCAGATTTTTTAATTATATTTTTTTTATTTTCTTTAGTTTTACATATTTGTAAAGTTTTCATTTTTAAAGCATTGAACGTAATACTTCCATGTAGTGGCTATTTACTGTCTAGCGACTAACACATCATTCTGTTGTCGCCCACAGGATATTCTTTATTGTCAGTATGTTGATTAATCACAATTTCCTTTTTTGAAAGCGTGTTTTGTCTTGTTTTCCATCTATGGGTAATTTTTCAAGTTTTGCTTTTATAGTCTGCCCTGTGTCTAAATTGAATTTCATAATTAAATTTTTGCTTTTCCCTACCGCAACATATTTTTGGAATAAAAATGTTCAATAATTAATTATTGATAATTTTAATAATAGCTATGTTCGTTTACTGAGCTTTCAAAGAGTGATAGCGTTTTCAGTAAAATTTCGCCTGGACGATTAATGATTGAATGTAAAACGATTGTGAGAAGGCGGCTCAGCTAAACTACTTACTGTTTTAGCAAAAAAAACAAACTGTTTATGTTCCATTCAGTGATCATAACCTGGAAATTCTTTTGTTTTCGTGATAAATGTCAAAAGTGAATTGTGAATATTTTGTATGGGATGACGTATACGTAAAATTGTTAATATGTGAATGTAAATAAATTGTGTTACTACATTTTGAGTAAATGTCACATCAGAGTACAGTCGTTCAGCCAAAATTGAGCCTCATTTCTGTAAGTAAAAATAGTAAGTTCTCCAGTAAGCTTTCAGTCCGCTGAACACATCCATTGGTTTATGTGAATTTGGAGAAAAATCCCATTTTTCTCTGCTTTACTATTTTGATGATTGTAATACAGTTTTCGAAATATGCGTAGGCCACTGTTACAAAACATCTTTGATTTCAGTTGTAATCTTCATCTTAATATTTGGAACATTTGAATGGAATTTAAAACTTTTCTTAATTATAAAAGCGAGAAATTGAGTTTAATTAATTGTTCTTTTGATCTTGGCCTTGTTGAATCACTCATGTAGTATTCTACTATGATCGGTTTTGAACCATCAGTAACGTACTCGTACTGTATACAGTGTATAGCAAGTTGTATCCATATTTGGAGCCGAAACTAGTCACAGTAGATTGCTATGAGAGTGATTCAACTTGACATGGACTCGGACTGGATGGAATCCAGGTGTAAAAAAAAACAAGTATACCTCCAATAAATAATATTACAATGTGATTAATCATGAAATTGTCAGACAATATATGTTACTTTCATAACGATCGAGTTTCAGAATTGTTTTAAGTGTTTATATGTTGAGTAATTTGTGTTACATATTTTTTTAGTAAATGTTTGTTGTTGAGAAATAGGTTATTATCTATATGAAATAAAGTATAGAATGTTCATCAAAAAGTCATTGTTTACTTGCAAATTTTTCAGAAATTCGTAGTCGTGTGAATAACTTGTGTTTCATTCTGTAGATTAATTTTATTCATTGGAATCGCAATGCCAAAATTGTTTTCATATTTATATGTAGTGTTTCATATTTTATTATCATTGAAACTTCAATAGTCCTACGCGTTGAATTGCAACGAACAGATGATAAATAAATAAAAAAACTCGAGACACATAGTTCTGCTGTGCATTTATTTATTTTAATACGATGACTAATTGCAAAAAATTGTAATTACCATTGTTTTTGTAGTATACAATTGTAAATTCATCATTTGTGTAAAACATCTTTCGTATAATAGCACATATGCTTCTAGGTTAAGAATTTATGCTTTTGAAATACATAGGTATGTTTTTTGAGATTTTTTTAGAGATAGATCTTATTTTTAATGTTTAGAAGTGAGATATAAAATTTGTAGATAGAAAAAATATAGGGAACCGTAATCTAACTTTAGAATATGGGGAGTTTATGTAGATAGCCCAAAAATATTTGATTAAATAGGATAACATTTTTATTTTAACAATTATTTGGCTTAGTTTCAACTAGAGTAGATAGAAATTAAATCAAGACAGGATCTTTTTGTTAGACATTTATAGAACTTGATTCGTATCTTTTAGCCTTTTCAACCGACTTTTGATTAACACTATTTTTTAGTATCAGAATGTGAACCCACAAAAATTAATCCTATATTAAAATGTTGGTGTACTAATTGATACTTTAACGAATTGAATTAAATGTCGTGTTAAAATAAATGTTAACCTATGTTTTTTTTTTGATTTTAGATTCATTGCATATTAACGCTTGGGTTATCCCATACAATCTGAATTATATATCTCACTCGTTTTGAGTTGTATTTAATAGTCAAGTAGTAATGTGGTAATAGGTTATTAACAATTTTCGTTTTGTAGTTGGATGTTTCAATCGTCAGTTGAATAGTATAATATTATCACTGTATATTTTGAAAATAATTTATTTCATTAATAATCAGTTGGTTCTACTTTGATTTTCGATTTTTTAATATCCATTTTTAAATTATATCAAATTTTGATTGGTATAACAAACTTCGTATCGCGTCCATGATTTAGTTGTACTATCCGATAGTTCTTTTTATCTCACTATACTGTCTTATTTGTAAAACTTCAATAAGTATATTACTATTATGATGGTTCAATTGTAAAAATATCACTGATGGGAATCAATTATTTGTGTTAGAAGTGATAAATATTTTTAAAAATCTTTTAAAAAGAGGAAAAATTCTAAATTTCAATTAATTATGTTTTTTGTAATTTGTGTGAACATGACATGGAAAGTCAATGATTGGAAAAAAATATTTAGAAAGTGGAAGTTTATATTTGGAGTAATGTTCCAGAGACTTATTCACTTCTAACAAATGAAATAAAAGTTTAAAATTTCATTTGTATTCAATTTATATGCTCAATAATTTCTTAAACTGTAAAAACCATATGCGCCAATCAGTTTTTAGCACTGACCACAATTCAATAAGAAGTAGTATAGACCAGCGTTTCTTAGTCCATGGGTTGCGAAATAACTGCTACCTTCCGCAGAAATACTTTTATTAGTGGAATATTCTCAAAGAACTAAGAACAATAGATGCATCTATTAAGTACTGAATATTTTTAACAACTTTGTTGCTTATAATTATTACCATTTAATAATAAATTTAAAATATGTGAGTACATGTTTTTTCAAATTTATAGGTTTATTGTCATACATAACAAATCAAACTTGAACACCTCACACTCCAGTCTACTGGGTTTTTGAAAATTTTATATTATAAACATTTGGGTCGCAGAACCATTATAATCAAATATATTGGGTCATATGGCAAAAAGGTTGAGAAACGCTGGCGTAGACTGATAGTATTGTATTCACTTTGTAATTTTGTTTCCTAGTAGAAAATCGAATGACGGAAAATGTATCTTCCATTTTGCCTATTTCATTTAGAGTGTAACAAATTATCAGTAATTATATATGTTACAACAATTATTTATAAAGGACAGATTTTTAATTTCTATTATTAAATATTGTTTCGTCTTTCTTTAACATAATATCTATGTAAATGTCTATCATCAGACACAAATTGTTCATTGAGAACAGAAAGCGAGATTTGATTGTCAACCAAATGTGTACTCTCCATCTCACTCATCAACTCGTAATTCATTCATTCTCTGATACCCTCCTATATTGAAACTATTTTAACACATTAAAAGATATTTAATTTGTCCTTACCTGTCCTGCATGTATCAGTTACACTTTTTAATAGTACTGATAAACATTATATTTCGTACCTTTGTTGCACTTAGTTACACTCTAAAGGTGACAGATTCGCAGGAAAAATATTTACATTTTTTTTGCTATCTTCTATTCACATTTTTTCGAGTAAAATTGTCAGTTTGTAATACGAGAGTCTCGAAAATCAATGAGCTTCTGGATCCGTCCTGGAAAAACTGTGGAATCTAAAATTCATTGATAGTTTGACGAAGTGCGTAGAACTTAGGAGCGAATATATAGAAAAACAGCCGTAATAAAAATCCTGTATGTAAAATATGATTTTTACTTACTAAATTTTCTTCGCTTTTTGACTTGTCTTTGTATTTTACATTTGTGTTCATACATGTCATAAGTTAAAATATAGTACATATAAGAATTCCAGTGTTAAAAATTCCAAATTAAAAGTAACGTGACATCTGTAAAAGTGGCCTGACGCCTTAAGTGACTCAGGTCTGAACAAAGTATCATTATTTTTAATACTGTTTTTTATTTTTATTCATTCAAATTTTTCCATTATGATCTAATAGAAAGTCTCGATATAAAAGTGTCATTGAAACAAATCATCAGCGACATTTATTGAATAACAAAATCTGTAATTTTAAAATCATTGAATTGTCAAAATACTAACTTCTCTCTACTAGTTTGAAAAAAATCCAGACAAAAAATGAGGTAGTTGACTAGTACAAGTCTTCACGGGATAGTAATAAAAATAGTACAACTAAATTGTGTTATGTCAGTATTTTAATGTATGATTTCATATTTAAAAACAAATTGTCCGTGACTTGTTTTTGAATCTGAACGTATTGCGACTTAATTTGTTTACACTAAAATTTTCGAGAATTGTTTACCTTTTTATTTAAATTTGTCACATCAATCAAGCAATCAATTTGTCAATGATAATTTTTTTTTTTTTGTATATAATTGTCATAATTTGTTATTTTTAAAGGCGGTTTATTTTAAAAGGCTTAAAAGTTGTTATTTTACAATTATATTTTATTCTCTGACGTTGTCCAATTATGATACGTTGTTTACTTAGCGTAATTAACGTTAGCTACAAAAATCAACACATATGATATCATTGTTGTTTTTTTCAGTAAGTTAAATTATTGTCAAATCGAATTTGCATGTCATTCGTACACGACGTGTACTAGCCAAGTTATGCATGTTGAGACGTGTACATTCCAACAATTCACTTTTAGTGCATAATAGTGGAATGTACTGTGATTTTATTGCTCATCAAAAGTGCTGTTAACACTTGGACAAGTACGTACACGTCTGATAGTCGTGGGTTCACAAATAAGGTCACCACCACCTGACTATAAATGACCGATACCGTGGCAGTCACAACTTAGTCTTTGACACGACGTCGAAGTAAACTAGTTCTTTTTAATTGTACAATTGTTTCAATTTGTTAAGTTCTAGTATTTTAGTCTTATAATTGCAGTCGAGTATCTGTTTTGAAAACGAAACGTTTTTCATAAAGATAAGTAAACGTACATTTTCTATTTAGTTTAAGAGTCGTTTTGATATTAGTTTATATTTTTTTGTTTAATGTTTTCTTTTACATTTATATATTTTTCTAGAGAAAAATAAATCGATGTACAGGGTAATAAGTAGATAGACACTTAATAAGATTTTCTGTTGAATTAGTATTTAGTTGAAAGCAAAATTTTATTTACAACATTTTTAGAAACACGTACGAAAAAACGTTTTTGCGTTTATATCGTTTAAGAACTGTTTCTATAAAAGAAACGCAAAATGTTTAGAATCAATCGAATAAAATTTCTTTTTTCAAGTTAAATTAGTCCAAAAAAAACTACATTTTTCTACAATAGAAATATAAAAGGTTTTAGTTTCAAATGATATTCGTTTTCTTGTAAATTGATTTTTATTTTTTTTCTTTAATTTTATTTTGTTATAAATATATATATACAGGATTTATATCTCATAAAATAAGTCATAAAAAATATTAATATTCAAAGAAATGTCCGTTGCAGACATTTGTTTCTTACAAACTCTTGCGATATTTTTCTCTAAGAAAATCAACAACGAAAAGAAATAATTAGACGATAACGACAGTAAAAACACGATATAACATAAAATTATTTTATGTAGGTGTTTAATTTATTATTAAATATAGGATAGAATAAGAGTAAAATAAAATAGTGTTTCCGAAATGAGTTACGATTTTATTCAATGAACTTTTAGGACAAATAGGACTAAAGAAAAGTGCGAGATTAGTGTGAATATAAAAATTAACATGTAATGAGATATTTCGAACAATATTTAGTGATTATAATATATACGCATAAATATTTTACATTTATATTTATTCGTTTCTGGATCAAATATCTATAAACTGCATCGTTTTTCTTTAAGGTACCTTCTACCAAAGAAATAGTGATACTAAAATTATTTAGAATGTTTATTTTGTAACATCAGGGTCAGTTCAATTTTATGGAAGTTCGATATTTCAAATTTTGAATATAATTCGGAGATCGGTTTTGAATATCCAATAAGTCATATTTTTAATTTTATTTATCATCAGTAGATTGTTTCTAGTTATATAATTGTTTAAATCTACAAAGTGATTATAAATTTGATTATTAATCCATTGCAACGAGTTTGCTGTTAAACAATATTTATATTAACTTTTAATATCCATTTAGAATTTATAACCGAACTACTATCAGTCCGATCAGAAATATTCTTGGTATTTAATTCAATCGATTTCAGTACTGGTGCTGCTTGGAGGTATATTTTTGAATTATATTTTTCAAAATATATTGTCAATATAATTTAAAAAAATATAAATACCTGAAAATGGCAGTTAGTTATTTAATTTTTGGTTAATTGACAGTTAGATGGTTAAATTTACAATTATTTAATATCAAAGAAAAAGAGTAAGCACAATACGGTGTACTAGCCCTATGACTAAATTCACTTTCACAACTGAATTTTTCTCTTGTCTTATGAACCACAACAAAAATTTGTTAAAAAATATCCAACAAATGATTATATTAATCATTTTTTGATTGTTACTTGCAGGTATTTCGATGATGATACCGTCATCCTCAGAGGAATAAAATACATAAAAATATGTATCTTATAAGCAACAAACAAAAATGATCAATAATCATTTATTGAATATTTTTGTCAGAAAAATTATTGTGGTTTGTGGGGTAGTAGAAAAAATCATTTCAAAAGAATAGTCGCATATTTTGATTCATTAAGAACAAATTAAACAATTATAATTAAATTTCTATATGTTTGGGATCTGTAAAATACTTTTGTTTTATATAATTCATGATTTTCATAAAAAAAAAAAACAATATATGGCCCATAGTATTTTTGGCAAATTTATAAAAGCTGATATATCAGTTTAAGGATATTAAAAGTGTTAATGTAATATGTTGCAGTTTCTTGAATAAGTATAAAAAATACAATATTAGAATTTTTAATCGTGAAACTCTCTGATTTAGTTTTGTTTTTGGAAATATATTCCTAATATCGGATATATTCGAATTGTTACATGAAAATTATCCTTTTTTTAAATGGAGTACGTAGATACGTTGAATTATTTTTTAGTTAGTAGTGAAAGCTATCGAAAATTAATTTCATATTCTTATAATTCCTAAAATATGTTTATAATTATTCACGTACAGTCTAGCCATATTATTGAAGTCGATGCATTCATTAATAAATTTTTGAAATTGGAAATAGACTCAATTTTTGTTAATGTTCATATAAAATTTTTTCATTCATATTGTAGTGTTTTGAACTGACCCTGATTTTTTTTAAGGAAATAAACAGCCTTAATTTTAAAGTATTTGTATTTTCATGCTATTATGTTATTTATTTGTGTAGTTTAGTCTAATCATTACTAATGAAATACCTGCCAACAATTTATTTTAGGATTTAAAAGTCATATTATTTCAATTTTTTTTTTTGATAACAGTTAAAAAATAATTTCATAATCTATAATAGTTTTTTCGTAATAATTAGCTAATATTATTAAAACAAAATTTGAGGAACAGAAGAGAGTCATTTTTAAATATATGTAGAGTACTAGAAATTTTTGTTATACGGTTCTGGTTTTTTTTTAATTTGTCAGAGTAATTTTTGGTACAGTTGATTCGATTTATTGAACGAAATGACCAGTTGTCGTTTTTTATACTTTTTGTATACTACTACAGCAAATGCTGTATCCCACACAATAATTAGGTCATCTTCATAATCAAATAACACCGTAACAGGTTTTTAATAAATGAAAATGAACAAAGCTAGTGAGAGAAAGATTTATATTACCCAGTAGCTGATCAAATGATGGCAGGGTAGATTTTTTAAATTATCAGGGAGTTTTTTTTTATATAATATGCTGTTATGGCTAAAAAACTTCGTTATCTATTTAGTATCTGGAGAACTTGTCCCAGAATTTTTTTTTGTATGATGGAGCAATAACTATATTTTCAGGTGTTCAATATTATTCGCTTGTTACCACGTATACCAAAAATACTACAATCATTCTTTTTTGAATGTATTTCGTTTAATTTACCATTGTCGAAAGTAGAGTCTTCACTAGGTATTTTTTTATTGGTATTTACAGATCAAAATTATTTTATTTAAGAACCTATTGCTATCCCTAGTAGAATAATCTGTAAAAATATAATTGTTTTGGTTGACAGCTTAAATAGTAATATTTCTATAAATTAGTTAACTTTTATATAAAAAAAATCGATCTGAAAATGAATGTAAATTACTAAGTAAAAGTAAAATGTGCATTACAATTGTTTGGAATCAGTCGAGTTCAGTAAGTTTTAAAACATATTTATAGCTGTAACAGTTTCGTTGATTTATACATTTCTGAATTATAACGATACTCGATCCGTGAGTTTCTTTTTTAAAAAAATACCTACAGTCGTGTTTTAGTCTAGTTTTCAAGAATTTCCTCCCTTAACCCAGCCCTTTCTTTAACATTTATCGTTTTGAAATAATTATTTTATTTTCTGATTTCGGTGAGATGTCATAATACAACCAAGTTTCAACATGACTCATGGTAGTCATCGAGCTTCTCTCGTGCCCCAAGTCGGACCCCCCCCCCGTACACTGCCTTGTAATCAACACCTTGAACCACTCCTCAAACTGTGTCATCCTGTCTCCTCGATACTCGTTATCGCGGGACGAACGACACCATCCGCTTGAGTTATAGGTCTCTGCACCTCGCACTCTGTCCCTGAAGCGCCCACGGCGCTGGGACAGCCTTGAACTGAAAACCAGGATCTTAAATTTTGGTTTAAAAGAATTTATAATTTTTAGACTAGCTGGACTTATCGTGAACGTCTCCGTTAACTTATTTGTTTGTAACAGAATTTTTCTATCACTCTACGTATAGTTTTAATTAATGCTGTTAGTTATAATTTTTTTTATCGAGTATTTTTATAGTTTTTTTTTTTTTTAAAATGACAAATTCATATATTTTTTTTATTATATTTTCCATGCGAAATGACCAGAAATCTAAATTTGATTTATTAAAGTGTAAACAACTATGCAGTGTTAAAGTATCAATAATATAAAACATTGAAAATTTTAATATGCGTCGTTGAAATCGCTCGGACTCATTTTTTTTATGTTGGCCGGTATCGTTTAACGTAGTCGTAATAGTGTATATAACGCACCCATACTATTTTTGGACTTGATACATTAATCGATGAGGACTTACGAACTCTTCGTCAATAATCATTTCACTCATCTACCACATCGTGGGGTGCCACCCAGTCAATCGGTGCGCTGCTATGTAGCGCATTTGTGGCGTCGATGCGCTTTTGCGGCGCATTTCCATGTACGGTTGGCTGTAGTCTCCGTTTTTCGTGTTCAACAAGTTTATTTGTCCGAACTGTGTCGTATCATTTTGTTGACTGTGGTTAGGACATACTGACTGCTGGCGTGGTGGCTGCAATATGCTCGCGGTCTTCGCACAGCGACGACGGCAACGCGCCTGCCGACACGGAAAGCGAGAGCCAGGGTGAAAATGGAGCCCAGTCGGGGTCAGACACCAATTTGTCGAAGCCTGGTAAATGTATCCAGTGCAAAGGACCGATCAACACAGATCCACTGTATAGATACTGCGAACGATGTTATCAGGTATGTATTATATACATTTTTTTTAAATTTATTTTTCCTCTTAACACAATTATGATTCGTGCTGTTTGTGTGAAAA
This sequence comes from Acanthacorydalis orientalis, assembly GCA_034766995.1. NCBI lineage: Eukaryota > Metazoa > Arthropoda > Insecta > Megaloptera > Corydalidae > Acanthacorydalis > Acanthacorydalis orientalis. The sequence goes on along the minus strand of CM068315.1, from coordinate 42,036,764 downwards.
TTAATGCGTATAGCCGGCATATTTTAAGGTTTCCGATTATGTTGCATCGCTTTACCAAAATGGTTATAACTTTTAAAATATCAAATACTTTTTTTATGAAATTTGAAATGAAGCTTTTTACCTGACTACGGCGAAGCAAAAAGGAGAATGGTAATGTTTTTCGCGTGTTTGTATGTATGTATGTAACCATGTTCATTTGTTCCCACATAGAGCCCAATCGGTTGGACCGATTTTGATAACCAAGGTGTCAAACGATTTGTCTTAATCTTTTGATTAAAAACGGGTATATAGTTTTTCAAAAAAATCAAGATAGCGGCTGCAAAACACCGATTCATCAGGAACTTAAAATGTGTTCTTGTAACTTCAAAACGGTTCGACCAATTTTGACGAATGATGTGTTAAAATACTCATCTAAATTACACAAGTGACACTGGGCATATAAAAATTGCGAATTCAATTAACCAAAAAAGAGTAGAGACTATTTTAAATCTAACATACACTGCAGGCAAAAATTTTAAGACCAAGCCCCACAAAAAAAGAAACACAGCATTTTTTGTAGTTGCAGGTAGTTTTTAAAATTTTTAAATCCTTTTTAACTACGGTAATTAAGGAAAGATTCTAACTGTAACTGTAATAATAAATAAAATATATGGATTTACCCATTTTAGTGACTGCCTATTTTAAAGCGATTAAAAGAAATCTTTGAAAGTTGTGGGGTTGAAGGTTAAAATTTGCTATTATTTTTTACTCTGAATATGATCAAAGCACATAGTGTTAGTCTAATTGATAAGAAATATCAACTTTAGCATATATATTGTAACACATATTTACATGTCACTAGCATTTAATCCACGCTGCATTAAACCCTATTTATATGTCTCCGGAATTTCACGAACAGTTAACAAAAAACATATTTTGTCTTCGGACGGTAATGTGTTGATATAAAATATTTCAAGACATTGTTTTTTTTTTTTGTGTGTGTATACTAATTCATAATTGCTCTGTTTGAATCCTGATTATCACGCAGAAATCGTTTCTTTCTTTGGGTTCAATTTTCATCATCTTTTAATAGATGTTATACAATTAAAAATTGACTTGAAGACAACGAAAATTGAAACTGATCATAGAAGAAACGAACTTGTACTTAGATTCCAAAATTTAAATAAAATAATTACGTTTCTAAATTTATAGTAAATCAATTAATCATAATTTATTTTTTATTTATTAATATGAGCATCTGATGAAAAGGAAAAAGCTATACATTTTTAAACTAATCTATCTATAAATGTAAATTTGTTTAATTACAGTAAATTTCGACAATTATGTTTGATTAGTAACACACTTTAAACTTACGATGTACAGTCATTACCTCGTTATACAGAAATTGCTTGTTACATTGATGATAGAAAACATTATTCTAGTTCGGTCGTTGTGTTATTATTAGAAAATTATAAATTACCGTCATCGAGATAATTTCCCGCCTCTAGGTGTAGGTAATTCATTAATGTCGAAAGTCTCACAAGTTACAGAATTTTATTTATTAACAATGTCCAATAAATTATTGATTATTTTTATGCGCATTTCTTCATGCGGAAACAGTTTTGTGAGACTATATACATTAATTTAAATTATCAATCTATACATTTTTTCTTCAGCAACCAGTGTGAAGATTTTATCAAACCATAAAAAGGATATGTTTAGTATTTTTTTTTACCTTATATACAGCATGGTCTGAAAAGTAAATTTAAGTATTGACTTTTGTGGTGTTTATAGAGTACTAATTTATTATTTTTTCGTCACATGTACCTAAAACTAAATTCAAGTAATAATCTCAGTAGATTGTTAAATAAATACCTTCTTTTATTAAAGATACATGTATATTTAATATCAATTTATTTCTAATTAACATTTTGTAACCTGAACACGCAGTACAATCTTGGAGTCTACCGAATTTGGATTAATTGTTGACTCGTGTTTTTGTTTTATATTAAATATATTTCATTTTGAAACATATTACTGGATGGTTATAAGTGTTTTTTTCCTCAATACAAATTAATTTAGAAAAACTCTAAAAGTAGCTCCTTAGTTTGTAATCTGTGAAATCGTTAATAATAGTACTTATGCAATTAGACACATAGAACTCATTTTTTTTTTTATTAAAAGAAAACTTCGATTATAGTTTTGATAAAATGAAAACCAGTGGGCTTAGAGAATTTTTTCTTTAAATGTAGTGTTCTCTTTTTAATAGTTAACAATTCTACCATGTCGGAATGCAGTTCTGACACGATAAATTCACTGTCATAAATGAACTATTTTTTCATCCTGCAAACCACAGTAACGTTCCCAATCAAAAATGTTTTCAATTAACAATTATTGATTGTTTTTAATTATTGCTTATGTTTATTTCAACAGCAGTGCCACCACTCAGACCCTAAGGCATAGAAACCTTTATTTTCTATACAGTTTCTTTGTCCTAGGCCCGGAGTTTGATGCTATTGCCATCAAAATGCACATAAGCAACAATTAAATACTTTTTTTTTAAATTACGCTCCAGATATTTTTCATCTCAGGATTAGATAAAAAAACATTGGAAGACTATAATTAAAATATTTGTTATCAACTTTTTTACATTTTCATTCATACTTTTTAAATTACATGGATATGTTTCTTCTAAAATGAAAGTTCTGTCTTAGTCACAGTTATTTTTTGATATTAGTTAGACACATGAATATTCTTTGACATATTTTTTTTATTTTATATGTAACTCATTTTAAACTTCTTTGTCATTAATGTGTTTTAAATTTAAGTAATTGTAATAATTAAAGATTAAAAATTATATCAATAGATACTTTTGAATATATATATATATATATATGTATGTATACATAAATATATATATATATATATATATATATATAAATATATATATATGTATGTATGTATATATGTATGTATGTATATATGTATGTATATATGTATGTATATATGTATGTATATATATATGTATGTATATATGTATGTATATATATATGTATGTATATATGTATATGTATATATATATATATATATATATATGTGTATATATGTGTGTGTATATATGTATGTGTATATATATATATATGTATGTATATACATGAATGTCTATATATATATATATATATATATATATGTATGTATATACATGTATGTCTATATATATATATATATATATATATATATATATATATATATATATACACACATATATGTATGTATGTATATATTACTTTTATATTAGTTTAATTATCCATTGCTTTTACACATGCTGTATATTACATGATCTAACATATAATCGACCTAAAATTTAAAATAATCGTATTGCGTCACATATATACGTTAAAGTAGTTAATAATAGTCGATCATTGGTATACGGATTACATGACATTTTTCTAAAATATCATTGGTTATTGTGTGGTCGTTGTGTAATTGTTTTAATATAAAAGTAGGCAGTCTCCCGTAAATCTGTCATAGACAACTTGATTGTAAGTCAGGCTTCATATCTTGTTCGTAATAGCGGTAATAGGTATATTTATTTTAGATTTATTTACATTTTATTAGTTTGTTTAAATTATCTACATTTTCAAGTGTTTTATATTTATATTTTTAATGTAAGGTAGAATTAAGAATAATTAATTGAACATTTATTAAAATGGCGCACATTTTATTAGCACATACAAAACATTTTTCAATGCTTGTGTACTGTATCCGTTAGTTTTGTTCACAGTATGTATTATTACAGTGTGAAAATTAAAACGATTGTGTGAAATTTGGATCCACGACGTCGATTAATTTATAGGTTCGAAAAACGTTCTTCCCGCCAAGGCCGAGAGGTTACCGGTCCAGAAATAAGCTCGGGAAATCTTCGCTTCGTTCAATATCTTCCAGTTCCACAGTTGAAGTGTCATCTGCATCACAAGAATCTGGTTTAGGATCAAGCCAAGAGCCAAGCGTAGCTGAAATGATAAATATTAAAAGTAACGACGGTCTTTCGAATAATAATGGTGATCAACATGTGAGTTTTCAATTTGACCTATATGAGGGTAATTTCATTTTACCTTTTCACGATTTTGTTTTTCTATTTATATTTTCCATAAAATGTGTTCTAGTATAGACAAATATAGTATTAATTTTTAATTCTACTTTTGTGATGCGTATAAATCTGTTTTTAAAATGTTAAATCTGACAAATTCACTATGAAGATATTTATCAGAAATTGTACATTGTGTAAAGTTTTACATTTAGTTTAGAATTCTTGAATTTAGTGTAAGTTTACAAAGTTTGAAATATGTCTTTAATAAATTTTATTTTACTTCAAAAGTTTTTAATTACTGATAAAATTTTGTGTTAATAGTAATTTTATACAGAAAACTTATGTGAATGTTTCCTTATATGCAATTATTCCTTATATGAAAGTTTTATTATCCTCAAGATACATAAAATAACTTATTTAATATCTCTTGCTTCAGTTCATAGTCATGTTTTAAGAGCAATTAAATATAATAACACATTTTCTCTAATAATAGACCACGAATTTCTCAAATAACCCGCCGAAAGATGACTCCTCTTCGGATCTATGCATTGTGTGCATGTCCAGTCCGAAAAATGGAATGTTCGTACACGGTAGTATCGGACATATGTGTTGTTGTTATCGGTGTGCGGTCAAAGTATGGACGAGGACACGAAGGTGTCCTGCCTGCAATTGTAAGTCGAAGAATGTGTTAAAAGCTTTCTTAGTATAATTTATCTTCGTCAGCTTAAACACCTATAAATTGTTATTCGGAGATATAGTCATCTTATCAAGGAATTTTTCTGTTTCATATTGTTTTTGTAACTCATTTCTTTATTATTTTCTGTTCATATGAAGACAATTATGATTTACTGTTAAAGACAACGTAATACTTACAGAATGTATTTTCAGTTTTCAGAGGAAGTATATATATATATATGTAAGAGAATAGTAATTAATTTATTTATGAATATATATATATGAGTTTATTTTTTTTTGATAGAATTGAAATATTAAATTTGAAGCTACTAGAATTAATAATCTGCTCAAAATTTATTTAACTTTTTTGAGTAATTTGCTTACAGTTGAAAATAAATCTTTTTTAAATCAATATCCAATTGAAATTGTATTCAAATTTATATTTTTCCGCCGTTACTTCATTTTTCACGTCTTGCAGATCGAAGTAAATTTAAAATAAAACTAACTTTTATACAGTATCGACTATTATATTCAGTGTAAAAGAATTGAAATTTTGTTTCCTAGTCATTAATTTCAAATAATGTTCTTAGTTGTAGTGACACTTTTTTTATGTTGCACTTTGTAAACATTTAATGCCAATATTGTAACTTAATAAGAATTTTATGGATTATAAAATTTTGTATGGAAAATTACTGAGGAAAAAAAACATTAACTCTGTGCATTATATAGAAAAAGTGTGTAATAAAAAAAATGGAGTAGTTAATGGTGGTAAATAATGTAAATACTGATTCACAGTATTCATATTAAAAATAATATACTAATTGGACACTTTTTGATAATTCAACAAAAAAATTATCTAAAGAAACTAATGTTAAAGTTTTGAATACTTATATTTTTTTATATTTCAATGTTAAAGATATAATGTGTGTAATTTAAAAATAATATCCTATATGTAAAATCACAAATATTTTATAATTTAGTTTTGTATATCTTTAACTTCCAAGTAGAATTCAAGGTGTAGCATACGAGTGGGAATATTACTAGTAGAGTGAAGTATATTTTGTGATGAAATGTACATAGAATATTCCCAGTTTGAATAAATCTTGTATTATAGGATGTTATTTATGGGAATGTGTGTACATGTACATATGTACATAATTAAAATGTACATTGAATATTTATTACTTTATTTAATTTCTTTTTTAAAAAGATTATCAAATAAAAAAATATAATTTTGTTAGTAATAGTAGTTATTAATATTTATTATTTGTTTCAAGTTATGATCTATATTATGATGTTTCCAATCACTGATATTGTATTGTTATTCATCAAACATTTAATGATCTGTGTCTTCTTTTTCTAAAGAAGTAAATTATAAGAAGTAATTAATAAAAAAAAAACTACAAGAAAAAGTTTTCAATTCATTTTTATGGTTTAATTTGATAAGTTTAATTAGTGAATTTGTTTAATCATTACCAATTTAAATTTGTTTTTAAGTTATATTTATTTGATTATTCAAATGTTATTTTGAACAACAAACTATTTATTTATTTATGTGTACAATTAGATGTTAAATTTGAGTTTGTCAAATTTTAAATGTAATGCACCTTTTTAGATTTATCATTAGCGAATTAATATTTCAAGATAAATGTATGTATTATTTTCAGTTGGATTTTGAATACTTGAACATTTTCACTACTGATTTTTAGTTTAGATCGCAAAAATTTTGACCGCTTCCGAGCGATATGGTGAAAGAAAATCTAGTTCTTTTTTTTCAGAATATAATCTAAAGGAAACTAAATTACACTTCAATACAATTTGTATCTTTAAGATTTGAAAAAAATTCAAGGAATTTCTTGTTTGTATGCTCGTAGAAATGTTCCAAATTTGTAACTTAATTTTATGTTTAAATTGTGTCCTTAAGATGACATTCATTAATTTGGAAATGAAATTGGTTTAAGTATATTATCAGAATAATTTTAAATTAAAATAGGTCTTTTAAGGGCAAAATTATGTGTTAATATTGTTTAACAAATTTAAAATTTATTAGAATGTATAGAAAGCAGTTGTTTATTCAGTAAAACGGTTATTTATTCTTCAGTATATTCATAAAAATACTTACATTTCACAAATATTTTAAAAACAAGTTTAAAATACTTTTATATTCAGTGATTTAAAATGTAGTATATCAAAATATTGTGTTCTAAAAGTAGCAAATAGTAATGATTTTTATGATAATTTTAATGTATTTTAAACTTTTTTTTGTAGTTTTTTCTCAGTAAAGAAAACATTAGTGATATTTAATAATAATGTGTAATAAACAGTTAAATTTTCAGAATTAGTAGAAATGATTTTCTGTAAATCTAACTAAATTAAAACAGTCTTTTCAATGAAATGTTTTTTTACTTCATATTCATTTATAGTAAGTTGAAAGTAATAAAATTACATGGAATTTCTATAATTCTCATTAGAAATTTCAATATAGGCATATTACTAATTAAATTGTCTTGTTCATATTTTTTATTTTTTGTTGAAAAGATTGTGATTATGAAAAAATATATGTAAAATTTAATATAGAAGAGGTAATAAAAAATTCATTAAAATATACAATAACAATGAACAGAAAGTGTTTCGTCTACGTAGTCTGAGTCGGCAGTATATGGAAATGAAAACCACAGCGAAGTTCATCCAAGTCGACGTGAATAATTGTTGGACAGTAGTACCGAAATTGACATAATCGCCTGTACTTCAATGGATGTTCCAGATAATTAACAGTAAAATTGTAATTTTTGGTTATGCTGTTATTTACTAAAAAAGCAATATTTTCTTTACGTACTTTATAATTTACACATTTTTGTGTACATTTTTGTAATTCAGAAAGGAATATTTCTTTCCGAGTTTGTAACTATATTATTCAAACATTTTTTCAAATTTCTGATTCAATGTTTTTTAAAAGTGTATATAAATTCATTTAATGTAGTACACGTTTTCAATTTTGTCAAGTTATTTAAAATAAATTATAAAATTATCAGTGCCCTTAACATAAATGTAACTAATTTTACTATTTATGAAAATATTTCATTTGATAGTATTTTTTTCAGAAAAAAGTGTATGTATTCTGTATTGTAAACCTTTATATAAATAAATAACAGAGTTACTTTCATAAACTTGATAGTGAGTTTTTAAAAATACATGTATAATTAAGCAAGTATTTTTACTTTACTAAAATTGTGTGTCCTGTTTTACATAATGCATGTTCAATCATGTTTTTGTTTTTGCTGATTATAATTAAGTATAAAACAGGTTTCTAATTTTTTTTTATTGGTTTGGTTTAGAATATTGGTGCATATGTATACTTGTATGTTGTTATCAGTTTTCTAAGTTTTGAATTATGTATTATTTTTGTAGTTTTATAATTGTATGAGTTAGATTTACTTCATTGTATGTAGTAAATTTTTAGAATGTATTTGTTAAAAGGTATCCTTTATATGGATGTCTGTTAAATACCACATTCAAAGATGAGTATCTTGATTTATGTAATAGTATAGTATTTCATTTTTGTATTTTTGCTTTAATATTTTGTGAATTTAAGAGTTAAAAAAATAAAATCCAATTAATTACACTTTTTAAAATGCAACAGAATTTCTCATGTAAGGATTCTTTCATTTTGCAGCAAAATTATATTTTAACTAGTAGACAGACAGATAGTAAAGGTACCTTTAAAAAAGTACTTTTACTCCAGTAGTATATATTATAACATTAATTTTTTGTTTTATTTATAAAAATGGCAGGTAACTGCATTTATTATTAGAGTAAAAGTGCTTTAAGAAGTATGTATCTTTTGAATTTTTTTTTGTAACTGAATTAACATATGTAAAACATTAAAAAAATTCCTGAAAATTTCAAGCAAAGTACTGAACATACCAGAAATATTACATCACATTTTTTTTCATTTTATTTAGTTCAGTATGTTCTTTATTGTTTATAGCATATTTGTGGGTTATTATCATAAATGGTTCATTAATATCAGACTTGAGTATTCTTTCTGTTTTGTTCTGTAGACCATTGAAATATTAATTAAAGTTGGTCAGTGACCGGAACTAATCAAAGCATTAGCAGACGTTTACCTTCAGGTCATTGTTCATACAGAGAACATTTTTACAATTCATATTAAATACAAAATGTGTATTCAGGAAATACATTTAAATATCTGGTATATTACTAAGCAGGATGGTCGTTTATTTTATCTGTTATTTTTAAATGTTATTAAATGAAGAATGTTTGATTATAATGTACACGTTTATTTAATATTGAGGGTCGTAAAGAGACTAGTATTGTGCTATAATTTTCTATAGCTTTGTTAGTTAAATATTATATCGTACGTTTCAATCAAGCATTATTCATCTTAGATGTATTTTGACTTATAAAATATTTACTATTTTAATTATTTTTTTTTTGCAATGTGTAGAATTTTTTTAAGTCCCAAACTTTTGTTTGTATACAAATTGTGCACGTATATAAAACTTTCTTGTTACATTAGTGGATGTCATGATTTGATTCATTATCCACATTTCAATCACTAGTTGTAAGGGCATGTTTTTATGTTTTCTTTGTTTTATCATGTATCATTGTTGTATATATTCTGTTCTAGGTATTTGTCAATTGGAAAAAAATGTGAAAAAAGACGAAAAAATGTAAAAATAACAGAAAAAATGAAAATATATGCTGGAAAAATGTATGATAAAAAAAAAACCAAAAAAAGATATATAAAAGGAAAATAAAGAAGATATCGAGTACTGGCAATATATTGTTTTATTTCATACTTTTATTTTTCCTGTTCATATTTTTTTTATTTTGAAAAAATTTGATATTTTTCTTTTGTTTTTAGAAAATAAAGAATAAGAATTTTTTTTAAAATTTAATAATCGAGAAAAAAGTGTTTTGAATAGAATCAAGTTTACATTTTACAATGTTACATGCACAGAAAATATTGTATTCCATCATCAAATTTTGGCAAAACACTTGTTCATAATCATCTTTTGACTGGTATTAGATTTTATTGACTTTGTCATGTATATTTATAATTTAAAAATTTCACATATTTACAGGTAGTATTTTTTTATATTTACCATTTAAAGAAATTTTCATCAATTAATATTTGGCTTTTCAGAGATTAGAGAACCAAATGTAAATTATCTATCTGTATAACGTTTTAAGTGATTAAAATTATAAGTGTGTGTGTGCCTGTGATCATGTTAAAGGGTTTTGTTGGTTCTCGAGTCAAATATAATTGGCGACACGTGCTAGAATAAGTGGAGAACAGAAAGTCATGATTCAAAAGGATTACCAACATAGCACTTAGATAGGGGCAACATGGAACATTGCCCAGAGTAGCGCAAGTTTTGATGGACGATAAATTTTGAATACTAGAAATTTTATTTTCAATTATAATTTCGATTACAGGTAGCTCAAATGTGAAATGAAAAGTTAAATCTAAAAATTTTTGTAGTTCAAATTTCGTTTATGGAAAGGGACAGTATTTAATTGGTGGGCTAAGGGCGGTATCTAGCGTAAATCCGGCACTGATGATTACAATTAGGACAATCTATTTAAAATTATATTCCAGTATTTTTAAAATCAAAATGAATTTTATGAAATTAAAATATGATTTTGAATTTATTTTATTTTCCATATGCCATTAGAAAAAACATATAATTAAACTATTTGATAGCGTGCATACGGAGTTCACTGTTGACATTTTTACCGGAAATACAATATATGCACATTAACAAATACCACGTGAAAGGATTATGAAAACAACGTTTTATTCCAATTAATTATATTGAATCTCAAAGAAATTGTTATAATTTGTCAAAATTCATTTCTGATGTACCTAAAATGACTTTGTTTTTTCACCATACGAACCACAAAATTATTTACGGATCAAAAATATTCCTTAAATGATTATTGATCATTTTTGGTCGCTGCTTACAAGAATTTCAATGGTAATGTCATTCTCAGAGCGCCAAGGTACACACAAATTGATAAATTCAACAATCAAAAATAATCAATGACTTCTTGTTCAGAAAAAAAAGTTTTCAAGTGAAAAACAGAATTAACTGGCGATAGTTAAATTTTTCGAAATTTAATTAATATTTTTTTTACGTAAATTAAAAAGTAGTCAATATACTGGTTTTTAGAAATACAGTCACTCAGTATGAAGAGCATTGTGAGATGGAATATATTTCCCTGAAATAAAAATTACTCGTTATATCCCAATCAAAAATAAATTCTTCTCGAATGTTCGTGTTTTTTTGTATAAATAATAATACCATCATTATAAAACGTTTGTATTAAATGAAAAAAAGAATAGAAACAGAAAATACTGCGTAAACACGTAAATAAATTATAAAAAAATATTCATTACTTTATTTAAGAAACAAAAACATTTAACCTTTAATTAAGATAACAATACAAATAATTTTACTCTGGGAAATGCGCAGGACATCTAGCTTCTATTTCACAATATAGTTTCTGGGCCTATGGCTAAATTTACTTTTGTAAATTAATTTTCTATTCACATCAAGAACCACAAAAACTTTTTCATCAAAAATGTTCAATAATTAATTATTAATGATTCTCGAATCTCTAAGGCACAGAAAAATATTTTCTATATTTTAACGCTCTGAGGATAATGGGATCGCCAACGCAAGACTCATAAGCAACATGCAAAAATTTTTAATAGCCAATTATTGAATGTTTTTAATTAGAATATTGTTTACGGGTTGTTAATGGTCGAATTCAAATCCATTTGTGGAACATCTTCGAACTTTTCTAAAAATAGGGAATGTCGATAATGAACCAAAGGAGGAAGTTCCTAGAGAAGATTAAATTTACTTGGCAGTTGCGCGTTATCCTATGGGCAAAAAGGAAAATTGCCTGTGCCCCCACCGACAAAAGAGCTCCAAACTCATTCCTGTAGTACAACACTGTATGGGGCCCGCTAATTCAAATTTGGCTAGGTCCCATGAAGCTATAACACCCCACTATTGCTTGGTATATCATGAATCAAAGTTGTATAAAAATGATGTTTAGAAAATATGCACGAATCAAAATTAATCTGAAAGTTTCCTTATTAAATCCATGAATTTATTATATCCTTACTCAATGTAACTAAGTTCTGCTGTATAGATAAGTCTTGTTTAACGCCAAGATGTGTCCCTGAAATCAAGCATTAATGAAACTGAATTAAGCGAGTCCTGTAATACACCATGCATTCTATGTAAAAATACATATCATTTTCAATATAACATTAATAGACTTTTAAACATATTTGAAAATAAAATATTTTTTCTTTGCATGAATTTAATTATAAAAAAGATTGCAAATAATATTCTTCTCCATGTTTCATTATGTCCTGAAGACATAGTTCTGAAGTCATACTTTTTGTCAAGTCATAGAGCGCTGAATGTACTGAAATAGCATTAACTGAAGTAGCGCTAAACACAGTTTACTTTTATTTATTTCCATCCACGTGGGAGTTGTGCTCAGTATTAACATAATGTGTATTTTTTCAAGTTTTATCAAATAATATTTTTTTATTTGTAATTAGAATATTATTTTGACAAAATTTTTGAACTTAAAGTTGATGGTCATCAGTGTCAACAGTGGATTAATATACATAAACATTCTTTTATCTTTTCTCGAAAAATTTTGATTTAAATGCTATTTAAATTTGAATTCATGGATATATATATATATATATATATATATATATATATATATATATATATATATATATATATATAATGTATAGAACTCATGTTTCAGTGTAATGGTTTTTATGAAGAAATTATAATAAAAGATTTGATTTTATTATACGTATGCGTCTTTACTGAAATTCTCAGGTGATCGTATATGAGAACCGTTGTTTAAGAACATAATTTATGTTGAGGTCGAACGATCACAGTTAAAACATTTTATGTTATATCAAACGAAACAAGAGGCACGTGTGCAAAACGAACAATAAATGAACGAATAAAAATATGTCTAGGTAACATTTAAAGTATTATAGTATTAAACTTGATAGATTGAAACTATTTTTAATATTTATTATTTCGGCTCTGTTTTTTAATTAATCTGCAAAACAATTATTTATATAAAATATTTGCATTGCAAGTGTTCAGAATTGTTAATTTGTGTTTGTTTCTATTTTTGAAAAATATATAATTGTACATTGGATCATAATTCCAAAATAAATTCAAAACTTAATAAAAATCACAATTTACATGACGTACATGTTTGTGACCATCAATGATGATGGAATTGAAAAAAGGATAATATTTTTGAAAAATCACATAATTCTGGTTACATATCCTTTTTTGTATTTGGTATTATTTAATATAAATAAAATGTCAGTATAATAAATTGGACAATGTATAACATTTTTTGTAGTATTAAACACAGAAGTCTGGTAATTAAAAACAGGCAAACTTCGTTTAATGATCAGAAAACAATCATGAAAACCCAGTGTTAAACGAGGCCTCATATTTCATCAGTATTCACATAGAATCTTTAATATGAAATTACTGTTCTTTAAAATACAGTTGAAAATGAAAGGTTCTTGTTTTGGTATAATTATTTGTTTGGTTGAAAATTATTTCATTTATATATGCAATCAGTTTATTTTTGTGTCCATTCAAAATAATACTCAAATCTTAGCAATATTTATCAAAAATTATAAATAATATTCATTTCTAATTTTCATTTGGTTCTAAAGTTTGTAAAATCATGGAGTCTTATATTGAAACAACGTTAACTAAAGTAGCGCTAAACGGGCTTTGCTTTTATATATATAAATATATATATATATATATATATATATATATATATATATATATGCATATGCATATAATTATAATTTGACACCAGCAAACTTTCCTTCCAAATTAGTTAGTATTTTAAAAACTATGTACATTGTAACAGAATGTTCAATATTGGATTATTATTTATTATATAACAAATATGTGTACTTCAATGGCAATAGCCGTCATATAAGAAGTTTTCTGTATTTGCTCTTTAATTAAGGATGATAACATTACTATCGAAACGTACATAGATATAAAAATGAGCAATGATAAGTCATTGAAAATTTTAATAAAACTATTCTGAGGTTTTGAGTCGTTTTTCTGTATGTATCTATTTTTTAAATATTATAATTGATCGAATAATTATATAATTAGCTGTACATAAATGTCCTATACGGATAATTTAACGAAAAAAATAATAGAATATAAATTATATTTATAAATCATTTCAAGTGTATCTACAAAATGAAATTAAATGAAAGTAATAACTAAGAAAATATGACGTGTGCAAAGTATTAAAAATACGGGTGGATAAAATATATTTTTTATTTGTAAAATATAACAAATAATATTTAATATCTATTCTAATATCTTGTATCTAGTTCGAAAAATAATATTTAATATATATATATATATATATATATATATATATATATATATATATATATATATAATCTTTTTGTTCGATGAAAACTAAACTTAATTATCGAAATAAATCTAACATATGATTTCAATATTCGACATCAAAAAATAAACACATTTAAATAGTGCAGAAATGTAAAAACTAAATTGATTTAATCTTAAGTGAATGAATATATTTTTTATATGTACATTATGAATAAATAAAATATAATTAAAATATATAATACATTAATGCACATCCAATTATAGTAATTTGAACGGCCATACACATTCAATATAAATGCTATAGCATATAATCGTATTTAATTCTTTTTATTATTTACGATTATATGTAATGCATATATTTGATACCGACATTATTTAATTTCGAACAAATTAGATAAGATTTTACATTAAAGAACCTTGCGTGTTAATTCGTTTGTTCATAGGAATAACCAGTGAACAAGGCATTGTACTCTTCTTATAGATGACTGAATATACACTTACTGGAGAGGCGTATTCAGAATTTTTTTATACCTACTTTTTTATTGATTTAATTTTTGGAGGTTTTTCTATATATATATATATATATATATATATATATATGTATGTATATATGGGGGTGTGTGTGAACAGTAGTCCTAAAAATGAATACGTTAACTTTGTTTATAGATACTGAAAAGTTAATATAAATATGAATTCTCTAATTCCTTATTAACATTGTATATATGATTATAAAAATAGCATCAATTTAATACATTTTCAAAGATTATTCTATCTTTCACTTTGAGGTTGTATGTAAAATTTGAAATCAGTTTCCAAAATTAGTAGAGTAATTTTAGATTAAATTATTTATCGATTCATATGTATTTATAGAAAAAGTTAACATTAAATCAAATAGAAAAAAACATGGAGGAACTAATAATAATTATTTCATGTTTCTAATTTTAGAATAAAAGAAATTTCTTGTACAATGAGATTCATATTATTATAAAATTTTAGAGGAATTAATTGTAATTCAACGAAATTTTACTTGCTATTCGGTTCGTAAATTGCCGGGATGTTTAACTACAATATTGAACAGCTGACTGGTTTGAACTAAATTATCGATTTTTTCTATAAAAATAAGCTCATCATTCTTCTTTCTTAGTATTTATTTGTGTTATTTTCTAATTTTTTCTATAGAGTTTAAAGTTACAATACATGTCTGACTCTGTATTTAAATTTACTTTCACAAATGGTTTTTTTCTTTACCTCACAAACCACAAATTTTTTTTAGTCAAAAATGTTCAATAAATCATTATTGAATATTTTTGAACTTGTTATGCGTATTTTGATAGTGACGCCTTCATCCTCACAGCACTAAAGTACCGAAGAAATGTTCATGAAGAAGAAAGGTACAGAAATATTTTTCTGTATCTTGGTATTCTGAAAATGACGACATCATCATTGAAATGCGCCTAAGCAATAATCAAAATGGATCAATAATGATTTACTGAACATTTTTGATCACATTTTTTTTGTGATTTGTGGAGGGAAAAAATAAGTTTTTTATTAAAGGGGTGAGCTTTCTTTTTTATGGTAAAGATGTATAGACTATTTTTTACTTTCATAAAGGAAATTATTGTTTTTACTCAATTTTATGTTAGATTTGAGAGAGTTTTCCAGTCGAATTATATTGTAAGTTGAAATATTGTTTTAATAAATTTAATTTTTATCTTATTACTGTATAAAGGTAATATTTTCTTTATTTGTCTCTGAAATGTTTTCACATTTTTAATAGAGCCACTTTAGAAATAAACCCTTGTATTGTAGTTTTTTTTTGGATACTTCGTTATCTTGATTGTTGTTTAATTTTAAATTATTGAAGTCAAAAACAGTTAAATATAAAAAATTATCTCTTGAGATTGTACGAATTTAAATTGGATTTTGTAGGAATATTTAAAAAATATTTGCAAAAGTTTTTTACATTTTTATTTTTCATAATGCGGGTGACAGACGTAGAATATTTTATAAACGATATATTTTTTAACAAAAAATAAACTAATAATTATCATACAGAAATAAAGTAATATAAAATCCATTTGAAGGTTTTTGTCAAAGAAATTTAATTTTTAAAAATATAATGTAAATTACTGTAATATTTAAAACAGTATTGTTGTGATTCAAATATTTTTCAATACGTCTCTGTAAACGTACACATTATAGCTGGTGA
>CM068315.1:41827817-42015317 GCA_034766995.1 Acanthacorydalis orientalis | reverse complement strand
AGCATTCTTCCCTAATATACTAATTACCTTTTTCAGTGAAAGCGTTAAATAATCTTTTATATGTAAGAAAGAGAAAAAAATCAAACTACTCCTTATTGGAGCCCCCGAACTCTGATTGTATTCACAAGCAGGTGTATTTATAATTATTATTATGAAAATTTGAACGAAAAATTATACAGTAGATCTTGTACATAGAATATTTCCAATATGTTTCATGTTATATTTTTATTTATTTATTGATAATAATTACAATTTTAAACAGGTGTATGTGTTCTACGCCTATTATGTGTTAACCCATACAAATGTAATTTACGGGGGCAGCCTTATATTTAAATTCAAAATTTAACTGATACTTAATTTATGATACATACATAATGAAACAGAATATGTGGGAATGAGATAAATTATATGTGTGTGTTGACATATATACACATTATATATATATATATATATATATATATATATATATATATATACACATAAAAACGAATTCATCATTTAATATTATAAATAAATATATTTACATGTCAACAAAATGATTATAAAATTGAGGTTATATATGTCATACTTGTAAATCAGTTAAATAATGTGTTCGTTTAATTTGAATTACTAATTACCAGAAACGGAAAATATGTCCAAATCAAACAGAAAAAACTATCAACACTTCAAAGAATTCACCGAAACGAGTTCACTGACCCGGAATGCAGCGTTAAAAAAACGCAATTGTTACAAATTCATTGTATTCCGTTTATGTGATTCATTTCGAATGCAATATGTTTTAATTTAATTTTTGTTATCATTATACGATTGTTTCAAATTATATAGAATAATTATTTCAAGTTACGTGCGCTTATTATTAATATACTGCTGTGTGTATTGTACTTCTTGTCGTTTTTAAATATACATTTTTATTTCATTAAAATTTTTTCGTGATGATATAATATATTATATTTGACTTTTATGAATACATCGTCTTAAAATGTTCGCGTGACGTGATCGATTTGTTTATAAAAAATATGAATTGATAATAATTGGGTTCGATATTGTGTATGTGAATAAAATTAGATGTCTTTTGAATTGACTTCCATTTATGTTTAGTTCTTCGTCTCTTAGTATAAAAAATGTAATACATTTTCGTTAAATATCAAGAAGTAAAATAGATATGAATCTATTCGTTTTAGGATTCAATATTTCGTTTTAACAATTTTATAGATTTAATAAATGATTTGATTTCGGTAATTTCGTGTCGGTGTTAAAAAAATAATAATCGAGATAATTATTTAAACATAACTGAAGACCATACGCTTAATTCAGTATATTTAAAAAAATATTCTTATTTCAATAACCTAAAAAGGTCACTTCTTGGTGATAGATAGTGTGGTTTGTGTGATTAAAAATAATCCTTTAATGAATTGTAGATATTTTAACAATTTCGTTTTATGGAATAGTAGACGAATTTTTATTTTATATATACATATTGTAAGTTCATTATATTTAAAATCGTTGTTTTGCAATCAAATAACCAGAATATTGTTTAATATATGCATATATATATATATATATATATATATATATATATATATATATAATATATAATATATATATCTGCATGTATATAATATATATATATAATTATTCACAAAAAATTCGATCACGTAGACTTATTTATTTATGACGTCAAAGTTTCTATGGCACCCGATATGTTTCTCATATATAAAACATGTTGTAACTTATCTAGGATAATGATTATATAAACATACTAATATATATATATATATATATATATATATATATATATATGATTTTAAATATGTGATGATCCATTGTCCGTTATAGGATCCTTTTATATTCTTCCAATTTGAAAAATCTTGTGCCTTTCTTTATGCTACACATCAGTTTTTTAATTTTTTTTAACTTATGTGTACACTGATTTTTTTCAAATCTTTTTATATTCATTGGCATAAAACAAGAATTTTATTATTAGAAATGTGACTTGTGTGATCGTAGCTTGTTGCGCTTATTTTATTTACATATTTGCAAGTACATCGCCGTTTTGACTAGAAATAATTCTCATTTTTCTGTGCGTGGTTAAAGCTGCACGTATTCAAAAATATCATAGTATATGATACACAACGTATTTTTGGCACTGTGACTAAATTTACATTCATAAAGGATATTTTTTTAATATAAAAATAATCTTTCTTCCAGTTCTTTGTGCATCGTCGCAATAAGAGAGTGGCTGTTAAAATTCGACAAGCGATGCCAATGAAATCTCATGATCTGTATTTCAAACCTATTTCTTAATTAAGAAGTACTTCTGTACATTGAAGAACTATTCGTTCACTTAAGCCATATTTTTAATAATCTGGGTCTTCGAAAAAATATATATTAAATATATATATATATATATATATATATATATATATATATATATATTATAGCTCAAATAAATCTTTTCTTGAAACTTTCCTGTAATATCACTCGATATCCTCGTAGATTAATATTGATTTTATTTTTTTTTGGTTCTTTCATCTTTTCTAATATATTTATTAGCCTTTCGTGTCTCAATGTGCATTCCATGAGATTGTCTAGTTTCTACTTCAAATCATTTCATAAAATTCTATATTGTTTTCTTGAATTCTTTTATAGTTGTTTTAGCTACTCGTCTTATTTTAACATTTTTTTTTGTCATTTGATCTTGTGTATTTTAGTTTCATAATTTTTAATTAATTTTTAATGTCTATTCATCGTTTTGTGTCTCTAACATATGGAAGATACATTTATATTTGAAATTATATATATATATATATATATATATATATATATATATATATATATATATATATATATATATATAGTATGTAAGTTCCAAGCGTTTGTGTAAATACTGTAATTAGACTTATTAAAACTTTTACATGTACGAAAATACTTCAGACGATCAATTGCAATTATCTATTAATAGACGCCGGATGTATTTATCTTATAAGTTTAATGTTGGTGTGAGACAGTTAAATTTATATTTCAGAATTAAAAATAAACAGTGTAATTCTCATCATATAAAATAAATTTCATCGTTATAAAACCATGGAATATTTTTTACAAATCTCCGTTTATATTCTGTAAATCTTCTTGAATGTTCTTTTATCTATTTAAGTGTGAGCAGAATATATGTAATTGATTTTTAATTTCAAATTTATTTCTTAAATAAATCCCATTCTGTTTTATCTCGTTTTATTTGTAATCATAAAAATAATTAACAAAAACATAGACGCCTGTCGAACGTTCGTTTCTTTCAAACTATTTCATGACTAATTTTCCATCGAGAAACAATAGTGTTATGATTATTATCACATCTTTGTTGTTTCTTCGTGACGTGTAGTGGCGTATACCCACACCCTAACTGTTCACTGACATGTGTGGGAGATCACACAAAACATAGACCCGGGGATCACATGTGCCTTCACCCGTAGGAGGCTCGTTTCAAGCAAACAGGTACAACAACCACACTTCCTTATTTCGAATCTTGTTTTGTGACGTCAAAATATCAGTACCGATTAAAATGGCGGCGTCTATTATTTACGTACGTCACTTTAACACAGTAAACGATTTTCCATATTTGTTGGTTTCTTATATTGCTTTATAAGAATATGTATTTTGTACATGTTATTTTTATACCATTTTTGGTCTGTTATATAAAAAGAAAGTAATGCGGAATATTTTATTGAATTTTAATTTCTTGTTTTATAAGGCATTCACATCTTAAGAACCACCCCGGTTACATGTAGACAACAAATACTTTTTAAAAATCAAGTTCCACACAAGTATTTATAGTATTTTTCAAATCTAGATATGGCTAAATTATTAATTTATTGATTATTCTTATTATAAGAGAAAGTAACTTTTGTTATAAAAGTAAAAATAATTGGAATAGTAACTGAGTTTTTTTATAAATTTTTCGGATAATACATCGAAAAAATACGATTTTCTCCCGGGTAAGAGTTTAAACTGCGTCCAATTTTCATATTTTACATCTGAATAGTCCATTTTAATTTAAGATGTTAAACAAACCAGCAGTTAACTATTGTTTGCGTTGTGAAGCAAATAAAGGGACAGTCGTGTCTCTTGTGGTTTATAAAATTCTAGAGACAAGTAAGGGACCCTTGTGGTAATTATGCCTCTAGTACTAAGTTAAATATTCGCTTAAGAGAGAAAAGGAAATAAATAACATCAGAATGGGTAATAGGAGGAGATCGTGTAAAAATGTTTAGCATAGAAATATGAGGAATGAATCCATATATTTGCCCTCTACGGCGTGAAAAATTGATTGTTCTAAAAAAACGATATATTTAAAAAATAACATAATTACAGAATGAAAACTGTGATTATTTGATTTATGCATTAGAGCTCTGAGGAAGATTGGCATCGAAACGCGTATAAGAAACAATCAAAAATGATATGTTATAAACTATTGAATATTTTTGATTGGACATTTTTTGTAACTTGTGATAGTATGAAAAGTTTATTCGTGCAGTGAAAATGAATTTAGCCGCAATACTAAAAACTATATTCTGATAAACGTACCGCATTCAATAGTTGCAATAAATTTTTTCTTTTTGGAAAAACAAGTTGATTTCTTGAAGTCTGTAAATTAAGTACTCCTATTGTACGTTTTAAAAGATTATTCTTTCTAAATGCTGATTATGATTTAAAAAATAGGTCTATAAATTATTGCAAAAATAACAATTTAGTGTCACTGACTTTTCAGTTTAAATAATAAATAGCTATTCATTACTTTTATTTATGAAAATAATTAATTTTTATTATTTATATATATATTCGTTTTTATAGATTTTTTTCTCATGGAACTTTAATACCTTCTATTAAATTTTATCATAATTTTTTTGTCTTAGAAGATATCGTTTATATATTTGTTTAAAAATCATTAACATTTTTTTGACCTATGTGCATTATGCATTTTCATTTCATTAATAATTGTGGAAAAATAGTATGATTTTTTTACATATCTCTCTCTCTCTCTCTCTCTCTCTCTCTCTCTCTCTATATATATATATATATATATATATATATATATACACACACACACACACACGTATTTTTCTCAGTACAAATTATGATGTCCATGTAATTCTACAATACTGATTTTATCAGTATCGTAATTAAAAAAAGAGATTCGTATATATTTGTATATAAACTCACAGAAAGATGTATAATATACAAAAAAGTAGACTAATTTAAATTTGAAAGTAGTTATTAATTACCCTCATCATTTCAACGTGTCAAATGTTATTTTATAAACATTTCCGGTGTAATGTTAACTGTTGACGCCGTCTGTAGTAATAAACAAGCTTTCGATCATTCCATACATTTTTTTCGCTTTAAAACATAAAACAAAATCATAGTTGAAAGTTGAAAACTGTTTGCGTGTCACATGTGACATGCATGTCATGGGTTAGTGACCCTGTCACGACATACGGTGTTTGCAATATGAATTATAAAAAAAATAGTCTTATAAATACAGTAAACGAGATCAGTAATTTTCTGATAGTGTTGCATGTATGACACACTGCTCTAAAAACGTGAAAAAGTAAATCGTTGAAAATGTGATTGTTTTATGTTATAAATAATACTAATGCCGAATATGTTTGATCTTAAAATAAAGGTTTTAAGATTAAATGTGTATATATGTGTATGTATGTAAATTCTTAAATATTAAATACTTTTCCAGGACAAATTTTAGAGTTCTAAATAAATATTTAAAAGTGTGAAATATATTTTTCATGATAATGTGATAAAAAAGTTTGAACCAAAAAATTCATAGTCAGAATAAGTGAAATAGAATTTAAAGTACATTCTTGTCGAATATCACTTTTGGAAACTTTTATTGTATTGTATTTTCTGAATTTCAGTGTTCAAATATTTTCCGTCTATATTTTTATGCTATCGAATCAATTTCTTTTCATTATAATTTTTAACTTTTTAGAATAGAAATAAGTCAGTCAAGTATAAAATCAATTGAATATGGTGTTTGCGAGAAATAATTATTTAATTTTTATGCAAATAGAATAATCACATGATTGTGAAGATAGTCATTACCGTGATCAAACTTGTTTATTTTCATTACCCGTTTCTGTTTACTTTGATCTCATTTAGATGTTAAAATATTTTTTTACTTACTGCAATACTGATTAGAATAAACTTTTAAAGTATCAAATTTTGATCATCGAGGAGAACATAGGACTATCTTGTTAATATTTATAAAAATGAAAACAAAACTCGGAATATAAAAATATGATATATTAAAAAAATACGTTTAGATATAGTAATTAGTTACATATATATATATATATATATATATATATATATATATATATATATATATATATATATATATATATATATATATATATATATTAAAAATGTTAGAAGTATCTTTATGTATAGGATAATGCCATGGCTATCGAAATTCTCATAAGTGTCAATTTAAAGTAATCAATAATTTAATATTAAAATAATAAATGACATTTTTTTATTAGAAACAGAAATTAGAATTGTTGACTGAAACAAGAATTCGTTTGAAAGAATTCAATAACATGTAAACATAAAAATGTCTATTCTTAGAAAATATTTAATATAACAAAATGACCGACAATGTACATAAATGATTAAAAAAAATCAGGAACCATTTATAAAAATTAGCAACACACGAATAATATCTCTATAGAGATTTTTTTTGAATACACTTTATAAATTAATTATTTTTTTTATAAGAGTTGATCGTTTAATAAATACAGATATTATTTATAAACACTAAACAATTATTTCTTTTACTAGATTTTTTCTCCTCTAACAAAAAAATATCAAATTTGGAAGTATAATTTATAGCTTAATGTAAAATTAGACCAAAAAAATACTTCTTTTCACTTGCATATTTGATATTAATTCTTGTCAATTAATTTATTAAAAAATAATTCAAAAATGTCTGTTTATATATATATATATTTCATACATACTTAAATTGGCTCATAGATTACCCAACCCATTTTTAATCATTTTTGAGGAACATAGTTTATCTGTATTGTCAGTTTGTTTATTTAAGAAAATGCAAATAAATGTGTTTAAATAGCTGTAAAATATTTTAGAGTGCTTTTAATGTGTAATTAAGTAAATAATTAAAAAAATCCAGTATATATTTTGTATTATATATATATATATATATATATATATATATATATATATATATATATATATATATATATGTTTCAATATAATTTTATTCATTTCTACATACGAAAATTGTCACTGTAATTAAATCCAATTTCAAAAAGTAATTTATTTTTTTACAAACCACAAGTATTTTTTTAATCAGAATGTTCAATAATTAATTATTGATCATGTTAATTGTTATTGTAATTTAGTTTGTGTTCGTATGTATATTTGGATAGCGATATACCTTCATCCTCATCAGAGCGCTAACATTCAGAAGTATACTTAAGTGTTTTGAGAATGATGTCCCCTCAAAGAAATGCTGATAAACAATCAAAGTAATTAATAATCAGTTATTGAGTACTTTTGATCGCAACTTTTTTAAAGGTTTGTGATACAATGAAAAATTCATTTCCGAAATAATGTATCTGTAATATCCCACAAACCATAAATATTATTTGTGATGAAACTTTTCAATAATTAATTTTGATTTTCATATATGCATTTTGATGATATAAGATTATCATATGAGCATTAAAGTACGAAAACATTCTTTTTTGTGCGTTTATTTCGTTAACATTCTCTTATTAGGGTTATATTTTATATATATTCTTTATATTTTCATAACTGATAGTTACCAAACTAGAACAAGAACTGTATACAAATTACTGTTAAATTGAATAATATGCACTTACATAAATGCTGAAATTAAAAGTATATTGTCGTTCAGCACGAACTGGCCTATTTACAAAACATCATTGTTGAAGATAACTAATGCAATAAAATAACCTTTATGAACGTTTATATTTTAAAAATCTTGATAAAAAAGAAACGAATACGTTTCGATTTTAATCTTGATTTTGTCGTTAACTCCATGTTAACTCCTTATATGCGTATAAAACACTTTCATTTATTAAAATAAACATAACCTCGATTTGTATAACTCATTTTAGATATGTTCTGATATGACAATTGTTTTAAAGATTTTGATATTTTAACTAGAGCGCTGCGTGTGTTGAAAATGTTGCAAAAAATAGTCTGAAAACTTGTAGCTAAGAATATTATTTTTTTTAAATCAATGATTGTGTATGTGTGTGTGTGTGTGTATATATATATATATAAGAATGTAATAGATATATATTACTCATACATATTTTTATACATAAAAATAAACAAATCAAGGACAAAAAATAATTGTAGCTTGTTACTATTATCTATTCTAGTATTTCTTTCTTCATGCATCCGATGAAATGATATATTATTAAACTTTTGCAACATTAATAATTAGTTAATTTCTAATTTTTGTCTGATTTTTATTTTTTAAAAATGCAATAAATTCTTATATATATATATAGCCAAAACCTTTATTGTATTCCATATATTCTGATGCAACATTGATGCTTTAAAGTGGTTTATTGTTATTACTTTTTTTTAAGATTTGCACAGATGTGACAGCATCACTCCTCTATAGACTTAATTTTATAAATTATTTTTTCGTCCCACTAACAATTTTCTATGATTAGAAAAGTTCAGTTAGCGATTATTGATCATTTTTGATTATTGTTTATTTATATTTCGATAGTGAGATATGATCATCGTCCGAGTGCCTAAGTACAGAAAACTCTTTGCTTTGAGATTTTTGTGTATCTGAGCGATATGAGGATGATGACGTCACTATAGAAATGCCTATAAGAAACCATAAAAAAATATTATGAATTATTTACTGAATGTTTTTGATACATTTTTTTTTGTGATTTACAAGCTAAGAAAAGAATTTATTCGGGAAAGTTAGGTAGTTAGTGTCTGAACTGTATAATAGTCTTTCTTTTCTAGTTTCTGTTTTTTGAACGTGACAAATAATCCATACACTAATAATAGGTGTACGACTATATTTTCATGAGTTCGTATTTTTACTAGGAACTAACTGAAACATGTGTAATATGATAATCAACAGATAATTATTAACAAATTAGTCTTAAAATTAAATCGTGTGTAATTTGTTACGATTCTAGAAATCGTTAAAATTGGAACAATTTTTAGAAAAATTTATTTATTCAATTGAGCATTATAAAGCAAGCAGTGGGTTTTGTTTGAAAATAATTTAAATATGTAAATTTGTCGGTTTAGTTACAATAAAATCTAAACATGCTGAACGAGTTTAATTATTTAATAAAAGACATGATGCATACATGATATTTAATACACATGACTTAATAGATATGATATGTAAAGTGAGATTAATAATTATTAACATTGCGAAGAGAGTTGTCTTGTAAGTGCCATATTACAATTTTAAAGATAATGTAATAATATTTTCAGAGAAATCTAAATTCATAAAAATGTTTTTCTTTACATCGAGCTACATTTGATACAAAAAACTCATGACTGGTCGATTTTCATTACTAGTTAATTTATTTTTTTTCTAATTGAAAATAATATAAATTGTGTATTTAATTTATCAATTTACCAAAAAAAGGTAGATACTCTAGCTTATTATACAATCAAGAAAAAGTATCAATGAGCAGTTATCAATGAAAAATTGTTAACGAAGGGTTATTGACCAGCGAGTCACAAATTTGCCTGATGTTTTCGAGGTATGTCATTTTTTAGTAAATAAATGTTGAGTGATAAATTATATATATATATATATATATATATATATATATATATTTCTGTTATAAAATTTATCAACTGATATTTGCGTGCACATGTTCTCATACCATATCCTTCATTGCAGTATTGAAATGTGTACAATTATTTTCTCATTTACCATTCACATGAATGTTTTCTATTTTTAACCCCTGCGAAACTGGCTGGAAACTTGTCGGAATAAACGTCACACGTTTTCCGTTCGTACTATAATAATGCCCGCTGCACATGGTCACGGTTACTACCCCAATCGATAACGGCGTGGTCCGTTCATCGCAGCCGTTGTACGTTCACTCGTGTGTCCCGGTTCGATTCCCTCGCGTCGCCGCTTCCCGCATATTCACTTTCGCCCACTGCCAGACAGACGTCTGGGCAATCGGAATGGAGCGAATGGTGTCTGGGTGAGTGTGCATTTGTGTGCGTGTGTGAGTCAGCAACCGATCGATCGTGTGCGATACAGTCCGTTGTAATGTGTATATTTGGGGGTTGTCTGCCGGGGCCCGTTGATCATAGGAAGTGCGGAGGTGGCGAAGGGATGATTCTGTATTGTTAGTTATGTAGATACATCGGCAGTTGTAACTTTATATATGCACCCGGGGCAATGTCTTTCGGCGACTGAATCGCATTGGCCAGACTCGTATTATCGTGAATTTACGGATTGCCGACCGTCATATATTTGTATTAAACTTTTAACACTAACATGAACTTTGCACGATACTGAAATAAAATGAATTTATTACAATATCAATTTTCAGTAAGTATCTTTTTATGCGAAGAGTATCAGAACATAATCGAATTTATTTTGAAATTTCAATCAAGTTTATATATATATATATATATATATATATATATATATATATATATATATATATATATATATATATATATATGACACACCTTTTTACATTTTGTATCGGTTTTATAACATTTATTTATATACGATCATATATTTGAGCAACTTTGTTTATTTTTATTTGATTAATATTCAGTCTATGTTAAAAACAAATATTCGTTTTTTAATTATATATATATATATATATATACATTTGGTTGCTTACATTTAGTATGTATATAATATTTAAAAAAGATGACAGTGATTTTTACCAAACAACTAAGAATATTAGGAAATGCTGTTTGTTGCAGCAGGAAAAAAATGCAGTATTAAAGAGACAAAATTTATTATTTGCAGTAGTATAGAGCATATGCTCTTATAGATTCATACTCTCTTAAATCCATGCTAAATGTATTCAAACTGTGACCAATTCGCCATTTTGTTGTTAACCCATTAAGCGCCGCTGTTTCATGTACGCACCATTAATTTTGGAAATTCTTTTCTCTGCTAAAAATTTTTTTTTAAACTTTTTTTATATAACAGTAAACATTGATTCAGTATAGCAATAGAACTATATTATTAATTTTTTCGATTTTTGCGAAAGTGAGAAAAGAAGTGGAATAGATGTAGACTTTGCAAGAGCCAGACCATTTATATATATATATATATATATGTGCAACGTTTTCCTTCACCCAGTGTTTTAGCGACTATCACGGGATTTGATTTAAATTTTAACAAAATAAATGAATTTAAAAGACTAGTTTTCATTCACTTTTGAAAATTTTCTTTTTTATAATGCTAATATTAGTCGCCGCTAGTGTGTATACAAAATATCTCACTATGGAAAATCGACATTTTTATTTTTTTATTTCTAACGCCAAATTAATTAATAAGGTCCTAGAACTAAACCATGTTAAACGTTTTCAAAAATTTCTACGATTTTGAGTAGCGGTATTTAATAGATTAAAATACAATCAGTGCATTTATCCAAAAAATGTTTTTGATTTTTCGTAAATAATTTGTTTGTAAATAATTTTAAATTTGTTCCGGGTGCAAAAAATCATCGAGTAAAACCTTAAATAGATTATCAATTCATAAATAAGTTTAATTTTGCTACCATATAAATTGTTTTTTGTACATTTTTTTACAAATATTTTTTTTCAACTGATCTAAATAATAAAGGACTTAGCGTGTATATCATTCAAAGTATTGAAATATTCAGTGCTGACATATTTGAATGATAGAATTAATCTAAGTGTGTATTAATATTTTTAGTGAAATTTTTGACTTAATGTTAATAATTTTTAAATACATTTTTTCATTTCATTTTAAGAAATCTAATCCACTGTATATCAAATATTAATAGTAAACAGTATGCTGAAAGATTTGTATAAAAGAAGCATCTACAAAACATAGTAATAGATGCTTTTTATACTATCAGGTTGGTAGAAAAATAATTGCGGTTTATGGTCTTCAAATTCATATATATATATATATATATATATATATATATATATATATATATATATAATAATTTAAATGTTTTTAAGTGGTCCAGAACTGTTTGATCACTAACGCCTAACTTTTGTGCAAGTTTTTGAATTGTTATGCGTGGTTCTGATTCAACTAACGTCTTCAATTGATCAGTTATAAACTGAAGGACGCCCGAGAATATTGGTCTTACTTACTTCTTTCCTATCTTTCATTAAATAGCTCAATTTGAAGCAAAATTAATAATAAAACCACAGTCGTTACCAAAATACAGACCGAAAATGCGCTTTAAAATGATATTAACATGAACACAATAAAATAACATTTTTATTGAAAAAATAAGGTTAGAATTCAAAAAATAAAAACCGTAATTATTTTTCTATCTACCTAATACGTTGGCTAAAATTCTCCATTTTAGAATTGATAGATAAACTTTGTATTTTCTCAAATATTAACAAATTAAACACGACACAACAAAAAAAGACTAACATTAAATCAAGAAATATACTGGTTATAGAACGTTTCGAACCTTTCTGTACAGTCATACCATCAAAGGCTACCGATATTCAAATCAAGACAAAATACAACCAAACTCGCGAAAAAAAATTCGACACACTTTGGCAGGCTTCTGAGACTTTCTCTAGATTCTAAGTTAGGTTTTATATTTTATTAAACTTTTAATATTTATAAGGCTGTAAGCAGAATTATCTAAGTTATGAATTAATTTTCAGTAAACATAAAATTTTAAAATAATTCTATTAAAATTATTTTATCAATTTATGAATTTTATTATTTGAACATCACAGTTAATAAAAGTTAAAATATAAATTTCTATGTTATAGAAAATAAGCATATTTTTTTTCTATTCTTATATTTGTTAATGAAAATTATTTTTTTATAGGTTAATTGTTTCTGATACATACGCTAGCATTCATTTACGAAACAACAATAAATTCAATTTAATGTAGTAACAAAAATCACATATGTTTAAAACAACAAATTGAGTTTGAGATTACTTTAGGGGATAATTTCAGTTATCGCATGTTTCCCCTCGGATCTTGTTCTGAACGTACGTTTCAATGAATAGAATATCTAGAGGGTCTTTTGAATTCTTATATATATATATATATATATATATATATATATATATATATATATATATAATACAAATAAATCTTTTTTAAATTGCTCCGAACTTAAGTCTGAAATAATGTCGATGGAGACTGTATACATTAAAATATTCATTCTTATTTTCATAATATATTTTACTTGTACGAAAATGAATAATGAATAATACTGATACACAATTATCTGCAATCCTTCAATAATTTTAATGATATAAATATGTATACAGAAATGGATGACTAGGAACTAAGACCATTAAGTCTACTGACTTTAAGACATTCTATTTCTTTGACCGATCCGCTCTGGCAGTCGCATTTACAAGTTACTTTACATCGTTGCCCTCTATATATATATATATGCGCACACATATGAGCAGCGTTAATTAAAAATCTAGACAATTAATGATATATTTCGTCCGTTACAAATGAATACTTTTAAATTTACTGTGCTTTTATGCTGTGCGCGTTATAAAAAATACATTCTCTCAAGAAGACATTCGCGTGAGTTAACCAGATAATAAGATACAGTACGGGGTCGTAATTCGCACCATATATATTTTTAAAAACTTGTACATGTGGTTAGTCAATCGTACAATTATTTATATGTATATATATATATATATATATATGTATATATATATATATGTATATATATATATATATATATATATATATATATATATATATATATTTATGTATTATATAATGTGCTTAAATATGAATTATCGATAATCAAGGAATGACACATCGGGAGTTGTAAAGTGTAATGAAATTTCCCATTTGAACTTCAGTTTTCATTTGACTCATCTTTATAAGGTGGCGCCGTGTCTTATCGTGATGAACTTATTTTTTTTAAAAAAAAATGTTTATCATTTAATTAGAAGTTCATGATAATAAATATAAACAGGTCCCACCCATTGATATGTCTTTTTTAATTTACAATTTGTTTATAAATATTTATATAGATTAATTGTATATTAGTTTGGTACGAAAATAATTGCGGTTTTTTGTTTTCTGAATTCTAACCTTAATTTTTGTCAATGAAAGTGTCATTTCATCGTGTTCATGTTAATATCATTTTAAAGTGCATTTTTCGGTCTGTATTTTGATAACATCGTCTTTCGGTTCGTTATTAATTTTGCTTCAAATTGGGCTATTGAATTAAAGATGAAAAAGAAGCAAATAGTTTTTTTTGTATGAGTTCAAAACGGGTGGTAAAGAAGCGGAAACTGTTCGTAAAATAAACGATGCTTTTGGTGTGGGAACTGTTAAGGAAGGTAGAGTGCAATGGTGGTTCTAAAAATTTCGTACTGCGGACGAGAGCCTTGAAGATGAAGAAAGTCGCTGGTGTATTTCTTCAGCTCATAACGACCAACTGAATGTGTTAGTTGAATCAGAACCACGCACAATTCGAGAGTTTGCACAAAAATGCGTTTGTCATCCAAGTGTTCTGGACCTCTTAAAACCACTTAAATTAAAAAATGCATATGAATTTGACAGTGATAAACCGCAATTATTTTTCTACCGACCTAATAGATGTAAAATTAACGATAAAATTGAATACAAATATATAAATTGAATTAAAAGTATTTAAATATGATCTATAATTAAAAAATAAATTTTATTTGATTACAGCTTAACTTATTATTTAAATAAGTGATAATCTACACCTAAAAATACATAAAGGTGTATTTCGAATGTGTTAAAAGTAATTCACCTTAAAACGCCAAATAGCTATCATATACGTCTCCTTGCACTTTTTTTTAATCATTTAATTATTTTTAGTGGAGATATTCGTAAATTCGATGATATTGTATGTACACGCCCTTAATTCAAATTCTGTTATCATAAATATTATGTGATTAATATTTTGTAATATAATCTAATCGAACAGTGTCAGTATTTGCCAAATGTGCAAATAAATATGTTATTGATTGGGAAATTCGTGTATTTTTAAAATAAATTTAAACTATTTCTACAAATAAATCAATCGAAAAAATATTTAAGTTTTAGTGAATCATATTTTTTTCCAGCATTCCATTTATATATATATATATTCATTTTTATTCAATAAGAATTATACTTTTTTTAAATCAATTACAGATATCGATGTGTAAATATATATTAGCAAAAAAGCACTTAGAAGCAATCGATCAGTATGACACTAAAACGTACTTTTTTTATTTAATTATTTACAATTTAACTTTCACGATACTGATTTTTAAGTGATTAAAAAATAGTCAAAATAATTTAAATTAATATAGACGAACAATTTATTTTTAATATGGTTTAGAAATGAATTTAACATGCTATATGATTGCTATATTTAAAAAAAAAACTAATTTTATTTTTTTTGTTTATTGCTTACTGATTAATAATTGATATTATTAGATTAGAAATATTAACTGATTTGATTACTGAATTATTTAATACTTATTGAACTTTATTTTGGCGTCTTAGAACATCTGAGTGTCTGTTATCCGTGACAGAGAACATACATTATGCCTGTTCGATATGTAAGAAATTTTACATTTTTCTGTTCGATATGTACTCTGAACTTATTCGATATTTTCGTTGAACAGTTTAGAATAAGTTCTGAACAGGAGATTTTTACTCTGTACTTACTCCTGCTTTTTTTAGAGTAACGTATTAAACAAAATTTTAATTGTCGAAACATATATTTTGGACCGAACTTCAGTTTTGAAGATGAATTATTATGCGATAAAAAATGTACTAAACTAAATTTATTGATAATTGTCCAGTATTAATTGACGAATCTGCTCAAATTTATCAAGCTGAACGTAGTATACTAGTTAAGTGTTGACAGTAATCATATGATTTACTCTAAACTTTAAGTTGTTCGATAAAAACAAGTTCAGAGTAAGAAAGTCCGAGTAAAGCTTTAAAACTCAAAGTTCAGAGTACATATTGAACAGACCTCTTATTCAGATGATTCAAAAGAACGAAGATCACTAAGAGAAAATTCAGTAAGTATTAAACAGTTATACTTAATGAACTTTGTTCTAGTAGTCTTCATTCTTTAGGATCATGTGTGTCTGTTCTCCATGGTTGACAACAGGCGCTCAGATGAAAGGAAGAAGACTAAGAGGATAATGTATCAACACGATCACAAGTACAAAAACGTAATTGTAACTTATTTAACTATTTAGTGAACTAATTCATATTGTAATTTTTTTTGTAATCGTTTGTCGGTTTATATAGATTAACACCTACCCAGTATCGAATTTTAAATATTAAAAGAAATAATCTACTAATGTTAATAAAGACACACAAAGAATTGATTTTGAACAGAATTTAAAAAATAATGTTAACATAAAATATGACTGATATTTTTAGATTAAACTAAGTCTGTCTTCTTCGTTTTCTTTTTTTTTTTGGTGTTTATCAGTCAATGACTGAAATTTTAAGCGCCAAATAATTACTGAACTAAAGATGATTTTCTCCTTGTGTAAAAATAACCACAGCAAGTATAAAGTGTTGGTGACTCATTGTAATAACACGTGAATGTGTTCATAAGACTACGCCTCAGGTGTTACTGAGTGAATTAAAGTATATGTATGTATATATGTATGTATATATATATATATATATATATATATATATATATATATATATATATATATATATGTCTGGTACATTGTGTGCCTTCATGTGAATAATGTATATAGCGTGTATGTGAGAACATTGTGTACACTTCGGTCAACAAATAAAAATACGATAGAGTCCTCTTGACTGGTTTTGAGTAGCGATAGACTTGACTAAATATTATAACATTACATCCACAAACGGTACGAGGAATTTGCATGTTCGGATGTTTGCTGCTCTTCAAGGTCACGGCGCGAGACTCGAAAAAAAATTAATTCGAAGCGCACAGAAATAAAACCAAATGCGATAAATGTACATTAAAAATAAACCCGTTTTGCACATGTCTTTTCGACTGGAGCAGATGTATTGCATTTGTATATATATTGATCTTGTATACTTCTCTCTCTCTCTGTATATGTGTATATATATATATATATATATATAAATAATTTTTTGTATAAAAATGTAAGTTTTCATAGAACTATCACTGGCAATGTTCAAGAGATGAATGAAAATGAATGTCGTATGTAGAGCTAACTTTTCTATAGCACTTCATTCTTTTATTGTCTCAAGTCATTGTTTTTTTTTCGTTGAAGTAGCAGCCAAGAAAAAACAGTGACACAAAAGATAATAGAAAGATGAATTGCTATACTAACAGGATCGTGTAAAGAAAATACGTATTTTATCCTCAAGTTTTCGTTTTCAGAAAAAAGCAATTGTATCTTAGAATTTCTTGTTATTACAAGTACGAGTTCTATCAAATAAAGCACTGTAAAGATCCCTAAAGATAAATATTAATGGAATCAAATGTTTGTACTGAAATTTACAAACGTATTTTTTATATAAATACTGAAATAAAACACTGTAAAAATTAATTAATGTCCGCGTAAGGCAATGAATGTGTAAGTTTATTTTTGCTCTATTCCCAACTGAACCTTTTGTTATTCTATGTTTGCCTTTGTTATGTAATTAGAAAAGAGACGCATCGAATTTATGGTTCAATTGAAATGAAATTAAAATCATGTATATATTGATTGTGTTCTTCCACCTTTATTTGTAATGCTCTGCATTTCTTTTTAATCTCATTTTTAATGGTGTCATATAACTTATATTCTAACTATTTAGTAAATGTTGTTGATTTACTCTATTTTATATGTATAAATTGGTATTAGATGCAGGCAGAATCAGTTATGTAATATAAAGAATAATTAAACCACTATTAGAAACATAACGATTAAATAAGATATTATTTCAAATATTTATATTATTTATATATATATATATATATATATATATATATATATATATATATATATATATATATATATATATAACAGTATTAAAATAGTTGAATGCAGAAAAAAAATGTGATTCATTTTTAAAACGAATGTTTTTGATCTTGTTGCAATTTTTATAAGAAATCCTCTTTGTCTTAGTCCAAATAAACCGTTTTCGTGGTATTTTTCTACCATCTGTTTCGACTCATAAGTCATTTTGTAGTAGTATTTTGCTATATACTTTATAGCAGAGTCAAAGTACATTTTGTCATTGGAATGACGCATGCAACTTCTTGGATTTTTCATAAATTACACACTTGATGTACAGGAAAACTTGCTAAAATTATGAAGAGGTATCTACCTGTATATAAACTGATGTACTTTCAGGAACTTATTAACGGGTTTTTAATTACCTTTTTTTTGTGTTTTACCCTTTTATTCTGATGATTGCGCCTGTTCGGTGTGTACAGCTAGTGTGTAGTGGAACTGGGTTTCTGGCCTAAACCCATGATCTATGGATAAAGATGTGTTTTATCCATGCACAGAATCATCTTGTGGCAAATTAATAATAAATAGTGAATCAATCATAGATGGATAAATATGATACACCAACCATAGAACAATGAATAGATTGATAAAAACGGTTACATTTTTAATATTGTGCTTTAAAAATAACGTTTTTTTTTTTAATTTTAATTATTTAAAATGTACACCGTTTAAAAATGTACAATTTATAATAATCTGAAGATACATAATTGTCAATATATGTGAACGAGTGAATAATAAGCTATCAGAAAATGATTTAAAGCTAAAACTGGTCGTAACAGAGTAGTAGTTCAAAATCTAGGAGACAAAGAGAAAAAATCACTAAGGGGATCACAAGTATAATAAACAGTTATGACTTTAATAAAATGCTATGCACTGAACAAAAATGAAATAAGGATAAGTGCGCAGTCAGTTAATTTAATAAAACTTGCGGCAAATGTAAATAAAAACATGACAGGAAGATAATGAAAACGCGTACAAAAACGTAATAACATTCTGCGAAAATTGTGATGACAAACCGCACCTTTGTTAACCGTATTGAAATACAATTCATCCATTATTTCATTAAATTATAATAATAAAATATTTAAGGTAACATTAATTTAATAACAGTTTTTATATCATTAATCAGAGATGTTGTCAGAAGTTTGTGTTGATATTTTTTTACTTATTGCTCGTGTTGCAATTTTTGTTTACTTGTTTTGTATTTTGTACAAAGATGCCATTGTAATTGAAAAATTGTAGTTTTTTTTCTTGACCAATTTCTAGTCAGGTGTGTTGTGTTGAAACTATGACAAGATTTTGTAACAGTTCATTGTTGGAAAAATGCAATGGTATGGTTTTATTCTGTAAAAAAGCACTGTCATCTATTCAAATAGATTGTGATGATTTGCATATATATATATATATATATATATATATATATATATATATATATATATATATATATATGTGTGTGTGTGTTTAATAATGTTA
This sequence comes from Acanthacorydalis orientalis, assembly GCA_034766995.1. Taxonomy (NCBI): domain Eukaryota; kingdom Metazoa; phylum Arthropoda; class Insecta; order Megaloptera; family Corydalidae; genus Acanthacorydalis; species Acanthacorydalis orientalis. The sequence goes on along the minus strand of CM068315.1, from coordinate 41,995,593 downwards.
CAATTGTTTTTTTCTAAATTTAGTTCATTAAAATATAAAATCTAGAAAAAAATTTTAATAAAAAAATCATGACATTCAAATGATTAAATATAGGTTGATAATGAGTCCAATAGATAAACATTATTAGCTAACAGTACTGAAATAAAATAAATGTTAGTTACTTAAATTTAGAACATTATTGTTGAATTTATTTTGTATGATTAAATCGTTTTGTTAATAAAACAGGATAAAAGAATCTTAACGGTATTTAATTATGTATATGTGTGTGTGTATATATATATATATATTATGCGTAAGTTAAACAATTATAAAAATGTATCACAGTGGTACACCACATCCTGTATGAGTCAATTTTAACTTGATTTGTTCAGTATATTGTCTTTATTCTAGGAATTTAACATTACCTAGCGAAAAGTATTTAATATTCGTAACATGCTATTTAACAGACAGTATTCTACAGTTATTGAAGTTCTTGTTAATCTGGCATTGTTTTATGAGTGTGTGTATATATATATATATACGCAGCAAAGATGTATGTATGCATGTGTAAATATATATATATATATATTTATATATATATATATAGAGAGAGAGAGAGAGAGAGAGATCATTAAAGTTTTTAAAATTCTAAAATATTTTTAGTGTAAGCAAATCATTTTTAAGATATTCTTTGAGAATCAAAAAATAATTTATATGAATATTAGAATTATTAAAAACGTAAGTATTAAAAACACATGTTATCTCCCATTTACTATTTTAGTATTGAATTGAAGTTAAATACTAAATAAAAAATAACATAAATTTTTTTAACCCCTGCACTTCTTTTTAATACTTCCATGTGGAACACTAAATTCAATCATTCTTTCTCTCTCTCTCTCTCTCTCTCTCTATATATATATATATATATATATATATTCACATGACACACATAAACACACCTTAAAGGAATTACACAATACCTTAAATGTTTTTGGAATCGTTTTTAACCTTTCTGAGGGTTTCTTAATTTTCTCGAATTGGTATCAGATTGCTTTCTTTTCATCAAAATATTCAGTTTTGGTTACCGAAAAAAATCAGAAAATACTAGACGATGCCGATGCGGTGTTTTTAGTTTCTCTTTTTTTTAATTTTACTCAAAAATCGTCAAATTATTATAGTAATGTGTGAAGACTTTCGTTATCACGATATAATATTCATTTCAGATTTCATTTTTCTGGTGATTTTTGTCTAATTTTGTTTTTTTTTTAAACGACGCAACATTTCATGATAGTATTATTTATGGACTGTGGTATTCCATTTGAGTATAATCGTAATACGGCTGTCTTAACTAATGAAGAAAACAATTGAGTACAGTTTTAACATTCAGAGAAATAAAACAAATGCGGATAAAACAAAAAAAAACTAATCTAGAAACAAAACCTAATCCAAAAACTTACAAAACCATCAGTTTTAACTCTTAACTAATTCATATTACAGGAATAAATCTTTTCTATCTGTAATTGTTTCAATGATATTATATTTATACATTATATTTCAATATAATGTATAAATATAATGTCATTGAAACAATTTTTCAAAATGGCTACGACATTCGAACGTATCGTATTTATGAGGGTGGTTAGAATGGAGGGGGATTAACCATCTGTTTATTTATCGAGCATGCTCTGTATTTTTCTCAAATTTATATCATTATATAAAGTACAACAGAACGGTTAACGTACTTGAAGTTGAATATAAATTGTAAAATTATTTTTAATCGTTAACTAAAAATGAAATATATTTTTGGACAATATTGAATCAAAATAGCTGAAACTTCAGGCAGAAATGGAAGAAGTTCTATCTTTTAGAACTCAGTCATGAACCATGTATAAAAAATTCATTACACTCTCTTAGTGAAATTTGTTCGGATACTTTTTAAACTTATCGTTTATATTATATATTAAATAAGACAAGAATAGTAAAAATGTGTACTATATTTTATATATACTAAATTTATGAATTATAAATTTTCAACTACGTAAAAAGTCATACAAAAAATGTTGTACTATTTTTATTACTAAAATAACATTTAGGTTGTATTTTCATAAAATAACAAATATATAGTTATAACAGTGGGTGACTGCAACAATATTTTTTTTCAATTTTGTTTTCGTTATAAAATCATTTAGATAACAGAGAAATAATTTTATCGTATCTATTAATGTATACAATATAGATTAATTTGTCATTATTTAATTAGCTTAGATGTATTAATTAGTATCATTAGTGACAAACTAGTTTGTCTATATAAGTCATTTAATGGATATCGAGTATAAAAGGAATTTTCTTCCATTCAAATCAGCAAAAACTATTAAAAGTATAAAATTAATGCACACACTTTTGGAAAAAAATCGAATAAATATTCTATTTTCAATAAAGATATTAAGAGTTTCAAATGAATTGCAATATTATGTTCAGGAATCGATTTCTTTCTTATCTATCTGCCTTCATCGTCAAACTAAAATGGGGAATATGCACTACGCTGTACTTTTATTACGAACCGAATTTATTTTATCAGAATAATTTATTTTAAGCAAATTTATTACTAATGGTTTTATTATAATTTTATCTATTCATATATATATATATATATATATATATATATATATATATATATATTAAATACATTTTTAATTTAAAAAAGAATTCTAATAATCTGGGTACTTAAAAACAGAAGGTTATCTATATTTTAGTCAGTACTTTTATTAATTTACTCAAGTAAAATATGTGTTTATAATAACCTCCAAGTTGAATGGTTTTAATTGATTAATATTAGAAGCAGCAAAGAATTAATTATTCTAATGCTTTCAAAGATATCATATTTATAAATTATATTGAAAAATAGAAACGACATTCGAACATATCATATTTATAAGGGTGGTTAGAATGAAGGGATAAACCATCTGTTTATTTATCAGGCATGCTCAGTATTCTTCTCAAATTTCGATCATGATATAAAGTATAACAACTCTTAAAATGTTTTAATAAATATATATATATATAGTATATATATATATATATATATATATATATATATATATATATATATATATATATATATATATATATAGTATATATATATATATATATATATATATATATATATATATATATATATATATATATATATAGTCTGATACATTCAGACACGTTTAGTAATTAATTATCCAATTAAATTTATATTATTTGATTTATTATTTATTTTATTTCTGTAAATAATTGATAATGATCAATTATGATCTAGAAACTGAACTCGATAGCACGAATTTTGTATTTTATTTTTTTTTTTGCGAACATTTTATTGTCAAGAATTAATATGCAAACGATAAAATCTATTACTGATTTGTTGTCTAGTTTTTTTGTAAAGCACAAACATTATTTAATAACAAATGTATTAGCTTGTTGTCTAGCAACCGTACAGGAATTTAGTTAACACTACCTTGATTCATTTATAATATTTTAGACAGTCTTAGTCGGTATTATTAGGATTCAATTCTGTCCCGCCTGGAGTTTCCGGCTCATTTGTCTTTCCAGCAAAATAAATAACAAACTTTAGTCTGTTTTCATTGTGAATCTTTGCGAAATAAAATTTATAGATTTCCATACCAAACTTTTCTGTTTAGAGCTAAGTGCGCTCTGTCCATAATTTGATTGTTAATGTTCAGCAAGCACCTTAATTTTAATATAACTTCGAATACTGAAACTGAAAAATTTGTTATAATTTAAGATTGATTATAACAGTAAATGAAGTTGTAATTCATATCTGTTAATTTCTTCAAAAAGGAAATTAGAAATGAGACATTCGTGTTAAGTTATTATGTTACTTTGTCAGTTTACAGTGTTGTACGTTTATTATAAAACGAAATTAGTCGTTGTGTGTTATGAATAAAAATATACAGATGATTAAATTTAGGTTTCTACAGATTGCAATAAATAACATGATTTTTTTTAATTTTTGCATTTTTTTTAAATACTCTCATGTGGAAGCCTAAATCGAATCACCTATGTATATATTTTATTTCCTTTACAAATGAATTCTTTTTCATCTCACAAAATTACAAAAAAAAATTCTAGGGAATTTTTTTAATGAACCATTAATTACTTTTTACTGTCAGTTGTGTGCATTTTGATCTTGATTACATCATCTTTAGAGCGCTAAGGTATAGAAAAATCTCATTTAATTGATCAGAAAAAAATGTTTGTGTTATAAAAAAATAAATAATTTGTGCATGCGAATTTAACAGCGTCAGAATTGTATTGTATTGACAAATTAATTTCTTCAGAGAAAATCAATAATTGTATTTCATGGATCATTTCAAGAAGTGTAATCATTTAATCCAGCAGATAAAATTAATCGAATAAAATAAATATTTGTTTTTCTGATTAATACTCTTCGTGTTTAATAAAAATTGTATTTGCCTTTTTTTGTGCAACTTTAGTAAATTTATTAAAACGAATTTTGATTTCGTAATCCTGTATAAACAAATGTAGATACATTGCGTTAATAGAAACTGATTCATCTATTTAAATATGAGGTTTATTATCAATTACTATTAATGATAACGCTGTGTGCTAGATGCGGTTGATTGTAAAATGTATTTTATTAGCATTTAATTTCTTTGAAGAATAAAATACTTGTTTTTTGTTATATATTTAGTTATAAATGCGAGAATGTTATACATAAAACTGTTTGATCTTATTTATAATATATGTTTCTTTAAAATATTCTCTCTCTGAACATTACCTTTTTAGAATATAACTGTTTTAAAAATTTCACAATAAGTTAGATCTGAAGAAGGTTCGTAATACGTATTTGTTAGATTATTTTTTTTAAATTTTGTTTCAAATCACTCACTGTTTTTACTCACTTTCTAAGAATATTCCAACAATCGTGTTTGCAGACGTGTAAAAGAGAGTACTTAGAAACGAGTGCATAATCGCGTTTCATAAAAAATAGACTCCTCATGTGTACTTATCTTTGTTTGTCTGTTTCGAGATAATCTTAATGAGAATCAGTCTGTTTAACCAGTCAGAAGCTTCTTAATTGAATCAAAAACATGAAACATATTTTAGGTATAGTAATTATTAAGCAGCCGTTTGAATTTAACGTAAATAGAATGGACTGTCTTCTTCCAGACATATTTTACATAGCGTCGGTATAAATCATTCACGTCGAGGTGTATGAACTGACTGGAATTTTTATACATCAATTTGTCTGAGAATCACTTCGAACGTTTTAACAATCTGGGGATGTTTAATTATTATTCAGCGTGTGCCTGTGTCTGTTTACATGATGGTGAGAAGATATTTTAGCTATAGTATAGTACGATTGTATTCATATTTGCGCCAGTGAGAGCTTCCAGGAAATCCGCTTACAACACCTTCCGGTCTTGTGTGTGTGTGTTTATGTAAACGTGTGTGTGTGTATATATATATATATATATATAAAATCCGAGTAAATATGAGTTCCAAATTTGTCTTCATTTTATTAAATGTTATATCATTAATATATATATATATATATATATATATATATATATATATATATATATATATATGTTAACACATGTTAAATAAATTGACTGAGTGTTGTCTCATTTTAATATATAGTATTTCTCAGAAAGAAAATGAGTATGACTCTGAGAGAGAGTTGAAGAAGCTACTTATTAATGACAAAGATTATATTTATCACATAGGGTAGAACATAATTGACTTATCTCTTGTATGTTTATAAAAAGCGGTATCGAAGAGGTTAATATTTCTCAGTTGTGTCATATCTGTAATTATTATTGGAATTCATTAATTAAATGTTGAATTTTTGAGGAAATATATATGTGATAAATTTAAGAATTTTTAACCCATTTGCATTGGTGGCAGTTACATGAATTCTGGCTGTAAATAAGCTATTAGAGTATAAAAGTAAGAATGTATGTTACTTGCACAACTGGCTGACCGGTAAGAGGCCGTGACACTGTTGCGCCTGGAGCTCTTTGGTATCTATCCCTTCTTATGAATCCAACAGCTTTACTATCTTTCATAAAGACCTTGTGAAACAGGAGTCATAGACCTGATACCTGGTACTCGTATGTGTTTATAAATTTCTAAAATCAAATTAATCAATTTTTTTAACAAACATTGAAAAATTACAACCGTTAAAAATATATTTGAATAATATATGCTTATTTTGTAAATTTTCTAAATTCAGTATTTATTATTTTCATGTGTAATGCTTTATATATATACCCCTAGATTCTAGAACTGTTTCAAATTTAAGGTATAATTATATTGTATTTTGTAAAATTTAAAACTACTTCTTTCCTTCACTCTTCCCCCTCCCCATCTGTCTTTGTTACAATGTTTAGTGAAAAATTATAAGCTTGACCTAAAATTTGAAACGACATCCACTGAATTTTTGAGAGGAACATATGCGTCCTTAAAATTTCAGTATGAATTTTTTTGATCGTGATAGTTCGTTTTTTTACTACTGATAATGTCTGATGATAAAATATTAGCATTCAAATACCTTGTATTTTGTGAATATATATTTAATTGTCGAAAAAATAAATTTAATTGTAAAGATTGAACGGTTATATATAAGGACATATTTAAAATTGATGTGTATATTTTTGAGATTAACACAACATCAATGAAAGAAAATGTTTTAAATTAATAAATACATGTCGTGATTTAATTATAAAAATACGATTTTAAAATGTAATAACAGCGACAACAATCATAAATAACAATCTAGAAACATTTAATATCTAACCTACAAAATGAATGACTCATATGCGCTTACATATACAACAAACTTTCATGTCAAGATCCGATGATAGAACCATCTGGCTTGAAAAGTCATATTGGATAAACACGGCGCCGCGTTTCTTCGACTGTCATCCGATATTAAAATCTACATTAGGGAAAAAATATACCACTTCTTCGTGGTTTACGTATCATTTCGTTTGTAACCCCATATGGTATATGCACAAAAGTACGTACATACAATATATTTTATGTACATACGTTTCTTCTTTCGCGTTTGGACGGCGTATACATATAAATCTGTAAACGTTCATTATGCAACTCTGTCTTATCGACCTCGATAAGCAGCGGTCGTGTGTGTGTGTGTAGAAATCATTGGCCAAATATAGACATCACAGTTAAGTTGAAAGCATCAATCTTTTTATAAATTCCTATATGAATTTATTATATGTAGGCGCCATATGTTGCGGTGCTAATGAACGTTCGCACTGTTCGTTTTCGAGAACTGTTATGGTAGTACGGCGTGACCGTATTTTGGACACATTAAATTTTATTTTATACATTCCATATATGAGTGTATTATATGAAAGTCCTGGATTTTTAAGGAAATAAGTCGCTAGAAAATTGAGAAAGAAATGAGAAAGTATCTTTACAATTATAAATTAATCTAAAAGAACTGTTTTGGTTAATATCAGAGAAACAGCAGGCATGGGCATAACTATACCACACAGTTACAAAAATATACATGCGTTTTCCAAAAATAGATAGAAACAAAAGTGAAATGCTTTTTCACAAATTAATTATTTTTCCTGTCATCAAACCAAAAAAAAAATGTTTTCTGGCCCAAAAATGTCCAATAAATTACAATGTCATTTTTGAGTGTTGCTTATACGCATTCGGTTGCAATTTCATCATCTTTAAAACGTTTAAAGTACAGAAACATGATTTTTTTGATGTTTCGTGAAAAAAATGAATTTTTCTACACCTTAATACTCTAAAGATAATTGCATCACTATCGAATTGTTTATAAGTCAGAGTCAACAATCATTTATTGAACATTTTTGATAAAATTTTTGTTTGTGGAGTGAGAAAATAATTCATTTGTGGAAATAAAATCTTTTAAATATGTCCATATATGAATACTTGTCTGTTTTACCTTGAATAAAATGCAAATTACCAACCCGATTTACGGCCATACATTCCCAGATTATGATATACTTACCTTCACATTTTACTGTTGGAATTAGATTTGTTTAGTTTTTCACTTGTACTCGAAGTTTACGCCATACTCTTAATCGTCCATGTTTGTTAAAAAAAACTCAACTTACATTTACTAGTGAAAATAATTTTCTCTTAAGTCTAGATCTTATAAATAAATTTATTTTTATTTCATTTTTTCTTACTGTAAAAGTTTTATTTGATTTGCCGTACTTACCAAATGGGTTTTCTAGGAAAAAAGAATAAATCAAATTTGCTAATACAAGTTCTGTGTGGAACCAAACTCTCAGTTATAGCGATTCCACGTTTTGATCGTTAACAAAACGCTTGTATAGGAAAAAATATAATTCAAAAATGTGAAATTGTAATTACTCCCAGGCTTTCACATTCTTTTGACATAAAATATTGATCTTCATTCTTTTTATAATTTTCGGTTCTAATTTTACAATTGTACAGTATTGCAAGGTGTATTTTTTTATTTTACTTATTCAATATTATCGTATGATTGTCGTTCAGAATACAGTATTTTTTATGTTTGACCGGATTTGACGTGTATTTCCGAGTTAGATAGTAAATCATCATCGTGTTTTATTTTAATAACAAATCTATTATGTAATATCACACTATATATCTCTGAAATAATCAGTCAAAGAGAATTCGTTCGTAATCTTTATCATTTTTTTGTTATATAAACACAACTTCACCCTTATATTGTTATATTCAGCCTTAACTCCGTTTATTATAAATGATTTTTTTCTTTTTTCAATTATAGAAATGTCTGCACCAGTCAGCCCATCACTCAAAGACTTACCCAAAGTAGCTGGAGATTTAAAGAGTGAATTGGAACACTTCAACACTACGTGTATGAAGAAAGCAGATACGCAAGAAAAAAATGTGTTACCGTCTGCTGAAGGTAGTAAAACGCTTGTCTTTTGTATACACACTCATTAATTTCAGTTATGCTGTACTATTTTAATTGTATTGCTATTATATTAATCGTAATTAAAATAAAGTCGAAGGTTTTAATGAGAAAAGTAAGTGCAATTGTCAAGTTCATTCATTTTAATTGTACGTTATATGTGTAAAATTAGTTGTACTACTGGAAATATTTAGTGCTAATTCTTTATGTAATTTATGTTTTTGTAATCAGTGACGGATTGTGATAGCATTTCATTGTTTCGATTCATTTGTTAGAAGAATGAAACAAATGAATGAAATAAAGAGGTCATTTATTTATTTATTGGAAAAAATATAGGAACAAATATGATTATTTACGAATATTACAAAAAATATTAGAAGTATTTGAAAATTTATGAAAATTATTAATTTGTGTTAGAGATTTATGTTAAGACATTAAATAATAAAGTACAGTTTTTAATTCTATGTACATTTTTATTTTGTACTAAAAATTTTGTTTCGTGTATGAATTTGATTATACAAATGAATCTAGACTTGTATATTATACTTATGTACTTTTTGAAAAGTATTTACAAGTTGGATTTTTTTTCCATGAGAATTTATTTACTTTGGATCTTTTAATTGTGCAGTATTATCCCGTGAAAGTGTGAGAAAAGATGATTTTAAATTTTAATCAATTTATGCAAGGAATTAAGCGTTTTAGTTAATCTGAATCAAATTTTAATATAACTTTAATTTATATACCTATTTCATGAATGGTTTTTCAACTAAATAAATAATATTTGCCACTTTACATTTGGGAGAATTATATGTGTTAGAAATTTTTAATAGACATCCATGTAAACAAAAGAAAAATACTGTACACAAAGTTGATACTCTGTTACATCGGGGTTTCACATGAGCGTTTTTGTCCCAATAAAATATTGTCGACTGCTAGAAACATATTTGTCAGTAAATGTGTTAGATTCTGTACAAACGAATCGACTGATAATAATTTTTTTCGTCGTGGGTTACATTTTGTAAGGCACAAAAACTCGTGTGAAGTAGGTTTACCTGTAATTGTATAAAAATATCCTATTTTGGCTAGAACAAAATCCAAATATACTTATAAAATATAAATACATAAAAGATATTATCGTACATTTATATATGTGCCAAAATATTTTTGTGTATTTAATTTTTTTTTAAATAGTTTGCGTATGATTTAATAAATGGTAACCGATTCCTCCACATGATTAATAATTTCAATTTTTTTACATCCAACTAAAATAAAAAATATAAAGTCTGCATCTGTATAAAAAAAACAAACGAAAATAACTATGGTAACAGCATTTTCACTTCAAATGTTACATTCGATATTTGTTCCTATATTCATATATATATATATATATATATATATATATATATATATATATATATATATATATATATAATGTTTTTGAATAACAAATGTGTTATTTTGTTTATTAAAACGACCTCGTACATTTTATCACGAACCGCCACTGATTATTACGCATTACATGTTGCATGGTTTATTTTCAATTTGCTTTAATTGTGTATCAAATAATAAACGCGAATGTTTTTTTTTTGATGTGCAGCGTAGTTTTGTCACGAAAACTTTTTTGTAGTTAAATCTTTTAAAATAAAATGTCTAAATTTTATGTATATATGTATATCTTGTATGTATGATTAGCATACACATACACACACATTAAATATATATATGTATATATATATAGTTTAAAAATACAAGGTTCTTAAAGAACTTTTTCATTTCTTAGATTTTATCACAATATGTAGTTTTTTGCGCCATTTTAATTAATTCTAATCCAGTAAAAAACCCAGTAGTGGCCATTTATTAGTTAATTTTTTATGGTCTTTTTTTTAAAAAAAGGACCTTCATTATTCTGTACTTGATGTGTATGTAAATGATACTATGAAAAGAATACTAAAAAGGTCTGTTTTAAAAATAATAGCAGATTTTTCTTCTATAAAACATAGTGTAGTATTATCACTGTAAGTGCAAATTATTAGAAGCAAGCGCATTATGAAAAATCAAATGCGATTATTTTTCCATGAATATTTTTGTATTCAGATTTTTTTATAATATGAAGCTCTGAGATGATGACGTCATCGAAATCGTTAAGTAATGATCAGTAATCATTTATTAAAAAAATTAGATTCGAAACCGTTTTGTGGGTTGTGGATAAAAAAAAAACAGTCTATGAAAACGAATATTTTTATTTTCCAAGGAGTCATTATTAAAACTTCATTAATACTTTTTTGTGTATTAAATTATATATATATATATATATAATGTACACAACGTGTGTGTACGTATGTAATGTATATTGTGAGATGTTCAGGCGAATCATTCATATATGCAATGCCCTTCGCATAATTGTTTTAATTCTGTATTTCCGTTTTATGTCTGGACTTGAATTGCGTTAGAAAACATATTTTTCCGTTTAGTTTAGCACTTCTTTTCACGCTCTAGCTATTTAGCACGGTATTTTTTTTCTGCATGTGCATGTTAGATGTTGCATTGGAGAAACAGCACAGCGCACTGATTTCTGGCGTTGAAAACTTCGAAACAAGCAAATTGAAACGAACTGATACTAGAGAGAAGATTGTGTTACCAAACGCAGATGGTAAGTGCGATATCGTTAGATCTTTTATTTTAAAAAAGGAACTACATCTTTGATTTAATACTACGTTGTTTTATCACGTGTTGAAGGTAATTTGGAACAGTATCAATTTTTATCAATGAAATCATTAAATATGATATCATATATTATTTGCCTTGCCTTATTCATTTCATCCTTAATATATGTACTTATTTTGTCAGTCCGTCTTTTTTTAGTATTTGTGTTTATATGTACGTACACTTTTAATATATATATATATATATATATATATATATATATATATATATATATATATATATAATAAAATTGTTAATAATTAAATGTTGGTTGTTTATATTTTTGTACACTGCTATTATAAATTACTTTTATGACTGTAAAATAGCTGTAATAACTTTATATAACATGTAAAAAATAATAATTTGAGAGTTATCTGGCCCGAGTGCCCTACACACCACAAATAACACTTATGTTTTTTCAAATTATTTTTAAGCTCGAAAAGTATTTACAAAGTTCATTATTTCAACTCATATTTATTTCTATGTAATCTCCAGAACCTCTTCTAAGACACTTAACTTATTTTTTTTTTATTACTTTTTTTTATTGATTTTTTTTTAATGTACAATTAGTCCATTATTATTCTTAATATATTAGTATTATTACTAATATATTATTCATCGTCACTATAAGTTGCACTGCGGCTCTTGATTGCCCTTAGTATTAAAAAAAACCTACAAATGTCTAACCAGGAGGAAAAATATTAGCAAGGGAAGGGAAAGGATATATGGAGAAACTAGGTTTAAAATATGATAGAATAGTGGTGATTGTCAAGCAGGAGAACAAATCGTTCAAGTGATGTATCGCCATTTATTATTATTGGATATAAGTTAAATTATTATCCGCACATTTTTAGGAAGTAAAATTAAAAAAAAGCAATAAATATAATTGGATATGTGGGTGGGCTGTTATTACTTGGGTGATAATTGTATGTCGGTCGTGCGTCTACAACTGTTGCGTTTGCTTCAATATCTCCTAATTCAAAATCAATAAAACCTCTTATAAATTTAATATTTTCATAGTCGTGCTTTTCTTACTTTTATGATTTCATTTTAAAATATATTTTTTATTCAAGTTTTTTCTCTGTGGAACTCAATTTTTAGCAATTTCTTTGTATTATTGTAATCGCGTTTTTCAGTATTTTTTTGAAATATATTTTGTTTTTAAATATGTATATTTTTATGTTTTACTTTTGGAGAATTCGAATAGACATTTTCAAATTGAAAATAAGTTTAATTAATGTTCAAAATCTTTATTTTTTTTTATTTTACTTATGCAGTTAAGCTTGAAAATAACAAAAAAACATTATTAAAACGAAAACGCAGCCCAAGAAAATCTTCTCTCTCATGTATAATCTGTATAAAAATTGTATTAAAAGCTTTTATTTTCATTTCTTTATATGTGTATGTATATATGTATATACATAATTTTCATAAAGATCTCTTCCTGTTCAATAAAGATCTCTTCCGATTTGGATGATACATTGCTTCTCTTTTCCACATATTTTTCAACGCATTTTCTTATATTTTTATTCTGCCTATATTTGATCATATATTTTTTATTGTGTTCTTTAGTTATGCATTTAATTTTAAATGGCAACAGAAACTAGTCTGAGAATAATAAGTGTTATTTTCATACTTATACTTTTATTTATTTTCGATTATCTTAATTATCCATTGTTAATTATGATAAAACTAAATTTTGTTATTCTTTCATTTTTAGATGTAGCTGCAGAAAAAACGCAGCAGAATCTTATTGCAAATATTGAACAATTCGATGCGACTAAACTGAAGCACACGGAAACGCAAGAAAAGAATCCATTACCTGATAAAGAGGGTATGTTATTTCGTAATCACATGTACCTTCTTGTATATTTCTAAATATTATTTTATAAGTAGTTATCAAAATATTTTTTTATGTGTAAACAAATACGTTTTGTTGATTGTATCAAAGGCCATTGTTAGCAATCATATTAATTTTATTCGCTTGCTGCTAAGAATGGATTTATTTTAACAAAAAAAGTATTGCACGAGTTTGTTGCTTTTTTATTTTGTAGAAATAACATTAACGCATGGATTATCTAAATATATAAAAAAATATTATAGGAGACATCCGTTTCCGACTAGACTCCAATTTACGATCACTTACATAAAACCTGAAATATAATCAATTGTAATAAGCCTTTAAAATTTAAAATTGTAGAGAACAGATATGTGTTTGTTACTAGTATAGAAATTCATCGATAAACTTTTTCAAAATATTTATAGATTTCATATTATATGCGAGTGGTAATCGTAGATGGAACCTAGTCGGAAATTGGTGGTGTTGCGTTTTTAATTATACAGTTCTTTACTATAATTAGACAATTTTTACTTCATACTTGAATATTCGTATTTTAGAAATTATTGTATATGCATAACGTGAAATTATATATTGAGACGAATGTTTCAGTAGACTTTTGCCGTTAAACCGCAAATGACCAATTTACACGGATGTTGATATCTTAAATAATTAAATAGTCATCTATATAATTGTCTACATGTTATTTTTTTAAATAGTTCTTAATTGTATTATCTAAATATTTTATCGTTCAGTTTAGTCATTTCTTTGAGCTGCTTGTCAAAATTTAATGTTAATATTTGTATGATCTTACATTTTACTATTTCGGTTTGAACCTCAATTTGTTACTTAATTTTTTTGTAGCAGGTTAAATTTTGAATGACTTCTAAATATCATTCACTTTTTAAAATTTAAATATTTATATCTAAGAACTAACGGAAAGAATAAATCAAAAATGAATTTTGTAGAAAAATATATTTTATACATTTTTTTATTGTTGAATGGGTGATCAAGTGCGTTAAACCCGTAGAAATTATGTCTGAAAATGAAAAAAATGTACTTAGGTTAAAACACACACACACACACATATATATATATATATATATATATATATATATATATATATATATATATATATATATATATATATCATTTACTTCCTCCCGTGGCTTTCTTTATAATGAGAAGTAAGCGTGATTACGTTCATGTATTACATTTTTACGATAATTAAGATAATATTTTTCTATAATAAATTCGAATTGTATTTATCATAAAATTCGTCATGATTCTTTTACAGTATGCTAACATTTGATTTATGTAGTAAGCTGCTTTTATGTGTAAAATATTTGTTTTTAATAAATAAAACACAACTGTAAGCTTATTAATCGAAATTAAATCGTTTTTCAGTGATTTTTAACATCGAGTAATATATTAGAATGCTTATTTGCCTGCTTTATTTAATTTATTTTTGCATGTAGTTGTACAAGCCGAACGAACGCATCTTAGTTTATTGAATGGAGTCGAACATTTCAATAAATCATCGATGAAACACACCGAAACCCTTGAGAAGAATTCTTTACCCGATTCTGAAGGTACTAATTTATTGAAGGTTTTCTGTACTAGAATATTTCTTCGTACTGAAAAATGTTTCATATTATTTTAATTTGGTTTTATGAAAATTTTGAAGATGAAGTATTCAAAAAGTCATCGTTGTAACTTTTTACTTTATAAACACAGTAATTTATTTGATAGAATTTGTACAGGTTAATCTATTTATTAACTTTTTTAAAAACGTAATTATGTTTGGAGAATGTTATTTTGTATAAGCTTTAACAATTAACAATAGAAGTGCAGAAGTTAAAAAATGTACATAATGTATTAGGATAATTTATATTTTTAATTTTAACAAATAAAATAACATCAAAATTTTCTTGGTCAAAATGACTAATTAAATGATTTAATCGTCTATTTTGATATACTTAGTATATCAAAATAGACAATCAGTTATTAGACATTTCAATGTAGAAAATGTATTATAATATGAATTTCTGAATTTATTGTAAACTGCTTGCTAATGAACTAAATATTTTATTTGAACGTTTTGTAAGCATTATCAAATAAATCAGTGAGTGTTATTTTTTAATTAATATGTTCTAAAAATAAAACAATTATATTTTAATCTATACATGTTTCAAGACAATAAGAGTTTCATATTAGTAACATTTTGTAAATTATATATATATGTATATGTATATGTATAGCAGAGCTTGCCTTTAATTTATTATAACATTAGATAAAAAATGTAGAATTTTATTATACTAATTAAAAATTTTAAGAAATATTTTTTATCAATGTACTAATACTATATTATATAAAATGTGTTATGATTAATGTAATGTATAATGTACATTTTCATGATGTATTAATTTGTTTTTATAAATTTTTCAGTTATTGAAAAAGAGAAAGGTCAACAAAAACTGATTTCGGGAATTGAAAATTTTGATACAACGAAGTTGAAACATACTGAAACTTGTGAAAAAAATCCTCTGCCAACAAAAGAAGCCATTGATCAGGAGAAGACTTGTGCTGCATAAAACTCTCGAATACCGACTTGTTTACTTAAACAATAATGCTTTATGATAAGATTTATACACTATTTGATTTATAAGTATATTATATATATATATTATATGTGTGTGTGAATGTATATGTACATATAATTGTATATAAGTGTATGAATATAAAATTATATGTACGTACACATAGATAGTTATATTGATAATATTTAACACATACTGAGAAAATCAATTTTAATCGGTATGTGTGTGAGGGATTTTCTAACTTTCTTAATATATTTATGCTAGCTGAAATACTTTTAAGAATTGCTCTTTTTTAATTATTTGTACTTTTATATCTGATGACAATGGCTCAATGTATTATTAATGTCAGTAGTTTTTTGTCAATAGATTTAAAAAGAAAATATCAATTTGGAAATATTTAGCAGTTTGTCATTGTTTTGCATTTCAGTAGAGTAATTTGATTGTTTCAGTTTATTAAATTTATTTATTAATAGGAATAGGTTATGCGGAGCCCAGTAAGATTCTGAGATTATGCGAATACAAGCGGAAACATTCTAAAATTAATCATTAGTGTTGTCATTTCATAACATGAAAAAATATATCATTCACATAATCATATAGCATTAAATACATTGTTTATTACAATCAACCTAAAATGAGTAAGTACTTTTACAAGTATTTTTAATACACTAGCTAAAACATATCATTTAACATTTTTATAATAAACCCTTTAGTATGAAATATACGCACATCGACTGTTAGTGAAACAATGGCTGTAATATAAAGACAAATTCAAAATTGCATCAAAACGGTTTTTGAAATTCAAATTCCTAATTTGGAAAGTTGAAATATTTACATTTTTTGTTGTTTATTCTTCCAGAGCAGAATACACAATATGGGTTCCCAATTGCAAATCTTCTACATAAAGTATAATGAAATACAAATTTTTAAATTTTTTATTGAAATTAATTTATTGTTATACTGTTAAGAAATGAAATAGATAAATAAATACTCTAAATAATTAAAACAATTACCATCTATACAAAAATTCAAAAAGTATAATATTTAACTGTATTATCATTTAATAAAAAATAAAATTTTCACTTTCATCAACATAAATGTAGTGACCATAACACAATGAATAATGTATATATGTATGTCATTATATATTGATACAAAAGAAAGGTGATTAATGTAAAACAATTACCTTGGTATTTGAAAACAAAACCATAACTAAGAGTATGTCATATAGCAAAGTTGAAATTAAACAAATATATCGTAAAAAGTACAATTTTTGGATTGTCGTTCTTCATTCAAATCTACTACAGTATAATTCCTATTTGATCCTTTCATTGATTTTCAAGAATACAACGGGCTCTGAGGATAAGTAAATCTTGGTGATTGTTGGTGCAAACATTTAATGCCTTTAAGTATATGATTTTTTTGACAAAAATATGAATGTCATTTTGTAAGAACAGGTAACAAAATTTAGTGAAGTATTGTAGTTATGTTTTATATTTATCACATAATGTAAGAACATTTTCAATAAATTTTGTAATGATTTATATATAGATGGAATACAAAACAATATGTTGAGTGTGGAAAAAATATACAAAGGCATTTAATGAGCTGAATGTAGATAAGTTATGTATTAATCTATAAAACTGTATACTTATATTTGCAAAAAAAATATACATCGATTATCATTCCTTATTAATAAATAGTCCTTTAATTTTAAAGTTGCATATGTTCGCTTGAAAAATTAAGTAAACCAAAACTTGGAATACTGTATTTAATATGAAAAAAATCCAATAAAACTTTTATAATTATTATTTGTGTTCTTATTTTCAGATTGCAAGAGTGATTGTGTTTAATGACTGTTACATTTGTTTTTTGAATTTTTTCAAATAAAAGATTTTCTCTACAATATCAAAAATTATTTCAAAAGTGAATAGAAATATGAATTTGATATTTTAACATCTGATTATTAAAATTATCATTAGAAAATTTATAAATCATAGTGGAAAAGAAAATATGAAGAAAACAATTACCATACATCACAATAAAATCTGAATTACTTTTAAAACGATTATGTTAATGTAAAATTTAAAGAATCAAGTATGTTAAAACACAATACTGTTTCTATGGAAACCAACTGTATGTGATTATGACAGGTGTTTAGGTAAAGTAAACTACTCATTGTGTACATCTGTTATTATTGATTTAATTAAAATATAAACAAGTATGATTTTTTACTATTTCTGACAAGAGTTAAATAATTTATAGAATCAGTAATATTTCAGTTACACCTGTGTTGTGTTAAAAATCAATTAATTTACTTTGTTAATTTTCATAATAATGACAAGTTTTTTGGCATCTGAATTAGATGATTTTGATATAGGTGATGTAGATATTGAAGATGATTTGCTTAATTTTGATAGAAAAGATAGTATAACAAAAAATACTTCACGAAGAAGTAGTCCAATAAAATCCAAAATAAAAACAAGTGTAAAGAAAAGCGATTCAGATCGCTTCTTTGATGATGATTTGTTAAATGATGTGAGTAAAGAGTTTTCTTCTTTGGATAAAAGTTTAAAATCAAAATCGAGAGAAACATCCCTCGAATATGATAAAGTTAACAATGATAAAACAGAAGTCAGCGAACAGAAATTCAGCAGGAAATCTTCAGTACGATTTGCAGATAAATCTGATTCTTTGGATTTTCCGAATTCGCAATTAACAGACGGTGAAAAGAAATCGTCACTTTTGAATGAACTGTTCGGTAAACCACCATCATCAAAATCTATTTCAATGGACCTTAATGATATTTTGAGTACTAGTTCAGCCTTAAAGAAGAAAGACATTCTCGACAAACCAGTTTTAAGTAAATCTGAAGGACATCTGCCGGAACGAAGAGTTGGCCGTAGGTCAACTTTAAAAACATCAGATCCTTTAGGATTATTTTCAAACTCACAGCCTGATTCATTGACAGTAAGTAAAGAATCTACTGATTTATTTGGAAGTCGAGATGATAAGAAAACATTGCCTGAAAGACGTAGGTCAATAGGTAGACAAAGCAGTACTGAATTAAATTCAGGCAATAATGATTTACCAGACTGGTTAAGTGGCACTGACACAAAAACTAAATCACTCACAAGTATTGGATCGAAAGAAAGTGGTGTAGAGAAAATCGAGAGTAAAGTGAGTACTACTGATGTTTTGTTAGAGAAAAAAAACATTGATTCCAGCCAATCATCTCAAATGATTTCTACAGAAAACCCTGAACAAATGAAGAAACTTGAAGACAGATTAAAAGTATTAGAAAAAACATCAGTGGTAAACAGTTCAGCTGAGAGTTTAAATAAAGTACTAAATGATGCCAAAATTAAAATGTCTGAAATGGAATACAGTCATATGGAAAATATTGTTGAAATGCTCAAACGGAATCATACTGAACAGTTGGAGATAATGGATACTTGGTACAGGTAGAAATTATTAGATTTCGAATGCTACTACCTTAATTATATTTTTTATCTACTTCGATTATCATTACAGTTTAGTTAATATATATTTTATAATTAGATTTAATCAGTAATTAATTAAAACTAAAAACAAAATTTTAGAAAACAAATATCTGTACTTGAAGAAACATTAGTACAACTAGAGAGCCGGTTAAAATTAGATGTAGAATTAGTTGAAAATCATTATATATCAAAAATTGATAAATTGAAATTAGAGATTGATAATAAAGAAGCAAGTTATCGCGACCAGTTGGAACTTCTGATGGTACAACACTCAAAAGATATAGAAACTCATGAAGAGCGTCATAAAAATGTTATCAAACATTTAGAATCAGATTATATTTCCATTATCAACAACATTAGACGTACTAAATCTGTTGAAAATGAAATTGTTAAAGAAACTGGATCATGTACTGAAATGCTTCAGACTATTTTACAAAAATTTGAAACAAGTACTGACAGTATTTATGATATACAGAGTAAACTTAGAGAACAGTTTAATGTTCAGTTAGAAGAAAGGGAAAGAGCATTACGCCTTAAAGAAAATGAACTGAAAAGTAAGCTATTATTGAATTTATGTGTTTTATTGTGCAAAATAAGTGGAATGTAATGATGTTAATTACTTTGCAATTTTAGTATTACAAACAAGTTTAGAACATCAGAGAGAGAAAAATGAATTAGAATATTTGAAATTGGTTACAATAATCCAGTCTTTGGAAAATGCCTTAAAAGAACAAGTTGCAGCATCAAAAGAGAACAAAACAGATGTTAAAATGCAATTAGATCAATTGACAGCAAGAGAAGCGATTCTGGAAAAAGATATACAACACAGTCGGGATTTAGCTGAGAGGGAACGGCTACAAATACAGGTTTGTTTATTTATAAATGTATATATATATATATATATATATATACATATACATATACATACACTCTAATATTAATTTTAAAGGCAATGAGAGAAACTGCTATAACTGAATATGAAAAATTAAGTGCCAAATTAACAGAAGAAAGATTATCGTTGTCGGCAGAAAAGGCAAAACATGAAACATTAATGAAATTGAATAGAGATTACAGTAGTGAAAAATCTCAAGCGGAAGTGGATGCTGCTGTAAATGCAGCGAGAGAAGTGATAAAAGCTGCTCAAAAGGATCGTGAAATGTTATTGGCGTTACAGCAAAAACTAGACACAGAAAAGTACAATATCGAAGCCCGCGAACGGGATATACGAATGCGTGAAAATGAATTGACCGCCACGTTGCGCGCAGTTGAAGAAAAAAAAATTGAGTCAATACAAATTTTAAACGAAACTAAGGCAACTGAACAAAAATATAATGAACAATACAGAAATATACAAGCACAGATGCTGAATCTGAGAGCTAGAGAAAAAAAGTTAATGGAAGATAAATTGGCTTTATCAAAAGAACGAATGTCTTTACATAAAAGTCAAACATGTGCCTTATGCGCTGCTGAGAATAAAAGTGATGTTGGGAAAGAAGAAGAAACGAATACGGATAATGGTGTGAGCGAAAATGTCGTTGAATTAGGACCGTCGTCATTACTAAGAGTATGTTTTTGAAATTATAAATAAATAAGGCCAAAAGTCAGATAACCCAGAATATTTCAAATTTTAATTTAGTTCTGTTGTACTTAGTTCTATTGCGATCTTATTAAAGTAAAATAAGGAGCAATAAAACTTCATATTCTCTTGTTCTTGATAGTCTCTTAAGATTGTTCAGTTTCTTATGCGTTCTAATAAAAATGAAAAGTGAAATAATAAACTGATTTCATTTAACGTTGATTGATTGACTTTTAGCCTACTGAATATGTTTTATATTTTGTATTAAAAAAGGTTTAATCTATTTTAATGTAATTAAAAAAGAATAGTAACAAATATTCACTGAACATTCAGACGAAAGAATATTTTTAAAAGATTTGATTTTATTTAAATTTAATTTTTATTTTTATTTCAGAGTTCAGTTGAAATCGATTTAGCAAGATTTAGACACGATATGCCGACTTTTTCGATTACAGATTATAGAAAATAAGTTGGTAATGATTTATATGTATTATTTGAAAAACCCCCATTAGAAGTTTGTATTTTTATATTTTTAAAATAAAGATACATAAAACATAGGCCGTTTTCACTGTTAATGATTTTCATTGGCTATATTCATTTAATATTCATTTAGAACGAAAAAGTAGTTCTTTATTTGTAGTTAAAAATAAAATTACCTTTTGTAAAAACTTTTTTTTTTTAAAAAAATACTGTTTTTATTCAGTAATGTTTTATATGTATTTAAATTCTTAAAATATGTTTGATTGATTTCATTTGATTTATTAACACAAATTTCAGAAAAAGTATATCCTAAATTACATTATCCATGTTAAAAATGAAAATGAATCTGCGAAAGTATAGGGAATGTTATATTAAGGAAAGATTTAGTCAAATGGTTAGTGTAAGTTATCTAACATTATTTTGATTTATCGTTGATTGTTATGAACACGATTATCTATTAAATAAAAAAAATAGTTTTAAATGAATTTCATAAATTCAAACAAATTAAATGCACAACGAATG
Source organism: Acanthacorydalis orientalis (assembly GCA_034766995.1). Lineage (NCBI taxonomy): Eukaryota > Metazoa > Arthropoda > Insecta > Megaloptera > Corydalidae > Acanthacorydalis > Acanthacorydalis orientalis. The sequence continues at coordinate 41,973,434 of CM068315.1, read as the reverse complement.
AATGACTATACTAAAATATTATTGTGATATCAAAAATATACGTGTAAAGAATCATGTCTTTATATATTGTATTTTCTACTGGATTTAGGTATACTGTACAACAAATCAGTATATACTAATTTAAAAATTCTGTACAGTCGAAATGTTATCTAGAGTAAATAATAATAATGTAGAAAAATAGAAAGTGGGCTAATAAAAGAATTTAAATCGTCCTCGTTGTAGTGAGTGAAGTAAGAAGATGAAGAAGAGATTTTATTCGTTGCTATATTCTCACTAGTATAATCCAGTGGCAGCCAAATTACTAGTAACGAGCACAGTCACATTAGTATTCTGACAAGTCGAAGAGCCACTGTTAAACATATGGAAACTCCTGAGGCCTCACAAGTGCCATTGCCCCCTGACGAAGGAAAACGAGTCGGATGTCAACATTATAAAAGAAAATCAAAATTTGTTGTAAGTTTCATTTTCATTATAAATTTATTTGCACCGATAATTTATAACTATCTCTCGATCGATTAACCCACTTTTCCCAAACTGACTTATTGCTAAATATCATTGTCATTATCATGAACGTGCGTTTTGTCTATTTTTGGAATGAATTACAATTGCGTTTATTTACAAATTTCGTGAAGTCATTGTGTGTGCGAACAAAGAATATCAATCGTTTATTATTTCTCAACTTTATTCTAACTTTCTCTTCAATGAATATATTAAATTTTAGATATCAGTTTTGCTGAAATTTAAATTAAAAAAAGTAATCTTCAGAATAGTAAGAATGTTATACACATCTTTATTATCAGTGTCAAAGATCACACATCTGTACCCTATTGTCTTTTGGTGGGGGTATAATATATCATAGCTTGTATCAATTTAATTTGTTTCTTGCATTCTTCGCCAGCAACAACTTTATCTCTTAATTTGTGCTGTGAGCAAATGTTTTCATTTCCAATTAACAAATCAGTATGATAAGCATATTTTTACATATGTCAATATTTTCCAGACACCTTGTTGTAATAAAGTGTACACTTGTCGATTTTGCCATGATGAAAATGAAGATCATACAGTCAACAGAAAAGAAATCACCGAATTGGTGTGCACCAATTGCAACATTCGACAGCCTGTGCAAGCTGAATGTCAATATTGTGGCATCAGATTTGGAAAGGTAAGATGTGTCTGTTTTTTCATTGTAAATTAATTAATTTCCTGTACAAACATTCTTAAACGTAAGAATATATTGTGTTTACTTTATGTAAATGATATATAATTTGTTTCAAGGTTGTAATTTAGAATAGAGGATTAGACCTTTATTCAATATAACTATACATAGATTTGATATTTTTAGTATTAGTCATAAATGATTTTTTTTTCAAATTAAAATGGTCTTTAACTTGACATGAATGACAGATTATTGATTATGGTAGACTTACATTGTAAAATTTCTGATTTGATTGCTAATTATGTTCTTTCCATCTCTTATTTTTACATAATTTTATATTTGTTTGTAGAGTAATTCTTTTTTATAAAAAAATAATTATATAAATTGTTTAATTAAAGAAAATCATGTGTGAAAATTATGCAATTAATCAACTTGTGAATAAACTATGTGTATATTAATTATTTCAAGAGAAAAGTTTTCAGTCAAAAATTGAATTTATGAAAATAAATGATTTATTTCATATTCAATTATGTATATTTTTTAAAAAGGAAACAGAGCAGTTAATTTATGTGATAATTTACACAAAGTGTTCTGTAAAGTAAATCATTCATTTGATCATTAGTTATACATATTTTTCATTAATGTTATATTTAACACTTAAATTAATTGTGGGAAGTGGATCAGTTATCTGTTGAATATGTTTTTAAAATTTACTGACCCACATTTATATATGTATGTGTTATATATATATATATATATATATATATATATATATATATATATATATATATGTAATTAAAAGAAAATAAATACAACATTTTGGGTTATTTTTCAAAATAACACTTGAAAACACGAAATGAGATTTTTGTTTTAAGTGGTAATCAGATTAGATGTGAACTATATTAAAAATAATATCAACTATTAATTTCAAAATACTTACATAAAATATGTCATAGTAGATATAAATTATAATACTTGTTATAAATTTATACACATGAGGAATTATTTGTAAGTTCAAAATGCTGTACATAGTTGTTAATTATTACATTTCTATATGTTTATAGATTGTTAATTCATATTAAAAAATGTTTGTATTATTATAAATTTTTCTTTGTTTAAAAATGATATTTTTTTTATCATCAAAACGATTTTTTATGTATTAAATAAATTGATAAATATATCAATATTAATGAATTTTGAATATGCAAAAGAATTGTATATAAAACTGGAAAATCATTTAGTGCATGAGATAATTATACATCTTTTAAGACCGATTTTTATATTAATTATTGATTATTTCATATTTTCTTGTTCACATTGTATTTTTTTTTTAAATATTTGTTTAGCTTATGTGAAGTAATACTTTTTTGAATTTATATCTATTTATTTATTTCAACTTGTACGGTTTGAAATACGTTCGCCTTTTTTTTGTTTCACTGACAACTAATTTGTTAGTGTGGTGTATTTAATTTTTTTCCGTTGATATTTTACAAATTTGCATCTTTCATAAATTTGGCATACTATTATCATTAATAATTTATATTAATAAAATATATAAGAAAGAGTATTCTAAATGAATGAATGAAAAACGGTTAACTACAGACAATACTTTCATAGGTGTTTAAAGAATTTGTTTTTGTGAATTTATGAATTTCGTACTTAATAATTTTAAATGCTACACATTTGTAACTTGTAGCTTTATAAATAATTGTTTAATTAAAGCATTAATAATTTTTAATGAGTGTTTTTTTATAATTTCGATAATCGGTAATAAATATACAACAAAAATATTACATTATGCCTTTATATGAGGAAAAAGCAGGATGGGAATATATAATTATGTATAAATGGAGTGTCTACGTAATTTATATTGCTTTTCAATCAAAAAGAACAAATAACGTTGTCCACTGGCAGATTTAAATATTTAAGTAATGAAATCTGAGTATATCACTCTTATCATTATTTTTGCTATTTAAACAGCCAAAATATAGAGGTTTGTGTAAAGCAAATAATACAGGGAATATTTAATATTCTTTCAAAATTGATATTTTTGTTTTAATTTTCTTTTCATATAAGATATAAATACCTTATGTTAATATTATATAAGTAAATAAATAATATAAATAGTATTATCTATCAATTGGCGCCATTGTTCTAAATAATGTAATATGCGTATACATTTTAAATTGTTTAGTCTCGTTTCTTAGAAGTTTTATTGTACACAGTTCTAAGGTTCATTATTTGTTCTTGAAAACTGATATAAAATAATTTATAATATATACAAGACTATCTAAATATATATATATATATATATATATATATATATATATATATATATATATATATATATATATATATATATTTCATGTTATTTATGCCATTTTCTTTTTACATAGAATTGGCTGGCGTGTTTTATATTTTTTGCCTGTATGTTTTATTTAACGCTTTTTTGTCAATAAGATAAATGAAATAATAAACATGATTGTTTATAAGCAGAGTAATTAGTTTAAATTGAGGTTAATATGAAGATGTTTGACCGTGGCTAGCGCATGAATTATTGTTTTAGATTGATAACAAGTGGACTTTAATATGAAATCCATGTGCTTTCTTAAATCCATCTGCATTTTGATGTAATGGAAATTTCAGGATTTTCTTTCAATACGAGAATTAATTTATAAATAGTAATCATTTTTTTTTTAGAAAATAATGATTTTAATTATGTTTACGACTTGTTTTCCTTTCCTCGGATACTTTTAAACATGCGAAATTATTAAGTAATTTTTAAAGAACATTAAAATATTTGTACCAAAAAATTTGTACAATTGTGATTGTACATAAATAATTCTATATCGAATATATGTCTTTATAGGATAAAATTGTATAGTATGCTGTTTTTTATAGTAGTATTTAGCAGATTAAATAAATGAACTATTAATCCAATATCTGTTTAATAAAAAAAATGCAGAAGAGTGTTTTCCACATTCAGTACATAGTTGTATATTCGTATTTAGGTTAATGTATATCTTAATATTTATAAATTTATCTTAACATTATTCTTTACATCTTTTTTATGTATGCAGTACACCTGTTTGGAGTGCAATCTTTTCGATGATGATGATAGGAATCAATACCACTGTGTTGGATGTGGTATATGCCGATGCGGAGGAATTGACCGTTTCTTCCACTGTGCCAAGTGTAATATGTGTTTACCGATTCAATTAGAAAACGGGCATAAGGTATGTATTTGATTTTAGTTGGAAAAATAAGGTTGAAAATAATATACATGATACATATTTTTTATTTTTTATTAAAAAAATAAATATATGTACTAAATATTTATTTGTTTATTTAAATTCATTGCAAAGTATGTGTCAGTTGTAGAATTTTCAGTTATTTCAATTGATTATAAATTTATTTTTTTTGTGATTTATTTGTTGAGATGTGTTATATATTAGAAAAATATTCTCTAAATAACAAGATTGAAGTCTATAATGTAACTTTATAGTGTGTTGAAAATGTTTCTCGGGCCAATTGTCCAGTATGTCTCGAAGATATCCATACTTCACGAATTCCATGCCACATTCCTCACTGTGGCCATCTTTTGCACCGTCCGTGCTTCGAGCAATTATTGAATTCAGGACATTATGCATGCCCTATTTGTCAGACATCATTGTTGGATATGACTGAGGTATATAATCGATTTATATATATATATATGTATACATATATGTATATATATATATATGAATAAATATGTATATATATATATATATGTATATATATATATATATGTATATATATATATATATATATATATATATATATATATATATATATATATTGGTATATAAATTCATGTAGTAAAGGATTTGTTAATGTAGTATTGATTTTTTATAGCTTTGGAAATATTTAGATCGTGAAGTAGATATGACACCTATGCCACCAGAATATAAAAATTTTAAAGTTCTAATTTTATGCAAGGATTGTCACAAGGTATGTGCTTTAATCACATATACTTTTTTCTAAGAAGGATATTATTAAATTAGTTTTATTTTAATGACCGTAGGAATGTTCAATAAAATTCCATGTAGTCGGTTTAAAATGTTTACATTGTGGTTCCTACAATACATGCCGCATTAAAGGTACGCCAGGAATTATTACTCCTCCGTCACCAGATATCGAAGAAGCTGCTGGTGGTCCGATGCCAGAACATCCATCAGTAATATCGAATATTATCCCTGCTCCAAGGGTTAGGCTTTTAAGCTTTCAGAACGAACAGGGTTCTAGTACAATGGATAATTCACCTCATCCTGACACTGGGCAATAAGTCAGGTGTTCATTAAAGACACGATTAATTCTTTGGACCGTCACATTGAAGGTCTTATTCACATTGATTTATTTAATTTTAATTCAGGCATCTCAGTAAATACTGAATTTCAATTACACACTCAATTTTCATTGGTCTATCAACGGAAAGTATTTTATTATTAATGATTTAAAAGAAAAATGTACGGATGTAAATATTCCAGATGAGCAAATTGTTCCAAGAATGTAGTAACATTGTGTGCGTATATTTGTAAGTATGTGTATGCATATATATATATATATATATATATATATATATATATGAATGTATGTATGTATACTTGTATATATTTTACAAGACTTCATTTATATTTCCTTTTATAAACATGCATCAGAAGTGAAAGAATTTTAAAATAAAAGGTTATCTTTTTTTAATAAAATTTAATTTATTAAAAAATAACAGAATCAATTCAGTTTGGAATTAATATAGAATTGTTTGGTTATTGTATTAATTACAAATTATAATTTCTTGATTAACATTATTTTCGTTTTGTTCATTCACAGATATATAAAATAATTAGCATACATTTTCTTATTAAAGGAAAGTATGCTATAATAATGTTCACTAGTCATAGTTAAATGAAATTTGTATTTGATAATTAAAAAAAAGTTCGTTGATTATTTGTTTTAAATTCATGGACAGTTGTTAGGCATTCATAAAAAAATGTTATTGTCCATTTGAATTTTAAGTATATAGTTTGACTTTTATTATCTTTCAAATATAGATATCAGATCAGATTTCATGGTATTACTGTTTATTATGTCATTCATAAATTTTTTTGTCGTTTAATAATTAACTAAACATCAATAATCCAATAAATTGTTAGCATAATTGCCATTAAAGAAACATGAATTGTGTGTGTACATGTGTTCGTATGTATATATGAAATACATGATTGTTAAATTTTTGCTATACATTTAATAGTGAATTATTTATATAGATAGTTTATAATTTTTTTCAAATTTTTGCAGTCATGTAGGTGAGAATTGTTAAAGAAAACATTATGATGTAATATGCTGTAGTAGCATATTCGTTGTAAATTAAGTAGTTTATAGTAGTATGATAAATAAGGTTGTGTTTTTAATTCATTGACGAGTACCTGTTATGTATTTTAACAGAGCAATGAAATGTTTATTTTGTTATTAGTACAATGGAAATGTAATTTTTCTCAGCAACCAAATATTGAAAATGTATGTAAATAAGATCTTTTTAGTTTTAAAATTGTAATCAATTGTATAATGCTTTTTTTTATTTATATTTACATTTTTAGAGACATCAAAATTATTTCTCATATATTTGAAAACAAGGAATAATCCAATTTTAAAATTTATAAAAGAATTTGTGTGAATATAGTAAACAGTATAAAATTTATTAGGAGAATCCTAGTTTGTGATACATTTGTTATTAGATAATTTATATTTGAATTATATATGTATATATGTATATATATACATATATATATATATATGTATATATATATATATATATATATATATATATATATATATATGTCAAAATTGTTGCAATATTGTCTGTTGTATATTAATTTTAAATGTTTACTATTTAAGTATAGGACTTTTGAGTTCTATGCATATTTTTACTTACAGAACTTCCCTTTTATGGGGTGTGCCTTCAGAAAAAGAAGAAGGGGAAGATTTTGTAACAATTAAAAAACAGTTCCTAAATGGAATTTCTTTGCTGGTTTTAGTTCTAAACAGGTATAATTATTCTAAATGTATATATATATATATATGTATAAAATGAAACAAAACACCATTTAAATTTTTTCCGTGTTCGTAATAAAGGTGATACTGATTTTCAAAGTCTGTAAATTTACATACTTGAAATAAAACAGTGAAAGATTAGTAGGTATTTTCTCGGTTTATAATGTTTTTGTAAACGGTAACTTATATTAGATCAAATATTTGTCATATCGAAATGTGTATGTAATATATATATACATAATATATACACTGACTGGTCTTATTACTGGCTTAGATGATTAAAATATGATTTCTATTTACAAATTAAACAAACTATTGATTTAACTCTTTTTATTATGCGATAACAATTAGTATTTCATTTTGGTTGTGATAATTTCAGGTTTAGTTTGTATTTAATGTTATTAAGTTCTTTAAATTTTAATTACTAAATAGCATCATTAATTATCTTAATATAATATTTTGAAGTAATGTTATATAATGTTAGGAAACTTTTATTAACAATACAACTAAAACTGAAAGTGTTTTAAAATTATCAGAAAATGATACAGTGAAAAGATGCGATTAAAATTTTTTCACTGCTATTGCTTACAAATTTTATATAAACAAAGCTAATCTAATGTGTGTGTGGCAGTTTTTAAAGTTCAAGTGATTAGTTGAAAGGTTTAGAAAATAAATTACAGTTGAATTCAAAAAGATCATTGTAATTAACAAAGTTTTAGATCTTAAAGTTGTTTCAACAGATATAAATTAATCAAAATAATGTTATTGTACTACTTCTAATATAAACATCAAACCAGAAATGTTTTTTGTATTTTTAATATTATTGCAACAACATCGAATTTTGTGTAGTTAAAAGTTTTACATATTTTTTTTAAAAAAACGATTGTTATAGATATATTTCTTAATATTTTTTCTAAAAGGTATCTATAAACTTTTGAATAAGATACAATTATTCAATCTTCTGATATTATAGATTATTACACTAGTTATATTTGATTTGTTTTTTTTTTTAAATTATGTCAGGAATTTTGTTTTAACATGTTTTTTAAATTATTATGGTCGAAAATATTAAAAAAATATATGTATATTTGAAAAATTCCAAACACATTCTATATAAGCCACTTTTAAGGTATTTTGTGAGCAAATATATTTTTATAAATAGTCCTTATTTTTTAAGTGAGAATATATTTGAAATTTCTTGTTATTAATCTGTACATTAATATTTTTAAGTTATTTATTGAAGAATTTTAGGAGTGAAAAATTAGGATATATTTCAAATTTGTATTTAAATTTCTCTATGTTTTGTAAAGAATGGTTTGTTTTCATTTTGATTGGTATATTGTATAAATGAAGTATATTGTAAATAGTTTTTAGTTAAAAACAGTGCAATCTATATCATTTGAAATACTCATATTTTTTTAGTCATTTGAAGATGTAAATGAATGTGTGCTATGATTGGTGCTTTATATTTTAATTATGATTTTAGAATGTGTAAATTGTAAATGTAATTTCTGGTATATTTTATTTTGTTTCATATATGATTTAATCGTATAATTATGATATTGATTTGTATGATATTTAAACGAATGTTTTTTTTTTTGATGTATATTCATTTGAAGTAATAAAAGAGCAATAGTTTGCTTGGAAATCTGGTTTCTTGAAGCAGCTTTGAATTGTAGCTGTAAATAGTGGTCTTAATATGTTATGCAATCCTAAATAACATTACTATGTTTGTATTATTTACTTATATAATCAATCTGTTTTGTGTTCTGTCTAGTTTTGTAAGTGTAGTGAGGACTGATTTGTAACATCATGTTTATATAATGTATTTTAAAAACCAGTTTTCAGTTGTGTAGTTTATTATTTGGACATGTTCAGATGATATTTTATTAAGTGTAAAAGGTTGTTTCAGTATGTATATATGTAGTTTCTGTTAAACGGATTTTGGTTAGTAAAATGTCATACTTTTCATTTCAAAACTTTTATTGGTCAAGCTTAAAATGGCTAATATTTTAATAAAATTATTCACATAGGTTTAATAGTTGGCCTGTTTTTGTAGGTGGAAGTGAATAATATGAACATTTTCTGAAAACATCAAAATTCATCGATTTCAGCAATCCAAATTTTTTCATCAATGTTCTAAGCTGATTGGGTTTCATCGAAATAATGGTACTTACTTTTATTTATCAATTTGAATTTAATTTAGAATATATGTTATTTAAGATATAAAAATACGAAATCAGGGAATGTCACAGTTAAAGAATTTTATAATAGTTTTGTTGTTGAAAATTGTATCTTTGATATAACATTTCATTAGGCCAAAGTCAAAAAAGACAGTATTGGTTATTTTGTAAATTGTGTTTTTTTGAGATGTGTGATATGATTGTAATTTATTTTGAATCAAAATTTAATTTGTCCAAACTTCTATAAATTCTGAAACCTTGCGTGTTTTTTTTTTTTATACCAGCCGGTGTTTATTTTTGTAAGCAATATTTATCCTGTTCATTTTTTTTCTATGCCTATTATTCAAGTTATTTCATTAGAATTCTTTTCGAAACTAATGACAAATATGATTGTGTAGAGTCGGAATACGAGATGCAAATATTTGTACTACCGAAAATATTTTTTTAGGTTGAAAAAATTAGTATCTTAAAACTTATATAAATTTTCTAGTTTATGTGAAAAAAGTTAAGAATATTTTTTCAGTAGAAGTATTGTTTAGCACTTATTGACCAAACAGAATAGAAAAGTTCGTGTTTTTCAAATTAGGTATTTCTAATTTTAACAGATAATGTATTTGACCGTTTGTTTTTAAGTAAGAATTCCAATGAAATTACTCTGAAATAATGGGAGAACAAAAAAACAAAATTAAATAGTTGAAATGACAAAATTGATAGAATTATAACAATCACAAAATTGAAAATTACAATAATCAATATTTCGTTTTAACGAGCAACGTCTGTTTTGATAAATTACATTGCACCTTTTTTTTCCTATTAATTAGTTCAGTAAACAAAATGTTATATGATGCACACCTCAAAACAAATCACGAAAAAGAATTCAAAAATATTGAGAGATCGTAATGATATTTATTTTGTTCTTTCTACTTTTTTATACTGTATATATTTTATCTGTTTGACCAATTAAAAAAAACAAACACTTATTTTATTTAAACAATTTACAAATGAATTGGTTCTTTGAACATTACAAAATGTTCTCTATCGAAATGGTTAATATGTTAGTATCTGGCTTAGAGTACACAAAATCCAGGTCATTGCATTGATGCACCTTGTTTATTGTTAGTTTTTTTTTTTTACGAAAATAAAGTTTAAAAAATCCCATGAAATTACCTACAATTAGTTTATATTTTCTTTTTTTAATCAATTATGGATGATTTATTTTTATTTTTTTTTTCAAATTTATTTCACAAAAACACCTCTTCATCGCGTATTTATCTGCTTTGATTTATATAAAAATAATATTAAATGTTCTGAAATAAACACAAATCCTTAGTCTATAAATGTTTATTTGAAAACAAGTAAATACAAAGGTTTTACAGCGAATACGAAATACATAAAGCAACTAAGGTAAAACCAACTACTACATCATTATTTTTTAAATACATAAAGGCACTATTATATCTAGTTTTTTATTTTCAGTACAAAAAATTATGTCTAAGAATGGATATATTATCTTTTATTATTTCATATAGAATAGTCTAAAAAATTATAACATAATATATAAATGGATATAAAACATTTCAAATATTTTTTTTTGGTGTAACTGAGTTTACAACGATATATTAATTAATCTATATGTAATATTAGTAACTACGTCAGATATTAGATTTGACGAATATGGTTAAATAACTGTTGAATATCTTCTCTATTAAGATTCGATTTTTTAACGCTAATTTAAATTTAAAAGCAGGACAGTTTATTCTATATGTACTTATATTATGAAGGTAATATACATTTTGAGTTTTGCATTATATAAAAAAAATATTTTATGTTATATATGTTTTTTTTTGACATGGACTATAATATCTTGGACACGTGGTTACATGTTTATACATTTAATGTTAACGCTTAGAGACACGTCGATAAAACAATCTTTCTTGCCAATGGTTGACAATGGTCTCTGTCATTATGTCTTTCCTTTTCTAAATAATGAAATTATATATATATATATACATATACATATATATATATATATATATATATATATATATATGTATATATATGTATATATATGTATATATATGTATATATATGTATATGTATATATATGTATATGTATATATATGTATAAATATGTATATATATGTATATATATATATATATATATGTATATATATGTATATGTATATATATATATATATATATATATATATATATATATATATATATATATATATATATATATATATAATGATAAATCCATACATAAGATTGTATATTGTTTTCCTGTCAAGATTGAATAAGAGTAAAAATATATTTTGTGTACTTTATTTCGAGTACATACGGTTAACAATAAATATACACATAAACAATAAATTGTAAAAGACAATTTTACAGGATTCTAGTATAAGATAAATATTTTTTAATGTGTTATTTATGTAGATATTTTTATGGATATAAAAACCTGACTAAATGCAACATTGTAGAAGTTTCGGAAAGACAGAAAGCGAGATTTAATTTTTAAATATATGCCAAATCTCGATCCCTCTCATTTATATAGTTTCATTATGATGTTTTACAAGATGGTTGTTTATAACACTTTGATTAGCATCTTTCTTTAATTCTATATACACTGAAAGTCTAATAAATTTATATGAGAAGTTAATATAAAATTATTTGATATATATATATATATATATATATACATATATATATGTGTTATATATATATATATATATATATATATATATATATATATATATATATGTGTGTGTGTGTGTGTGTTATATATATATATATATATATTACATATATATTAAAAATAGCTAGTTTGCTGTATTATAGTATTTCTCAATATTTGTCGTTCGCGGACTACTAGAAATTTCCATTTACATTTAATGCGGATCGTCTTCAATAAAAATCGTTTTTGATGTCAAGTTAGTGTGGTTATTGTGACAAAAAAAATGAACAATAAATCGTTTGTCCTATTATTTTAAACTAATTCTCGAATGACATGTTGAAAAATTCTGCTGTGATTTATTAACATTTTCTTAAGATTTATTATATGGAAACAGTTATAAAAGTTAGGTATTTGAAGCGAATTAACGTGTTTTTTATTTTCCACACCATGGCCTTATATAAATCATCTAAAAGTACCCAACTAGTTTTCATCTTCAAAATTTACGCTGAGAAACTAGTTTTTTAAAAATATAAATCGAATTTATTGTACACAATTACATCTCTTAGTTGATTTAATCTTTTAATGATGGTATACTTTGTGGCATTCAATCGTGGCGTTGGCCTTTTTGATTTCACTTTTTTATAAAAGAAAATTTTAAATAAGCGTTTATTTTCTATACCGTTATCTCACCATAGCCACAAACGGTTTGTGACTGGGAGATTACATACGATAAAATCAGATATTATTTCATCCAGTTTTTAATTTTATAACATTTTTTTAAATATTGTATTAAATAATATTCCTTATATGTAAATTAAAAAAAAGTATATCAGAGCAAGACGTGTTTTTTAGAACTCATCGCCATCATGTGCTCATCAAACCTTCAGTGCTCAAAGTGTTAATAAAAGATACTCTTTTGATACATATATATATATATATATATATATATATATATATATATATATATATATATATATATATATATATGTATATGTGTGTGTGTGTGTTATTATTTTAAAGATAATAAATTATAGGCTTTTAAATATAATAAGTAGTTAACCACAGTAATGTTAACCATATATTCTTTACATATACTCTACATCGATATATCGTATATTCATTAATGATTTGAAGGAATGTAATGATTTTTTTGCAGTAATGATTGTGGCGAATTTTGGCATTTTATACTTTTTTTTTAGATGAAAGTTTACAATGATTTTTGAGAGGTGAACGATATGAAAAACATAAAAAGTTACAGTAAACAACTATCAGTAATGTAACATTGATCAGTGTGTTTTTCTTTTATAAGAAATTTTAATTTACTTCTGATCTTTAACACTTAGAGTTCTATGGCGAATAGTGTCTGCCAGTAATCATCCGCAATACCTATGTCCATTTTTTTATCGATTATTCATTTTTTTTTATATAGAAGTAAATGAAAATATACAACTGTGAGTTAAAGCTATAATTATCTATAATATTTTATCACACTTGTAATGTGATTTAGGTAAATCAGTTTGATAATATATTTTAATAATTATATTATAAAAAATATAGCATCAAAGAAAAAGTTGTTTGAAAAATAATTTTTATACCAGACTATTAATATTTGTCAATTATTTCAATATGAATTATCAAAAAAATGCATTTTAAAAATCGTTATAGCCTTTTTTCTATAGTATTCCGTTGTATTTGGGACATAAAGAACATCGAAGTGTTAAATTCATTAAAAGGAGATAAAAACTGAATAGAACGAAGTAGAAAGTAATTTCTGTATTTTTCAACAGTTTTTTATCTTTTCGAAACATTTAAACTAGCTTTAAAAAATCGTGTATTCTAAACGATGACTATTTTCTTTTAAATTGATGTATAATTTAATGTATGTTTAACTCGAATTTTTGAATAAGTACTGACTACTTTTTAAATATATGAGTAACATGGAAGATAATTGCAGTTTATAACATTGATTACTGTATTATGAACAATTTTGTCAACAATCTAAGATTTGAAATCTCTAACATTACTTTTTTTTCTTTTGAAAAATACGATATACATTTTTATTTCCTTACTGTTCGTGTAAGGGAGCTATGCAAGATATATTTTTCAGTTTTTATTTTTCATACATTTATCATTTCTGGACTTTAAAACAATTTTTAAAAATAAATGATATTTTTTTATTGAATGATGGGGGTTTCGGGATATTCATTCGAGGGACACGGGGCTGAAAAAGGTTCTTTGTTCAGGAATTATAATACTTATCAGATAAAAAATATATAACTGGTGGTACGAGGATATGTTGGAAAAACAAAAAATATGAGTAACGAGCAAATCTTTTTTATGCTTGTCCGTTTATCATAGCAGCGTGTCCATTGGTGATTGGCTTGCCTGGGCTACTTGCATTGCTGGATGGAGAGCTGAAGTCTTCGCCAGTCACTGGGTTGCGCTCTGAAAATTAAAATTAATTAATTAAAAGATATACTTAATATTTATAATATATTAATAGATTGGTATTGTGGATGAAATCGATTTCATGAATGGATTTACATAGTTTTCTTTCATAAAAAATATACCCTGAATTATCATTTTAATACATTAACTTATTTTGATGACAGTGCTACATCATATTTAGAGTACAGACAAAAAATATTTAAAATGTGTTCTGCATGCGCTGAAGACGATGACATTGTCACAGAATTAGACCTTGACATTAGAAAATACTTAAATATTGTTCTTTGGATGTGTAGTACAACAAATATAGTAGTTAAGTAATTCCGTAACAAATACAAAAATTAAGAATTTTAAAAAATATTCGTCCCTATCTTTACTGTTGATATCACTTTTTATAAAACTACCTAATAAATGACCCATATACGTTTTATTTTTTGAAAAACTATTTCCTATATTTTTTCGGTCATATTTTTATAATTTCGATAAATTGTGCAAATGAATATTGTTTTGTATTATATTTTATTGTATGCACATCTGTAGAGCACAAGTTTGACTGAAATCTTAAAAAGCCTGTCGTCTTCAGTGACACACACACACACACATATATATATATATATATATATATATATATATATGGTTTTTTATTTTGCTTCCAAATAGAAGATCGGATAAGAGAAAAATATACTTTACTCCGTTTACAGTGTCAAATATATTTGTAAACAATTCCAAATGATAGTTTTATGTGTTTCCATTATTAAATACTGTTTAATTTTTCGAATATAGTATAATATCTATGTAAATAAGTTTATGATCAATAAATGATTAAACGCTACGTTATAAATACAAATTATTTACTGCAAGACAGAAAGTTAAATTTGACTTTCAAGGAATTATCAATCTCCGTTTTGATCATTAACAAAAAAATGTATCTTTTATTGGTACCATTGTAATTTATACATACTCTAACATATTAAAAGATATATAATTGTCATTAGTTTTATCTTGCATGTATCAACTGAAATTTCCAACAACTTATGATAACGATGATTAATTATTAATAATGATATATTTTCTACTACCATGTTTGTTTTATTTATTTATACTTGAATAACGACAGATCCGTACGAAAAAATATTTACATTTTTCTTAATTGCCTTTTTCTTTGCATTTATATTTGGAAGTTTCAGAGTAAAAAATTCAATCTATATATATATTACGAATATTTCTGTAACAGATCTAGATTTGAAGTAAAAATATTAGATTAAGTGGTCAATTGAACATTTGTCATTTTGACATGCGAAATTATTTATACTTTAAAATGTTTATATAACTATGTAAATGACATGAGTATAAATATTATTTATTTATATATATATATATATATATATATATATATATATATATATATATATATATATTTATACAAATAACGAGAGTGTATATATGAATGTATGACTTACTCATACGGGGTGTGTTGGAACGGCTGAGTGGACGTGGAGAATCCCATGATTCGACTCCATCTCCAGTAACTGGATTACGTGTGATCGATTGACGACGAACACTGGTTGGCTCTGGTGGAGGTGTTGATGGTCCGAAAAGACGAGAGAATGAATCTCCGAGACGGTTCTGATGAGCTCGTTGTTCGCGTAGTGGTGTTACATGATTTCCATAAGCTGGAGATGCATGCTGGCTCGGAGATGTTGGCATTGGACTAGCACCACCTCCGAAGATGTCGCTCGAATTGTTACGTACTCTGAAAATAAAATTGTCAAATGAATAAAATTTATATACGAATGTTTATATATATATATATATATGTTTATATATATATATATACGAGTATATGTTTATATATGTATAAATATATATATATACATATATATATATATATATATATATATACATATATATATATATATACACATATACAATTTTGTATATGTATAATATATATGAAATACTGTATATCGATCAAGATAAAAATTAAAAATATTTTAAAATAAAAAATAAAATTTGTCTTTTGTACGTATGTATATATATATATATATATATATATATATATATATATATATATATATATATGCATACATAAAGGTGATTTAACTAAGGCTTTCACACGAAAGTATTAAAAACAAATGTTATCCTCCATTTAGTAATTTAGTATTGAATTAAACTAAAATACTAAAAAAAAACATGATTTTTTTAACCACTGCGTTTCCTTTTAATACTTCTATGTGGAAGCCTAAATTACATCATTTTATATAAATAAATTAAAACACACATTGTGTATTTGTGTGCATATTTAGTTAACTAGTTTAGTCTTTTATATATTGTTCTAAGCCAACTTTTCTACAAGTCTTCGGTAGTATAGTGGTCAGTATCCCCGCCTGTCACGCGGGAGACCGGGGTTCGATTCCCCGCCGGAGAGGATTTCTTTTTATTATTTTTCTTTTTTCTTAATCATATATTTTTATATTTAATATTATTTTAATTTATATATTATCAATAATGATATATTTTCTATATATATATATATATATATAATACATTTGGCAAGAATACTTTTTGATTTATTGTTATAAAGTATATTTTTTGTAATATAATATATAGTTATTGCTAAGGATTGTAGTTCTAAAATTAGGATTCAGGGAACTATTATCTAGGACTCGTACAAGCAATTATGAATGCAAATACTACATTTACTGTGGAGTGACTGCTTTTTTTACGTTGCATTTTCTTTTATTATAGGCATGTTGAATTGTGTTAAATGAATAACGATAAATTCTCTATGTTTAAAAAATTCAAGTAGGAGATCGCAAAGTACTAAGCAGGTACACTTTAAGAAATGAATTGCAATTTGTTATATATATGTATATGTGTGTGTGTGTGTATGTACTTATGTAGAAATATGTAAGTACAAATGTCTGAATATGTATGAATTAAAAAATAATCATGTACTAACTACAATGTAGATATAATAACTTTCTTAATAACACTCATTGAGAATGATTAGATTCGAAATATGTGTATATAAAAGGAATGGAGTTTATATTTTAATCAGAAATAATTTCATATTATGGAAGTAAGTATTCAATTAAATATAAATTACTGACATATCGATGTGTTTTCATCGGTATAACGTATCGGATTAATTGGTGAAAGTGGAAATGAAATGAAATGCTGCTGTAAACATATTAATGCATATTATAACAAAGGGTCACAATGTCAACGTTGAATATTTCAGATGAATGCATACTCGCATATAAATGCATTGTAAATATTATCAAAGCAATTAGTTTCCTAAGTCGCTCTCTTTCTCTCTCTCTCTCTCTCTCTCTCTCTCTCTCTCTCTCTCTATATATATATATATATATATATATATATATATATATACACACACACACATATATACACACACACGCACACATATATACACACACACACACTTCCACACATGTATGTATAAACACATGTATGTAAATTATATCGTTTGATACAAGTTATGATTATTTCATTTAATTGTCTGAAATTATAAAATTATTAAATACAAGTGATTTTTATCTTAGTATATGAGAGTGATTGATACGTGTGGAATAAAAAGGAAAAATATTGTTCTAGTTTTCGATTTTTTTCTATAGTTATAAATTCTAATGAAATTATATTAAATATTAACATTTGATAATTAAATATAAATCATTTACATATAATGTTTAAAACTCTCTAGTCTATTATTTAAATAGATAAATGTAAATTATATATAGAAACGATAAAAAATTAGAGATGATAGTAGTAAAACAATCTGGTAATAAGGCAAATAATTATAATTATATGTATATATATATATATATATATATATATATATATATATATATATATATATATAATGACATCCAGTTATTCATAAAATATTTCCATAAATATAGTAGTATTTGTGGTCGAATCGTATATTAAATAACAATACAGCCCTGACACTGGGGATAAATCCATTTTTACAAATGAATTATTATTTAATATTACGAAGTGTAAAAATGTTTCTGGTCTTATATGTTCAAAAATTGATTAATAATTAATTTTGATTGTTGCTAATGCGCATTCCAATGGCGATGCATTCATCTTCAGAGCGCTAAGTACATATAAATGTTTTTTTGTGATGTCATTAAAAATAATTAATTAATTAAATGCTTAATTAGTTGAAATAATTAATAAAATATTTTTCAATATCAACTTTATAAAATATCGCATGAAATATTTATTTTTTTTAAATCGAGTCTACATTAATTTAAAAATAAATTAATAAATAAACTATTTTGTATCTAATACTTTGTTGATTTCTTTCTAATATACAAATATTGCAAACTAGATAATGTAACCGGTTAATTCAGGGCAAAATAGTAAAATTGTTTAAAAATGGATTTATAATTAAAAACTTCTATACAATTCAATTGCGTTAATACTTTATCAACTTAATAATTTAAAAAAAATCGTACAGTAATTAATGTTTTATGACGGTTTTAAGTCGATAATAAATATTCAAAACGATCCCGCGTATAATCAATTATTTAATCTCAGCCGGTAAAAATGTTTTCATATTGCTATATATGTTTTATAAACAATCTATTTAAAACCGAGTGCATGTGCTGCGGTGTCCGAGTGGTTAAGGAGATGGACTTGAAATCCATTGGGTTCTGCCCGCACAGGTTCGAATCCTGTCCGCAGCGGCTGTCAGTTTTTTATATTTTTTTTATTCACAAATGTACATAAATATATTTCTTCAATACATGATTATTGTGTTCTTATTTATTTTTATACTTTGATTTGACAAGATTTATTTCATATTTAAAATATTTTGTATAGCAATTTTCTATTTATTAATAAATTATCAGATTGACCCGATTTGAATTAATTTTATAATTAATTTTATTTTTAAAGAACAATGCTGGCTACATACTTTAATTATATTTTTTAATTAATATGAATTCCGAAGAAGATATATGTGGACTAACTCTTTAGTTTATTCCTATAATACTTAAAATAAAATAAAAATTCAAGTATGTATATTTAAATAATACGTTTTTTAAGGGTTTATATTAAATTGGGAAATTATCACACGTTCTGTGTGTACAAATACATAATTAAAATTATGGGTAATGGCATGTAAATAAATAAATGTATAAATCATAATAGGGGTGGGCAACTTCTTTGATAATAAGAGCCACATATAATACTTTTCATACATTGTTGAATGTTCAAGAGCCACAAAATATTATTTTAAAACTAGATTTAGTCCTACTCATTAAAGCAGAATATGTTTAATCTCTACACGTTGAGGACTTTGAATGAGTCTTCATTTTTGCAGTTAATAATTTAAACACAGTTACGCAGTTTGGGCACATAATGCATTTGGATGTTTGAAAAGATAATGTCAGTTACCCATTTATATATAAAATACTCTAATATTGGTACATACTATACTATTATAGATTATTAATATAAAAGTTTGGGAAAAATTGCAGTGAAACCCAATATTGTCTGAGCCGCACAGATTAGCTTTGGGAGCCGCATATACGTTTAGCACTGTGGCTAAATTAATTTTCACAAGTGAAGTATTTTCCCCCCTACAAACACATTTTCAATTATCATATCTGTTCAATAAATGATTATTGATCATTTTTGATTGTTATTTATGCATGCTTATATATATATATATATATATATATATATAATGGTATGTAATTAAATTTGAATTTTTATCACTTTGACGTTTAAAAAGTATTATGCATTTCAATAACGAGAAAAAAGTGTGATAGAAAAACGCCAACATATAATTAAAGGAAAATGTAAGTAAAACGAAACAAAACACTTAAATGAATCAACGCACGTAACAATAATGAATACCGTTTGTTTATTCCCACAGTAACTTATTTATAAAAAATGTGTCACTATTCTATTTTCATGCGTTCCTATGTTGATCAAATGCAGTGTCTATTACTCGTAAGTAGTAAACAAGTTGTACTTGAGTATCACATTACTCACCTTCACATTTTAACTGATTTTATGTACGCATTCTTGTCAAAAAACATTTTACTTATTATTACTGTTATATAACTGTTATATATATATATATATATATATATATATATATATATATATAAATTATAAATACACATTTTATATTATATGCTACGAATTAATTTGACTGTGCAAATCGTTTCCGTTAGTTTCAATAATAGACGAACAGTCAAAAAAGGCAAAGAAAAAATTAAAATTAAGTTTTTGAAATAACTTTTTTGTGTTATTGACTTGGTTAAATAATATCAAATTCAACTTCAGTATGTATGTAATTGTTGTTATACTAGAGGATTTCATTTGCAAAGTCGTGGAGATTGGTTAAGTTATATTCACGTTGTAAATTTGAAAAAGGAAGATATTAACTCATATTAACCCCTTTATTTCAAGATGATAAAAATGTACTTACAGCATAATTATTTCGCTTGTCAGTTAGTTCTGATAGTAAAAAAGTCGATGTTGTTTAATATCTCCTGTTTCCAGATTTATTGCACAACTATAACTCAGCTAAACTTTATGCTTTTTTTTTGAACATAAAGTAAATTGTTAACTTTCAAAATTATATTCTAAGAAGAAAGTTATTTGCGCAAATTGGTAACAATACCATCTAATTGCAAAATCTGTTCGAAATTGAGAAAATTCCAAATAAATTGTTAGACCACATATTTTTTGAAAACAACTGGCCTTTTCTTACAAATAAAATAATCAAGAAATAGAAATCCAACTTTCAAAATTATATATTCCTTTAACGAGTAAATCTAATTAGAAACATATATATTGTCGACAATAAATCAATTTTTTAAAAAAGGAACAAAATTTTATAATTTCTGCGTTCCTAATCTTTTAAAATAAAAAAAAATAAAATGATACCGATAAAAGTTTCATATAGATTGCATCTAAAACGACTTTCTCATCGAATTTCATTCAATGCGCGATATTACGAATACATACAAAAATTGTCGCGACATTACACTCAACCCCTTTATGTATTTATAATAGCCTCGAATGTCATTCACCCTACATGAAACGTTCATCCACTTGTCACGTTCGGCTGATGCAGTTTTTCGTCTTATGTCTCAAGCGGAACGTTGATGCAATTTACGTAGTCTTTTTTTTATTATTATTATTAATAAACACACGACGTATGTGTTAAAGACACTAATTTTATGTTCTTATAGTCTTGGCTGAAAAAATGATATAAAACGTGAAGAATCCAAGCATGAATCATAATTTTAATAACAAGGAAGCTTGTTATTAACGTTTGTTACACGTATATGCCGAAGAGAGTGCATTGACCAACATAATCTTTCATTTATGTGTTAATTGTTTAATTAGATGTAATTGAGATACTGTTTTTGTATTACGAGATGCATTTGATTACTTAAGATGCATACAAAAATACATTTTTAAGTCTTTCTCTCTTTATATATAAACAGAATATAATTGGTTAATACAAAAATAAATTTATAAAATGATGAACATCAATGCATATTATTATATGAAAAAAAATAAAAAAAACATGCAAGTATCAATTCATTCTTCTCTCACTTCACAAATTCAAAAAAAGTTTCGATTCTGTATCTTTGCAAAGTTCATTAACTCGAACACATTGATCAAATATCTTGTAGTTGTCAATATTGATATTAAATATTTTTTTAATAATTTTACTCAGTATTGCTATTTTAAACTAGTATAATATTCATAAGAATGTATTTATTTTTTTTATAAATAAATTCCTTTTTTTTTCATTCGAAAACCCACAAATAATTTTTCTGAAGAAAAATGTTCAATAATTGATTATTGATTATTTTAACTGTGGCTTACGTGCATCCCGATTGTAATGCTCCTCAAAGCATTCATGTACAAAAAGAGTTTCTTCAGATGTTTCTATACTTTATCAAATTGAGGATGATGACATTGTTATTGAAACATGCATAAGAAACAATCAAAAATGAGTAATAATCAGTTATTGTACATTTTGATTAACGAACTGTTTTTAGTTTGGGGTGAACGAAAAATTCATTTGTGAAATTGAATTAGCCATAGTGGTAGAACTGTTTTGAGACACAAGTATTCATACATTTATATAAATAATTGATCATGAATTATACTCACGCACTACCCAAAACACCTTTCATTATTAAAATATAATATTTGAAAAACTAATATTTATATACTGAATTTCTGACAATGATCACAAACAAATGATAAAGAATAGAATAATAACATGCAAAAAAAGTTAATGTGAAGTATTTCAAACGAGAAAAAAGTAATAATTTGTAATACAGTTATAAATAATTGTAAATAGAGGAAATAAAGCGAAACATAATTACTAGCGCCATTAAAACAAATGTGTAACACATGAAATGTTTAATTGCTTATGAGTTTACATTGAGTGGCTATTGTATCATGAAAAGAAATATATATTTTTATGAGCTCGCAAAATATGTTCGCAGAAAATAAAATCACACAATCGATTTAACAGAAACATTATATTGTTTTATACGGTTTTGTAAGTCTCGAAAAAGGAATATCTTTACGAGAAGTGTATATACATATATATGCTTATTTAAGGTTCATAGATTTTCTTAAAGTATAATATTGCTAATGTAGTCATAAGGTAACAGCATTTTAATATTGTATTAGTAAAATAATCATGTATTTTAATTTCTAGATTGGAATTAACAATTCATTACTATCAACTTGTAATATAATTGCTAGAATATAGTACCGTTGTAATTTATTAATTAATGAACAATGAATTATCAATTTGTTAAAATATATGTATATGTATATATATATATATATATATATATATATATATATATATATATATATATAACTGTGTGTGTTGATCTTATTTGGTGTCATGATATTATTATGAAGGCATAAAAAAATTTGCATAATATAATTCTGACACTGTGACTAGATTCACATTCAAAAAATAAATTCTTCTTCACCCCACAAAGTACAAAAATGTTCAATAATTTATTATCAATCATTTTTGATTGTTATATGAATTTCTATGGCGATACTATACCATCTTCAGAGCGTCAAGGTACAGAAAAGTCTGATTTTTCCGTACCTTGTTGTTCTGAGAATAATGAAATCTATCAAAATCTGCATAAGCAACAATCAAAAATGATTTATAAAATATTTTAGGCTAAACATTTTTTTTATGACTTGCGGGACGAGAAAAGAATTAATCTGTAAATATAAGATATTTATTTGATAATAGATAGTAGGTGAATTGTTATTTTAACACCAATATCATTAATTGCTCAAAAATCAATTAACAAGTTAATGTTGAATAAAATGTATTCTTTTTCAATATTTTTAAGTATAAGTACGTTTGAAGGTAACAAAATAACAATCTTATTGATTAACGATTTGATATTTCTGCATAAAGTATTCATTTAATTAGTACGATATTTTTTTAAAAAACAATAGTAATTTAAGTTTTTATTGTCGTTTTATTATCCATATTGTATTTATTTGTAAAATAATTTACAACGATAATTGGACGAATTAAATTGTCGATGTTGGCGGTGCTAATAACAAAATATGATAATACGAAAAAGGTTCTTTGAAAATAAATGAAAATTAGTCGACGAACGTCGTTTATGTAAACACCTACATGCAACAGATGCCTAATTTACTCGATACTTGCTCATCCTTGTGTTAACTGATAAAATTATTATAGCAATTTCATTGTTCTAAAAATTGACATTGTAACAATTGTAATTTTCAAACGACCCACGAACGATATTTCGATTATTATTTTTTTTAAATGGTAACCTTGATTGTCGAACTTTACATTAATTTTTCTTTTGTCGACTATATGTACATGTTTATTCGAATAGTTATTATTATTTTAATATATAAACACATGCACGCGGGTGTATATTATATATATATATCCTTAAAATGGAAAGAACATGATATGTTTTTCATTAATAGGTATTTCATTTTAATTGTAATTATTTTTCAAGGTTATTTTTTGTAGTTAATTTAAGAAAAAAACACACACCTACAATTATATAAATATAAAAATTATATGATATTCAATGAAATGAGAATATTTGTGATTAGAAAATTATTTGCCTTGAGAGCGAATTTCATCTGTAAAATTGAGTTTAACTAGAATTCCAAAAAAATGTTATTGTGGCAATTAAACAGTAAATGTAATAATTTTGTTTGGTATTTTTTTCAAATTGACATTTATTCAATAATGTAAGCAAATTCTATGATGTTAAGTAGATAAATATGGAGAATTGTCACAATACAGTTCTAGAACTATGAATAAATTCATTTTCATAAATCAATTATTCTTCCGCTCCACAAACAGTAAAAAAAAACATTCTAATAAAATTATAATAGAGAAATATTAAAAAGATATCTTAGTGTAATATGTAGAAAAAAAAGATGGCATGCTAAAGAAAAAGAAGTGTTAATTTTTTGAGCGCTAGTCTCTATATATTTTATATATTAGGGAATAATGTTAGTGTATATATCATATAAAAGCATTATATAAAAATATTATAGAATATGATGTCATTTCAGTCATTTAGGTTATATATATATATATATATATATATATATGCACTAAACTACTGCATATAAATTAAGTATCTATATTCAACATATCTAATTATACCGTTTCTTAAATGAGTGATGACTTTAATAGAAAACAAACTCGATTGTTTCACGAATATATAACCTCATTGTTCGAAGTCATTGTAAATAGACGTGTGTATATGTTATAATGTTAGAATCATTGTAAACACGGTGGTTGGAACCCGATATGGCCGTTGATGGAACAATAATGAAACGTTTGGGGCGCATATGTGACAAGGTATTGAATTAGTGTCACAATAAAACGGTAGGTGGTTAGCGGAAGTGAACATTTTTTGGCTTCCGTCCGCCACGCCTTTGTAGATATTTATATAAATATGACGCTTTTTTTATGATTTCATTTCGGATGAACGGATTGGAATGTCTTAATCTAGTGTAATGTATACATGTCAGTATGACGTGTAATAGATTTTTAGTATTAATTGAAAAATGTTATAGTAATCGGTGAAGATGATAAATACAAGATACTTCGTTAATTCTAATTTTATAACAACAAGTATATATTCCGAGAAGAGATATTTTTCAGAACAATTTTTTTCACACCTAAGATTTAGTAATGTTATAACGTATGCATTGATTATTAATAATTTCTGCATGCTGTTTAAAATGCATCGCTTGTAATTATCTGGTGAGCAGAATAATTATTATATTTTTCATTATCACAAGAACGTTCACACACGTTTATATATATACATATATATATATATATATATATATATATATATATATATATATATATATATATATGCATAGAGGTGTTTCACAAAAAAATTTCATAAATGTGTGTACAGAATCAGAGATGCAGATAAACACGTTTTTACTGTAAATGCTAAACTCCTGTCACAATAAAATCTTTACAATGTTAATTTTCACAATTTTGAGAATTATTGTTATACGAATTACTAATTTAATGGGTGGCTGCATGTGGATGAAGATATTTTATCATAATATAGTTCTCATATTGTGGACACATTCATTTTCGCAAAGGAATTCTTTTCTTACATCTCACAAGCCAAAAAAAAATGTTTCTTATCAACATTTTTAAATGAATGATTATTGATCATTTTTGGTTGTTGCTTGTGCGCATTTCGATTACAATGCCACCAAAATAAAAGAAAACTAACTTTTTAAAAAATGTTCGATTTTTCTGTACCTTTGCGTTCAGATAATGATGTCATTGTTCTTGAAATGCGCACAAGCAACGCTAAATAATGATTAATAATCGCTTATTGAACATTTTTGAGCAGAAATATTTTTTTGTGGTTTGTGGGATTCACTTGTGAAAGATATTTTATTTAAAATCTATCGTGTATAATCCTAAAATATATTTTCTTAAAAAATGTTCAAATACAAGTATATTTTTGACGAATTTTTTCTTACATAAATTGCATTAGAATAGATATGAATTAATCTGTTTATTGTAGTAAGAGTAATACAGCGAATGCAAGAAAAGAATTATGTGAACAAATGACTTTTTCGTAAAGGACTATTACAGAAAAATGAGAATATTTAAGAGAGTTTTCTCGATCTTTACATCGAGTTGAAACTTGTATTTTGTGAGATAGGCATTTTTTGCATTGTGATTGTAAATTTATTTAGCAACATTAATTTATTTAATGCGGTGTTCTGTTTTTTTATGTAAATTAACAATGTATTTAATCTTAAATTAAGTAAAATACATTTATTTTCATTATAAAGAGAAAAATGACAGCTTCATCTCTTTAATGAATTGTTAGAGAACATGTCTATATAAAATATTTTATCCACTCTTCATTCCTGAATATATATATATATATATATATATAAAAATTTATGAAACATCTTTGTAGGGCATTTTCTCCCTTTCCACATATACATATATATATATATATATATATGTGTGTGTCATATATATATATATATATATATATATATATATATATATATATATATATGTGTGTGTGTGTCTCTCTCTCTCTCTATATATATATAGACACACACATAAACAAACAAATATGTGTTATTGGAATGCAAGTACTTCAAAAACATATTAATGATGTAATTTTAATTTTGAACTCGTACGGGATATTCAATCAGTAAAGAATTTCTCTGTTAAACTTGCATACGTGCCAATGAATTCGAGTGACAAAAAAAATCCACACGCACAATTTAGTACTAAAATTATTTACGTGTTAATATGAATTATATTTCTTTGAACTGTTATTACTTGTATGTCTGGTTTGGTTCATTGTTTCATGCAAATCATGTGTCTGGGACAACGGGCACACGTTTCAGCAGCCATAGAAGGGTAGGCTGACCCGACAGGGCTTCGACGAATATTGTGTTGTTAGCACGTTTACAGCTTAACACGTGAGACATGAAAGTATTTACGTGCTCGAAATGTTAAATAAATCGGTGTTGATTAAAAATTGCATGAGAAGGGTTCTTCTTCTAAGTGGGTGTCATTTGTATATTAACAAGCGTATTATGTAAACATCTCGTGTGAATTATTGTATGTATACAATGAATACGACATGGTTGTTAAGGTTTAACAGGTTTTTGTACTGGACATAATGTATATTTTTTTAAAAAATATGTTGACTATTTTTTTCTAAAGGTATGTTTTTATTTAATGTTTGTCTTAAAAACATGTAGTACACAGAATTGAAAAAAATCGTAATGTATATGAATATAAACCATATTTATGTATAATGCATGAAATATTTTTGTATATAACAACTTTTATATATTAAATAAACCTGTGAAATTTATTTATACAGGTAAACTTCGCTTAGCATTTAAGACGGGTTTCTGAAATCCTAACGTTAAATAAAACAGGGTTAAACGAGGCGTCATATAATATAGTTTTTCCATATATTATGTGCATATAATTTTCAATATTAGTGAAATTGAAAACACAGTTAAAAATAAAAGCCGTTTGATTTGATATAATTATTTGTTTATTTAAAAACTAATATATAGCTCGTCAAAATTGACCAGAAAATGAAAAAAAAAAACAGAAAGAAAACATTGTTTATTGGTTTTTACAACTTAATATATTTAAATATAAAAAATACCTAAGAACGAAACATAATGAATTAAACTTGAAATCTATCCATTGTGAAAATTTACTTATACATCACATTTGCTAGATGGTGGCAGACGGCCATGTTGCAGATAAAGTGACGAGAAATATGAGTTTTCATTATTAGGAGAAGATTAAATTTTTCATTAATTCAATCAGCTCATTTTTATACACGTATTCATTCAAAATAATATTTAAATTTAAGAAATATGTGTATCAGAAGTTTATATTAAATATTTTAAATAATCGTTTTTGTCTTTCATTAGTTTCTAAAGTCATGGAGTGATATATTGATACAATGATCATTGAGGTAGAGAAAAACTAAGTATTCCTGTATACGTTACAGATTTTATTTCAATTTCTTATAAATATTTTTTTTTATAAACATGAATTGTAAAATAATTTCAAAATAATACTCAATATTAAAATAACAGGCATTTTTTCAGTTCGGCTGTATCTCTTAACGCTCCTAATTTGTAGAAAGTAAGAAATGATCGTCTGTACACTTAAGAGAATATAGAATTTATACTGCATTTTTTTACTGCATTTATCATGCAATTTATACTGCATTTATAATGATAGAGTCAAAAGAACATAAAAGTAATAGAGTATTTGGAGACAAAAATCATTTAAGTTAACTTAATTCTATTGACCTAACATTAAACCAAAAACCGTTTGGTGTTTCAATTCGTTACATGATTTTACAACTGTGAATGTTATGTAAGTTACAACAACGTAACGTTATTGACTTGTGTGTACATGTTGTTGGCTTAATCTAACATGGAAATCTAATAAAGCACTCGACGTGCTTGATTCCGGAAAGCGGAAGAACCGCATTGCGAACATGTCATTGTAATCAGCAGTGTGTAACAGGATTGCAACCACTTTGTATCAAGTTTTTTTCAATGTATGCTTACATACATACATACATATATATATATATATATATATATATATATATATATATATATATATATATAAATGTAAATTTAGTAATAAGTATGTTTGAATTTGATTCTTCTTCGAAATGAATATTATGTATATAATAAGTAAAATCGTGATAAATTATTTATAGTGTTATGGAATGAATCTAGGTTTCTAAGACGTTAGCCTTTATTAACATGTTGATTCTCTTAAATGTTTAATGAGCTTTAACCGTTTAACTGGCTTGTTATTTTAACATTTAGGTTCAAAAAAGACAATTTCAGTTTGTTGCTTTATATAGATATCAAAATTACTTGTGAACAAGATAACATAAACAGCCATAAATTAGTGTAGTTAAATAAATTGAGTGGCCTTTAAAAAATAAAATTGGTAGTGTTTAAAATATCACAAGTAGATTTTGAATTGACGAGATATGATAAAGAGATTTTAGAACAGACAAATGTCAAAGGATGGTCTGTTAGATAATATCCTTTAACTGCTTCAAATTCAGATTATTTTAAAATTATTAATTGAAGGAGATTTTGGAATGTTTAAATGCATGTAGAGAATATTAGTTAATAGATATATGCCTATATGATCAATTCTTCTATTCAATGTTGCATATTCTAAAATTGAATAGAAATGGCATTTAATTAAGTTCATAATAATAAAGTATATCGACTAAAGCTTTATAAAAAAACTTTTTACTCATATAAAGAATCACAAACGATATATTGAGTAGTGTATGACTATAATTCGTTATCAATTTTTTATATAAATGTTTAGATACTTAGTAAGTTACAATAGTGTTCTATCACAGTGGCTAAATTCACATTAATGAATGAATTTTTCTCTTATTCTACGAACTACAAAAAAAATCTGATCAAAAATGTTCAATAAATGATAATTTTATTTTTGGTTATTGTTTCGATTCAAGGAAGTAAAGTACAAAAAATCTAATCTTTCGATTTTTCTTCTTCAAATTAAACTTTTCTGTACTTTAGCATTCGGGAGATGATGGTATCGTCATCGAAATGCGCATAAAGAACAATCAAAAATGATTAATAATTAATTATTGAATTTTTTGTTTTTAAGTATTTTTGTAGTTTGTGTAAAAAATTCATTTGTGAGAGTAAATTTATCCAAGTGCTGCCCTATAGTGTGATATTGATTAAAATTAAAATTTTAGTTTTCGATGCATATAAAACGTGTACAAAATAACTGCGTAGGTAAGCTGCTAAAATATAATCTTAGTCGTGAATTATGTATTGAAATAAACCTACTACTTAAAGTAATATGTGTAATAATGCAATTACGACTTTTCAATAATCGAAATATAAATGTACGCATAAACAACCTACATCATAAAGCCATATTTAATTGATATTTTGTGTAGCAAAAATGAAAGACAATAAAAAACATAGTTGAACAGGATATCTACAGTAAAATATTAAGAAAATAAAGTAAAATTTTCAAAATAATAACAAATTAATAGATGTTTTCCATGTAGAAGTAGAAGTAGTGTAGAGGTACACATTGGAAAAACAACTTATCGCGTTCAGTTTTAATTCGGTTATAGAAAAGCACTTGTGAAAACAAAGAATGGCGTCTGATGACTGAATTTTAATGGGAAATGTTCACACTTTAAAATGTCATAAGAGACATCTGTCACTGCTCATAGCACACGCACCTAGAATCTACGCACCATCTACACATGAACATCGGCTTTCAATGCAACCTCTTATTATATACATATATATATATATATATATATATATATATATATATATATATATATATATATATATATAGTTAGTATGTAGGTGTATTGTATGCGTATGTTATAAAAGAATGAAGCTAATGAATTTTCGATATGAATTGTTGATTTGATCGGTTTGTAAGGTGGAACAGAAGAGGCAGGGCTGTTTTTTGTCACGGGCACGACAACAGGGCGGTACACATTGGTTGTCCGTCGATCTATTGTCAAAATCCAGTGGCGTGTGTAAACGGTAATTCTCATTGTATGTAATCCGCATGTGTATGTACGTTGATAATACACGTGATCTATTGTACAGTGATTTTGTTGTGAAACGAATGCAGTTGACTGTGACTGGACTGTCTTTCCCCAATTTTTTCGATCTAATTTTTATTGTTATTCAATATACAACCTATACGGTACGTACACGTATTTATTGTTCTGGTGTAATGAAACGTATACGAAGAACGTGCTGTTTTTTTATATCTGTCACATTGATTTTATTCCTTTCTAGGAAAATGTATATATTTTTTCATTTATAATTTAGTGTACAAAACGTGTTTGGATCGAGTGAATTATATAAAGCAGACAGATTGAACACCAGTAGAGGAATATTCTGTAATACTATATTTTTTTTAATATTTGATCGATTTTTTCTGTTTAATTGTGTATATATATATATATATATATATATATATATATATATATATATATATATATATGTATCCGAAATTATTGTAATTGCAAAGAATCGAAAAGAATTTCAGACTTTTATATTATACATATTCTCTGGATGATGATGACATTGCCGAAATAAACTACAATCCATAACTAAATATCCATATAATCCACATATATAACCAAATAATCAATAAACCATAATCAAAATAGACCATAATCAATTATTGGATAATTCTATAAAAAATATTTTCTTAAGATGTTTATTTACTTCTTAAAAAATATTAGACCAATCTATTCATCAGTATTTATTCGTAGTTATACCCTAACGCTCTGAAGATGACGGCAAAGTCATTAAAATGTGCATAAGAAACAATCAAAAATGAGTAATATCAATTATTGAATATTTTTAATTAAAAACACTTTCTGTGGGTTGTGAGGTGAGTGAAAATTCGTCTGTGAAAATAAATTTAGCTACTGTGTGTGAACTATGTATTGAAACATGTCATGAATTATAAAAAAATTAATGATATCAAAAAATATGCCCAAGTATGTAAAGATATGCCCAAGAGTAAAAATGTGGTAGAATAACAAAAAAGGTGAATATTAGAATGGGCACGAAAAAATAAGAATTATAGATCATTAATAATGTTAAAAAGTTTTAAATGGGAATAGACGAAATAGACTGGGTGAAGAAAACCTATAAAAATGGAAATGTATAAGAGTCAAGGAAAGTAAAAATAAACAGACTTAGAGAGGAGATCAATGATAAACATTTATTGAAAAAGATAGACCTGGATCGACGAATAAAAATTTAGAAAAAATGTTTATTTAGCAGTGGGTCGTTTTAGACTGACGATAATAATGTGTTTATGTATGTACATTTATTCTATCAGTTTTGGTGTTATCACAAAAGAGATAAACAATAGAGAGATAAAAAATGTGGAAATAGGATGATAAATCAGTTATATTATAGTACGATTCTTCCTACTCATATATTATGCTTGATATTAACTATATTTAATATTTCCGTCGTATGCAATTAATAATATTTACTTTAATATGGACTTCGGGTGAAGAAGGCATTAATTTTCAGATAATTTCTAGTGCTTTTTATAAATGAGGTTTTTTAGTAACTCGAAATGAAAAGTATCCATACTGTTTGTGAAAAGTTGTTGCAATTGATGTTGTTTTTAAATATTTTTTTTATGTTTTAATATTAATTTTATTTTATCGTCTATTTAAGTTTAAATAAAGACTATACTTATAACCTTTTTTTTATGTCTATGTTTCACTGATGCATTGTATTCGTGACAATCGTCTTTTTAGATTAATGAGTTTCTGTTTTGTACCTCGCGTTTAAATTGAGTGGTATTTTTAGGTAGATTTAAATGATTCCTTTATCTAAAATCTATTTGAATATGGTACGTATACTGAAACTAGTAGCTGAAAACAGAAACTCTAGTGATTCAAAAGGACAAAGATCGTCAGGAAAACATAACATTTATAGAGTTGAATATATTGTTATTATTTATCCTAGAAATCTTTCAGTTAAAAAAATACATTCATATATATATATATATATATATATATATATATATATATATATATGTTTAAGTAATATGCAAAAAATTACATCCTGTATACACGTTGTCTTTAATTAATAACTATTCAAGCATTACTGTACAAATAAGAAACAAGTGACGCGGATGTATCACACCATTTCAGAGAAATGCAATAAAATCGATTGTTAAATTAAAATGTTTGTACGCAACAACGATCTTGAAATTTAAACGAGATAAAAAATAAACACTGTGATACAAAAAGTGTGACGAAAATCTCATATAACGCCCTCTCGTAGAAAACAATAAAGTATTCAGGAAATACGTAATCGAACATTGGGTCTTATTAGTTGTGGTCATATTAATTTCTCTCTCTCTCTCTCTCTCTCTCTCTCTATATATATATATATATATATATATATATATATATGAATAAAGTAAATAAAATACATATTGTATTGAAAAATGTTTTCTTTTTAAGATATTATCTAGTTTAGTAGTGGATAAAATTTGTCTCAGTTCAGTTATATAGGTATAGGTGTATATATATATATATATATATATATATATATATATATATATATATATATATATATATAACTAAACCAATACTTTAAAAACGTTATTAGATAAATTATGGTTTCAACGTACTGTAAGTAATTCATATTTATATTCTCTTCGAAAAGTGATTCGCATAAAGAAAACGAATGTGTAATATCGAATAATAACATGAAAAGATATATATATATATATATATATATATATATATATATATATATACACGCTATTTAACGATTTCTAGAACCTGTGTGTTCTTCTATAAAACTCTGATTATTATTCATAAAAACAATGATACTTTAAGATTTTAGTAAAATGTATTATGGAAATTTAACCGTCTTTATTCTTAATACCCTGTATTTATTTCTACTTATATCTAACCTTATTATCTACGACTGTAGCAAAGTATGTTCTAATTATTTTGTAAGGATAAGGATTGTAAGGCCAAAGATTTATGTTAATTCACTGGCTTCTTTTATCGCATATATGTAAATACAAATTAAAAAGACAGACTCTTACATAAAGCAAACTAATTGAAATAACCGGTGTATATACATATTATATATATATATATATATATATATATATATATATATATATATATATATATAAACACTCCACAATAATCAATCAAAAATTTAATATTAAAATTAAATATAACATTCAATGCAGTTATCACTTTTTTGGTGATTGAAAATAATAGATAATAATTGTCAGAAATTTGTACAATATGTAGAATGAAGTATATAAGACGTATACCAACATTTCGTCTATAAATTAAACTTCGGATAAGTAAATGAAATAATAAAAAAAATATACAGTTGAGAAAATGAATCATCTTCAAGCGAGTTTGTTACAAGATAAAAATGAGTCTGACGTGAATCTTGTCAAGGAATTTGATCTTTAGGGCTCTAGAGTACATTAACACATTGTACAGTTTTTTCTGTACTTTAACGTTCTGAGAATGATGTTATTATCTTCGAAATTTGCATAAGCAACTATCAAAAATGATCAATAATCATTTATTGAACATTTTTGATCAGATTTTTTGAGTTTTGTAAGTTGATTAAAAAAGTTATTTGTAAAAGTGAATTTAGTTTACAGTATCAGAACTGTAGCATGAAATTAAAGAGATTAGAAAAATGTATATCTACTTGAAGAAATGTATACGTATGAGAAATTGAGAAATACTATGAGAAATTTAATTCAAAATTATTATATCGATACTCTGGGTAGAATTAAAATTCATGTTTTTTTTTCCTATAGTAAAATAAGTATAGACTGACTGTTATAAAGTTATAATTCAGAAAACTTATCTTTTCAATATAAAATAATGCTAACTTTTAGTTGTTTTCAAAAATAATATTATTTGATTATTACTTAATAAATCTTATTTTAATACTGCCGTTTCATACCATATTGAAATCAGATATATTAAGAAAATATCTTTTACATTTTTGTGATTCAATAAGTAATCGCGTTTTTCAATTTGTTTATATATATATATATATATATATATATATATATATAATTGCGCGTTTATTTATTTATAAGTATGTATTATGTACATACAAATTTCTAGTAAGAAAACGCTACGGTGTCGTAATTTCGAAATTAGCCAAGCGTGTCCAGTGGCTCGCGTTCGAATACCGTGACTTGACGTGACAGGACGTGACGTGACGACATGTCATTTCTACTGTCGCATAGCATAATGGCATATACTAAGTATCGGAGTCCATCATCATCTGCGCTACCTATTATCTTAGAGTACATTTTCAACTAAAAGATAATCGTATACAATGAAGAGGGAGTGCAGTGCAAGAAAAAAAATTGTAAAGTGAAACAGTGCTGCTGATGTCGGTAAAAATAAACGTCGGGAATGTGCATGGCATTCACAGCGTGAGTCGTGAACTTTTGTACACAATCCATTTATTTTTATTCTTTTTTTTTGTACGAGACGGTAGTAGGTAGGTGTAGATATTTAATGTTGTGACAATGCAGCCATGTTTTTCATGTGATTTAGTTTGTTTTATAATAACTCAATGTATTATCTAGGTTTACAACTTGAAAAATCAAAATGTGAGTGTATTTGAATAGATAATGTATTGAGACCTTTAATGTGTCTGCCTATCAATTAAATGTATCTTAATTTTTAGTAAAGAAGAGACTACATAAAAGATTTATCTCATATCATTTAAACTGGCCGCCATAGTGTCACTCATGTACAAGAATTACATTCTAACATGCAGCATTGCTGTCAGAAACTTTGCGTTCAGCTGTTAAATGTATTGATATTTTGTAATGAGTTATAGTGCTCTGTTGTCTATTTTACAATTATATGTCTAATTTTCCATATTAAAATGTTCCCCATTTAACTCAAATCATAATAAACGCGTAAAAATGTATAGATGTGTTTATCAATTCATGAAAATAATAGAAATACTAATATAATCAACGGTGCATTTGTAGATTGTTGTTTGCAAATTAACGAAGAGTGCACATTATTTAAAAAAATCTGCAGTAATTTTACTTTTTTTTGAATATATAATTGAAGATATTACTTATTTTGTAATATTTGTTATAAACAATTTATAATATAATTGAAATAATGTAATATAAATTTATTTGTATTTACATAGCACGTATAGATATATATTTTTATTAGTAAAAAAGTACTTTATAAGAAATGTCTTGAATTTTTTCGGTAGTACTTTTTTTATTAAAAAAAAGTATATAAAATTCCTACTGAGTTGTCTGTCTAATATGTATTTAAACGCTTGGAGTGATGAGGTTAATAGCCATAGGCTAAGAATGGTTTAGATTTTTATGTGTATTCAGCGATCTTAGACCACTCATTCTTTAAGTTATGATCACAGGTGTTTAGTACTCATTGAGAGTGATTATGTCAACATATATTCATAAATATGTTTCTGTTTACAAAACTTTAATGTTTTTTAAAAAATTTTCAAAGATATAGATTATTGTTCTTTACTTTAATAGATTATTGTTGTTAAACTCAGCTGTGTCTTTTTCATGTTCTTAAAGTTTGACCAACTCTTCTATAAATATTGATAACGTTTTCAAATATTTAAAAAGAAAAATCAATAAGAACGATTACCAGGACAGAGGTTCTTAACCTATTTTCCCTCGCACCTCACCTAAAGTGAACTTAATGTTCATTCGTCCTATCGTTTCTCAAATTAATCGATGACTCATACGAAATATAATTAAGACAATTTTCTGAGAAGTACCTCACACCTCTGTATTTCTTCTGAACTTCTCTTGAGCAGGTTCTACTCATAGATTAATAATCTCCAATTTATACAAATATAGACAAAATATTAATTTATTATTGTTTGAATTTATGAAAAAAAAGATAGTTCGACACTCATAGGGGATGTCAGCGTCCGTCAGTAAACTATTTCCAGTGTTTATGGTGGAAATTGATATTAATCGTTGTATCTATCTTTATTTAACCAATTAAGTAGCCTACTATTGGGATACAAAAAAACATTCTGATGCGTTAGTTTCACTATGTTTTTGATAGTTAAAAGAATTTGAATGTGAAAATTCGGCTATCATAACTTTTATTTTATTAAATATGTATTATAAAAGTAAATATCTATGAAAAATAAGACAAACCTCTAATATAAATTGAAATAATAGTTTCATAAAGGCATTATTTTCTCACCCCATAAACTATGAACATTTTTGATTAGATAGCTTTTTTGACGTTTGCGGGTTGAATAAAGAATTAATTTTTGAAAGTAATGACCGTTTAAAAAAAATTATATAAATATTAATGCAGATTTGAAAGAAATTATTTATTTAATTTGTAAAACGGATATTTTACTCAAATGTATGGAATGATTTTTTTTTTAAAATATTATTTTATGTTCGACAAAGAATATTAGAATTTAATAATAAAATAAAAACGGGATACAAAGGGCTAAAATCAGAGACTGGATAAATTGATAGCAAAGAGTAATTATTTAAGATTGAAAATGTTTTATTTAGACTCTAATTTATGTTTTTTGATTAAAAAAATGTATAATAGTGGTTAAAATATTAACAGGATATTTTGTTAAAAAAATAATTATTTGATAAGAAATTTGCAAAGTAATATTGATATCAAAAATTAATCACATTCATGAAAAAATAATTGTATAATATAAATTTACCAATGAATTTTATATTCATTACTGATTTGAAAAAAATGTACTTTGTGTGGCCAGAGAATAATTTATCAGTAAAAGTGAATTTAGTTACAGTGCCAAAACTGTATTGTACATATAAATTCCATTACATTCACCCTCCATGTTAAAAAAAAGCTGGGTAGAAAAATGAATTAAAAATGAACATTGTTAATAGAAATTACAATGATCATTACTATTTTTTTCACAAATTTATAAAATGTTATTCAAGAATAATTTAAATAGACGATTTTTAAATATTTCTTGATATATTATGAAACGCAAAATCTAAGAATAAGCGATTTTAAAAAAGACTGCTTGTTTAATTTTATTAGAAAGTATATAGAATATTAAATAATACATTAATTGATTTAAATATGGACTCTTTCATAAAAAAATATCTGTTTTGAATATTTTTGTAGCTTCTTTTCATTCTACAATATGCTAATTTATTTTTAGTATATAATAATTTCGAAAGTTCTGTTATTAAGGGTCTCTCTACATGTTAAATTTAATTTTATATTAACATTAAATTATTTATACATGTTCACTAATGTATTGTTGAATGTATAATATCGATAAAACAATTTATAATCATAAATAGTATGTGCGTGTGCGTGAATATTATTTGTAAGGTTTTGTTCTAGAAAATTATTCTAATCTCTGATGAATTTCAGAGCGTTTCGCACCTTACAGCTAAATTTTAATAACTTTTGTAATCGACGAAAGAGACAATACCGCATAAACGTTATTCATTTTGTATCTGACGTAGGTCTAAACGGAAACAATACAATTGTTTTTTCGTGTTGCCAACTGTTAAAATGATAACGAAAAGGAAATAAACAGAATAGATTACTGTTTGGAAAGATAGCGCACAATGTGTACACAAAAACTAAAATGTTTCTTTATTATCTCTGAATTTATTGTATAAAAAATATTTTTATGTACTTTTTTGTTTATATTGGTTTTATTTGTTACTTGTATTTGTTTTTTATATATTTTTTGTTTATTTTAATATATTGGATTCCATGTTTTGTATTAGGCGAAACTTTTTGATATATCAATATTACACATTTACACAAATTGACGCAGTGAAAAAAGTATGTAATATTTTCTCATAAAATGGATTTAAATCAAACGTATACGAAAAATGATTTTATGAGTGTGTACTTAAAATACAATCTGTGAAATATGTATTTTCACATAACTGTCCTAAAATGTGTTTGTAAAATGAAAAATTGCGGAAGAAATTAATAAACTAAAATTTTAATTGTTGCAATGAAGTATCCAAAATTATAGTTTAATAATGTAGTTCAATTAAATTTTATAAATGAATTAACATTTCAAAAAGCATAACAGTTTTTTTATAAAAATATTCAATAATAGTTTATATTAATTCTGAGAATGTGTGAATAAGGTGAAATGCTATTGAAATGCATACAAGCAACAATAAAAAAATGATCAATAATTTTATTCAATATATTTGATCAGGAGAACATTTTTTGGTTTGTGGGATGAAAAATAATTCATTTATAAAAAAAATATATTATCAAAATAAACAGTAACCGATTATTACATATTTTGATAAAAGTAATTTTTGTAGTATTTGGGGTGTTAATTGATTTGAGAGAATTAATATTTTGAGGGTGTATATATTACGACGAGATCACAATTATCTGTATATAGAAAATTAAAATTGTTTACAGACTGCTGACTTGAATAAATATGAATATTAAATCATTTACTTCAGTAATATAAAAGGAATTATCTATAAAAAAAATGAAATTATAATGCAATTTATGATGAAGCTTATTTATTATTAAAATTAATCAACTAGATTCCCGACATTTGGCTCCAATAATGACGCGTTTGCTTAATTAATTACACATCAGGGGGAATGACTTTGGATTACTCAGGTAACAAATTCTAAGAGGTGTCAGATTTTCATATTAAAGTACTAGTAAGAAAATTCATGTTTATTACGACTAAATGTCCGAAATCTAGTTGATTAATTCAAATACTTAGGGAATTGTATTAGAGGTTGTGATAAAAATTCTACATAAATTAAAATTGAACAGCATATTTGCATTTGAATTTGATTTTTTCTGATATCAGAATGACTGATAGAGTAGAAAATGTGTGTGTATGTATATATATATATATATATATATATATATATATATATATATATATATATATAATCGGAAAATGAAAGAAAATTAAGATTCAGAAAATCATTTGTCATAATGTAAACTAATTGAAAATCACCTTTAATGCAATATGGAAGAATAAAAATTTCAATTATATTTTTCTTTTACTGTTTTATTTTGTTGTATGTTTTTATATTTGGGTTTTCTCCTTGAGTAATTTGTAAAAAAGGAATCATTTAAATTGCATAAGCGAAGTACAAAAAAATTTAACCTTAACACGAATTTAACATATTGATTAGGTTTTATTCTATTTTCTAGAGTTTGTGCGTTCTGTTTATTGATCCTTGAGTGTCTGCTCATTTACTACATACATTTTTTATTGCACGTTTCACATGTAAATTGGATTTAAATGAAATACACGAGTTTAACTGCTCTTGTCTAACGGAAAATCACTTAAAGCAGCGGTTCTCAAATCCATAACAATCCCATATATCTTTTGAGAGTTGTCTTACTGAAGTACCTCATTCAAGCAAATATCATTTGAGAGTAGTTTTAATAATACTGTTTTACCTAAATTGGCACAACTTACGTTGTTGATCCATTAAAATATAATAAAATTTATATAAAATTCTCATATTTAAATATTAATGAATTGTTTTTTGTAAAAAAATACGATAAATAATCACAATACAGTTCTGAAACTGTGGTTAAATTCACTTTTACTATCAATCATTTTTTAATTCCCAAAATCCATAAAAAAGTTTATTACGAAACTGTATTGAAATGAAAAATTAATCGTATTTGTAAATATATATATTTACAAATGACTTATTTTCTCACCCTACAAGCCACAAAATATGTTTCTAATTAAACTTTTTTTATCAAGATCAGAAGATTATTACTAATTTTATTGTTGATTATCCATGCATATTACGATGATGACGCCATCATCCTCAAAGCACAAAGTATAGAGGAATCTTTAAAATATTTTCTATATTTTGAAGCTCAATAATCATTTTTGGTCTGAAACATTTTTTGTGGGTTGTAAAGTAAAAAAGAATTAATTTTTGAAAACGATAAATAATATTAATAATTAGAATATAGATTCGTAATTAGAAATAATTTGTTTAGTGTTGGTAGGCGTGGTTCTCATAGTGCTAAATTATAGTTTGAAAAAAGACATGTTTAAAAATTTGCCCTATTCGATGCATTTTTATTTATTCTTTTTAATAATGTTTGTAATAAATTGTGAAAAATACGTTTGTAAATGGACTATTTAATTTTTTAATACATTTTGGCGATTAATAGATATACATTATTACAGAAGAAAGTTCTGTACAAAGAATTCTTTTTTATCGTTGAACTTTAAGTATAACAAATGGCCGAATTGTGCGAACAACGAAATTACAAATTACAGTAAATATAAGAAACGACTGGACCAAAAGTGTGTAAAGTAAAAGTTAACTTACTACATATTTTACATGGCTGCATTTACAGAATCCGGCCGTACCAGAAAACGGGCAATATACAGTCTGAAGATGACGTCGTTAGTCGGAAAATCAATTGTTCGGGATGTATGAGCGACGACCTTGAACTTTTGACCCGTTTCATTTACAAAATAATTTTTTCTGATAAATTTCTTGCACGTAAATAGATAGTTCTGTTGCGTGCAGATGTTTATTTAGTTTGTTGCTTTAATTTCATGTTCGATATTATTGACAGTTTTCTAAAATAAATGATTCAATTTACACATTAATAATGTTTTACCTAAATTGATATATGAATATTAAAATGAATTTACATAAAACATACAAGTATCTACTACTATCAAGCTTTAAGTGTTAAACAATAAAAGTAATTTTTGTATAATATTGTCAGGCTGCCTCAAAGAAGACGCAGGCCTTGCAGGCTCATTGAACCCAAATATCTTTCTCAAACTGACTTGTTTTAAACAATAGTCATTTACTAAAAGTTATATAAATTTAAAAAAAATATAATTTCAGTTCTAAATGATAAATAGATGTAACAATAACCGAGTATCATTGTATTCTATTGTTTGTATCATAATTTATTATTTTTTATTATATTTTTATATTTAAAACTATATTTGGGGGTTTAATATTTAATATTAGTACATCAGATGATCGGAAAAATAAAAAAATCCATGACCTCTACTTTTAATAATCAAAAATATAAAAATAGAATAATGTGGATTTTTATCAGTATATTGAGCAGTGACCTTTAAGAAATATTTAAAAGGTGATTAATATATGAATAAATATCTTCTTTAAATGACTGTTAAAATTAATATATAGTCAACATTGTTCAGTAACTCTATGCAGTTATAAAAAATAGCTGCCGCTGCTCAAAGATTTAACAAAATATATAAGATAATATTTTGATAATGCAATGTTTATAAATAAACGCTTAGAATGATGTTTGCACAAATGACAACTAGAATACAGCAGAGAAAATTAAAAAAAAAAAACAATTGGTTTGTAATCAAAAATACAATAGCCACTGTATAATATTTTGATAATGCATTTTGATCATTTGCATTCATATATATATATACCACAGTGTAAAAGAAATTGTTTACAAATATATTATCTTTTGATAAAAAATTGCGGTTGGATATAAATGTATGCAAATAAATAATCTAAAATTGCTTACATTTGTCATTGGTTATTAAAATAAATACTATTTATCTAACAAAAGAGATAACTGAGAAGAAAAGTTCATTTATTAATTTTAACCCTTTGTCTTTCACTTGGCACTTCTAGTATATCCACCATATCTTCATAGGTGCTACTATGGCAATATTGTGTGTAAAATCATGAATACAAAATTTTAAATAATTTGTTTTCATCGGTAGAAAATAGAAAAAAGGCATTTACTGATAATTTTGATGATAGTTATGATGATTTTGAAAATAGTGAAAGTGAAGAAAAATTTGATTTTGAACTCTATAAAGATAATTTGATTGATATTATAGTAGAAGACAATGAAAGTAATTATGATATTGAGAATCTTAGCGGTGATAGGGACATAATAATATATATAAAAAAAAAAACAGAAAAAACAAGTTATTGATATTAACACTGATGATAATGGAATTACTTCTGTAGAAAGAAGATAAAAACGATGAGTGACACAACGTTACAAAAACAAAGATATTCTATAAAGAATAAAATTTATAATAGCATCAAAAGTTGTGTGATCACAAGTATCATCAAGTCTTATCAAACCGATACATTTTTTTTCAATTATTTTTCACATAGCTGATTGATGAGATCAAAAAAGAAACAAAAACCACATAATTTAAATGTTATTTAAATTACGCGGCGGGATTCCAAAAATATCTGAGTTGCTACAGCTCATATTAAAAATTTCTCGGAGTGTAAAGAGTTAACTATGATTTTATCCATTTGCGCATACATGCATACAGTCATTCTATATTCTACACAAAAACGTCTTTATATTTGTATGAAAATACAGATAGAGACATTATTTTTAAGTCTTTTTGTTCTACTTGAAAAATGGAATAAAAAGATAAAAATAACTATCAAGTAAGATATATAAATAGCAATAATATTTACGTTTCAAAACGTACCTGTATAAAAATAACATCTAATTCTCGAGAAACATTACAAATAAACACATTGTAAGTCTGAACGATAATTTGTATCATAATAAAAAGCTACATCCCTGCATATATAGCATAATATATTGTCAAATGCTGTATGCACGTTATGAACATGTATATTTTTTTCTGTTTATTATACATGAACATGCACGCGAACAATCACTATTAACATAATTTTGTCAAACAAGACAGTGATCTTCATTTGATGTAAACGAAACTTATTATTTTTGCACGCACGCATTTTATATTTCCTGTCGCTATGGTTACGAGAATGGAGATGTGCACGCTACGGCACGGTTTCTTAATGGTACTAAGAACATACGCGCGCGAAATATGATTTGTGTATAGATATTTAATGGAATTTTGATATATATATCGGTATAGAATATCAAATTGTCTTATAAAATTGATATTCGGAGAATTTTACATATTCATAGACGTAGAAAAGGGAATTAATTTTTTTCTTCTGTAGATTTAATATGATTTAAATATGAATTTAAATAGTAAGTATAGTTAAAATATTGTTTTGTAATTACAATATTATTCAGGTAAAATTATAGACAAACTTTTTAGAGCTATTTTGTATAGCTATTTATTATTGCGCTGTTTGTTCTTAATCTATCTTCTTCCCTCTCTCTGATATATATACATATATATATATATATATATATATATA
The DNA here is from genome assembly GCA_034766995.1 of Acanthacorydalis orientalis. Lineage (NCBI taxonomy): Eukaryota > Metazoa > Arthropoda > Insecta > Megaloptera > Corydalidae > Acanthacorydalis > Acanthacorydalis orientalis. Next base: position 41,928,972 of record CM068315.1, on the reverse strand, counting down.
TATATATATATATATATATATATATATGTAAATAGACGCATCAAATGTATTCAGTTAATTTGTTTACAGATTCAGGAATGAAAATTTAACAAAAAAACTATTTTATGTTATGTCAGGTGTTTCAAGTATTTTTTCTTCATGTAACAGAATTTATTTATATCTAATACTGATTTGGATTATAAATAAATATATATATATATATATATATATATATATATATATATATATATAAAATAGAGGACGTCAAACCTGAATATAAATCTTCTGTCCTTATTGTACTTCGAAAATAATCAAAATAAAATTAATTTGTCATTATCGATAGTGAGGTTAGAAACAAAAGCAGAGCATTAAATATGAATTGGGTTTCACTTTAACTAATTGTTTTGTTTCTTTCTTGTATTGTATATTTTCTGATAATTAAAATAAAAAAAGTACTTGAAACATCTAATATATACATAAGATATCAAATCATCCAAAATATTAACTGAGATTATTATCAACAACACCCTAATACAAATTTTGTTTTTCGTTTAAGTTGGAATCAACTGTGAGTAAAAGTTGAGGTGTGAAATGTTTCTGAATTTCGAACTAGATAGATTAATCATTGATAAAAATGAGATTAATTTAAGCATCGACTAGATTATCAAATTATCGACTGATTACGAAACGTAAAAAATATTTAAAAGTTACTGTAATTTAAGAGGGATATTTTGAGTATTTACTGTCGATTTATTTATTATTTTTTATTTTTCGAATGAAGGGTTAGGTGGTAATAAAATAACAATTTACTTAAAAGTTAACAGTTCAGTAAACGTTATAAAAAAATAATTTCCACTATAGAAGGAAAGTAAAACGTCTTTACTGAAGCCTCAGAGATCTTTTGTCTATATAAACTCTTTTGTTTACTTTGCGTCTCTGAAACTGTATATAAATTCACGAAGCAGTTTTGTAGAATATTCTATATATACACAAAGCTATTCATAAATATGTACAACACTTTGTGTTTGTCTGTTTTCGCATTTATGAGAAACTTGTGAGTCAGCTTAACAATAAATAAAATAAATAAATTTTGAAATGACATTATTGAAGTGTTACATTTAGTTACCAGTTATAATACTTTTTTATTTACTATAATTATAATTAAAAAAAATTTTGTTAAATTAAGTTCAATGAGTACTAATTAAATATGATTCATTAAATGAATTGATTAAATCACAATTGGAAGAAAAGGGGTTCCATTATCATAGACCATGAAGAAAAACATGCATAAGCAATTTGAAAAGTAGGATAAAAATAAGACTCACATACACATGTGTATATATATATATATATATATAAATATATGTTTAAAATATTCATTTTCAAATCAATTAGTCGATAAGTACAGTTTTTGAATAATTTTAAAATGCTCAATGGTTCATTTACTTTAAATAGACCTTAAGAAGTTGTATAGCTCGAATCTCTGATTTTTAAATTATATTTTCGTATCTTTAATCAGAGTGTATTTAAATGAAGGTGTTTTTAATAATTTATTTACAAAATAAATTAGTAGGTTTAATACAACTAGGAAGAGTATACCACATGCTTATTTAATAATCATTATTTTAATTTAGAATAACAAATACAACACGTCCGCTTAAGATAAATCGGATAATCAGAGAAAATATTCTTTCAGAAGATAGAAAATTGTTTATTTTAGTCACTTGTTAAAAGTAAGACATAGGAAATGCAAATGTTTGCTGAAAGCAAAGTTGAAATTTATTCCAGAAAAATATTAAGTTAAATGCAATACTATAAATAAATAATTAATAACCGATGAGGTAACTATGAATCATAGGCGATTTTCATTTTTAATCACAAGAGATGAACTCTTTTTTGTACATTTTACAAAATTTATCATGAATATTCTTTCTTAATTGCCTTCTATTTACGAATAAATTAAAAAACTGGGCTTAAATACTTTCATAATAATTTTTTCTTTCGGCCCTGATATTGTATGATTTTTAAAAAATGAGAATTGATCCTTATTGATTGTAATTTATGCACATATTTAGAGTTAAACTTTTTTTGTGATAATGAATTTCGACACAGTCCCAAAACTATAATGTGAATTTAATTAACTCATTGTACAAAAGACAAGTCAATTACATTAACAATATTAAAATTAATTGCTAATAAAGTAAGTAATAAATAAATAAGATATATTTATTTTAAAGTTGTGTCAGTAGAAAGTGCCAAAATCTTCTCGGAGCATCTTCTCAATTTTATTGTAAGTGCAATAAAACTCGAACTGTATAAATTTCGATATGAATTTTTTATTTCAAGTTTGACTTGATAGCAAAAGAATCGTGACTAGAATACTCTTATGCATAAAATATGATTTATTTATATAAAAAAAATGCTGAAGCTTACAAAATGTAGTGCGGATGTATTAAAATATTATACTGCCGGGTATTGTAAAAAGTAATGTACTCATTAACATAATTTCTCTATATGCGTTTACATTTTTCAAGAATGTATATTTATCCTTACTGAACCAGATTTCGTGAAACTTAAATGACTTGTTTATTTTATAAATAGCTTTCTAAACGGTTAATGTCTTCTACCTGCATATTTAACATGCATATATTTTTCATGTAAAAAAAACATTAATATTCTGAAAGTACACATATATGTTTAATTTATCGTTATTTTTCCCCGTGCACTTTATCTTTTTAGAAAAGATTTAAGTAGTACAAATGCATCTTTTATATACATTAAATGCCAGAAAAAAGAAATGAAATGTGATTTATTGCACTCTGAGATATAATAACTGTTATAAAATGAATTTGAGGTTATTTATCATGTTATTATTTTGTCGAATAAAATAAAGCGAAACACGTTTTTCAATTGTTACGCTGATTTATTTATCGAGTGAAACATTTGAATCTTGAACAGATACAGATGCGCTCTAGTGACTGTTATTACAATTAACATTAAACAATAATTCGAACTCTGGATTGTAAAGTGGGTCGTATTTTATTCAGGTAATTGTTATTTTTTTTATCGGAATAGAATATTTGGTTCAAGTGACTGAAAAAGAATTATAAATTTAAATTGTCGTCGTTTTATGTTTATAAAGACAGTTTATAAATGCAATAACGGTTAACAATAAAAACAGATTTAAGAAAAATAATTAAATAGTAAATTAAGTTATACTATTAACATTATTTCCGTCCAGTTTGAATCTTTTTTTTTTCATTCCAGTTAGTCTGTAGAATGTAGATTTTGCTCAGTTATCGTAATTACTTTATTAACTTCTCTCTTTCTTCCTCACTATATATACTAATAAATACATACGTACATACACAACCAACCAACCGCCCACCAAACACACACACACACACACATATATATATATATATATATATATATATATATATATATATATTAATCAAAACAAAAGGCTAAGATTGTGTAATTGAAGATCTTAAATTCCATCTCAGGATTAACACTTCTGAACCATCAAAGAAGTGAAGATATAAGAAGGAAATGTGGTATATAAGATGTGATTGAATGAATCAAGATCAGAAGAAAAGAGTCAAGGGAGACGATTGAAAAATTAAACAAAGCCGATTGGTAAATACATTTTCACATAGATTTTAGAATAATAAAAGTAATGATTAATTTTTCTATTTGTCTTAAAAATTGGAACAAAAAGAACAGTAATCACAGAAGTTCTGAAATTTGTTTATTCGCGTTAACTTATTACGAAGGATGACTTATTGAAAAAGATACAAAAATATTAAAAAATAGAATGAATTCATTTGGACGAAATGATTCAATAATTAAATAGAATACTTAGATTAATAAATTCTATCAAACCGTATCAGAAGAAGTGATACATGGATTTCGATTTGTAAGACAATCATTGATTTATATGAAGTTCCAATTATTCAAATTCATATTTATTTGTTGTTTCTCAACACTTCAAATCTATCAATTCCGTTGTCTTATTTTAAATATTTATCTAACAGAATTGCATTAAACTAAAATTAAATATTTTTTATTAAAAAAATACTGTTATTTCAATACTGATAATTCGTTCTGACAACATTTTTCAACACTAATGAAACATCAAAGAGCAAATAATAGTAATATTATGGAAACAAACTGTGTAAGTTTTGTTAAGGTATTTTTTTTCGATGTGAGAATGTTATTGATGTAATATTTTTTTTTAAAGAAATTATATATATATATATATATAATTTAAAAATAGTTTTTAATTGTCATTTATATTTAATATATTCGCATCAACTTATATGTAATATTTAATACTGACAACATCATCTGTACAAACAATTAAAAAAAGGCAATTGTAATGAAAAATATGTTGGTATGGTTAGTTGTTTTGCTAAGAACGACAAGAAGCCATGCTGTTGTAATACTATAACACGCATTTAGTCTCTGGAAACCATAGTACAGTGCACGTTTATGACGTTTTTACTGAAGTCTATGCGCTCGGAATGATTTAAAATTAACGTCGCAGACGTATGAAACGCACACATGTGTCGCATTTCCACCGAAAACATTTGATTTACTAAACGTGAACTCCACACAGAGAAATGTCCGTCCGTCTGCTTTTAGTAATTGCTTGTTAAAAGTTCATAAAACTCGCCCGGTAGTCAGTATTTCGTCTAAAATAATTTTACTTGATCGCTGACCTACATCAAACGCTTTAATTTTATTACGAACTGAGTTAAAACCATACAATGCAAACAATTACAATATATATATATATATATATATATATATATATATATATATATATATATATATATATATATATATATACAAAACTGACTGAGAATTCTCAAAAAAAAAACACAATGATAATTTAACTCGAATGGTATATAAAATAATAAAATGAATATTGAAACGAACACGCAAAAGAAATTTAAATATTCATAGAATTTTATATATAGAGAAGAGTAGACAAATTGTTATAAATGCTGAATTTTGTAGAATTTGTAGTTGAATTATTTATATATATATATATATATATATATATATATATATATATATATATATGTGTGTGTGTGTGTGTGTGTCAATAATATGTAGTTTTTGAATACAAATTAAATTTAATCGATTGAAATAGGATTGATCAATAATCGAATAGGATTGAAAAGCTAGTTATTTGAAATATTTGTGTTTGAATGTAAAAAAGTTACATTTCTTTGAATACCATGTGCTAATTAAAAAAGTGGAGATATTTTAATTGATCGAATTAAAAAAATAATTCGATTGAAATGTCAGTGTTAATGGTATTAGTAGAAATTATTTTCTTCATACATTTTTTACGAGTCAGTTCTGTTCGTCATTTGAATAGAAATACTTGGATAATTAAATGTTTCCAGTGAAAGCATTTGATAATATTATCTTGACCGAATAATAGAAATACATGTCTCTGTTCATTTAATATGAGAAAGAAATTTAAAATTCATCTAAAATATAAAATATGTAAGATATACGGCTTAGAAGTCAAACAGCAGTTTTCGATATCTCTTACTCTTTTAAAAACTTAAAAAGAATAAATAATTTAGCAGATGTCAAAATATTTATTGAATTATTTTTATTGATTTCTACACTATCTGTATGAGACAGTATATATATATATATATATATATATATATATATATATATATATAACATATTTTAATATAAAAAGAACATTATATATATATATATATATATATATATATATATATATATATATAGCTATTGATAAATGGTTGATGACTAGTGAAATTTTTTTTCTTACAAAAAAGAAAAAATATTATATTACACAGATTCTATGCATAATAATTAATTATTATTCAGGCTAGCAAATAAATACACACATTTCGCTTTTAAAGCAGTGACAGAATCAGAGCAGAGGGTAGCGGGAGAATTGTGCGCAGTGCTGCTTTGAATGCTACAATGAAAACAGCGGCAGAATTATCTGTCTTCTTTATCTTTGTATGTACTTATCTAAAAGATCATAAATAGAGAGCATTTAATAACACATACGAATTTCTAGCATTTACAATCGACGAATACAGAACTGTGTGCAGCATCGCTAGCTCTTTTTTTGTTAATTTTAACTTGTTCCATATGGTATCACTGAAGACAGTGGTAGGCATTTTAGAAAATGGAATGATTAATGTTTCTTCTGATTGATTTTGATTGTGTTATCTTCAATATAAAAATGTTATTTCTACATTTTTTCTGTAATCTTCCCATGCCCACTGTTTTGATTTTATCGAGGCATTTAATTTAAATCGTATCAATCATTCAAAAAATATGTACTTTTAGGTTTAAATTTTCAATTTAATGAATACTTCTTAATATGACTCTTTTTATATTAGAATTATTTTTTACGCACGAGTTAAATAAGGTAATTATAGATTAGTACAGAACTAAATTAGTTTCATAAATGAACTCATTCTTAAAGTAAAAGTTTTTTTTAATATATCCAAATATAAAATAACTGGTTATTACGCATTTTTTAATCAATAATTTTCAATTGTTGGACAATTTTATAAAGAATATTTTTGCGTCGTTGGAGTACTATATTTCATCTATAAAAGCAAAATGAGGATTTTCTGTTCAGAGTAAAAATAATTAAAGAAACATATTAGTATTGTATGGTGTAAAATTTTCTATAACTTCATTTTTATTTATTTCATTTTTTTGTATTGATTAACAGTCATTCATTTCCCAAATATAATATTTTTTTTATTTTTCAAATCAGAAAATCCATGCTATTTTCTTATCTTATTTTTAAAGACATATTCGCTGATAACATATGAAAGTGACTTGAAACTAATCAAAAGTTCACTTCGGATGAAGTATAAGTAAATACTTGATTTGAGGATGTTAGATTGTTAGATGTTAGTTGCGTTACTGATTATTTTATATGTTGCGAGTTCGTATTTTCAGAGAAACAGAACTCTTGCACAAAGTAAACAGAAAAGATTGACGAAGACGTAGTAGATTTCTTTGTATTGTAGTTAAATTTTGTTTCTATATTTTTAAAATATGTTAAAAATGTATTTTAACTGAATTAATTATATTATGTCTTATTCAACAATGCCTCATCTTAGTTTTTTCTACCTTTCATACTAAAATATGTTAAAATTGCTTTTTATTCTTTGTTTCTGTAATTAGAACTTTTCAATATCAAAATGAAATACTTTAAAGCTGATTACTATGCATTTAAAAAGACGATAATTTAAACATTTGCTCTAACCTCAATTTTCATAAATTTTAGTTAAGCAAAAGATGCACGTCATCGATAATAGCGTACTTGTAGTTTACTGAAAAAAGTACAAAAGAAATATATGAAATGGTACATTTAATCATTTTGTGGATAATGAATTTGCTTTTAAATACAATACAGTTCTGTGGCTAAATTCACATTCACATATAATTCACTATTTTCTCACTCCACAAACCATAAAACATTTTTTGATCAAAAGTATTCAATGATTATTGCTAGTATTTGTTGTTTATTCCCATTTTGATGACTAAGTCATCATCCTTAAACCGTTGATGTACAAAAAAATCTGTTTAAAATAAAGCTGTAATTTTAATGTGTTAGCTTCTGATGTATAAAAAATATACTTTTCACTAAAAACTATTAAACGATTGAAGTATACTTTTATATACTTAAAAGTTTCCTTGAGTAACACAATAAGTAATTTTTATATGCAGCTTATCTCTTTCACACGAACATTTTTAATTTTCTGCCTTTAATTTTATGTATTTTTTAAGTAGCACAATAAACATATTTTTTAAATGACATACTTTATAAACTCCAAATACCAGTCACAAAAATTTTTTTATTGATATATTGTTGTTTCGTTTCTAATTAAATTTATATATTCATTTAATTTCTTTTTTGCTTTAAATACAAATACTTATTCCTATTATATTATATATATATATATATATATATATATATATTCATGTGTGTGTATGACTTTTGGTTTTCTCTTATGTACATTTCGATGGCGATTCCATTATCTCTAGAGCACTCAAGTGCAGAAAAAGCTAACATTTTAAAAACTGGATTTTGTTTATATTATTCTTTTATATCTAAATATCTTTTTTAAAAGAAGCGAAGCAACTTTTTGTCGGAGATGCATTAGAGAAAGATATTTAGAAGCAACAAAAGATCAATAACTAGTTGTTGAATATTTTTGATTAGATTTTTTTTGTGGTTTATGAGATGAGAAAATACTTTTTGAAAGATAATTAGTTTGTAATATTTGTTAAACGATATTCGACATTCTGCTTTGATTTATGTAATATTTATTTAATTTTAGAAAATATAACTGTAGTGAGATTATAAGGAAAGTACACATTTATGGAAAAAGATTATAATAATTGAAATAGGATATAAAACAAACGTACAATGCAGATAAAGACACTGTCCAACTGCACTACTTTTAAAAAAAACATGTTTCTTTCAATCGACGTACATTTGTGCGAATCAAACTGTGCTAAGCGGAAAAAATCACTTGTATCAGAACGGAATCGCGTCAATGTAATAAATAATTTCAGTTACTATGCTTTATATCATCGAAAGTAGTCCAACCTCTCCAACCCGTACATAACAACGCACGGGTTCGTAAATGCAAGTACAATATAAACTCTATTCTATACCATTTGACTTATTGTTCGAGAGGGTCGAAGACCCTTAAAAGACGGTCTCTATTCGATTTCCGACAGAGACGAAGTGCTACGATCCTATCGCGATCACGATATTCGTCCTATTTTAGCGAAATTATTGTACTACCGCGTTGTCTAGACTGGCTGACACGCGATCATCAGTGACGTGGATTTTCTTCCACCAGAGAAAGAATATGTACCGTACGTGAGACCGTTGCGATGAGTATGCTACAATGTGGCAGGAATACGGAAACATTTTTGCCTTTTTTTTCCGACTGCGGATTCCGAGAATTTTTATCTTTGTATCGTAAAGCTATATATATATCCACACAGATATCAGAAAACACTTTCCTTATTCAGTCAGCACTAGGCAGAGTAGTTTCTGTGTGTATTCATTGCAGAAGATTCTTTCATCGATTTTTCTCTTATATAATACATAAAGTTAATATTAAAAATTCATTTTTTTTAAATATAATATTTGTCCCGAGTAAAGAAATATATATATATACAGGGGTGTTCTAATATATATATATATATATATATATATATATATATATATATATATATATATATATACATTTAACACTCCATAACGCTTTTAATTTTCTTTCTTTTTTAAGTAAAATAATGTCTGATTTAAAATAATGGCTAATCATAGACTAAACTACGAAAAAAGGAACTTTGTCATGAAGTGCTACTGTGTAAGTGTAGGAACATAATTGAAGTGTAAGACAGCTTAGAAATACGTTTCAAGCACATCTGCCTACGCGGTTCACCATTACTCGCATTAGAGACAAGTTTGAAGCGGATTGAATTGTTGAAGACGTCTATAATCAAGTAGAGTTCTGGAAAACCGTGTACATGAACAAGCAGAGAAAGAGAAGAAGAACTGCTGGAAACTTACCGCGAAACTACAAGAAAATCTGTTAGGCAAGCGGCTCGTGAAACAAGACTTTCAAAATAGAGCGTCCATCGCATTTCGAAGCACGGCCATTGAAAAAGTTACATTACAACATTAGTCAACACCCTCAATGAAGATGATCCCGACTGGAGAGCGAAGTTTTGTGAGTAGTATTTAGTAAAATGTGCAGAGGATGCGGACTTTTCAAATAAGAGTGTTTGTAACGATGAAGCGTCATTTAAATTAAACGGTTTAATTAATCACCAACAAAAGAATTATTTAAATAATTCTTGACTGTTCTTCGAGTTTGCAGACTGTTTTTGGAAAACATTTTTTTCACGTTTATAGCTTTTCCGTATGTCTATCTTTCATACTTTTCAGACAGGGATTATGTTTTATAATCCGGATAAACCGGAAATTCGAATTAACGGGGTTCCATTGTGTATATATATATATATATATATATATATTTTATTATATATATATATATATATATATATATATATAATAAAATTACATGTGCATATAAAATTTAATGCGATCAATATTTTGGGTCATGTAGTAGGTTTTTATCTGTCGATAAATGACTTTATTTTGAGAAAGAATTTATATTTTTTCATTGTTTCAAAATCTGCAATAAAAAGATCTTTTCCTATTCTGAAATAGTACCATGAAAAATGATCAATCAGCATATTGTTTTCCTAGTTAGATGAGATTAGAAGTGAAACGTGTTTGTATTAATTATTTAAAAAAAGCAAGTGTCGTCGAAGTAAAATAAAAATATTATAAAAAAGGGTGTCGAATTTTACTTAATTTTACAGAAAAAAAATCAGACAGAGTTTCAATTAATATTTTTTTCCGTTTCGATTCATAAACTTAATTAGTTGGTTTTCGTTTCCGTTTCAGTTCTCGTAAGAAAACGAAATAAAGTTTGAAGAGATATTAAATTATTTTATTTTCGGTTTATTAGTCGTAAAATATTATATTACGGAATTAGTCTGTGTTGAATTATAAAAAGTATATCTTTGAAGAATTTTGAATATGCGTACCAGTTGAAATTAACAACATAAAAATAAATAGGATGTGAAATATAAAATGAACGAATTGTGTTTTCTAAAAGAAAATATGTTACTTTGTAACCTTTTGTAGCTCATAATGGAACAACAAATTCTTATTTTTCCCCTATTAATCGCGTGCAAAGTATAATAAATGTAGACTACGAATTTCTCTCTAAAAATGCTGATTGGAACATTAAGAGAAATTCAAATGTTTCTTCTTACATATATATCTCTTTTAGAGTGTACACAAGTAAAACAAAGATGAGTATATGAAATGGAATGTTTATAAATAATTAACTATCCTTATCAGAAGTTTGTTGAAAATTTTATTTAGTAAATGAACGATAGGTAACGATAATATAAATATCCTTTAATGTGTTAAAGTCGTTACGAATTACAACAGTATTAGAGAAATAATATATGTTAATGAGGGAGAGGGAGATTTTACATCTCGTTGAAAAGCAAATCTCACTTTATACCTTAAGTATACAATTTGTGTCCATAACGCTGCTTTTATTCATTTTTCAGTTACGAAGATATTTACATAGACATTACATTCAAAAAGATAGTCTAGTACTTAAGGGGGTTTGCATAAGTTTGAAATCTTGGAAACGTAATTTTTTTGATATTATTAAAGTTTACAGTGTTGAGTTTCATTATCAAAAAGAGTTTTATCGAAATTACAAGAATTCTCTGAGATACAGCGATTTTAGTGGAGGCGGCTCGCAGAGCGACAGGGCTTAGCTCGTTCTACTCGAAACTTTACTTTTCACAACGGTGTACATCATATATCAAAAACTATTCATCCGATAAAATTTTGACTGAACATTGTTAATACCATTCTGTATCGGGTGACAGGATGATTTTTTGATATGCTTTTCCATTTGCTAATAATAAATAATTATGCGAGTCAAAAATCGACCTTTTTTCAAACGGCTGCAACTTTTGGAATTTTCATAATTTTAAAAAAGAATCTGGTTCTACCAGAGTTCTTACATTATCATACAAGTATATTGTTCTGTTTTTAATGAAACTCTATAGTGCTACTATTTACAATTGATATTCTCAATCTATGTTAATTTGGTTATGATAGGATCTCGTTGTTATTAATACTGCAAATATCTTACAATTTAAAAATAAATTTTAACACTTATAATACTATATATATATATATATATATATATATATATATATATATATATATATATATATATAATCAGTTAACATTTCAATGTTTGAAGAATATTCATGCAGATGTGGCGATTGGAAAATAAAGTTTATATATTATTATTAATTGTGTTTGGTTTGTTATTGAATTTCTAAGTATTTTTTATATATCATTCAACAAAATTTCTCAAAAGATTCAATTCATGTTTTTACATTTATACTCTCAATGATTTTAAACATCCTAAAATGAGTGAATTATGCTTTAAGTACAAATTTATGTTGCTAAGGATTAAATAAAATTAGTAAATGAGCAATGTTCCACCTATATTTTTTCATAGTTAATTATGACAGTATTATTTAATTATATATATATATATATATATATATATATATATATGTATGTAAAGAAACGCCACTGTGTTAATGTAAATATAGTCACATGCAATATTACATTAGTACAAGTATAAGTACAATCATTGTATATACGTGTGTGTGTATATATATTCACCCAAATATATATATACATAAGTAGAAGAACAATGTATTTAAGGGATCGATAAAATAAACTAAGTGATGTTAGCAACGAAAAACAGAACAGGGTTGATTTTTATATTACGATTTACACGTGGCAAATGTCTTTACAGCATGAATTTGTGTGACAGTCGCCGAAAGAAATGTTATCCAGAGGGAATCATAAAACAAAAACAGATACCAGGAGTGATTTCGATAAACATCAATACAAAACAAAACAAACCCGGCCTTCTGTTTTTCAATGTAATTTAGTAACTGTTTCGTTAGTGTAAGAATCGTTTCGCTGCCAGCGTAATTAGTGAACTATACATGTGTGATATACATAAACCTGCATCGTGGATGTAACGAATATACAGCTAGGTAAATAAACAAAAACCGGCGTAGATTAGCTAAGTTTAAATATACAACTTAGGGATTTACATTCATGGTAGGTGATGGAAAATGGTTCTTTTATAAACTTTTAGTTCAACGGATATATTTCATATAATTAAGTCAGATGGATTTTTGTTATTTTTTTTTTTAAAGAACTAGTCGGATGTAAATACATTTTTGTTTTGTTTTTTTTTTCAGTAAGTATCGCATTCATAAAATAGTTCTGGCATAGTGCCTGAATTTATTTTCACAAACTACTTTTTTACTCGCTCCACAATTCCCAGTTATTTTTTCTGATCAAAAATATTCAATAAAGGATTACTGATCATTACTGATTTTTTCTTATAAGGGTATTTCAATGACAATGTAAACCATCCTTAACACTTTCAATACGACTTTTTTGTTTTGATTAATTTCTGTAAATGGTAATTAATTGCATTGAAAGGTAGTTAAAACTGGCCAAAATTATTGTTCAAGAATTTTTCGACGTCTTGGATAAAAGATATAGTAGTGAGAAGTTTTGTCTCATCAGTATTTTATAGCAGGTTCACTATATAAAGTATTTTAGTGACAAGAATTTTTGAAAATCAATGGGGCATATGTATCCCATTAGTAACGAAAGGGTTGAAGCGATAAGAGAAAAATCCAAATGACGAGATAAGATTTTTTGTTACTTAGCACTCTGAAGGTGATTGCATAGTTATTTTTGTCCATCAAATTTGTGTAAATCTCTCTAGAAAGCGTTTGGATTTATAAATAAATAATTAAGTATTTAATTATTTATTTTCAGGAGATTAGTAGACGTATAAAAAAATCGTGACAAAATCTGAAGATTATTTTTTTTGTATTTTGCACTAACAAACTGGTCGAAAAGTTTATTATGAGGCAGCCGATACACATATTTAAATTATCATGAGTACAAAGGGTCAAGGTTACTATGTTAATTTGTAAAAAAATCAACAATAAATTAAGAATAGATAAGGTAACAGAGTCACATCTTAATTTTTGTTCTGACCCCTTTTACATTCTCCACCAACGTGCTGGGATAGTTAACTACAAATATTTTGCATAGAAGCTTGTGATTAAAATTTGGAATTAAATTTATTATGAAATATTGTTATTTGTTCTTGATAGTTTTTTTTATAAAATAAAACTAGATTGAACTTGTTATTTATACAGAAATTAAAACAAAAAAATATGAAAAGTAATTAACCACATGTCTATCATTTCATCCTAACGCATTATCCAGTACACGCGTGGACGTTCTTCAAAAAAAAAAAAATCATTCGGAATTTGACAGTTCGAAATGACATAATGATACCTAAATTTATGTCACGTTGCTGTGACCTGTCTTGGAAAAAAAAGTATATGAAGTAAACGACTTTTTTCGGTTATTATGTCGTTCTGCGCATTTATTTAACAATGACTAATAACGCATCTTTTAAATTGTCCACAATTACATCTTATGACAAACAAAAAGTATACATGACAAATTACTCCGTACGATTCACTACTACGACGTTTACTTTAATATTTTTTTTATGCAGAAATTGTGACACATTTACTTCTATTCTCATGATTTTTTCGTGTAATTCGTACGAAGCCGTTGAACTTGCTCGGATTTTTTTCTTTGGAAATAGTATTACGCATACCGGAAATAAACGTTCATGCTCAATCAAAACAGTTCAAAGAAGATGTTACTAAACAATAAATGATTCTATTCTGCGGAACATTTAATTTTATTAAAACGTATACTCATGCAAATCAATTTATAAATTGTCTAAATACTTGTCTGTTTATTAAAAAAACATTATTTTTTTCTTATATATATTCGACACACACATTTCAGGCCGAATAATGTTTTGGGCCACGAAATGAATTATTATCAGTCGTCAAACGATAGATTTTTAAAACTGTTTTTGTATATTTGTGTTTTCGTTGAAACATTATCCTGATTGTTTTCGTCCTTTTGACTCAGTTAAGTGTCTGTTCTTCGCTACAAATTTCGACATGTGTACCAATCCTAGGTAGATAATGAAGACGCTGTTTTAGAAAAATCTAACATCTATCTGAGGATAGCGCACATGCTGAAACTAAAAGTGGACAGAATACTTTTTTTTAATTGATGCAAAATAACGAATACCACCAGCACAATGTATTATATTATTCATCTAAAGTACTATTGTAGTACGAAAGTAACCTGACATGTAAAAAGACAGATAAATAAAATGAAATAAAACTTATTTGAAATAACTGCACTAAAAAAAAGAAATTTTCACTAGAAAAAACATTTTTTCCACTTTGTACTGAGGATGTAATACTTAAGTGTAGTGTAATATTGAGATCAGTTCGAAGGCACGCAATAAAAAAAAACACACACACAGCATCGTTTCTCAAATCTTGACGTAGATACGTCAAGAATTTGTACGTCTTTAGACAGGTACACGATCGAAGACAATAAAACATCCAATAATAATAGCAGCAAAAGCAGAACACGAGCGATTACTTTCACCGATAAGCGCGAAATGATTTTTCGTCGAATGGAAGATACCGTGCGTGTAACATTTGCATATATTTTTTTTTTGAAATAAGATATATTCTCATATCGAACAGGTTACAGATGGTACCGAGGAAGACGAAACACAACAATACAGGGAGACGTCGTTCTAAAATCGGTTCTCAAGACGTGAACCGTCGACTGAACTACACCAACACACGCACGTGGGTTTATGTTTTATTGTCGGAATCGTATGCTGCAAGTGTAATATATTTAAGTCAAACGTTCATTTCTACTGTAGTGGAATGCATCCGCTCGTAGCGGTTCACTTTGTACATAAATTCATCTTAAATCGTAATTGTTATGAAAAGAGGTTACGTGTCGTCTTTTAAAATAGATGCTCGAAGGTTAATAAATCAATCAAGTTTGATGCACATTTGGTTTATGATTGCTAGGAATTTTTATTAGCTTCTGATTACACACACACACACACGTACGTATATAGAAACAGAGAAAGGAAGTATAAACATTATAGATTTTACATTCAGATTAAAATCAGTAACGAATATCTAAAACATATTAGAAAACAGAATAGATTTCAGTCGAGAGATAAGCATATTTTGTGTTTCAGATAATAGCTGTTTCTATGAAATATGAATTAAACTATAAACAATGATTTGAAATTATGATTCATATTTAATAACGTGTCATGTTTTTATATATGGTAGGCTGATAATAGGCTTCTGGTCAAATTTGTCGTGTGCTCGAATTTAGGGTTGTAATTTATATCATATATCAAACGTCGAACAAGCTATCTTATTTTCTAAGCTCGGAGTGTTGTAGTAATTACTGAGTAATAATATGCTTATTTTAATTTTCTAATAACTTTATCACGTTTGAAAATATATGATTTTATCACACTGTACGCCGTACATATTTCATGTACATATCCGATATTTTTATTTCTCAGATAATAAGTCTAACAAAATATTATCGTGCGATACATCTAAGTATGCTGATCACTATAAAAAAAAATCATACTTTTGGTTTATCTGTTCCACTACTAATTTGGATTGTCTTAATTTCTATCACTTGTTTCGGCCTGTGTGCTATCTTTAGATAGATATTAGCCAATTTAACATCTATCTGAAAATCGCACATTAGTTGTGGAGAACAGACATATAATGATCCAAAAACAAAGGCCACCGGAACAACGTATCAACAGGATTACAGCTATAGAAACATCCGATTATAATTTTGAATAGTCAGTATATAAAATCGATCGATACTGAAATCAAATTGGATTCTTGATGTGATCGAAACAACGTTCATTTTAAAAAAAATATAGTAAAATGAGTGACGAGTGTACAATGGGTTATAATTGAAAAATAAAGAATATAATAAGAGAAAATAGTAAAGAATAATTTGTCAATTATTCTTCATATATATTATGCTTCCTGTTCTAGTTTGTTAGAAATTTGTATTGAACTTTTCAGTAGTTTAGATTAAGTTCATTTCTCATTAATTCAAACTGTATGTGTGAACGAGAAAGATACTCAAAATAAACTATCTAAAGATGACAACAAATTTGAAACTGATTGCAGTAGATAATAAGGTTGGTTGGATGGTTATTGGGGTTTTAAGGCGCTTCGACAGCTAAGGTCATTAGCGCCAGAAGATAATAAGAATAAAAATTTAAACCAATACAACATGAAGAACTATTATAACGAAATCACAGTTGAAGGAAGCATAATTATAATTTTAAAATCTGTACTATGGTCTTTTCAGAAATTCATTTTTAAAACTCCGTTAATAAAATTTTAATTTCTAATTAACATTTATTTCTCACTGAGTAAAAATTTTATGGTATTGAACTTTTTTTAATGTAGAGCAAGTCGATATGATCAGTGTTGTTCTTATATTTTTTTTACCTTGTAAAATATAGGTAATTGTTAATCATTTATGATTTGTGCTTATACACATTTAATTGGTGACGCTATATGATCGTAAGAATGAAAAGAAGGTACAGAAAAATCTGATTTTATGTAAAATGAGATTTTTCTGTACCTAAACGCTTTGAAAATGGCGGAATCGACATCGAAATGCGTATAAAATTAATGATTTATTGAACACTTGTGACGAGAAAAATTTATTTGCAATTCGTGAGATGAAAAAAGAATTAATTTGTGAATATATTACGAATATATTCAAAATAAAGAATATTCTTAAGTTATTGTATTCATTATTTTTGTGAACTGTATTGCGTGTTTATTAAACATGACATCTTTCTTGTGTCGATTCTTGTCTTGTTTTTTAAATAGATCCACATTTTTCCACTAAATTGCGTACAAACATATGACAATATACATTAAATATACATTTATTAAAAAGACTGTCGAATGTGTGCAAGTATACATCCATTATTCGTTGTACTTATTATACATTTAAATGCGGTCATCTTCAGTTCATTTCAAAATGTTCACTCCACAAATGTAGCTACTTGAATCAATCGAGTGTTTTCATCAATCTTCATTTTGTAACGTTTGAAGGGCTTGACTAATTGAAATACGACACTAATTACTGACTGATGTATCTATGAAGGGTTATTCGATAAACGTATAGTGCATTCATTGTGAATGAATTTTATATCGTAAATTGTGTTTGAACAGTAAGGAAATTTAAATGGAATCAATTTCGTGCCTTAATTTATCATATACTTGATATGATAGTGACGTCTGTCTCTATGTATATATATATATATATATATATATATATATATAATGATGATATATATGGATGTGTTTTATAAATCCTTGAACTTAGTTTTGGAAACAAATTACACGGAAAAATAAAATATGTTCCGGGAATGAGTCTATTAAATATACTTGATGAAAAACAAGTCTATTCCAATTGACAAGACATTGAAATTTAATTACGTTTTAAGTTTGTTCATACGCTTTATTAAAATTTAATTAAAATAGTGTTAGAAATAGTATCCAGTTTTGTACAATGTTTTGTTATCTATAATGAAATGCCGGAAACCACTATCGCCAAGGTCGGTGTGAACAATCCCATGTTCTTTGTTACTGGGAATTTTTATCCTTCTCATATAATATTAAATACAAAAAAATGGTCGAAAGAAAATTATAGAAAAAATGAACTGTTTAATTATATATCTATATAAATACCTAATCAAATATAAAAAAAAACTGTACGCATGAATGTAAGTGGAAGAATTGAGAAAATTTTTTAACTACTTCGATTCATTTTTTTGTAGCGTGTAGTAATTATTTTTGTTATAATACTTTTAATTAAAATTATTTTCAATATTTGATTTCATTGTATATTTTGTGTATGGTGGAATGTTTTTATATATTTATTCATTTTTATCCAGAATGAAAAAAAAATGATTGTATATGCTTCATTTTCAGCTAAGGTTAGATTATGAAACTTAAATGAGATCTTATTTTGCATGAAATGTTATAAAAGTCAGATGTTTACATAGAAAGAAAAGGTGATGTAAAATTTGGAAAAAAGAAGTATGTTGCAAAAAAATTTTTAATGAAAAATTTATAGAGTAAGAGAATAATTCATTTGTGAAAATGAATTTAGCCACAATGCCAGGATTTAGTTGAAATCTTACTTAAGCCATGGCACATTTCACTCAATGAAAGCATGTATACTCACATGTCACTCACTAAATGATATATCATTTTTATCACATCTCTTTCAAAATAATGTCACTTTTCGATGTCGTCTAAGCAGCAAACAGATAGAAAGTTGCACCTCACCTGAACTGTATTGTGACAAAAAAGCTAGTTTAAAAAAGGATACGATAGAAAAATGGATATTAAAACCTTTCAAATGATCCATTTGTAAATATTTTATAATGTAAAGGAGACGAAATATTTTATAAATATTTTTAGATTACTATAGATCAGTGGTATCAAACTCATATATGAACACGAGTCACTAAATTCAGTTAAGATTCCGCGGGCTGCCGACAAAAAATAGTCACCCAAAAAAAATTAAGCGAGCGAAAAAAGGTCTTTTATTTATATTCGAAAATAAATCATTTAAATGTTACATTTATTTTTTCTTTAATGAATTTATAATTTTTTTTAAAGACATTACATTATTTTTAGGTATTATTATCATAAAACGGTTTTCCTCACAATATATTTCTTTAATTTATAATGTTTTAAAAATATATTTTATGTTTTTTAAATTCTTTTGTTCTCTTGTTTTTTAAATAATTTTAATAAATTCAACTTCAAGCTTCGGGCCGCATTTTAGAGTCTTGCGGGCCGAGGGCCGCGTGTTTGACATGACTGGTATAGATGATTTTTATTACTTGTTTGCAAAATAAGAATTATTAATTAAAAAGAAAATAGTGATGAGATCAGTAATAGTACAGAAATAATGTCTCGATATTACTCTTCGGTATTTAGCCGGAGGTTTAACTTCTGGTGTCAATACGGAGTAAACAATAAGTATTAAATAAACATTTTTATATATTGTCTATGTCAGTTTGAAATCTCTTTATGCGCATACATTAAAATGATATACACAAAATAATTTTACTTTACAAACGAATTTGTAAAGTAAAATGAGGTTCAACTATCTGTCCGTTAGCTGTTTAGAAATCGTTCGAAAAGTTATATTATTTTGAAAAAGAGATGTGATACAAAAATGATATCATTTAGTGAGATGCGAATATAGACGATTTCATTTATTGAATGTATCATAGCTTAAGTAAGATCTTACCTAAATTATAATGTCTAATCTTAGCAAGGTTTTTTTTCCATTAGCTTTTTAAATTTTAAATAAAATGTAAATCTTAATAACAATTCGTGATCATTGAATATAAAAATAGTAAAGACTTAATGAGAGACTCTGTAGTTTACAATTTATTGTTTCGAAAAAAATCATTGTTTGTGCGTTTTATTTATACCACGATTTCTCTTTATTGGTTAGTATCAATTAAGTTCCTCTGTATACATTTCATTCCTAAACACAGTAAAAGGTAAAATGTACACAGAAACGGATCAAAAGAAAACTTTTACACCATGCTACATTTATGTATCGGCTGCAACAATAAAGAAAATACCGAAATACAATACCAATTAGAACAGATTTTCAACAGTGCCTGATTGAAAAATTTCCGTCTTTTCTATGAAAAAAAAATAACTTTCGCCGTAACGCGCCACGCTTATTTTTTAATTACTGCACGATTTGATCAAATTCGTACAAGCACTGTCGTGAAAGTAACACGGATCTTAATTAAAACAGACCGATTGTAATTATTATTTCTTTTTGATTGATGCAATTTTGATCGACTGTTTTTTTTTATATATAGATGTGTTATAGACAACGATACGGTTCGTCTCGTTTGTTTAGATGTGTTATGAACTGACCTTTCTCTATTTTTCATCAAGTATCTGCTTATGGGTACACTTTCGCGAATTTGCGACGTCTCTATTCGCACGTAAAAAAATCATTATAGAGATAGTTTGATAATGAATCTTTTCTAATCGTTCACGTCGTTACAAATCGTGAATATACAAAATATTTCGTTTCAGTTCGATGTTAAATTAAGAAATTAGTAGGTGCGTATTAGATTTCTTGCTGTAATTGCTTTTTAAAATCAAGTAAGGTTAATATTCAAGGTCTTGTTAATAGAAATGGTCCAGTAAAAAATAAGAATTCTTTATTTAAAAGAAAACATTATATATATATATATATATATATATATATATATATATATATATATAAGAAGCAAATTTATACTAGTAAATTAAACGTTCACTTCTAAAACGAAACGTAGATAATATAACCACACGGATTTTTCATTACTGGAAACATGGTATGTTTGTGATTGGAATCTTGTAAAAAAACGATTGGTCGAGTGTTGCAATTTGATATTGATGTCTTAAGAAAAAGTGTTGTCACGAAAATGATAAAAAAATGTTTACCTTGATTTTCAAATTAATCTTCTGCCATTGATGATAATGAACTTTATACGCGTATACATTCGTGTGTGTATAATATATATATATATATATATATATATATATATATATATATATATATAATTTATATAAAATACTAATAATAAGAGATATTATAAATTCCGGCTCTGTATTTATTATTTTTAAATTTTTAAAGCATTCTCAATTAAAATGAATTGATAAATATCATTTTATATATAAATACATTTCGTTTACTTGAAAATTTTGTCCAGATCAACAAACAAATGGTTAACATAAATATCTGTCACTTATTTCAAATACACGCGAACTTAAATGTTTTATTAAAATTAATATACATCAATGTGTATAAGATGATTCGCAGGAGAGAAAAATTATATGTCTTGTCTTAAAGTGTATATATTTACTGCATTTTTTTTAAATACAGAATAATGGATCTGTTATGATTGTAATATTTGATTTTAGTCGTAGAATTTGTAAATTCACGAATATTTTGTTAAATAATATTACAAGTATAATAAAAAAGTTATTATGAAATTTATGATTAGCCATCGAGTGAACGTGAAGATGAAAGTGATATACAAATTTATTTACAGTTTTTACTAGAAATAAAGAAAACAATCAAATTGGTTAAAAATACATTGCTTTGTGAATAAATGTGATGCTCTATGTATTGAGACCGATGTGTCATACCTTATAAGTAACTCTTTGTTTATAGTGATTATTCAAAAAAAGGACTAAGTAGATAATTAACAAGAACTCCTGCTTCTGGTTGATATTTTTGTAAATAGGTGTAATCGTAATCATAATTATTATTATTTAGATAACCTTCGACGTGACAGTCATACGTTTCGTAGAAAAACTTAATTAACAGATTAAAAACAATTCAAATGTAAATAAAAAACGAAATTGTAGAATGGTGCAATAAATGAAAGTAATTGCAATGCAAGGATATATTTCTTATTTGATATTGTACACAGATTTTGATCAAAAAATTTATTATTGTTTTAAATTTTTATTTTTCATAAACAATGTGACTCCCCTTCTCTCTCTCTCTCTATATATATATATATAATACCGAATTGTAATTGTTTAGAGTTAAATGACAATTTTATATAGAGGTAGTTGAAGTAATAATGATGGACTGATAAATGAGTCATACTTGGAATCTGACCTATGACCGTATATTATCATTTTTCAGAAAGACTTGTCTTGAAAGTTTAACGTTGCTATAAGAATAAAACGTTGATAGAAACATCTTAGCGGTTGTAAAAAAATGCGGGTTGGATATAAGGGTTGAGAAATTTGATATTAAAATCTTCGTTGTAACAGGAGAAAATGTAATAAATTGAAATGATTACAGTAACAGTTAGGTTATAAAGTTTTCAGTCATAAATTTAAATATGATTTTAAAATGAAGTATGGTTACCATACAGTTCTGGTATTGTGGTTAAATTCAATTTCATAACTTTTTCTCTCGCTGTATAAATTATAAAATAAATTCAGGTCATAAACGTTTAATGAATGTTCATTGATCATTTTTGATTCGTATTTATGCACATTTCTATGATGATGGTAGTGTCTTCAGGGAGATGAGGCAGAGAAAAATCTGTTTCAAACATAACTGTACTCTGAATTTGTTAACTTAATTTTTAACGTTTAATGTTTCCATTGAGAACTATTGTATTTATTAAAAAATAAACTATTTTGGTCTAAATCAATTGATACTAGGCTCAAGTCACTTTAACAAGTGAATTATTTTCTTATCCCACAAACCACAATAGGTTTTCTGATCAAAAATGTCCAATAAATGATTATTAATAATTTTTAATTGTTACTTATGCATATTTCGATACAAATGCTTCAGAGCACAAATGTTCAGTAAAGTCTGTTTAAAATGTAAATGTATTCTTAATGTGTTAATTTAACTTTTGATGTTCGAAATAATATATTTTTATATAATTAAAAGTTAGTAAGTATAAAATATAATGCAACTTTAAATACAAGTCATCTTTTTTCATACGACCGTCATTTAACTTTCGGTTTTTTAATTTTACGATTTATGACAACACAATGAAAATATTTTTTAAATAACGCATTTTACAAAGATGAAATTCTAGTCTTTAAAATTAAAAAAAAATATTTTCAGTAATCTATTAAGTATTAATTAAACTTATATATTCGTTTAATACTTTTATGCTTGAAATACACACAATATATATATATATATATATATATATATATATATATATATATATATATATATATATGTGTGTGTGTGTGTGTGTGTGTGAAACGAGAAATTTAATGTAAAGCAAGTGTCCTTATATAACAACCCTGCAATAACTTTTCTTTTACGATCAGAGAAATAGGCCACTCTCAATAACTTTTTATAGGAATCTAAGGCAGGATGACGGGTTTTTCCACTATTGACGAGAAAAATACGGTCTGTATAATTCATAGTGTTGGATTTAACTGAATATGGATGAAAATGCCAATCTTTTTCTCTTTCTTTATCTATCTACTTATATACCATATATATATATATATATATATATATATATATATATATATATATATATATATATATGTGTGTGTGTGTGTGTTTGTGTGTGTATTTTGAGAGAAAATGTTATTTGTGACAAATATTAATGAACTAGTTTCTTTCGTGGTAAAATGTCACTAAGTTATTTGATTTATCGTATATTGTGTTATTTCTTTATGAGTTGCTGTATACTTTTTATTTTCTTGATTTGGTATCTCAATTGTTATCAATGGCACGAACGTGGAAAAATTAAAAAAACTCGCATTTTTATAGAAATATACAAGTATAGTTTTTTTTTGAGTACTGAGTTAATTTTGTATGCATTTAAAAATATAAAACCGTCTAGACTAATGTATGTAATTAGTTAACTAAACATTCAGGGATAGTCGGATATCATTTAAGTTATATTTAGTTCAGTTAATCAATTATATGGATAGAACTAGTAAATTTTCTCTACTGAATAATAATAAATGAAGTTAAAACTAAAAACAAGTACGGAAATGATCATAATACAGTTATGAAATTGTGGATATATTAACTTTTACAAATAAATTATTTTCTCATACCACAAATCACCATAAAATTCTAATCAAAAATATTAAATAAATAATTATTGATCATTTTTGATTCTTCATCATGTGCGTTTCGATGGGGATACCATCATTTTCAGAATGCTCATATACAGAAAAAGTATTTACGATTTATTTACTTTCATTAATCCAAAGATGAAATTTGCATTCGAAATCAAGTGTGTATATTTTAATTATCATAAAATGAAAAAGTTATTTTTTTAAAAACGTTTTGCTGTCAATATACAGCGTGTAAACTTACTAAATTATGATGGTACTAAAAGTAACCAAAAACACTAATTAAATATCAAGCGAAAAAAGCGAAAATAATGTTAGTTTCCGATATCAGAAATCGTCGCTACGATCGAGTGGAATTTCTACAATTTTAACAAAAATATTTTTTTAAATCATTGAAACCATAAACTAAAACATTCATATCAGAAAAGCGCTTTGTCGATTTTACTTAATATATTTATATGGAGTAATAATTGCAAGCAATAAAAAAATTCTAGAATTTTTATTTTGTTGTATTAAGAGTCAATATTCAAGTGTAGTAGATCTTAAATTATTTCATTATAATTACAAATAATGAAAATATTGTCCCGATGGTTTTTCGACAAATATCATCCAGAGGGTCTGTTCTTCATTACTAGATTATCATCTTTTGTGTATCGGCTTCAGGTAGATATTAGAGACTCTAGACATATTAAAGTCTTTATCTACCTGAAAATAGCACACGTGTCGAAACAACTAGTGGAGAACTCAGAGATGAGGAGATGCTCAGATGATATATAAAAACTAAGACCACACGACAAAGTATTATCAGGATCATAGGTAAAACATATACAATTAAAATTTTAATTAAAATACTTAATAATAATAATAATAATATATATATATATATATATATATATATATATATATATATATATATTCTATTTTACAAATACTAAACATTTTAAAAAACTACTTTAAAAATATTTCAAGATAACATTTAATTATTTAGCAGAAAAATGCAAACATTGATAAAATCTTTTAGAGGCAGATAATAGAATTATTATTAGTGTATATATATATATATATATATATATATATATATATATATATATATATATGTATGTGCGTGTGTATAATTTACGGTAACATATGAGTGTTTTATTTCATAAAGTATTACTACAGAAATGTTTGAATAAGACCTGATTACTAAGCTGTAGTCATAAATATAAAAATTTTCTGTATTATAGATTAAGTTATCTTTAATATTAATACATAAGTGTAAATAATGCATGGATGATAAATGTATTGAAAAAATACAAAAAATGCGTGATATTTGCTAGGTATGATTCATTCAGTAATCAAATTATTGTTAAATGTATATATTTTATATTAAATGTAAATGTATAAATAAAAACATACATTTTTTAATAATTCGTTAGAATAAAATGTCAATTAAAAATAATTCATAAGCCATGGTCATCTTTCATTTAATTATTATGTGTTTAAATATTCTCATTTTCTCATATTTTAAATATTTGATTGAAATATGAAACGTACATCTAGAAGTTAAGATTGGATTACAGTTTTATTTCTATTTCTAATTTTTATCATGTATGATAAATACGGAATAATTTTTAAACTTGGAATAAAATAAAACGAGAATGTTTTATTGTTCTTTCATAAAATTAAAGCAAGTTTGAGTATTTATTTAATTCCATTAAATTTAATAGAGAGTTAGGGATTAAGATGTGTAATTCGAATCCTTAACGATATATATATATATATATATATATATATACACATTATTTTAACAAAGATTTCATAAAATATAATTGTGCAATAAAAAAATGCAAACAATAATTTTGATTTATGTTCAAAACATAATTAGAATTATTTTCAAAAACAATATAAAAAGTGATTTACAGAAATATTAAAAGCTTGATATATAGCATCAAATAGTAAAATAACGATTAGAAATAAATTTTAGTATGATTATATAAGAAAAATGTATATTGTATATATGTACATATATATATATATATATATATATATATATATATATATATATATATATATTGACTAGTATTTTAGTTCTCAGAGTTGAATTGTCATTTTAAAGGATAAATTTTAAAAATGTTACATTGAACGATTTTATTTTGATAAAAAAAGAATTAATTAAGAACCTATAAACTATAAAAGACAGAAGAAATGCAGTTACGGCAATTTTCTGTTTATTTATATCGTAGAGAAAATAAAAATGTAGATAAAATAAAGAAAATATATGATGAACAAAATTTATTTACACAGTTCTAGATTTTTAAAAGTTTGTATATATATACATATGTGTGTTTAAATGTGTTTTTTAAAAAAAATATTAATATATCTTGTAAGAATATAATAATATAATTAATATATACATATATATATATATATATATATATATATTAATTTAAAAAAATACCACATTGTTGGAATATGTGATAGTGTATTTCTTTAGTATACAAAAATATATTCAAAATAAATTGACAGTATGACATTCAAAAATGATATTAAATTATATATGATAAAATTAAAAAAATATCGAGTACATATATATATATATATATATATATATATATATATATATATATATATATATAAGCTTTAAAACGTAATTTAATAAAGAAAACATTTAAATTATTGAACTGTATTCATCCAATAATGATGTTTTGTGATTATTGTTTAATATCAAAGAAATATATATTCAGATTGAAATATGGAGTAAGACATATAAGGATATTAAAATATAGTATATATATATATATATATATATATATATATATATATATATATATATATATATATATATATATGGAGATATGTATGATAAATGAAATATTATGGAAAGGAATTTATAAACAAAGTAAATATTTACCTCTTTTTGCTGTAGCCAACGTTATCAAGTTCAATGTGACGGAATGTTGCGTAGGTGGCCATGATAAACTTTAAATGTAGTTTTCGTTCGTTTAAAAGAAAAAAAGCGACACAGAAGTAATTTCCGTCGAAAAATCGAGTAAGTAAATAAAAAAAATTGTGAAAAAAAACGCCTCGAACAACACTAATTGATATTCAATCTGTTTCACGCGCGTTATACGAAGAACTCCGTTCTTGAGCGGAAGTCGGTCTGATCGTGTTTGCTAGTGTCGGAATTATTAACGGACGGTTTTTGACAGTTAAATAAACAACGAATGAAACAATGTGATATCTAGAATGCAACGACACGCTCTCATAGAGACTAACAGCTGACTGGAGGTTATGACGCACAGTCGACTCTTTTTATAGATTCTTGCCGGTTCGCTCGCTGGATAGAACAACCCTCCCTCTCGTGCGCACAATATGCCCTTTCCAGGGATTCGTACCGTTTGTCCCACTCTTGAGCATCGTTTGCACATGAGATGGATTAGTGCATTCGAAATATTTAATTTATTTATTTATCATTTTTTTTTATTAATTTCTAGTTTTTACTTTGTCGACATATGCAATTTTTTATATGTGTATACTTACACACATTCATCACACGCATCCACGCAAGTATATACACTTTCATATATATATATATATATGAATGAGTACAGACCATATTAAAGATAAGTGAGTGATATTGATAAAAAAGCGTTCTTTGAACTTTTAGTGATTAATAAATCAAAGAAATTATTATTATTACTGAACATTATTATTATTATTATATATATATATATATATATATATATATATATATATATATATATATATACATACATACATACATACATATATATTGTAGATAATTGCCATATCTGTGATAACTGATGCGGTTAATAAGTTATTAGTTTCTTAACTTTTATAATGGATTACATTCTTCAGGAATTAATGGTTAAATAACACATAATGAGGAACAACTGAGTCATTAATAAGCTAGATAGTTCATACTTGTACATATCTACTAATAAAATAGATTTGGAATGAATATATATATATATATATATATATATATATATATATATATATATATATATATCTGGGTAGAGTAATTAGAACTGGATAATGTTTTAATAAAAGGAGAATACAGTATGGAAAGAAAATAATAAGTACAGCAGAGAGTAGATGAAGGATAGTATAGAGTTATTTGAAGAAATTTCACTATTTTTTGAAATATTTAGAGCTACGTAATATAATGAAAATGAGGTATATTATCTCTAAATAAAAGATACTTGTAAAATTATAGCACACTAAAAATTATTCGATAATTTGATTATTGTTTGTGCGCATTCCGTTTGTTCTTTCATCATTAGTATACCTTTGTGCGCAGATAAAGATTATGATATTTAGTCATAGAAATTCATATAAGCGATACCAGAATTATCAATAATTAATTCGTTAAGGCACTTTAAGACTTTTTGTACACACTGAACACGATGGAATCGACATCGAAATGTGTCTAGTATCAACCAAAAATGATCAATCATTGATTATTTTTAATACAGATATTTTTTTCAGTTATTTTTCGAGAAGTTTTTTTAAAATATAAGAATTAAAAAAAACACTTTTGATAAAGGCAATAAAATTTAACCATTACTTTTGTTTTATCTCAATTAAGTCTGAATGTAGGAAATAATAAGTACTGTATAAGTTTTATTATTGTCAAGGTGTATTTTATCAAACATATTTTCTTATCAAGTAGTAAATAAATTGGTTTGTAATGTTTGTATTGTTTTACTATCTTTCTCTTTATATATATATATATATATATATATATATATATAACTTACTAAATATTTGTATATATAAAACAAATCAGCACAGTTGGAAATAATGTAACCAATTTTTTTTCACTAATAAATTAAAACACTATAATTCTATTTATTTATCAAAATGTCCAAAAACTGATTATTGTCTGTTTAGACATGTGTTGAAAAATAAATAGTAAGTATATCAAAATAAACGATAATACATTTTTGAACTTTCACAACATAATTTCTTAATATTCCGCAGTTCATAAAAAAGAAATAAAAAATCTTCAATATTTGATTATTAACCTTTTTCTTGTTGCTTTTATACATGCAATGGGGATGCTCTTCATTCCCAGAGCGCTGAGGTGTATAAAAATCTGATTTAAGATTTGTCTATGCCTAAATACTCTAATGATAATACCTTGATAGAAATGCAAATAAGTAACGACTAAACATGACCAATAATCAACTATAGGACAATTTAAATTATAAAAAATATAGTTTGTAGAGAAGAAAATAACCCATTTAGAAAATACATTTTTAACAGTCAAACTATAATTATACATTTTCTGCAACTTATTTAAAATTAAATGTACGTGTATTATAATTATGGACTGAGCAATATCTTCAGCTTTATTGAAACAAATTTATTCGTCCAAATTCTTCAATTTATTATTATAAAGATAAGTATTTAAGGACACATTGAAAGATTTTAAACCGAAAAAATATTTCGATAGTAGAATAAAGTAGTAGTAGGCACATTTTCCACATGTTCAATCGTCAACTTGTTAATTAAAGTTTTTGTAACATAACCACAGAAATAAAGTTTGTAATATATATATATATATATATATATATATATATATATATATATATATATATGATTAATAGAAATCTTAATACATAACTCATCTCTAATGACATTTACACATAAACTGAATTGTATTAAAATTAAATGTATATTAAATAAATATTTGATTTTGATTCGCATTCGTATTTAATATTTACAAAACTAATTTGCGAAGAGAAATTGCATTGCGGAAAAAATACAATCTTGATAAGATTATTCATTAAGTTCTCGAAAATGGAAATTTATGGTAGACTGGATGCAGATATCCTTTTTATAGAGTGAGTGAGATGTATATTTATTATCTATCGGATGAATACTTTGTATACAGGAAAATGTCAGAGACGAAAATGAGGTTCGTTGAAGTCTGCGCAGTAATATCAAAGTTTGTGCGGCGAGCGTTATGAACAGAAACGAAGGAGATTGATAAGAGGGATTTATTAACAATTGAAAAATGAAAATAGTCTAACTGAAAAGTGTAAAATTGAATTTCGGTTCGTTTGATTAAGATTATATTTTTGTAAATAATTAGTAAGAACAAAAAAGTATGGTTTAATATGTCGGATGTTAAGTTCGTTGTTATAAATATTTATAACATGAATTGTTTTTATATTTTCTACTTTTAATTTCATATTGAAAGTCAGAATGATATTAAGTATTAAGGTTATAAATTAAACGTTTTACGTTTTAATTTATACACGATTTATTATTGTTTATGTCTTCAATTTTTATCATTTTATTGAATATTTTTGATCAGATTTCTTTTGCGATTTGTGGAGAGAATCAAAGGTGCTTAGGTGAAAACGATTCAAATTGTTCAAACTTTGCGAACGATTAAACATTCATCGTTCTCAAAAATAAATATATAAATGTACATGAGAATTGTTTTTCCATTATTTCCGCAACCTTTTCTAAAATTAAATGTTTAAACAAACATTTACATCATTCCGCATATGCGTTATGCATAAAATTCATTCTGTATTCTGTAGCCCTGATTGGATAAGAATTTAAATTTGATCATTGAAAATCAACCAGGTGTAAAATAAATATATAAAAAATGATTTAATGCAATTATTAGGTCGGTAAAAAATATCTGCGATTTATGACCTTCAAATTCATAAACATTTTTTAATTTAAGTGATTTTAGTGGTCCAGAACTGTTGGATGACTAACGCCTAACTTTTGTTCAAGCCCTAGAATTGTTGTCCATGGTTCTGATTCAACTAACACCTTCAGTTGGTCGTTATGAACTGAAGAAGGACGCCCGCGACCTTCTCCATCTTCAAGGCTTTCGTCCCCAGAACGAAATTTTTGGAACCACCATTGTACAATAGTACCCACACCAAAAGCGTCGTTTAGTTTACGAGTAGTTTCTGATATTTTACCTCCCGTTTTGAACGCGTACAAAAAAATGCTCTTATTTGCTTCTTTTTCATCTTTAATTCAATAGCCCAATTTGAATCAAAATTAATAATAAAACCAAAGTCGATGTTACCAAAATACAAAATTAAAAATACACTTTAAAATGAATTTAATGTGAACACGATAAAATGACACTTTTATTGAAAAAAATTAAGGTTAGAATTCAGAAAAATAATCGTAATTATTTTCCTATCAACCTAATAACATGTTCTAAATTGTTTTAAGAGAAAATTATACACAAAGTGTAATAAAAGTAGATTCTAACAAATCATATTTTGTAGGCTTATGAAAATATATTTGTAAATACATTCCTCATGTCGCACCGCAACATCGCGGTAGCCCTGTTGCGGTATGAGAGGGGACGATTTTTAGAATAGAAACGCCCATTTTAAATTTTCGGTGTTCGTTATTCCATACCCTTTAATTATAGTCAGCTACGAAGAGTAAAAGCGCAGGAGGAAGAAAAGACAACGGTGCGAGAAGAAGCACTGTATATTGATTTAATTTCAATTTAATAGTTTTTCTATTAATTATAATTAGTATTTATTTCTTATATTTTTTAAATAATGCAAAAATCTCCTAAATTCTGATGATTTGAAAAAATCTAAATGTTTGGAAATTTTATCAAATGTAAATTTGCAAAAGAAACCAAATATCTAAATTTATTAAAAATTACAAGTCAAGAAAATGTACATTATTATTACACTCTGTTTACTAGATAATGAATTCTATAATTCTAGATAATGAATAAATAATTAAGTTTTATTAAATTATACACATTTATATATATATATATATATATATATATATATATATATGTATGTATGTATGTATGTAGTCATAGGTCTTCGTACTTCGCACTCAACACCCCTGAAGCGTTTACGCTGGCACAACAATGGAATGATATATGTATGTATGTATGTGTATATATATATATATATATATATATATATATATATATGTATGTATATATATGTATTCGGATAGTATTCAAATACTCTTGTACCATTTACTATATTTCATTAAATTAAATATTAATTTTTCATGAAACAAAAATGTGTAAGAAATAACGATATTATTTTTTAAAACATCAGAGAACACTGGCGATGAAATAAAAATGACTTGCACTTATTATTGTGTAGCAACTAAAATTTTAAACTATGAAATTTACAATTTGTTTTTATTTCATATTTTACGCTAACAATATTTTGGAGACAATATATAACTCACAAACGCAGGAAATGCAGCCGGCGATGCGATTTATTGTTTAACTTTTTTATGGGAAGCTTGATTGATGATTCAATTAAGTTTTGAGAAATATGACCATGAATCATACAAATTATATACAAAAGCTTAAAAGTAATTACCATAAGATACATGAGATATAAATAGATTTGTACCTACATCGAGATATATATATATATATATATATATATATACATTATTCATTCCATGTATTTTTATGCGGAAGAAAACCGCGCAAATAGAGTCCGTCCGTACGAAAAAAAAATATAATATTGATTACTTGTGTTATAATTCCTTACTAGTTATCTTTGATTGCTAGTGATGTTTCGCTCCGAACGTTTGACATAAGACTAATGTGATCACAAAGCAACATGCACTAATATGCTCACTACAAGCCAAAAAGGTCAGAATGGTGTAATTAATACAGTAAATAAGAATTTGGGTCTTATTCATATACAGTAAATTAATTAAAGATTATAGAAAAATATTTTTTCTGAACGCATAAAATGAGATCGCGTAAATTGATACCGCGTATAACAAGTCCGCGTTATTCACTGTGCATAAAAAAAATCGCATAGAAAAAATTCCGCGTAAATGGAGGGACGGGTTTATATATATATATGTATATACATATATATATATATATATACATATATATATATATATATATATATATATATATATATATATATATATATATATATATATATATATATATATGTAAACAATAATTATAATGAAAATATTTTGT
The DNA here is from genome assembly GCA_034766995.1 of Acanthacorydalis orientalis. Lineage (NCBI taxonomy): Eukaryota > Metazoa > Arthropoda > Insecta > Megaloptera > Corydalidae > Acanthacorydalis > Acanthacorydalis orientalis. The sequence continues at coordinate 41,895,635 of CM068315.1, read as the reverse complement.
TAAACACGTACACAATCCCAGGACATACTTTCTCCTGCATTGCGGATGACCTTCGGCCTATACCTACAACCGTTCCCGAGGGAGACTGTGTGCTTTCAGGATTTGAGTCCCATGCAAATAGAATCGTCGAGTTTGCTATATTATGAGTTATTTTGAAAGGTTCACGTTCGAATCTATTTTGGTATTAAATGTATGTTTTATGAGTTTTTAATTGAACGAACGTATACGCAATTAAATTATGAACGCAAAATAATAGTAATTAGTATTTGTATCGAATTAAACGCGTCCAGTGAATGTGAAGCTAGTAGTATCGAGATTTAATTAATGTAATGGTTTTTTTTCATAAAAAACAAAGAATACACCGAAATAGTGTATAAAATGTATGTTTTTTTCAAGAGTTATGAAAAAGTATGTAAAGTGTGATGTTATCTGATATTTGATCCCTCACTAGTTTCTGTATGCGTTGTTTGGTGCAAGGTTTAATTTAATTCCTATTTGTGTATCAAGCAGGAAGTATTTGCTGCAGGAACATTTGTTTAAAATTTTCTAGATTTATCATTTATAAAAAAGTTATGTTTATTGTCCTTAAGGTCACTATTCTCTACTTTTTCTACTACCGGTTTTATTTTTAAACATTTTCAGTTGAATACTTGTATTAGAGAATTGTTACTAGATGAAGAAGTTAAAAAACGAAACTGGCAGTGGAAAAAAGAAAGAATAGTGACCTTAAAGGGAAGAAACATAACTTCAAATCTATAGACACATGAACGAAACAAATTACACATATTTATAAAAAATGAAAATATTAAAATTAATACAAATTAAAAAAAAGAAGAATGATAGAATCAATGATACTTGTAATAAAAATTGTCTAGCCAAGGGGAAAATTTGTAAGTGCTACAATGAGAGAAAGTAAGTAAATAAATAAAAATTTTGGAATTCAGTAATTGAGGTTATACTGTATTTTGATTTATGATTAAGTTCTGATAATACTTGAAATAATTTTTTTTAAATATTTTTTTATAAAAATAAAACGGAATTTAATTTTTATTTAATTATATTTAAATAATTTTTTTTAGTAGTTCAATAAATTTATTGAATTTATGAATTTTTATATATAATAGTTTTGATTGCTTGGAGGCAAAACTAATTTGAATGAAAATATTTGTTATATATTTATTCAATTTTTAATTATGGTGTTATTTTTTGATTAAACTGTCATTAAGAGTGAACAGAAATTATTTAAATATTACTCACCAGTATTAAGAGTGAGAAGAAACAGCGATGAGCATGTGAGTGATTGTAAGGTTTTATCCTCTATTTTTTCTGAATATTGTATTTAGGTGTTTAATTCTTTAATTAGCATACTAACGGATCAAATAAAAGCAGGGATTTTTTTTATAAATGTGATGTGGTTTATATATAGTGTGTGTGTATGAAGAATTTCCTATACAGGTACATCTAAAAATTTAATAAAAAAACTAATATTATTTATAAAAATTTTTTTAGATTGATCTGTTATTAATATAAAAATACATTTTATTTCCCAAATAAATTCTTTTCTTAATTCCACAAATGATAAAAACTTTTCTGGTAAAACATGTTCAATAAATCATTATTGATTTTTACTTATGCATATTTTGATGGCTATACCATCATCTTTAGAGAACCAAGGTACAGGCAAATCTAATTAACCTGTAGATTTTTATGTGCCTTGACGTTCTAAAAATGAGAGCTTGTATGACGAGAAAAAGGTTCATTTGAGAAAGGGAATTTATCCAGTGTCAGAAATGTATTGTCATAAAAATATTTTGTTATTAAATAAAACTGTATTTACCGTGTAGTCAGGCTAAGTGTTCTTCAATATTTTCGAATTAATTAACTGGATGCTTTTAAAACATTTTGGAATAAATTTGATAACTTTTTGTGAAAAAAACGGATTAACTACTTGATTTTTTCGAGAATCGTTCGTTATAAATATATGATAATAGTTTTGTAAATACAGTGATGTTCTGTGAAAAAAATAACAAATAATACATGACAAATTAGAGAAACTTGATAGTCATCTTGTCTGAATTTTATGGATTTTGTACTAAATTTGCTATTCTCTGAATAGCAAATGTAGAATTTATTATTTAAGTGGCATGTATAAGATTTATATAAATATATCTGATAATAGAAATGTTTCTAGAATTCAATATTATCCTACCTTGAACATCTTGATAAAATATTAAACCAGTATATATTTATATCCAGTCTTTCCACAAATATAAACTGGTATGAAAGTGTATATCTTCTCAGAAGTTCTGTGTTTTGTTATTTAGAGGAGTTTTTGTATAATTTATTCCAATAGAATAAGTGTAGCACAATTTAGAATATTTTTATTTAGAGTAATGAATTCTGTTAGGTAAAGGAGATCACTCTTTTCTCTTAAACAAGTATGAAATTTTCCACAAGAATGCTAGTGTGTATTTTCTTATGTAGTGTGTATGTGTTATTTTGAGAAAATTTTGTATAGTTTATGCATAAATAGGGACGATTTAAAATGTCCGTGTTTTAAGTTACGAATTCTGTTAAATAAAAGAAATAGATTTTTCAAATGCGATCGAAATAGAGATAATTTAAAAACATACCATGCAATTGAATAAAAATTCAGTACTTCGCAGTAGATCATTTCTTTTTACGGACATTGGAAATCCTTAAATGATTTCTCCTCAAACTACACTTCATGAACTATTTCCATGCTTTTTGAGAGATATGATTTGGTAATGTAATATTAGTGTTAAACTATAATGTATTGTTTATATATTTGAGTGTAAAAACATACCTAATACTATGATTATTGTTTTTAATAGGTAGTTCAGCTATTATCGGCAAAAAGACTTGAATGTAATAAATAAACTGGTCAGATCTTCATTTGACAAATGCAACGGAGAACGCCATATTTATACCTCGGTCATGTGATCATATCAAAAACGAATCAGACAGCAGGAAATATTTATTATATTTCTATGTACTTCCATATATGAAATTATTTCTTGGATATATATATATATATATATATATATATATATATATATATTAATAAACTAGATAGAATTTGGATCATTTTTATAAATTTCTTTTCTCAATAATATTTATTAAAGATTGTTGTTTGTTTGCTGTTTTGTTTTGTTTTGTTTTTTTTTTTTTTTAATACACTTATATTCAAATACGCTTATGGAAATTTGTTTGGAGTTTTTTTCGGAAAATACTTTGAGCAGAATGTTGAATATTGGTAGATAGAAACAAATCGTTTTTAGAAATTAAGCCATGAATACTGAATATTTTTTATTATGTAGTGAGTATTACTTTGTTGGAATTTAGAAAATGTATTTTTTATAAAATAAAAATACCTAATAACACCTGATTTTTGTAGTAATTTACAATGAGTGCACTATACGTTTATTAAATAACCCTTCATACATACATTAGTCAGCAATTAGTGTCGTATTTCGATTAGTGAAGCCCTTCAAACGTTACAAAATGAAGATTAATGAAGACTCTCGATTGATTCAAGTGGCTATATTTGTAGAGAACGTTTTGAAATGAATTGAAGATGGACGCATTTAAATATATAATAAGTATAAGTAATAATGGATTTATAAATACATATATTTGAAAGTTGTCTCTTAATAGATAATGTGTATTTAATGTATATTGTAACATATTTGAACACACTAATAGAAAATGACTGGTTTATTTAAAAACAAGATTGAGTTAGACTGAATATTTTTCTTTCTTTAATAATTAATGGATAAGATATTTCATAGAAGTTCTTTTTCTCGGAATAAACTTCATATATGTATTCTGAAATCAATGAATTTTCAGAGAATCAATTAAAGAGTAAAAATAATGTTGTCCCTTACTGGTATCATTAAGATTGTTCCTGGCGTATGTATTTATATTCCTTTTCACAAACAAATTTTCACTCTCAACAGTCTTTTAGACGAAAATGTTTTATAACTTATTACTTATGACTTATTATTATTTCGATTGTGATATCAGTATTTTTGAGGTAGGGTAGACCCAACTTTTATTTGTGAATGTTTATTAAGTCATACTTCTGAAAAATAGATTTGTGAGGCATATTTATAATTACTATCATTATTTGAAGAACAATATAACTGATTTAAGAAAAACAATTTTTAATAACTAATTGTTATATTAAATTTATGTCATAAATACCACTTAAAAATTAAAAAAATATTAATAATAACTATATTCATGTTTTACAAATGAATATTCTCTCTCTGCACAAATGACAAAAAACACTGATCAAAAATGGTCAATAAATGACCATTGATCATTTTTGATTGTTTTTCAAACACATTTTGATGCTGAAATTCATTATTCTCATAGCAGCAAGACACAGGAATATTTTTCTATGTTTTAGTTCTCCGAAAAATTGTTTGTGGTAATTATTTTTAGGCTGTATTATTTTTAACGCCAAAGAAATGTTTTATTCATCTTCTAGTATTTCAATCTTAATTTCTTAGAATAAATACTTACACCATCATAAAACTCTTCAAGCTTTTTGTTATCCGTTAATTCATCAGGATAAGCGATATGTGTTGCCATACTTGCAGCTTTGTCCAATGCACTCTGTCGTGTAGTATCATCCATCCAATCCAATTTGTCGAGAATCTTCCTGAATTCGTCTCTGATATATTTAACCATTTCTAATGCAGTTTTCTTTGATTCCTCATTGAAGTATTTTCGTACATGGAGACTTATTAGAGATTATGGTTTATGGGACGAAAAAAGAATTAATATTTGAATTTAAACTGGATATTAAACAAGATTTTTGGCTATTATACAAAAAATATAACAAATATGTTAAAATAAATACTATACATGGATACATATATACATACATATATATATATATATATATATATATATATATATATACATAGCAATAAACTAAATATCGAAATCCGATTTAGAAAATAAAATCATGAAAAAAAGTCGGAATAGTAGTAAAACCCATTTATTCGTCTTGCAAGTTTGACAAATACTCGAAAAACTTATACAGGCTTAATAGTGATTAACATCTTCTGAAAGAACTGTTTCAAAGTAAAAAGAAAAAACTATTGAAAGAACGTGTAAGTCTTTTCCGATACTCTTTAGAAAATCCTCTTAAAACGAGTATCAGTAGAATATGTGATTTTGAATAGATCTACAGACACACTCATATGTCTCAATATCTCCTTTTAGAGACAAATGAAATGTGACATATGGCTATATGTTCTGAAAACTGTAAAATAAAGTTTTATATTTACGATGGTCGAATATAAAAAATTAAAATTTATCTGAAGGTACTGTACTCGATATTATCACAAAAAGTATGTGAACAGCATAATATTATCTTTATATATATAGAAAATAATTCCATTGTAAAAATTTTTTAACACATTTTTTTTTGTGTAGACCACCTCCTCCACGTCGCTCCTCTGACTGCACTCAACAAGTAGCACGTTAACATATTCCATTCCCGATCATTTCCGATGTTTCACGAATCGTCATGTTCGTCGATTACAATGAAACAGTATTCGGGCACGGTCAGTTGTATGTCGGTCTATCGAGATCTACTTTTAAGCAGGGTATCAAGTTTCAGTGTACAGAAGAACACAAATCAATTACGAATAACGAGTACACAGAAGTTTTAGAATAAGTTTACAATAAGTTATAACATCTTTTCTTGTCAGTTTCAATATTTTCATGGTTTTATTTAATATCAAAAAATAAATTTTATTAGACAATATCTTTATTGTTTTTCATTTCTTATTTAAAAATTGTTAACACTTAACGAGAGCTAGTGAAGCAATCGAGGGCGGAGCAATCCGCGGGTCGTAGAATGTAGTGAGTAGTAGTCAGAGCCCCCTGGTACTTAAAATAATTATTTATTATGATATCAGTATTTGAAAAATTATAATTATATACCAGGGGTGGTTGCCCACCCCTGGTACCGTGTCACATAATACTTTTCATACATTTTTGAATGTTCAAAGCTTCACCCTGACCCTCTCCTCGTCCCGAATTTATTTTTATTGCATTCAGCAAGTATTAATTAACAAAATTGTTTAGTATTATATATTTTTTGAGGATTGTCCATAACCGTAGTCATCTTAAACAGCAGTTTGAACATATAATTCATATCGATGTTTGAAAAGATGATGTGAATTACCCGTTTATATATAAAATATTCTAATATTGGTATATACTATACTCTTAAGATTGTAAATATAAAAGTTTAGGAAAAATGGTAATGAAACGCAATATTGTCTCGGGAGCCGCAACAGAGTAGCTTTGAGAGTCACATGCGGTTCTCGACCCGCAGTTTGGCCACCGTTGTTACATACTAAGTATTTTAAAAAATATTAAATTTATAATCATATATAAAAAGCATTTATTTGAAATGTATGCATATACATGCAAAAATGTATGTTTTACAAAATAATTTTTCACTCGCCGTATGCCATAAAAAAGTCTAATCAAAAATGTTCAATAATAGATTATTTTTGATTGTTGCAATCTTTAATATTTGACAATCGATTATTTGATAAAGCCCTCTTTTAATATTTATCTATTTTGTATGATCTAGTATTTTTTTCTTATATCTTTACCTCATTCATTCATTGACCTTTTCTATGCCTTTTTATATTTATTGGTTTCTAGTCAATATTATTTATGAGATACTAGTTCCACTTAATTTATTTTCGAGGATTAAATTCCGAATGGAATTATTTATTGTCATTGTAAGTTATCCTAAATAGATAATTTCATAATCTCTTCAATTACTTTTTTGTAACAATTTTTGTCTAGGAAATAAATGTATTAATTCTTAATTTTGTTTTATCATATTTCATTTTGAAACCTGCTTGTTAACCAGGTGTTTCTAATTCTTTAATTATCTTTTCATCTTTGATAGAGCATTTATGGTATATATATATATATATATATATATATATATATATATATATATATATATATATATATAATTTGTGTCATCTGACATCTCCATTATAGAATCAATTGTCATTTGACATAGAGAAAGCTGATAAAATTGTTATTCGATAATCGAAACCAATTTTATTTACGTACACATTTAAATTAACTGGACCACTAAATCAGTAGGTGTGCTTCCGAGCGAAATTGAAAAAAAAAACACACACACAGATATACAAAACAAATGGATTGTCTTAAAACTATCGATATGCATCTCAATATGGTATTTATTTATGCACTTGTCACACATATCTCTTTTATTTATTTACAGCACGGTTTAGAAACGCAGAGATGTTTGTAACGCGACTGTCGGTTTTTAAGTCCTTAACGATTTAAAAAAATCAGTTAGACAGACTGTAATTCGAAAATAAATATACAGTTTGTACGAACAGATGTGTTCACTCGAAACGTTTCGCTTGTTTCGTTATAATGTTTATTTATATTGATTTGTGTATTTTTTATTTAGTGTCTTGTTCTGTTTTAATTTTTGAAAATGTGTTTGAAGAAAATTTACAAATAAATAAATTTAATTTCGTATATAAAAATGCCAATTCGTAAATGTTGAAACATTTATTTTTTTATAAATTTAAATCAATCAATACACACGTTTATGTTTTACATGTAAGACATAAATATGTGTTTATATGGTTCGGTGCTCATAATCACTTGCTTTTCTGTCTTTTATGCCTTTTTGTAGAAGACAGAAACTCAGTTGATTTAAAAACTGAAGAGCAGTAGGATAATGCATCAACATTTTCACATATACTATATATCAAATTATTACTATAAATACATATTATAAAAACTCACCGCAGTATGATGATTGTGACTGATGGAGATTTAAAGGATTGATATAAAAAATCAATTTTTAATATCTACCTGAAGATGACACATGTATCGAAACTAATTGTGTAGAAGAGATACTGAGATGATTCAAAAGGATAAACACCAGCAGAATAACTATAATAATCCTATATAATCCTTTTTTTATAATAATTAAAATAATAATATGTTAATTTTTGTGTTAGCTCTTTTTACATACTTCATTAATCAAAATCAACGACCTGTTTTTTTTAAACTAGTTATATTGTACATGTGTAGTTTTCAATATGTTATAAATGATGATAATTGTATGTATCCATAAAATGTGTTTTATAATATTTCTGCTTTTAAATTTTACGAAGGCTGGATACTTTAAAATTTTTCTGCGTCGAGGAAACAAGAGGGTAATAGATTAGATTACAACAACGGATATGTGTATTTAAAAATAAACCTTATCAAAAACGCATATTTATAGATTAACTACCATTACACATTTATTGTATACGCAATAGATTAGAAAATACACTTTATAATAGTTAGTTTTAATTAATTGGTATTTTCTATTTAATCACTTCAAGCGTTGCAAAATGAATAAATTAATTAACTTGAAAAACTGTTGCGATTGATTCACCACATATGCCAAATATTTTTAATGGTCGATGACACAATATTTAATAAATTTTAATATATTTAAAATTTTTCAATATTTTTCTTGGTTTATAGATAAAAATAACTTGTATTTCATCTTTTTCTAATGGCTATAAAACAAAAGATTTAAATAAATACCGGTATGTGACACTATATTCAATCATACATCGTTGTGATAATATAATTATAAAAAAATTGTTGGGTTTGAATTTCTGTTTCAATGAATTTGTTTTGACGTTGTCAGTTTTTAATGATCTTGAATTTTGGGATTTTTAAAAATTTGAAAGAGTTTATTTACTCTGTTGTGATTCTTGAAGTCCTGTTACTGAAGTCCTGTTAGATCCGAATAGTCTTTGTAAAATTTGAGATGTTGAGTACACCTAGAACGTTTCTATTAGGCTGGTAGAAAGATAGTTGCGGTTTATGACCTTCAAATACATATTCATTTACAGCTTTTTTGATTTTTCTAGCTATTTTAAGTGGTCCAGAACTGTTGGACGACTAACGCCTAACTTTTGTGCAAGATCTCTAATCTAAAAAATTAAGGTTAGAATTTTTTTTTTAAAAAAAACAAAACCCGCTCATTATTTTCCTACCAATCTAATAGTTTCGTTTTTAGCTTAATTTTTCAAGGGAAATGTGATAAAGGATTGAAATAGATTGACTTCGTAAAAAGAAATTATACAGTTCTGGTACTGTAGCTAAATTCACGTTCACTGATGGATTTCTTTTTTCTCGTTTCACAAACTGAAAAACTTTTTTTGAAAAAAAAAACTTACAAATTTATAATCGATCATTTGTTTCTTGCTTATGTGCATTTTGATAGCAATGATGATGATGACATCGTAATCGAAATATGTATAAGCAACCATCATAAATAATCAATAATTGAATATTTTTGATCAGAAAACATTTTATGGTTTGTAGGGCGAGAGAAAATATTTTTTTGTGAAAAATCAATTAACTTGTAACTGAAATGTTTATTTAAAAGAGTTAATTTCGTGGTTCTCAAGCAAGGATACACGTATCTTATTTTGAATGTTACCTACAAAATGACAGGTTTTTATCTGTTTATTTAATTTTTAGAAAAGTATTTATTTTGTAATTATGAATCCATATTCTTTTTAAGTCATATATGCATATTTAAAATATTACTATTTATTTTGTTATAACGAGAAAAATGAGAATTATAAATGTGCATTTATGACTAAATTGGATGCTGCAGAACGATTATACAGCGTGTTATCTGTTTGTTAAAATCTGCACACTAAATTTTAACAAAATTGATGCAAATCTATTGTAATGTCTCTTATTTCATTTATTAATCAATCTACTGTATATTTTTTAATTGGGAGACTTAATAATATTATACTTTTGTCGTTAAATCTCTTAATGATAAAATTTATTTTAAAAAATCGAGGTTCCTCCATAAAGTACACATTTTTTCTGATCGAAAAAGTCGAATCAATGAATGTTATTAATGCGCATTTAGATAGTAATGCAGTTACCTTCATAGTAGTAAAGTATAGAAAAATCACAGAATATTAGAAATTATTTTTTTAATTCTACTTTAATAAACTATACACATATATTTACAATCCGGAAAGTATTTACCGATTTATTAATGCTATAATTTCAATGAGTACATAAATACATGATTGATATTTTAGGAATGTTTTATTAAACTGAAATTTTGGAAACGACAGAGTTAATGGATCGTTAATATGAGATGAAATTCATCAAATACTAATTATTCCATCTTATGTTGACAAAAACTGATTGCAATTAGAAAATTTAAAAGGTTTAAAGTATTCTTTCAAGAGATTTAACCATTTCGCTGATATAGGTGCCTTTAGGCTGAGCGCTAAAGGCGCCTCAAGTTAAGCACTCGTATTGGCTGTGCAGAGCTGTAGGCGCCTTTAGGCGCTCAATTGACATTATTTAGATGGTGCCGTTGACGCCCAAAGGCGCATATTTATTGTCTAGCATGTTGATTGAATACAAGTCGAGAGCTACCATCTCATAGCCTCAGTCACGGTTGAATGTTTACCGTCTGCTACACGCGCTCTGGACTAAATTTCGACGAAGCGGAAGATTTAAAACAAAGAAAATATAATGTGTGTTTATCGAAAAAATAATTATTCTTAATAGAAGCACAAGAGAAAGAAAGTTTTATCGTCTTAATCATTCCAGGCACTTGAATGAATTGCGATTTGCATCCTAGAATAGTTTTCCTTTTTCATATCTGCTTACAGAAAATGGATATTATAAAATGAAGAGTTTTTAATCATTAATCAGTTTGTCAAGGAAAGAAAATTCTATCACCAGAACTAATTTATCCCAAACAGGTTTTTATTTTCATAAATGAATTATTTTATAACCGCAGAAATTATAAACTTTTTCTAATTAAAATTGTTTAATAAATGATTATTGATAATTTTTATATTTTTTTTCATGCTTAAGTGCTCTAGGATCATGGTATTATCATTCTAATACACATAGATAACAATCAGAAAAGATCAAAGTAATCATTGTGATCAGAAGATTTTTTGTGGCTTGCGGGACAGAAAAAATACTGCATTTGTGAAACTGAGTTTAGCCAAAATGCCAGAACTGTATTGTGGAGTTTATTGTTATTTTAATAAACGATGAATTAGATCATAAAGTTGTATGTTTTAGTGTAAAGCATTTACAATGCAATTACATTTAAATTATTAGAATTTAATGGCAGTTGTAAGTCAAGACAAAAAGATATACGAGTTAAACAATCGACAATAGAAATACACAGTCAAATTTTTATGTTAGCTTTAGAGTTTAACTCTTGTGTATTTATTTTGGGTAAAAATAACATTCGATTGTATTAACGTTTTCCCGCTTGTTTGTTCACGAGAACATACGACGAAAAAAAATATGAAAACAACAGAACCACTAGCTGAAATTCGTTCCAAAAATATGTATCGAACACTTTCACAACTCTGGTCTGAACGCGTACCCTGTTGCACTAAAATCAACTGAAGCATAAAATCAGTCGCAAGCGTAAATTCTCGACGAATAATATTTTTAGATTACGGAAACGTTAAAAGGCTATTAAAATAAGTGCAGTCGAGGTACGTTTCGTTTTTCTTGACGCCGCCGGTGCAGTCCCACACCGAAAGACGTTGACGTTGGATGAATATGGATATAAATAGAATGATTTATGCGAGCCAGTTGCATATAACAGGTTGACGACCGAATTGTGGACGTATGTATGTGTGTGTGTGTGTCGGTATTTTATTTAATTTATAATACGTTTTGTCTTAATCAAATAACGCAGCGGTATCACGTGAATAAATATTGAGTATAGGATGTATAGATTAAGAACGAAGGTGAATCGTTCTTGAAATTGTACAGCCGGTGAAATTTATAATTTGTTTTGTTCTAGATGTTTCTTTATATACTTTTACTAGATATATATATATATATATATATATATTTAAAAAAATATTTTTAAAATAATTATTTTTAATAGAAAATTTAGAATGTACATAATAAATAATCACATTTATATGTAATTTTAAATTTATTATTGCTTTTGAATAGAGTAATTGTAAAAGATGTTAAGCCACATTTTTAATTTAAAATAGTGTTTTTAGTGCTGTTGCTAAATTCAATTTCATAAATGAATTTTTCACTTCACTATAACCATAAAACATTTTTTGGATAAAAATGATTGATAATTGTGTTTAGTAATCATACTGATTGTTTTTTTTTTATGCGCTGTGACAATTCAGCCATCCTCAAAACGTCAGGGTAGAGAAAAATTATTTATTTTTCTGTACATAATCTGATCTGTTTGTAGCATGGTGATCTAATGACGATGAGAGTCATCCAAAAGGGACCAAATAATGATTAAATTGATAAATAAGTTATTATCGAACATTTTTGTTTGGAATATAATTTTGTGGCTTTGAGAGAGACTGAAAACTCCATTTATGAATGTGATTGTATTTTTTTTTTTGCATTTGAAAGTCTTTAAATGGAGACCAACAATATTATTTGTAACACTTGTTATTCCTTATCGGATATTAGCTGCAACACTAATTATTAATAAATGGAGACAAACATGTGCAATGATTAATTTGACATGGAACAAGATTGTTAGATTTTTTTGTGTAATAATATTAGATTGGTAGGAAAATAATTGCGGTCTTTGTTTTCTGAATTCTAATCTTATTTTTTCAATGAACGTGTCATTCCATCGTGTTCATGTTAATATCATTTTAAAGTGTATTTTTCGGTCCGTATTCTAGTAATATAGACTCTGGTTTTATTGTTAATTTTGCTTCAAATTGGAATATTGAATTAAGAATAGAAAAGAAGCAAATAAGAGCAAAATTTTCATTAATATCAATGTTAGCAATTTATTTATATCAAAACGTAATAATTGACATTACTATGCGTTTACTGAAGTGCATCTAAGAAGACTATCTTCAAATCACTAATCATCGAACAGAAATCAAAGTGTTTGAAACATACCTAAACTTGTCATCATGTTAACAGAGACCTTTCTATTTAAAAGTCAGAATTCAGTCAGTAATTTAACAATTATATATATATATATATATATATATATATATATATATATATATATATATATATATATATATATATTACAAAGTAAGTAAAGTAGCTGGAACAAACAAAGTATTCCATTTCAATAGATAGCTTGTCAATTTATTTTAAATGCTACATCAATTATCCGTTCTCCGTTCAATAATTGAAACAGTGCAACACAGTCATCCAATAATCTAGTCATCGCTACATATCCAGCTGACTTGTTCCGTTGACCCGGTCCGGGTAAAAGTAAAAGAATCGAACGGCAGCGATCGCTTATTACTCCGGCCATACACATACGTACATGTATTGTGCACGTAATCTGTTTAACGGTCACGCCGGATATTTTGTTGAACGTCAATGTGATACACACACACACACACACACACACTTATACATATATATTAAAACGATGCAAACGGTGAAAGAAATAATAGTAGTCAGAGTAGAAAACGTTTGATAATGATAACTCGAACTCAATTTTAATAGAATTTCATTTCGTTTACTGGATTTAAAAAAATTCATCAGTAATAAAATCAGAATATTACCTGTTATTAGTAACGATGATTACCTGTATACTTCATATTATATTATAATAGTGTGTTGCAGTGCACTTCCTTGAAGTCGCTTATTAATGTTGGTACATTTTTTTAAATATATTAGTATAAAACGTGGAAATTAATAACCGACATTGTGATAATCCGTAATGATTCTGGTTTCAGGTCAATAATTTTTCACTTCTTTTTATATCTTTCGTCTAAATCTTTTTAAACGACATTTAAATTTATCTTAAATAATATAATTTAATCTAAGGTATACTTAAATATATTTTTTCCGTTACAAGATAAAATTATACAGACTTTTTTTGACAGCAACTGTTATAAAAGGATGCTATAATAAAAAAATATCAATTGAGTTTATAATAAATTTCTATATCGAATTTTTAAAATACGAGCGTATATAAATATGTAGTTGCATTAAGATATATATATATATATATATATATATATATATATATATATATATATATATATGTGTGTGTGTGTGTGTGTGTATGTGCGTGCGCCTGTATGTGAGTGTGTGTTGTTAATTAATGTGTAATTAATGTGTGTGTTAATAAATTTATATAAATATTCAAGGATGGAAATATCTAAAACGTTTTTTTAAATGTGGTTCCTGAGTTCATATAGAATTTTATAGTAGAAATGATTTCATATTCCATTTTACGTTTGTCTTTTTGCCTTTTAACATTAAAAATCAATTCCTTATTAAGAAAATGGAAAATGTTAAATAAATATACATTAAATGCGTTAAATGTTAGAGGTTAAAATGGGGTAGTACATGCGTACCATACGACTCCGACTTCAGCTAGAGTCGCATAGCCTCTCTTACCCAATTCCGACTCTCATCTTCAAGTGGTTAACCTTAGTATCATGAGTAACCTCACTCGAGATCGGGTAACCCCGATGAAAAGAGGGGTCATGGGTAGCGAAAGCGAGAGTATGGTCCACCGAAAAGGGGGTTGGGCGTGGAGCTAACAACTCCACTTCATAAAACAAGAAACGTTACGAAACCTCAAAGTAAACCTCGGACACTGGATGGGTTTAACGGGAGGGATGTCTGCAGGCTGAAAATTGTGGATGGTACAGCTCGATTTGAGTTGTAGCGCCATCGAAGAAGAAGAGGAAGCGTTAAATGTTATCTTTATTTTAAATGACTAGCTTTTAGTCGTCTTTGTAACGACTTATGAATTATTTCACTGTTCTCCGACTGTGTATTAATTTACAAGACACTCCTCTCTCTCTCTCTCTCTCTCTTACACACACACACACACACACACATATATATATATATATATATATATATATATATATCATATATTATATTGATTATTATTAGATAAGGTCATGTTCTAAAATCGTCTATTTAAACGATTTATTTCACAAATTAATTATTTTTTCATCTCACAAATAACAAAAAATCTTTCTGATCAAAAATGTTCAGTAAACGATTATTGATCATTGTTTTTATTGTTCCTTATTCGCATTTCGATGGCAATTCTATATTATTCTCAAAAAGTAAGAAGATAGAATTTAATATTTTTTCAATAATAAGTAAAGACATTGTATGTATACTAAATATAATACTGTTCGAATAGGATTTCGTTTATTCGGGATAAAATGCAACGTTAATGAAACATAAAAGGTACGAACCAAAAAATTGGGTCAATTTTTTTAAAACTGAGCCAACTTGTTAAAAATAAAACAAATCCATTGATAAAAGGTCAATAAAATGTATTTATATTGAAGAGAAATAAATAATGTAGTTATATTTTAGGAATTGCTGGTCAGTAGATGCACTATTGAATCGGGTTTCTGATTTATGTTTTCTTGTAGTAAAAAAACAGTTAAAAATTTATTAAAATACGATTTGGACGTCGTTCAAAATATTTCAAGAAGCAAACAAATAAATGTACTGAATTGTAAAAGAATGAAGTGTTTTCTATAGAATTATATATATGATTCACTATGCAGTTATAGTGTTTTAATTTTTTATCTCTTGCACCGATAGGCTATTCTATTCTTTTTATTTTTGTTGTCACATCAAAGTACAATAATTTTATTTAGTTGAATTCCTTTTGTGTTTTATTATAAAATTAAGCTCTATGGCGACTTGATACATTATTTATCTAGATTTAAATGAATGGTAATTTATGATCCGTATTTTGATAGCGATGCCATCATTCTTAGAGCGCCAAGGTAAAAAAATCCGATTTTTTTAAAACGGAACATGTTTATGTACTTTAGCATATTGTAATGGCATGGTGATGGAGATGTGCATAAGCAATAATAATCAGTAATTGAATATTTGTGATTACAAAAATATCACTGGCTTGTATGGGGAAAAATAATCCATTGGTGAAAATAAAATGTTAATGTTAATCTTAAGTAAACAATAAATATATACTTCGCCAAACTTCTTTCTTTTCAATAATTCCATTTTTTGTATTACATTTGACGATAAAATCCATACAAACAAATCAATTATATTTTTGATTAAATACATTTTTAAATTGTTACCATACTTTTGTAGTCTTCAGTCAATGAAAAAAAAGATAATGCATCATGTTAATATTAATTCGAGACCACTCTGTATATAGAGGAATAACGGCTCGGCGGCACGTCCGTCTACACGGTCAGCTGACGCCGGCCATTTCCCCAATTAGTGTGGTACATGCGCACGAGCGCCAACAAAACACATTGGAACTGTTGTCCGGTTTCGTGATGTGGCCACTGAAGATGATGGTTAACGTATTCTGCGAGTCATCATCACTGGCTGATTTACAAGATAACACCGGTTGCGATACACATCAAGACGTTTTGGTACAATGGGCATTTTGAAATGGTCGCCAAATATAAGATGTTCAGTGCGTTGACCTTTTTGTTTTTCTTCAGAATTTATCTAGTTATGTTTACTATTTTACATATGAAAAAAACTGTATTATTATATAATAAAAACAGTAACAATTAACACATACACACATGAATACACACACACATATTATATATATATATATATATATATATATATATATTAACCCTGTGGCTAGATTTACATTTAAAAATAAATTATTTTTTATCCTACAAACCGTAATAAAAATCTGATCAAAAATGTTTAATAAATGACTATTGATCATTTTTGATTATCTCTTTTAAGCATTTCAACGGCAGTGCCATTGTCCTCAGATCAACAAGGTACAGAAAGGTGGTGTGTGGTTTGGTCAAACATTTTTTTATTGTTCCATGCTAAAATAAACGAATAAAAAATATATAATTAGAAATTATTCAATATAAATATCAACGGATTTTTTTACAAATTACTTCAATTTACCTAGTAGTTTATAAATAAAATAACGAGGGGTCTCAGTTTCCCTAGCTACTGAGAATTAAAGAAAAAAGCAGAGATAACAGAATAATGATGAATTTTAGCAAAGCAATTTGCAGATTTTTATTTAAAAAATAATTGAAATAGCAGCATGAATAAATTAGCTAAATGTAATTAGAAAATAAACAAAGTAGATTTTTTTCAAGTGTTTTTAAGAATAATAATACTCCTTATTCAAATTTCAATCTTAATATATTAAAAATATAGTATTTATCTTTCGACTTCTGTTCGAGATTAATTTTTTTGTGTTATTGTAAGCTTTGGGAATGCTATTTTTGTTATTATTTTCCCTAACCTGTTTTGGTTCCTGAGTTTTCGATAGAATGTATTTCTTAGACGTATTTAAATTCCAGACTTAAAAAAACACAAGTTAAAGAATCGTGAATTAATATAAATACGACGCAAAATAAGTCAAGTTCGAAATTAGTAGTAGAAAATAATAAGTATATTGTCTAAGAAAAGTAAGAAAAGATAAATATATAAAATCATACTTAAAATATATATTTTTTTCTATTTTATATTTTATGTGAAATAAAATATAAATTGGGGATACAGAAAATGCCCTTAAATCAGTTCAGTAATGTTTTAGAACAGTTTTAGTCAGTTTTTCATAAATGAATTTTCATTGTTTAAAAATTATAGTTTTTTTTGGAAAAAAATGATTAATAATTGATGTCTCGGTTATCGTTTAAACGTACCTCGATGAATATGCCATTATATTTTTGTATGATCAGCGCTCTATAGATGATAGAATTACTATTTAAATGTGTATAAGTAATATTGTGAACGATTAGCAATCAATTATTAATCATTTTTCTTCGAAATTTTTTATATCGTTTGTGAGAGATCCAAATTAATTTGTGGAATTGAATTTATCTACAAAAGCAATAAAATATAATTTATCTAATTTTTTTTAGAACGTTGTAAATGTTAAAGCTTATTATCCACTTTGAGGTGAGGTGAGATTAGAGTTTGTCCGATAAAAATGATAAAAAATTGAATTCAACATAATAATTAATACTTTAGTTTGTTAGCAACTCAACTATAATTGCTTTATATTTCAATGAAAGTTTCTCATGCGTGTTTACAGCTTGTAGTCGACCTTAGTTCGAATATCAAGTTCGATGCTCACTACTTGTATAAAACTATGCATTAAATGTGAATTTGTAAAATATTAATAAAACACTTATCAAATACTTATCAAATCAATACAGCTGTGAACCTGTTGAAATCAATAAATTATGAATTAAACTTTATATTTACAAATGATATTATCTTCCATTTGAAGTATAATTACTTATATATATAAAGTAATATTAAGTTAATGCTTTTCTCTTATTCAGATTTAGTTATCAATTTCATTGACTATATATATATATATATGTATATATATATATATATATATATATATATATATATATATATATATACATATATATATATATACATATATATACATATATATATATATATATATATATATATATATATATGTATGTATACATATACATACATTTTGCTTCCTCTGTCTCGTAACTGACGATTCATTTGTCAAAAAACATGACGGATTTTTCGATTCCTTTCACTGTTTTAGTATTTTTTGTATATTTTGTCACAACACATTCCCCAAAGCTGAATAAATCATTTCCGCGGCTTCGGCAGCATTTTTTTCAACTAGAAAATATGCAATGCCTAATATGCTACTTTTTGGATGTGGTTTATATATATATATATATATATATATATATATATATATATATATATATATATATATATATATATATCGTGTTTTAATGTTATATCAATAGCTAGGTTAAGATACATAGTGTATTTTAATGTTAAGGTTGGTACTTCAAAATTGTAAAAAAACAAAAAAATATTTTAAGTTAAAATTGTTATGATTGATTTAATTTCAAGTGACTGAATATATTTTTACACTTAATATACGAGGGTCGTTTGATAAGTATAGTAAAAAAGAAAGTTGAACACTGTTTTCTGGAAAAAAATCGGTGTTATGGCGTGTTATGTTATGGCGGCGATGACATCCTCATTCGATGAGTATTTCTTCCCACGGAACCAAGTTTTCAAGTTTGGAAAGAGGAAGAAGTCGCACGGGGCGAAGTCAGCAGAATAGAGTGGATAGGTAACCAATTCGGACCCTAATTCGTGCAATTTTTCCATTGCGACAGTCTATTTGTGAGACGGCGCGTTGTCTGGTGAAAGAACACTTTTATGTGCGCCAGTCTTGGCCGTTTTTGTTTTAGCTCTTTTTTCAAACAGTCCATAATGCTGCATAATAGGTTCCTGTTATCATTTTTCCCTTCGTTAAGTAGTTAAAAAGGAGGATTCCTTTGAAATCACAAAAACATAGTATCACCTTCCTAGTCGACAATTCCAATTCCATCACCTTCCTAGTCGACAAAACGGTCCTCATCTTCTTCGGCGCAGTTTCATTAGTCGTTGTCCACTGCTTTGACTGCTGCTTCGACTCAGGTGTGTTGTGGTGGATCCATGTTTCACTCACGGTGACTAATCGACGCAAAAATACCTTCTCTTTTTCCGTTTTTGCGGCAATTGCTACAATGCTCACTTTAAACATCTGTAGAACGTGAACAACACGTCAATTCTGTCTGACATTTCGCTTATGCTAGTTTTAAAAGTGACACTTGATAGCTGTGATGTTATCAAATGAATAGTAACGTCATATTACAAAAATTTACCAAATTTATCAAACAACCCAAGTATGTGTACGAGTATATATAGATAAAAGTCATATTAAATTTAACAGAGTGAGATTTATTTATAACATACTAGACTCTGTCTTTTAAATTTCTTTGTGACTAGAAAGGAATTTGTTGAAATAAATGTTATAATATAGCAAAATCCAATATCAATAAATATGTAACTTTCATTAAATAGAGAAATTTGTTATAGAACTTTTTATACGGGGTCTACACTATATATATATATATATATATATATATATATATATATATATATATATATATATTATATATATATATATAATGAAAAAATATGTACGATTGTAAACATTACAAACGATACGTCAAGATTAAAGATGATGTATTGATTTACAGCAGGCATAGGAAGAGGTAAGAGTTTCGCTAATGACGTAGTATGTGGGTAACACGTTGAATGCCGAGTACATTTCCCGAGTGGTTTTGAAGTACTATTTGATTCATAGAAGAATATAATCGGAACGATTCTTTTCAATGCGGATAAAAATATTTTTTTCTTGAATATAGCATTTCATTTATATAATTAAGCAACTGTTTGCGATTGAATAATTATCGGAATACAGTAAGAATAATTGATAATGTAGTACTCTGTTTTCAGGTTTCCTATCATTTTATATGTCGATTAAAATTTTATTAACGTACTTGTAATTATTAGTCTTTAGTCAATTTTAAATTAATATTCGAATTGAATTGAAAACAAATATATTTGATAAATAGGGTAGTAAAGTGGTGTCAAACTCATATATGAACACGGGCCATCAAATTTAGCTTAAGAGAGGATGCGGGCCGCAGACAGAAAAAAATCACCCAAAAGAAAGTTTAGCGAGCGAAAAAAGGTGTTTTATCTATTTTCGAAAATAACTTAAATTTTACATTTATTTTTTCTTTAACGAATTTATAAAATTTAAAAAAAATACATTAATTTTAGGTATTATTACAACTAAATTTTTAATTAAAGAAATTAAAAAAATAATATTTTTACTAGAAACTTGATATCTTGTGACATAAACTATTTTATTAATGTTGAATGTAGTTTTTTTGTGATAATGATATTTTTACTATAGACGTTGAATGTACATTTGTCAGTCTTGACCTGTGTGAAGTCTTATTAGTCTTTAACCCTTTGCGGTCGAATATACAAGCGGCATGACACTTCTACTTACTAGGTCGAATGTCGCCGTTAAAGTGGAAAAAAATAATTTGGTTATCTGTACCATAAAGTACACCACATTTCTATTCTTAAATTATTATTATTATTCTCCGATAAAATCTAAAATTCCATTAACCCTTAAACTAAACGTGGGGTCGAAGTGACCCCAACAAAAGTTTGTTTCGTATGTTTCGTACAGATAGTGTGTATTTTAAGGGTTAAATACAATATTTTTTACTTAACATCTTGTATTTAACTCTTCAGCACATAATTTTACTTTATACAAAAATTATATTCGATATAGCGAGAAATACAGTTGAAAAAATTCTCCAAGTCCACAAAGGATTAAAAGGGAAAATAATTGTTCACATAAATATGCACTACTAAACATTGCCAAGATTCTTGCTGAAAATATACACATTTCAGTAAAATGTTCTGGCAAGTACAAATAAAAATCTGGAATACCAACTTCATTATACTTTTCTTTTAGTGCCGGTTGCGCTGAATTTCAATCAATTCCATTTGGATATTACTTTTTATTATTATTTTATTATTTTAATTATTTTATTATTTTAATAAAATCAACTTCAAATTTTGGGCCGCGGGCCACCACTGGTGTAGTACATTGGGCGTGAATTTTTTCAACGTGGGATGTTTAAAATATTTTCCACAAGGGTTTATAACTACTGAATGGTTTGAGATATTGAATATAAAAGAAAGATTAAAATATGAACCATCAAATTGTATATTTAATTTTCAACATAATCCTCACCACTTTTGATAACTTTCTGCCAACTTTCCAGATCTTCAATCATTGATGGTAGCCTTATTTTAATACATGACAAACCACTTTTTAATCATAATACAATTTTGGTACTGTAGTTAAATTTACTTTTACGAATTAATTATTTTTTCATTCCTCAAACCACAGATCTCTTTTGTGATCAAAAATATTCAATAAATAATTGCTGATCATTTTTAATTGTTACTTATATACATTTCAATGATAATATCTCTATCCTCAAAACAATAAGATATATAAAAATCTAGTCTCTTTATCAATTAAATAATACTTTTATTCGAAGATTAGATTTTTATGTACCAAAGCATGTTTAGGATAGCATCCCTGTCTAAATGCGAATAAACAAAAATCAAAAATTATCAATAACAATTTATGGACTATTTTTGATCAGAGATTTTTTTGTAATTTGTGTTAATAATTTATTCGTGAAGTAGTCTGAGTTAGCTAACAAATCATTCTTTGATGCGTGACGAGGTAACAAAAATATCTCTACAGAATTTTTAAATAGCATGAAATATTCAAGAAAAATTATTCTAAAGTACGGTTCAGTGATGTAGTTATCAACAAAACTAGTTTTGAGGTGATAATTACCGTGATGATTAATTTAAGGTGATATTATTCTAAGGTGATTATTATAATGAAGAGGTAAAACAGAAATAATCTTATAAACTTGATAAATCGGTAACATTATTTTTTTGATTTTTAACAAAAGTTTTAAAAAATAACATTACTTAATAAACACTCTACTATAAGACAGTCATAACTGTTGTGAATCAAATATACTGAAGTGAAATAAATTCTAAAGATTATAATAAAAATGTCTGTTAGGTGTATATATATATATATATATATATATATATATATATATATATATGTGTGTGTGTGTGTGTGTGTATGTATATATATATATAATATAATTTTAATTATATTTAAAAAAATAAACAAAAGGGCAATTAAAGTAATCGAAAATTGACTAAACGAATGGTAATGACACTTTTTTGTCGATTTCTTCTACAAAAGGAAATTTGAACCTTGCTTGAGAGATTATTTATGTCAAGCCGATTGTTATGGCCGCAAAGGAAGTGACGATACACGGAGTCGAGTATCGTTTTCTACGCCGGATATAGAAATAGTTCGATCGAATCGGATCGAATAACTGGACGCCACTCATGCCTATCCGGTAGAACTTCAGTTAAATAAACAGATTTGATGACATTTATCGATTTGTACGGAATTGCTTCTTTTCAAAATACATTCTCTGTGTGTGTTATTTTTTTTAGAAATATTCTCTTGTTGTAGAGTTATACGTTTTAATGTCTCGATAATAAGAGTGAATGTATATTAGTTTAATGGAATGTAATTAAATATAATAAATTATAATTTGGGTTTAATTATAGTTTTAAGTATTTTCGAGGCAATTATTTGATATTTCGGATGTTTGTTAATAGACATCCATAAAAAAAATATATATGTGGAAATAAATATTAACGTTTATTGTACATAAATAATAGTTAATACAGTTATTTTTGTTGTTAACAATTTCAATTTAATTATATAGATCAGTAGATTTATTTCTAATTAATACAGAAGTAATTGCTTATTATATAAAATTATTATACATATTATTTAAGAAAGGTCTCTAACTGTGTTTATTAAAGAATTATCTAATAAATTGCTGTTTTAATTATAATCTAATTTTTAGAATAATTTATTATTCCTTTACTAAAACTGTTTGTTTCATTTAAATACATTTATTAATTGAAGTAGAATGAACAAAAACAAAGAACAGTGCTAAGAAATTCGCAGTGTCATATTATTAAAATTAAAGGAACATTTTGGATAAGTGTGTTGAAAAATTTATTCAATCAAAAAGGAATGGTCGTAAGAAGTGTTGAAAGTTTTAAAGAAGAAAAAATAAAATGTATTTTTGGAACGTTTTAATATAAGATGAATAATAAAATAAAACCCTTAGCGATTTCGACATTTTTTAAGACCTTTTGATTTGATTTGTATGTAAAATGTTTGAAAAAAGATATAAATCAACTTACACTAATTATTCAATCAATTAATCCTGGCACAATAGGTCAAAACGAAACCAATATCTTACAAATTTCATTTAATGGAGAACAATACATTAACTAAAAATATAAATTTATGTTATTCCTTATGACATTTATATCATTAAGAACAAAACATCTATGACAGAAATGAAAATAGTTGCCGTTTTTTTAATCTTTTATTGTCTACTAATTGCCTTCTGCTAGCTTCTTTGTTTTCAAACGAGTTAAAAAAACATCAAATGTTATTATTGTGCAAGAGAAGATTAAATATTTTAAGAGTATTGGTAATTGAATAAGAAGTGTTTGTTTTTTTCTATATAATTACTGTAAAATGATGGAAAAGAAAACTGACAAGAACAATTATAGTACAATTAAATGAATACTAAAAAAATGCATTATATATATATATATATATATATATATATATATATATATATATATATACTATAAGGTGAAATAATATCTATATTTTTAGTATTTATTTTTATTTGTAATATTTAGTTATAAAATATATATTTTATAACTGTTTAAAACATTATAAAAGTAAAACTACTTTAATAACATCAATAACAATATTCATATTATTTTTAAATAATAAGTAGATACAGATTGACTAACATATCTGTATTTGGCTCAGCAGTCAATATTTTTAGTACCAGTTTATACATTAAGCCAGTTTATTTTCTATCATTTCTTCTAAATAAATTTAAAAAATCAAGTTCATAATAATAATTCATAAAGAAACAGATGTTTAAAAAAAATTATGTTTGTCAGAAAATGTTATATATTCGATTCGAGGTTTCCAGAACCTAAAAAATCTATATTTTGTTAATGAAAAATATTTCTATCAGATACTAAATTTATGAGAGTATTACATTTATAAACATGAAGGTCCATTACTTTAATTTGTTGCTGAATGTTTTGATTTTAAATATAACTGTAACAGAATCCCAGATTCATTCTTGGTCGCATTTGGAAATGAAAATATTTTCTTTTTCTATTGTGGTATTATTTATATAAATTTATTAAATAATGAAGAATACCAGGTGTTGAGATTGGATTAAACTCTCTGCAATCCAACCGTATGTGTCAAGATTAGGTCTTAATCAATCCTGATGTATTAATTAATCTTATATTTAAAATGTGGGAATGTATCTAACTAAAATTCACTTTTTCCTCTGAAAACATCTCACCGAATGTTGATAATCATGAATCACACTTTGAGAAACATTGATGTAGGGAATTATAATTCTATGTTTTTGTTTGCGATCCTGTTGATGTGTTATCCTCATGACCTTTTCCCATTTGGATCACCTGAATCAAACTAAAATTCAGCTGTTATGCCATAGTTCCAAGTTTTTAAAACATCTGATTTATTAATTAAATTTATATTTAAAATATGGGGAAGGTATATATATATATATATATATATATATATATATATATATACACGTAGGCCCTTTGAAAAGTTTGGTAAATTTCTATGATACGGCTCCACCATTCATTTGGTAACGTCATGGCTATCAAGTGTCACTTCTAAAACTAGCATAGGCGAAATTTCAATCAGAATCGACGTGGCGTTCACGTTCTATAGATGTTTGAAGCGAGCATTGTAGTAGTTGCCGCAAAAATGGAAAAAAAACTAGCAGGTCTTTTTGCATCGATTCGTCACCGTGGATGAAACATAGATCCACCACTACACACCTGAGTCGAAACAGCAGTCAAAGCAGTGGATAAGGATTGGTGAAAGTGCGCCGAAGAAGGCCAAGACTGGTTTGTCTGCTGGGAAGGTGATGGTCACTGTTTTTTTGTGATTCCCAAGGAATTGTCCTGATCGACTACTTAACGAAAGGGAAAATGATAACAGAAGTCTATTATGCAACATTATTGGACCGTTTGAAAGAAAAACTAAAAAAAAACGGCCAAGATTGGCGCACAAAAAAGTGTTCTTTCACCAGGACAACGTGCCGTCTCGTAAATCGACCGTCGCAATGGCAAAAGTGCACGAATTAGGCTTTGAATTGATTCCTCATCCACCGTATTCTTCGGATTTGGCCCCATGCGACTTTTTCCTCTTCCCAAACTTGAAAATTTGGCTCGGTGGGAAGAAATTCTCGTCGAATGAAAATGTCATCGCCGCCGTTAATGTGTATTTTTCAGATTTGATAAACTAAGTGTGTAGCTCTCAATGGGATCTATGCTGAGAAATAAAATTGTTTTTTCGAAAAAACTGTGTTCAACTTACTTTTTTTACCATACTTGTCAAACGAGCCTTGTATATATATATATATATATATATATATAATTAAAATTATTTTATCTATTTTACCTCTTGAAATCACGTTATCGCCTATAGGATAATCATGAATCATACTGTTGTAGATAATTATAATTGCGTTTTTATATCTGTGATTTTATTAATGCATTATTTCATCTTCGTCATTTTAAAACATCTGGATTTTTGTTCTCCACTAGTGGCTTCAGCACGTGTGACATTTTCAAGTAGATTTTATAAATTCTAAAATCTATCTGAAGGTGGAATATGTGTTGAAACTAGTAATGGATAATAGAAACTCAGATGATCTAAAATAATAAAGACCATCAGGACTGTTATAAAGCATTATCTGTTTTATATTTGACGATTTTTAGATGTTCATGTGTATTTTTAAAAAAAATGTTAACGTTATTGTTGTGTTTGAGAAATACATGTATAAGTAAATTGTGTCATAAGTTCAAAAACCGATTCTAAGCAAAAAACAGGAAGTAGAATCAACTATTTACAAATCGTCAACGGTTTGACAGTGTCTTTAAATAAATAAAAAACAATACAAAATGAGAATTTGATAAATTAGTTAATCAACTGTTCACTGATGAAAATCAACAGAAGTGTTTCGAAATTGACTCGAGGCAGTATGCCAAATGACTATGTCAGAAAAAGAGACATGATTAAGGAAACGTATAGTAAAACGAGATTCGAAACGAAATGATAGAAAAAATCAGGAAGAAAATTCTGAAAAATAAAGTACACGATTCAGATGGTTTCGATTTTATTCGATTCAGTTACAATTTAATGGAGCAAATAAATGTCATCGATTAAACACACGAGAAGTGAATAGTAGGTTACATATGTTCGTATATACATCGAGACCATCTGCCTTTCTAAACTTCACTGAATCATCAGACAATATTATTGACTATTTGAAACAAGATAGATTGTCAAACAATTAAAATTGTGGAGATGAATGCGGTACACTTAATAAACGAATCGTATTAATTGTACACGAAGTTTTAAATGCATGGAACTCTTACCTTTTATCGACAACGCGTGAGCCACGCTGTCGGCGATCTGGTAAAAAATTATAATCAAAACAAATACTGTTTTCCGATAATAATTGGTTCCGATACATGTCAATAATTATATTATTAAAAGGTAGGCGTACGCTCGTCTATACGAGATGAATCATTTACAATATAAACGTTATAATTATTCCTCTAGTGGATAATAATATATTGTAAAGATACGTGCGTGTTCTTGTATTTTTATTATTGAAACATATTTTATAGGTTAATTGTTTCTCTTTCCGCATTTGTGCATCGATTAATTGTCTTACCCAAAATTGATGGTTTATTAATTGAATACTAATTGGTAAGATTTCCAATTATCCCAATCTGTTATTATTTATGATCGTTCGAAATTTAATAATCAGTAATATATCGGTATATTCCTATTTGAGCATTTTTTAATGCGTTTTATATTATGAATATTAAAATTTCGTAATCATTATTGTGTTCAAGATTTTAATAAAGTTTATTCAGAGTGTACATTTAATAAATGTTAAAATAAAAATTATTGAATCGTGTTTATGTTTTGTGTATCTATTTTAGATTATCTTGTTTATATCTTAATTATATCTTTCTCTAGGTCACTTTTATGTTGGTCTATGTTACAATTGATTTCAAATTGTTTGATTTTTAAGTAATATTTTCGGAAGTGAAGATCTATTGGTCGTCAACTGACTCGATAATCAATAGAAAAGTCAACATATTGTGTAAATATATCTTAAAGAATATCTTGAAAACGGCATTAATATCGAAATTGATGGTTTTAAATAATAACATTTTTTTGCATTAAAGGAGAATATCATAGATAAAATAAACATAGACATAAACATAGTCAGTGTAAGAGTTAGACAGGAACAACATGGGCCACTGCGCAAGGCGGTGAAATTAATGGGCGATAAATTTTGAAAAATTGGAAATTTTATTTTCAATCGTAATTTCGATTTACAAGTAGCGCAAATGTGAAATGAAGAATTAAATCTAGAAAAATGTGAAATGTAATCTTAAATCTTAATGTATATTATATGGTCTATAAACTACATGGTAATATGCATTTTTTAAATAAATTAAATGAATGGAAAAAATTTTACAAATTTTTTAGTAATCAATAAAATTTTTTCTGTTGAAATGTTCTTAAAATTACCGAAAGTCACGGATTTCTCTTCATTCACTTGGACAAATTTGTGGAGTAGGAATGGTGGCACTTGAATGGTGGCCCAAGAGCGGCACCTAGTCTAAATTTGGCTCTGAATATGAGCAAAATATAGAATATGTTTTGTTTATCCCATAAATATTATAAAAACCCACACTACTCATCACTTTGTCCGCAGGAAGTCCATAGTGACAAAAAATATTTGCTTTGTTAGTTCATAGGTTTCAAGTTTAATTCAATAAGTTTCGTTCCTAGTATTTTTTTTATGTTTAAATATATTATGTTATAAAACCAATAAACAGTTTTTCTTTCTATATTTCTTTCTATTTTCCCGTCAATTTTCACGAGTCATTTACTAGTTTAGAATAAAAAATGTTATTAATATATATCTAAACAATTAATTGTAAAAGACAGTTTTATAAATTTCCATTAATAAATATTATTATAGTTTCTCTTTTTTTAATAGAATATCTATGTAAATATCTTTATTGGCAATAAAAATTAAACAAATGCAGTGTTGTAAGAAAATTGTTTATTTAAGACAGAAAGCGAGATTTAACATTACACAAAATTTCATAACTTTATCTCTCTCATCAACACGAAGTACATTCCCTTCTCTGATACTGTTATATTTTCTAAATACTCTAACACACTAAAGGATATTTAATTGGTACTTTCCTATCTTTTATACAACAATTCAACTTTTTAACATTAATTATTCATAAAAATTACATATTGTATTTCCATATTTGTTTTACTTGTTTATGCTTTAAAATAGAGGTCCCCAAACATTTTGAGAGGATGGTGAGGGCATATAAAGTGCTAGGCGGGCCCGTATCTAAAAGAACATCTATTTTATTTTCCTATAATTATACATAGCATACTTAGAAATGAATAAATGGATGGGTTTTATTTATAAGAAAATAAAATAATGCAAATATGTATTTACATGTACAATTTCAAAAAGTACCTCAAAAATGAAGGTGGTATCAAATCAATATTTCAAAAATGATATGAGTATTAAAAAGAATTAATGTGAAGAATGAGCCTACTTTATTGATTTTTGAATTACTTCTTCAATATTTGGAATTTTATTCAATATTCGAAACACCTATTTTTAAAAAATCTTTTAAATGGTTATCTGTTAATCTTGAGCAGTTTTTTGATTTAATATACTTCATTCTGGAGAATGTCTTTTCACAAATATACGTACTACCAAATATGGAGATCATTTTCATTATAAAATTATTTATATTGCTGTAATTACTTTCTGGCAACAAAGAATAGAACCTAATTGAATTTTCATTTTGAAATAGTGATTTCAGTGTAACATTACTGTTTAGTTCATTTTATACCAAAATAATTTTATACAATAGTATCCTAAATTTTTTTGCGACATATTAGCGACAAAAGAGTATCTCGAACAAGCTTATCTTGAGGGATGCCTGTACATAGTATCTAATGTGTTCGGTGATCACATAATTTCGTAGACCGGATCAGGCCCACGGGCCGTAGTTTGGGGGCCTCTGCTCTAAAGGACAGATTTATAGAAAAACTACTTGTATTTCTCTTAATCTTGTATTCGGAATTTTTACAGTGAAATTATCAGTCTATATTTATTACACCTGTGGAAAATAGTAGTACGATTGTAAGATATATAAATAATTAACTCTCTATACACCATTATGATCATTAATAATTAAAGAAAGGAACTAGACAATACATATATATTTATGATCATGCTAATTGTTCATGCACGCTAGTTACACAAGCTAGTAGCTAACGTAATGTAAACCTAGATGAATAGTTTCATAAAAACCGTTTGTTAAAGTAATATAACGAATTAAAATTCTTAGTAATATATAGTTATGGAAAGAAATTCAACTTATTCATAATTACTTTTTATTTAACGGTGATTAATAAAGAATTTTATTGATAAAGTGCAGTTTAATACACTGTAATTTTCTATAATTAATTTTATTAAAGAGGCAATAGTGCTTGCTATAAAATTTTATATATTTTAATACAAAAATATGTATTTATTAAAATGGTAAATAAATGCTGATCTAAAATATTTATTTGAAATTAGACGGTTAAGGATATAATATTAAATCAAATTCCCAAATTGTAAAATATTTAAAATTCAAAATTTAGAAAAATATGAAATTTTAAATAGCAATTTCAAAAATTATTTCTTAAAAACCTTAAATTTGTTAACATATTTTGTTCAATTTTTTAGTATTTTTGTGTGTATTTCTTAGATCTTTAATGAATTTCTTAAAAATTTAATCGGTATTTCTATGATATCCCCTATAATTCTGGAATTTTTAAGAATTTCGTTATACATTTTTTTTGTCTTTTTTTCATCGAAATTTTAATTTTAAAAATATTCAATTCATTTTTTTTCGCTAAATAGAATTATTTAAAATGACCAACACGTTAATCATTGTACGTGAAAAAACATACAAACTTTTCAAGAACTCGTACAGAAAAGAATGTGTAGAGTTTTTAAAGACTGCTGCTTTAAAAACTCTACATAGCGCATTGAGTGTAAATGATGGATACAGCAAAAAAAATCAAATGAAAATAAAATATGTTTGTATTGAAGATAAAATTGTTTCAGTATACTTTCTGATACTGTGGCCAAATTCACTTTCACAAATAATTTTTTATTCATCGTACAAACCACAATTTTTTTGTGATTAAACATGTTCAATCATTGATTGATCAGTCAATTTGATTGTTACTTTTACGGATTTTAACAGTGATATCATTACTGTTAGAGCACTAAGCTATAGAGAAATCTCATTTATACTGAAATTATTCTTTATTCACTATCAATTATCATTTATTTATCATTTTTGATCACTCAAATTTTTGTGGTTAGTGAAGTTAGAAAAAATCAACTGTGAAATATGTCACACTTTTTATTTTTAACATTTGGTAGTGGACTATTTGATAAAGGCCTCTCTTAATGCTATATACTTTGAACGGTGTAATATATTTTTTGATATCTTCATCCAAAGTATTTATTCTTTTTTTTAGTTTACTTTATATTTCTTAGTTTCTACTCAATATGGTACAATCCTCTTCAAATTAATAAGATATAGAAAAAAATGAATTAGATTAGATTTAGTTTTTTTTGTACTTTAGTGTTCTAGACATAAAAAGTTTGCTTTCGAAAAAGTCAATGATAACAATTTAAAATTATTAATAATCAATTAAAAGTTGTCTTAGGAGTATTCGTCCACTTAATTCATCTAAGTATTCCCCACTACTAGTTTCGGCACGTGTGATTTGTTCAGATTGATGTTGAAGACTGATTATAATTCTGATTTATGTTTAATTTAAAATTAATGTTCAAAATCTATTTGAGTATGGTACACATGCCGAAACTAGTAGTATAGAACAGACGGTCAAATGATCCCAAAAGACAAAGATGACCAGAATAACATGTCAATACGGTCACTGATATAAAAACATAGAATTATAATAAATTATAAACTTTGAATGAAATGTGAAAAAAATATGAACGAGATTATACTGATAATTGTTTGAAATAATTAAAAATGTACTTTTTTGTAAACGTTTCATTTTATGAATACGAACCTTTCATCATATATATATATATATATATATATATATATTAACCTTATTAAAACTATAAAAGTTTATGAATATTATTTTATAGAACAAACATACATGCTACGTTAGTTCTAATTAAATATATGTTCATATTTTATAAATAAAATTTAAAACGGTATGAAATATAATGGTTTGAATACGTGATGAGTTTTTTTGGTTTTTAAAACTAAAAAAAATTAAATGAAATAAATATATTTTTCTAGAGACAAATAAAATTGAATGTTTAGTCAACTGGAGTCAGTTTTAATTTTGTGTTATACAAGTATATATATATATATATATATGTTTATATAACTGATATAATACTTACATGTAAAATATATCTATGCTGTCATTGAAGTTGAAAAAAAACTATGCCACACAAATCAATACTTCGTGGTCGTGAATTTTGACAGTGTCACTAAAACTGTACATACAAATTCATATACACTTACGTGACGACATTCAGTAAAATATAAAATCACACGGCATTTATAAGTCCATTTGTCATGCAATTAAAATCGTCGTCGTTGTTTCGTTTCCTAACTCTTAATTGAATTATATCAAGTGGAATGATCATTATTTCAAATGACAGTATGTTTATTGTTATTATTTGACCACACGTGATGTTTTTTTTTTATTTAATTACTACGTTGAATTGCTTTTTTAAATAATGACGGACTTTTTTTTAGTTTCTAAACGTTACGTATTAGTTTTTGTTATAAAAAATTGAAAAATATTTTGTTTTTATACGTCCATTTAAAATTAAAATAATTTTTGTAAATTGTATTATTATTATTATTATATATATATATATATATATATATATATATATATATATATATATATATATTCGATATAAATTACATTGGATAGTATTATTAATATGTTATAGAAATGAGTATTATTTAAATACCAGTGAAGAGTATACGTATTAAAATAAATATAGTAGACAACACTTGATTCTAAGTTCACTTGTAAAAAAATTATTGTCTTAACGTATAAACCAAAAAGCATTGTAATCAAAAATTATTAATAAATAATTATTTCATTGTTAACAATCATCATCATCACGATGCAAGAGTGACTGTCAAGAGACCAAAAAGTCCCGAAAGAAATTTTTTGGTCTCTCAGGGATTTGGAAACTCACTAAATGATGGATGAAGTGCATGGAATTTAGTAGAGATGATATAGAAAAATGACCTTAAAAAAGGTTCTATGCAGAATAAGATTTTTTATTTCTTAAATGATCTTTTATTTTCTATCTGTCGCAAAAACTGATTAAAAACCAAATAAGTTTCATAACAAAACCGACATTGTTCTCACTTTACATATCTAACAGCTCTTTTGCATTCCTAGCATTCATTTACACATCTGTAAATTCATCAAAAAAATATTTGCTGGCAGTGGATCGCCATAACATTAGAAATGCATATGAGAAGGTACTAGTATAAACTTCTATTTATATTAGCTGTGAGTCAGTGAACTGCAGTACGACGCCTGCGGACATGGCGTCGGTAGGCGTCGAGGGCGTCGACCGACATACAGACACACTGTCTACAATCGTTTTCAGCTGTAAATTGCGTCATGTTCGGTTTGCACGAAACGTATATGTGTCAAATATTACTTAACAGCTGAAAGAATCATCTTACAAATTACTTTAATCTTAGATCTTAGATACTTTTATGCGTGCAAAAGAAAATAAGGAAGAACGAGAAATGTGTTATAATTATCTGGAACAGTGATTTATAATAGGAATAAATGAAAAGGAAGTTGTTGTGACAACGTATATATATATATACTGTCATTATTCCTAACAATTTTTTAAAAAATGGTATATTTATGATTTTTCAAGTATTTTAGTCAACGATATAATATTTTCTTTTAATAATTTCAAGTATCTACATTTAAATTTTCATTGTAATCATCAAGATGTTTATTTCCTTTCAGAAATATTTATATATATATATATATATATATATATATGTATATACATACATATATATATATTGTTGTTGTTTTTAATATGCTTAACCCTCAAATGATTTATACAAAATAATAGATGAAATAAATTATTCCTTTTTGGTTTTGATTTTTCGTTCATATTTATATTTATTTATAATTCGGTATATTGTAACATAATTTTCAAAATATTGTTCCTTGACGTCATTAAAGTACAAAATAATTGATTTTATTTTGACTGCTACGTTCATTATTTCCACTTTATAATCGGTTTTGATACTTGTGTCATCTTTAGGTAGCTTAATGTTATTGCGTTTCGAAATCGGTAGTAGCAGTAATAATAAATATAGGAGTCTGAAGAAAATAATACTAAGACTATTTTATATATATATATATATATATATATATATATATATATATATATATATATATATATATATAAATTCCATTATAACAGGAATAAAGAGGAATGAAAATATTGTACTATAATTACTATATATTTTGTTTGTCACAGTATATTTTCTGGTACAGTGGACTTTCAAAAACGAATTTTTTTCTCGTTCATAATCCATAACCACAAAATTTTAGAGAGATACATTTGAAGATATCTGATTTTTCATACCTTACCGCTCTGAGGACAACAGAATCCATATCAAAATGCGCACGGAAAACGATTAAGTGGTTAATAGTTAATTATTAAATGTTTTTGATCAAAAACATATGTTTTGGTTTGTGGAGTGAGTAAAAAATTTAGCTATGAAATGAAACATTTTATCTGCACCCATTTCGTAAGAATAGATAGTGTGGTTATTAATTAGTTATATTTCAGTACGTTCTTATAACTGTAAAATATTTTTATAATAGAGAATTATATATTTATATTTATATATATATATATATATATATATATATGATTGTTTTATATTTTTTTACAAATATTTTGTCAAAACATTTACAACACTGCTTTATTTTCTTGCCTAACTACTTTTTCTTTAAATACATTTTTTCATTCATGTCTCCCTTGAGATACAAATATGCAGAGCATTTATCAAAAAGTAAAGACAACTGAGAGAACAAAAATTATTAATTGGAAATTAAAAAATATAAATTCCAGAAAGAAATCCAAGATCAGACAGAATCAAGATATGAGACACTTAATTGAAACATGCGAGGAGAGGGAGTATTGGACTGTTTTGGTTCAAATAATTTATATGACGATTTTATGCGTCAATTTATATATACATACATATATATATATATATATATATATATATATATATATATATATCATATCGGATATTGAAATAATTTTAAATATTTATTAAAATTAATTGTCAAGTTTTGGTATCAATTGAATTACAGACTTATTCAAACATGTCTGTATAACTGTAAGACTTGATTTTGATTCTATTTTTGAAATACTTTAATATTTAATCAATAAGAAATGTAACTACCATACAAGTTCCTATGATTCAAATATCATATAATATTATATATATATATATATATATATATATATATATATATATATATATATATATATAACACATATACAAATTGCTGTATTTAATATGCTTAATCCTGAAACGATTTACAACAAAGGAATATATAAAATAAATCATTATTTTTAATGCACTAATAACTTCATCAACGTATTATTATATAATTTATGTAAAATAGGTTCATGATTGTATCGCTGTCATGTATACAGTTATGAATTTATTTTATTCAAATGCATACATGCATATATATATATATATATATATATATATATATATATATATATAATATTAGCTTGGTAATATTCATAATAATGTATGTTAGTTTTTGTCTAATAATGCTCTACGTATTGCTAGAAATCCGTTATTTGATATATTAATTACAATTGTAATGTTAATATATTGGAGAACAGTAAATTCATGTACAATAGAAGTTACAAGTATTGATGTAAATTGAATTATAAAATATACTGAAATAATATTTTTTGAATATGTATCCTGTTTTTCTATGCTCAAATGTACAGTTATCTACAAGTACTTTTTATTTTAATATTATATGGATTTCAGAACATTCTATAGAGATTTTTTTATCGAAATATTCATCATTTTTTTATTACTGTTTATTATTGAACACTAATATGTATCTCGATAGTAATACAATCATTTTCAGAAAGCATGCAGAGAAAATACAATTTACTCTTTAAATGAAAATATATTTTTATTTATCCTATTTGAAAAATAATAAGAATTTGAAGTAGGACTGGGTAGGATGTGTTGTAAAAAAGAATAACAGATTGATAAAAAATTGTTAATTGAAATTGAAGTTAGATACAAATGTTCAAAGATATGTCTACAAGAATATTAAAATATTTGTTGGGTGAAGAGAAGACAGGCACTGGATCGTTCAAACTAGAAGAAATAGTCATTTATCAAACAGTGAGGTTCAAATAAAAGCTGAACATTATTTTTACAAACATATATATATATATATATATATATATATATATATATATATATATATATATATATATATATAAAATATCCGTAAGTTTAATACCTGGAAAACAGTTTTACATCCTGTCATTCAAATTTAATTTATATACATGTAATTTCAAATTATATGGTTATATAAAACCAAAGTATGATACCATTGAAAACTATTTTATTTTTCTAATGAAATCAATAACAGTAACACCCATTATAAATGAATAAAAATTAATGACCAGATTTTATTAATTTATTGATTGTGGGAAAAGTGAAAACCGCGCAAGAACGTTAGAAATTCATTTCATTTCTATAAAATGTACTCATATTAATATCAATAAATTTCAAGAAATTATTAAACGTTCCGCTCTGAAAAAAATAATTAATTTTTAATAGTTTTCAATATATGTATATAAATTTATATTTTATTAATATATGCTCGCATATACTTGTTTCACGTATTCACTTTTTCATACAAATTGATATTATTTATATTTAAATATGTATATAGGTCTCTCGTTCATATTTTTACTAATAACGTTTGAAATTATTAAATATTCTTTGTTTGAGTGTGTATTTATTCATGACTTTTATAGTTATTTTGAGTGAGACTAAAATTTGGCTGTATTCCATTTTGTACTTTCATTCCACTTTTTTATAAATTGATTTTTATATTACATTATATATGTATATATATATATATATATATATATATATATATATATATATATATATATACAGCAAATATTTAGTTCATAGAAGTAAATTACCTTTTTAAAAACCACATTTATAATAAATGTATGTGGATCTAATGTTTACAATTAATTAAAAACTACTAATAGACGGATATATTAACGGTTGTTTGTAAAAATGATATTGTTATATACACAGTAATTTAAATTATTATTCTTCAAACTATCCGCGGAACTCTGGTGTACCGCGTAACCTTTTCAGGCGTTCCGAGAGTTTTTCCGAAAGAATTTTCGAAAGAAAACCAGAAAAGCTAAAAATTCGAAATAGTTAATTTACAATAGTTTCTTTTATTTTGAAAAATACCTATTATTATGTAGTAAAACTGTATTTATGAATACAAATTATGACTCCGCTCAATCAGATGTAAATTATAAAATTTGGTCATGTAAGATGGCTGATTTTCAAAACTTGTGGGGTACACATCTTGAGTTTTCTGAGGATGGTAGGGGTTCCACAAAAAAATTATAATCTTAAGAGCTCTGTGAGTAGACAAAGTTTGAAAACCACTGGTTTAATTATACTAAAGTTGCATATAGCTTTGAAAACGAATTTGTTATTATTTTAGTTTATCGCTGAAAAAAAGAAGTATTTTATTTCAGAAACTGAGTTTTTAAATCTTTTTATTGTAATTATGTATTTATACGTGTATATATATATATATATATATATATATATATTTGGAATTATTGAAAATGACTTTCCCAGACACCTTCATTCCTACCAATAAATAAACAGCAATAATATTTATAATTTTGATACCCGAGGATAGTGCCAAATATTTTCAACCTAACATGTTTGCGCATGCGTATGTATGGCGAATCTATCCAGTGTGGTAGATTCATGTTTTAGTAGCGTGTAATATAAATTTCAAGTTTGTAACTAGATCAGTCGTATAGAAACAACGATAAGAGTAAGACATTTTCTTAACAATGTCACAACTAAGAAGAGGTAACACCGCACCAAATAAAACAACGATTAGATGGTATATACGAGGAAACTTCTTCTTCACAATCCATGGTAAAAGAATGGGCTAAATGATTTCGGATGGGAGAAGAGTCACTGAAAGAGGAATCGCATCCCAGTAGTCTTCTATGGAAGTACTCAAGGCCAACTCTGTTGCACTTGTTGAAGACCTGGTACTTAGTGATCGGAGTTTAAAAGTGAAAGAATTATCAGCAGTGTCCAATCTTTCACAAACAACCGTTCACTGAATTCTCTATAACCATTAAGATATAAATAATACAAGGTGGATATTCAAACTTTTTTCAACCGTTCAATGTCATTAATTTTTAATTTTTAGAGCTCTTTACATTAATTTTACATTAATTTTTAGAGCTCTGTGAGGCAGATCTAAATGCACAAATAGACTCCATTGTAACAGGGGATGAGACAGTGATCATTTACTATGTTGCTCTATCTAAAAGAGAATCTATGGAATGGCGCCGGGCTGGTAAACTACCCTCAAGAAAAGCCAAGGTGTCTCAATTCAGAAAAAATATCATAACCAAAATTTTTTGAGATAGCAAAAGCATTTTATTCATATATTTTAAGGATCATAATAGCATTGTTAATGACCCATATTATTGAACATTGTTGCGTTAATTGTAGGCTAATATTCGCGAAAAACGGCGTGGAAAATTAACAAAAGGAGCGCTCTTGTTCCATGACAATGCACCAGTTCACACCGCTATTATTTCTTAATTATAATGCTATTCGGGAGTACGGCTTCCGAGAACTTGATCACCTACCCTACAGTCCAGACATGAGATCTAGCAGTTATTACCTTTTTGATAATTTAAAAAAAGATTTGTGGACAGTGTTTTAGTGATGAAAATGAGCTGAAAATAATGATATCTGACCACTTTAACATGAAAACGGATGATTCTTTTTATAAGGGTATGGAATTGTTAATTGTAAAAAAATATATTGAAAGTAAAGCGAATTATATAAAAAAAATAGTAAAAACTTGTTTTGTTTACATTTCTTCTTATCTAGGCCTAGAATATTTAGCCTACTCTCATATACTGAATTTGAAAAGTTGACACTTCCTAAGTGTTTAAAAAAATTATAAAAATCGCAGTAAATTTGAAAAAGAAAACATTAAGAGTTACATTTGCTCTTTTATTATTAAGAGGATGAAAACGTACTTACTGCTAAAGTATGTTTTGCATCAGGTAATATATATATATATATATATATATATATATATATATATATATATATATATATATATATAAGAGAGATAAGAACAGAAAATAAACAAAATATAAAACATATAATATGCGTTTATATGTATATATGTTAATATGTTCCATCACAGTCTTGTAAAATCATAAATATTAATATGAGATATCGCCCTAAATATTCATTTAAACACTTTTCAAACAATTAAACATTATATTGTGCGTGCGGAGAGCAACTAACATATCGCCAGGTATCTGAATTTGCATGTTTTTTTTTATTGTTTACATACAATTATCATAATAATTTCACTTAGTTTTTCATAAATTACAGTGATTTCTCTTAAGTCAAATTGGCGAACTCAGTAAACAGTTTCCTGTTTTTTTGTATCGAACCGTAACAAATACCATTTTTTTATATAATTTATGTTAAAAAATAAATGTTGCGATGTTATCAGATACGTAAAACAGTTGTTTCTAATTTAAAAAAGTATTGAATTCCTTATTTTTTCGATACTTACATTATTTTATTTCATCCGAAAATATACATTTTCAATGTTTTGTTTCCGTCTTAGGGTTTTTATTAAGAAATATTTTTATCATTTATGTAACAATTCATTTTATTCAAAGTGTTACTTTCTTGTGCACTTTCTGTTCATTATTCTATATGAATCCTCTACGTGCGATTAATTTTTTTGGAGGATAGGTTTCGAATTATATCGTTCATAAGTAGTTCATAGATCCAAATTAAAGTTTTATCTAAGGATGTCATAAGTACAAAACTCTCATAGAAGAAAGAAAGTTATGCATAACCTATTGCAGAGGATCTCAACTTGGGGCCATATGGCCTACAGAGGTTCCTGGAATATTTCAAGGTGGTCACAAGTGAATATCACGTAAAAGAGGGGCCACCGACAAGATTAGTGGATCATAGAGAGAAATGAGAAATGAAGAAAACAGAGAAGTGACCGAGAAACTCGAACAGAAAAGAAAAAAGAAAACAGAGAAATGAAGAAAAAAGAAAATAGAAATGCAGTAAACAGAGAAGTGATCATCAATATAATTTAAAAAGCGTTCATAGTGCTACACAGCAACATAAGAGCCAAAATAACTTTCAGTCAAAAAAAACACCATTTTTGGATCAAGTGTACAATATTTAAAAAGTATTCACAGCTTTGGGCTAGAGCAAAATTGTTTTTCATGGTATTTCCTACTTCATATTTGGTAGAATCAGGTTTCACTCGTGTGAATTATTTGCTCGGCCTAATGCGGAATCGCTTTGACATAATGGATAGAGGTGATCTTCGGTTATCTCTCACAGCAATAGAACCAGATATAAAAAAAATGTTCCTGGCTATCAAGCACAAGGGTCACATTGATCGAGAACTACTTAATGTATACATTTTTATTTAATTATTGTATTTTGTACAAATTATAAAAAATATAATAAAATATGTTCTATTTACAAACAAAACTATTAAGTAGCTTCCTTTCTACCAGTTAGAGAGGAGAAGTACAGGAAGGAAACAAGGTCGAAAAGGGGTCACGGTCGGAAAAAGGTTGAGAAACACTAACCTATCGGACTAATAACCAAGACCGGACTCAGAATTCTCAAGAATGTATCCTCTCAATGACCTAAACTTTTGTAATGATTATAATGGCAATTTATTCGTGAAATGAATCTTAATTTTACTTAAAATTTAACGAAATAAACAAATATATATGATTTAAATTTTATTTTAGACTAGTGATGTCAGTGAAACAGATAATAAGACAAAATAAATGAGTTGTACTTTATAATTGTTAATTCTGTTTCTACTATCAGTGATAATATATTGGTTTTTGATCATATTTAACTTGAAAAAGTGTAAATATCGAATCAAATTAGATTTTTAAAGAAAAGCTTTCTTATGTCTTAATATAATTGAACATAAAACATTAGTAAACAAAGTTATAAGTTTATACGTTGTCCTGGCGGTCTTAATCTTTTTGGATCATATGAATGTTTGTTCCCCATTACTAGTTTCGGCACGATTATTATTTCTCTAATATCCATCTGAAGATAACACACGTGTCGAAACTAGTAATGGAGAATAGATACTCAATTGATCCAAAAGGATGAAAACAGACAGGATCAATGAGATCACTAGTGTAAGAAGTACAATTATAATTATTTATGTTTATACATATGATCTTGTTGATATATTATTCAGATATTCGTTTTTTCAAATCATGTGTGTTCGTATTTTATGAACAGAAGACAAAATCTTACATGATTTTGAATGACAGACCACAAGGATAATATATTTTATAAATTATCAATATATTCAATAGCATACTAAATATTAGAAAATTCTTTTATTAGCTAATAAAATTGACAAGCATGTAAAAAATAAACTGTAGATTTTTTCCTTAAAATAAATCTTTATCGGAACTACTGCAGACTTTTCATTCAAATCGAAACTCTTAACATCAACATCATATTTAAAAATAAACGTGAAGATGACACAAATGTAACAAAATAATAGTTAATTAGTTGTGGCTG
This sequence comes from Acanthacorydalis orientalis, assembly GCA_034766995.1. NCBI lineage: Eukaryota > Metazoa > Arthropoda > Insecta > Megaloptera > Corydalidae > Acanthacorydalis > Acanthacorydalis orientalis. The sequence goes on along the minus strand of CM068315.1, from coordinate 41,853,767 downwards.
ACGGCAAGATTAATGTTCTCAGTAGTCGTCCGTTTTATAGTAATTTACTATTTTGTGTACACAATGACGGAACGAAAGAAAGTTTTACGCAATAAATTGTGTCTGTCTGCATTTTGCATACAAGAGCGAGCAGCGAATCAAAAAATCAAGATATCATGTTGAAACGAAGATAAACCATACTTATTACGAAATATAATAATTTTATAATCTGCTTTTCGTACTACCGTATTCACTACTTCGGTATAGAGTTGCGTAGATGGAAGATAACAGTTCGTGTAATAATTTATTACTTTTTAATTACTGTTTTTTTTTCGTTAGTTACTACAATTTTAATTATTGTTTTGGGTCGTGTAGAATATTATAAATGTTAAATTGGTTTTAATATTAAAAATAACTGTTATTTTAAGGAAAAGTGAGATATCTTTTTCAGTACAGATTAGAACCGGTGACCTATAATTAATTGCCTGTTTCAAATGTATTCATTTCACATTTTAGTTTTAGAATGTTGATTATTCATAGAAATATTAATTTCTCATTTTACAACTTATTACACTTCTTTATCAGTGTAACATTTTGAAGATATATTCAGAAAGTAATGAATAAGAAATAAAGAGTTTGTTCATTCTTAGAATCGTTGCTACTGGATTTATTATTCTAATTAAACGTATAGATATTAATACCTATATAAAAAAAAACATATTTTTCGTCACTTTGTCTTGCGGACAAAGTGACGAAGTATGGTAACGAGAAATGTTTACTTTGTCAGCTCATAGGTTTCACGTTTAATTCATTAAGTTTCATAGGTAGATATTTTTTTATGTTTAAATATATTATGTTGTAAAAACCAACAGTTTTTTTTTCTATGTGTCTTTCTACTTTCCTGTCAATTTTGATGAGCTATATACTAGTTATTTATAAACATATATTTTTAAGTTGAAATATTTTTTTATAAATTTTATTAACAATTATTAATAATATTAAAGAGTTTTGACATTGCAGCTAAATCCACTTCACGAATGAATACTTTTTTATCCTACAAACCACAATAGTTCTTTCTGATCAAAAATGTTCAATAAATGATTATCGATTATTTTTGATTATTATTTATATTTCTAATGGGGGTATTTTTCATCCTTGGAGCGTTAAAGTAGAGCAAATCATCTAATCTTTATCTGAGATTTCTATATACCTCAGCGCACTAATAAAAAGGATAATGATATCGCCATCAAAATGCGCATAAAGTCAAAAGTGATTAACAATGTTTTTTTTAACATATTTGATCAGATTTTTTTTATGGTTTATGGGATGATAGAATAATTAATTTGTGAAATATGAACAGATTATTTATTGACGATGCCAATCTTCAGCATGTTGTGTTATTTTAATATAATAATACATTTTCTTAAAAAATATTTCTATCTACATTTATAAAAATGTCCCGTAAAAAATGTACAAAAAATTGTACAAAATGTTGTACAAAAAACGTGAAGGGATTTTGTATTAAATTATTATTTACCCTTAAAATGGGTAGTTTGCGCGGATAACTAGTGAGCAAGACGGATATATCCGTCATACTCAACTTAAGGGATTAACGATGATACCCATGTACGTGGCCCCAGTCTGGACATTCACCCACTACCTCCTCAAAATATTACAGATCCCCGACGTACGTGGTCCCAGCCTGGACATTCACCCACTATCCCCTCAAGATATTACAGATCCTCGAAAACAAGATACTGCGAATCATCGTCGATGCGTCCTACTTTATCAAGAACGACACTGCATAATGATCTCCGGATTCCTACAGTCCACGTGTATGTATGTAGCCACGCTCTTGCTTTGTACGGTAGAGCCGAGGAAAGCTAAAACGCCCTGATTAACATTCTCAGCAATTGCGACCTGCATAATCCGTGGTGCCGCTACAAATGGCCTAAACTACTGGCGGTAGGAATCATTCCAGTCTGAGAGTCCTGGCCAACGGCAAACGGCAGTGTCGTGAGAGGTGGGCTTCACCCGCGCCCAGAGCCGATTCTCCCTCAATACGCCGATCAAGTTTTTACTCTGTCAAACCAAGCTCAAACAGTGCTTCCGATCTCCCACGTAGGGCGTGCACCCGACATCCAACCCGAGTAAAATGGCTTCATACCTCACACTTGAATCACTATCACGCGTCTCAACGAATTAGCACAAACCAACTATATCAGTTGTTAGGATATCAATATCATAATTTTTCGTGTAACTTCGGGTGTCATCGTTAATAATAGTTTAATACAAAAATTTTGTTATGTTTATGTTTTGTTAAATTTTGTTTGTACAATATTTTGTATATTTTCTGAAATTTTACGGAACATTTATATATATATATATATAGGTAGATAGATGATAGATAATAAATATATGCAATTATAAATTTGATGTTTTCTTTATATATTCATTTTTAGATGATAATATTATATGTAAAAATTGTTTTTATTATTGGAACGAAGCACGTTTCATACAATTTCTTACACCTTGTTCTAAATTACAAGTATCTAACTGTAAATTAATATAATCAAACAAAATCTATTATACCCTAAAGCAAAATAAACAAATAAGTCTTATAATTTTTTAAAAAAATCCGTACTAAAACCTCAAACATATAAATCCGTAATTGCATAGAACAAGGGAAAAAATAAACAAACCGATGCATCGACGTACATGTAATAAAATCGTGTACGTAATTATGTGTAAAGTTTATAATAATGATTTTTATGGTCGTCATAAAGGTAACAGTAAAAAAATATAAACATATGGAGCAATTTTTCTGCCGAAACGTGTACGTTTCTTACACATTTCGTTCGAACGTTTACAATTGTTAAATGGAATAACATTTTTGTATATTATGTTTAGAAAGCAAGTCGTAAAATTTCTAAATGCGGTACAGTTAACCATCAAAATGACGTTTGTAATTAAACACGGACGAAAACGTCATTACGGCCGACTTGTCAATTATATATACATTTTTATTGTGACTCGAGCGCTTTTTATTTAAAAAAAGAATGACAATAGCATATAAACTCGAATCTGTATATTTTTTAGATTACATACCTTCATTTACATACGACTTGAATATCAACAATTTTTTCTTTCTGTACGCACACGCACACACACACACACATATATATATATATATATATATATATATAACTACATAAAAAATAACTAATTACACACTCACATGAATATACTTTGACAGATTATAACATTTTGTTTCCAAAGCCATCTTACTAAAACTGTGTTTATTTCAGAAAATAAAATGAATGGCATAATAATTATATTTCATTTCATGTAGCTTAACTATAAGTGAAAATTCATTTTCACAATGAATTTTTCACTCATTCACAAACTATACCTGTGTTCTGATCAGAAATACCCAATAAATGAATATTAATAATTTTTTATGGTAGCTTATATGCATTTTGATGGCGATGTCAGCATTATCAAAACGCCGAGGTACGATTTTTGACGTACATTAGCATTTCATCTAACGGTCCAACAAATGATTTTCTTTCATGTTTACATTACATTTTTTTAGAAAAAACGTTCAAGTAATTACATTTTCGTGACGTATTCAGTACGTAACATTTGGCATATAATTTTTATGTGCTTGCAATATGGACATTACTCTACAATGAGGTCAAGTGTCGCATCCGAAACAAACGTTGCACTTTTTTTTCATCTTTAATGCAGATAAGCAGTTCACACGACAAACTCGTAATCAATAGGTCACGAGTTTATATTCATAATAATAAGTTATATTTTTTTTAAAGAAAGTAACTGAAATAGTTTTTATTTTATTCGCGTTATTTTGAAAATTAATGTTCTGTGAAACTAACTGTTCGTTTTATTCTAAATTTTAAATAATGGAGAGATTAAAATCAACTAATTCAATTAAGTATATGAAAAGATACTTTAGAGATTGAATATATATATATATATATATATATATATATATATATATATATATATATATTCAATGTATATATTATTGTACACTTTAATTCTTTTGAATTCATATATTTTTAGATACTTGACTTTTTATAGTATATAACCAGCGTAGAATTTAGACAGTGGCATGGGCCACTGCGCAGGGCGGAAATTTCGAGAAGGGGCAAATTTTGATGGGTGACAAATTTTTAAAACCTGGAAATTTTATTTTCAATCATAATTTAGATTTACAGGTAACTCAAATAAGAAATGAAAAATTAAATCAAAAAATTGTTGTAGTTTAAATTTTGTTTTTGAAATTTATTTAACAGAACTTCATAATTTTGAATTAAGAATACTGATCATAGCTGTTTCGGTAAAATGGTCCTGCCATTTATGTATCAACGGTAGAAAAATTTACATATTTTTTAGTGATAATTAATTTTTTTCTGTTGAAATGTTCTCAAAACTGCCAACAGTCACGGATTTCTCTTAATTCATTTGGGGAGGAAATGGGCGGCATTTGATTGGTGACCCAAGGGCAGCACTTAGTATAAATCCGGCCCTGTATATAATGTTTTTTTTTAAATGTTTGAAACATCTGTGCTCGTTGGATACCAAGACAATTGACAGAACAAAAACAAATGTTCAGAAGTGGACAAAAACAATCGCTTGGAATTTTCTTAGAAGCGTTTGAAACATTAAGAAACTACTGAGAATTCTTTTTTGATTCATTTAGTTACCTGTTGATGAGACATGAGCCAATTATTAAGAATCAAAGTAAGCGGGAAAGTATAGTGTGGAAACATAATTCATCGCTAATACCAAAAAAGTTTAAGCCAACTGCAGAAAAATTGTATTGTGTTGTGTGGATGATAAACATTGCTTGCGATATGAAAGGTACAACTTTGGTACATTTTACGTCAAAAACCGAAACAGTAAATAGAGACAACTACTGTAAACTTTTTCATGAACTGAAGCAAAAGTTAAGTACAGAGGCGTAGGAAAATTTGAAGGGTGTGATTCAGTTCCAAGACGATTCTCGATCTTATACGGCTAATAAAACAAAACAGTGCTCACAAATCCGATCTAGCATCAAGTGATTTCCACCTTTTTGAATCATAAAAGTAGTTGGAAGGACAAGAGTTTCTTTCTGATGATGAAATTACTAATACGGTATAAAAATGGTTTCTCAGCCGACAAAAGAGTTTCTTCCAAGACGGAATCTAAAAGCTTATTAACTATTGGACTAAAGGCATAGAATTTAGAATGGATCATGTAAAAATGATTTTAATAAAAATATTGTACGGAGAGAAGGATTGTTTTACTTCTTAAATGTCTTTCCTTTTTAATTTTCTAATACCTCATATATATATATATATATATATATATATATATATATATATATATATATATATATATTAATAATTCTGCATCGAGTATTAGTGCGTTTAAGTTCATTCAAATGCATCAGTACACGAATAACTTCTTTAATTGATACGAATAAGCAGAAAAAATGCCGAGAGCAGGAATAAATCATAACTAATATGTCAGTCTGTGCTACTAGACTTCAAGCCCTGATAAATTACTGGTTCGGGACACGAAGCACCGGTCCGCGACAACTGTTGCACACTTCACAACAGCTGAATGTTACGTTTATGAACTCGCACGAGTTTTACTTAAACCGCTATAGATTTGCATCTATTGTGTACTTTAATTACTACGCGGTTTTAATATTAACTGTTAGTATTTAACGACCCGAAAATATTATAGAACAGAGATTGCACTAGCAGATAAGATATATAAATTGTGTGTAGATGTGCTTTTCACTTGTCAGTTGACAAATTGAACGTCGACGGTGGAAAAAACCTCATATTGATGTCAGACGAAATGTCTTAATGTATTGAAACTAAACTGAACGATCATTTCATGATCATTAATCAATTTTAGGTTGTCGTACATAATTGAAAAAGTTATAGATACAATGAAATAGACTAGGCTTTTTTCAATGAATTATTTCTCGACAAATACTATTTATACATTTTTTTTAAAAAAAGGATATTAAAATATAAGAATTTATATTACTGAGCTGTCAAAATATAACAATTATGTCCCTGTTAGCATGTCATCTTTATTAGTATTCAGCAGCAACGGAAGAATTACTTAAATGTTTTTATAATATTTTTTTTCGATTTCAGTCGTACATAATATATTCTTTATTTAATCACATGTTTAGTTATACTTTAACTACCATTATACACCTCGTTCTAAAAGAACAATTCATAAATCCATTCGTATACTATAAAAAAGTGAATATATGATTTTTATACTCTAAGAAACGGAATAGTGTTTCATAGATAAATTTCTCAATTTACATACCATAAAAAATCTTATGAAAATGTACCATAATTGATTATTGATTATTTTGATAATGTCTTATGCAAATTTCTATAGCTATACCATTTTATTTTCAAAGCAATAATGTACAGAAAAAGATGTTATAAGTATTCCAGTATAACAAGTAATGGAGATTGTTACACATGTTTTCTCTCCGAGAATTATGATGAGACAATTTATTTTTCTTGCGATTTGAATATTTTTTTGTCGCAAAAAACATATGTGTAAGCACTTTTCTTTCTCTCAACATATATATATATATATATATATATATATATATATATATATATATATGTGTATATATATATGTATATATATATGTGTGTGTGTATGTGTGTGTGTGTTACATAAAGGCAGAGATGTATTTGCAAAATTCAACTGTAATAAATTTCTAAGACTGTCTTATTAATCTCAAAAAAATTTTTTTTCATCAAAAATGTTTAATAATAGATTATTGATCATTTTTAATTGTTACTTATATGTACTTCCATGACGATGTTGTCGTCCTTGCAGTGCTAAAAACAAAAATCCTTTTTGTTGTTTTGCTAGGATAGACTTTCAGTATTTATTGAAATTCGGTATTTTAATTTCTGCACATTAGTATGACATTTTTTTTTCATTTGAAATCCAAATAACAGTATTTTCATTTATTTGTCTGGTACACAACTGTACTATTTTTAGTTTACTATATCAAATTTAACTATTTTATTTTTAACGAATTTCCGTGCAAAATAATTAATTTTAAATTGTCTCAAATATACAAAACGGACGAGTTTTAAACTAAAAACATTGTGTCTATCTAAAAATGTATAATCAAACAAATATTTTTAGAAAACACCTTGGAGAAATTTACAGTTTATAAAATCAGCGAAATATGTTTTAATAAGAGTTAAATAATTATAATTGTGTAATATTGAATAAGGTATTGAATTTCGAAACACTCATTGTATTTAAACTATTAATTGTGTCTTAAATTATATTATTTTTATTTACATTTATTTCAGAAATTACTTTCTCTAATTTTACGTTATTTAATTAAAAAAATCAAAACTTATTTATGCGACATTACTTTTCTCAACAGAAATATTTTCTCTATTCGTTTATTTATTTAAATTACTTCCTCAGATGTTTGAAGAAGTTTTTGATTATTACATAGATAAGTTAAAAAAAATAATTTAATAGTTTTCATTATTAAAATTTTACTAATTATTTATATATATATATATATATATACATATATATATATATATATATATATATATATATATATATATATATATATATACATATATGATAGTGATAACAGTTAACTCTCGAATTTGTTTACTATATAACAAGTTTAAAATTTAAATTATTATATAGAAAATAATACAAGTAATAACAGTTATTCACGTTTGACTTGTATTTAATTTTGAATATAAATTAGTTATAACAAAATATCTTGACAGTTGATTAATATAAGTTTAGTTTTGATTGTATTGAATGTCATTTTTGATTAATAAACACTTATTTTAGAGAAGAAACGAACAATAAGTTTGAATTTATTTATAAAATTAAATAGAAATTTAAAATTTCGATCATTTTTATGAACATTTCTAATAAACGTAATAATGAGTCGAAACTATAGATTAGAGAAGTTTCTTAGTAATGATTTAAAAATTTTTTCAGCCATTATTCAGACTTTTAACCCTATTCTACTGTATGAATATTATTTTTGAATATTTTATTTAATAACTGTATATACATATACAGATTCAATAAGTTTCGATACTGTTTTGAAATTTTTCAAATGGATGTGCAGTTTCACGAGTGATTTTTTTATTTTTTCCATAAAGTACAAAAACATTCAATAATTAATTGTTGTTCATATATGATTGTTTCTTTGTGCATTTCGAATGCGATTTCATCGTTCTCACATCAATAAGGTACAGAAAAAAGTATGATTTTTTGTACTTAATGTCAGTTTATCCTCACTCTAAAAATTATATTATACAGTATAGAAATTGTTTCGGAACACTATCAACGCTATATCGAACTGTATGTTTACAATATCTAGGTATAATGTTCGGAAGCAATGCTCACAGGTGAACTAGAATTTACGTTTTCGGGAGGTGTGGATCACTGTCAGGCTCTGAATTTCTAATTATTCGCATTAGTGTTAAGATTTCAATACAAATTTTATTTTATGAGAGTAACAAAGAAATAATAACCAATTAACTAGCTTTTACACATTATAACAGTTATTCTTTTTAATTCTGATCGTTACAAAACAAAATAAAGAATACAAGTATACTAGAAAAATACATATAAGTAAACATTGAAAAGTTATTTATAAATCGATTTGGTTTCGATCTTCATGCGATTTCACTAAGAGGAATGTGTAAAATTCTTTAATTTCGTTTAATTACTACGTCGTCTTCCTTTTACTGATTTATTGTTATAGTGCGAAGATAATTAACGAAATGAGATTAATTAAAACAGGAAATGAATAATGTTGCTTATCATCTGTGTGGAAGACGCGTGTCTATCGACATTGACACATACATTTTTAATTACATTTACGAAGACGGAAACACCATGCACATAATTCAGATCTTGCAAGTTTCGCTTGTCATATGAAACAGCAGGAATCGGTGACCGAGATATAATCAATCGACGAAGACACTTTTTTATATGTGTGTATTAATAATCAATTTCCACCAACAATTAAATTGTTACTAGAAATATTAATTTATTATTTACATATTGGTACTTTCGCGGATATAAATAAATAAATAGGTATATATACGTATATATATATATATATATATATATATATATGTAAATAGGGTGACACATAAAACGGAATACATTCCTTTGTTTATTTTTAAAATATATCGTGCGTGTTTTCAGTATTTGCAGAAACCAATTAAAGTGAATGTTCAACACGTATCCATTGACAATCGAATTCAAATTAATATATTGTGTTTTGAGGCTTGATAATGCGATTAATATCTTTTTAAGAGAATTGTTTCATATTCATCTTAAACGATGTAAAAGTTTATACTCTTAATGTAATATATATATATATATATATATATATATATATATATATATATATATATATATACATAAGTGGGTCGTTTGATATGTATGGTATCAAAACAAGTTCAATACCGTTTTTTTTTAAAAATCGATTTTATGTCTCAGCATAATCTCCATTGAGGGCTACACACTCGGTTCAGTGAATCAGCAGAATGCGCATTGATGGCGACGATGACATCCTCATTGGATGAGAATTTCTTTACAGCGAGTCAAATTTTCAAGTTTGGGGAGAAGAAGAAGAAGTCTCACGGGGCCTAGCCCGGAGAATAGGGTTGATGAGGAATCAATTCGAAGCGTAATTCGTGTAATTTGGCTATTGCGAAGGTTGATTTGTGGAATGGCGCGTTGTTCTGGTGAAAGAGAACTTTTTTGTGCGCCGATTTCGGCCGTTTTTGTTTCAGTTTTTCTTTCAAACGGTCCAATAATGTTGCATAATAGGCTTCTGTTATCGTTTTTCCCTTCGTCTTTCTAGTCGATTGGGATGATTCCCTAGGAATCTCAAAAAACAGTGGTCATCACCTTCCCAGCCAACGAAACGGTCTTCGCCTTCTTCGGCGCACTTTCTCCAGTCGTTGTCCATTGCTTGGATTGCTGCTTCGAGTCAGGTGCGTAGTGATGGATCCATGTTTCTTCCGCGGTGACGAATCAACCCAAAAAGATCTGCTCTTTTTTTCATTTTTGCGGCAATTGCTTCAATCATTTATAGTGAACAACGCGTCGCATCTGGATGAAATTTATCCTATGCTAGTTTGAAAAGTAACACTTGACAGCCGTAACGTTACCAATTAAATGGTGATGCCATATCATATAAATTTACCAAACTTATCAAATGACCCATGTATATAATGACTTATTTACTAATAATAACCAGTTTCAGCTCTTGAAACATCCTTAAGTAGTTAGTGATTTGTTCAGGATTGGTGAAAGGTGTTTTGATGCATGAAACATGCCAAAGAAGCTAAAACACAGGAAGAGGTCTGAAAATACATTAGGACTTAGTCGACTCAAAGCCGACATTGTTTTTTCGATAAAGGATTTGTAAGGTACTTGACAGATGGAACAAAGTTATATAAAATAATGGGAGGTATTTTAGGATTGAAATGTATTCCGTTTTTCCGTAAACGTTCATTTTCTCTTAAAAAAAAAGCACAGAATTAATTTGTGTATTTAATATATTGTGTTAAGGAAACTGGCTGTAAAATAGGAATAGAAAAATATAATAATTTCGAATCTTCTAAAAAATGAGATTGAAGAAATCTTGCAAATTTTTAAACAGCTTGTTAAGTTTTTAGAAATTCCATACTCTTATGCTAGGTTAATTTAAGAAGTGGAGGATCTGAAATGAAACTACTTCTAGCATATAAGCCATAATCCAGGAAAGTCGAATCAGCCAGGTCAGTAAAAGGGTACATTAGTTGGCGTTATGAAGCTCCATTGGCTCAACTGTAAAAAGTGGTCCCATCAGAAGATCACAGAAAATGATTCATATCTTAGTGAAACTCTTAGATCCATGAGATCATATGAATATTACTGAAATACGAATTGTGACGTCCTGTGCTTGGTATTCGTGTTGCAGTAGGACCAAGGTTCATTTAATTAAAAAAAATAGTATAGACAAAATTTACATATTTATATTTTTGTAGAATATTATTAAACATAATTAATATATCGTCATATGTAATTTGTGAATGAAAATTGTTACATCCTATTTTTAATAAGCCTTCAAACCAATCGAACTTTATAACAAATACTTATAAGAGAATATAACTAGATATCAGATAAATATTTTTCTATAGTAAAATCACAAAAAGAATGTACTTAAAGCAACAGACTAAATGCTCACTGTGGAATTTAATACTCCTATATCTAAGTTTTTTTTCACGAAGTCAATTTTTGGAATGTGTGTCTTGTTATCGTGTACTGTCGTGTTATATGTGTGGTTGTACCTCGGGATGAGTCACCCCGAAACCTACCAGTGTCACGTTATTATATAGTACCTTGTCTTCTGTCATGTGTGGTCCTGGGTATCTAAATAAAATATATTTATTTTTATAGAAATACCAGGGACCTCCGCTTCCTACTTGCTACGCTCGGCGACCCTTGGGAGACTCCACCCCCACTTTCTTTGATCGCTCTCGTTGAATGTTAACAATTTTTAAATGAAATAAAGATTTTGTGTAATGAAATTGATTTTTTTGATTACAAATGAAACCGTAAAAATAGTGAAACTAAAAAGAAATCTTATTGTAAACTTATTCTAAAACTTCTGTGTACACGATATTCGTAACTGATTTGTGTTCTTCTGTATACTGAAACGTGGTACAATGCTTAGAGGTAGATCTGGAGAGACCAACATACAACTGGCCGTGCCCGAATACTGTTTCATTGGAATCGACGAACATTCGTGAAATATCGGAAATGATCGGGAATGGTTAACGTACTATTTGTGGAGTGTAACTGGGCGAGCAGCTGTGTAGCGTGCAGGTGGTCTCACGAAAAAAAATTAGTTTTATTGAAATTTTACGATGGAATTATTTTTTATATGTGGGAAGATAATTTTATATTTTACTTTTCAAATAAAATGAAATTTTTAGTCTTGTAAATTATTTCCTTAACATGTATACTTATTTTAATATTATTACTGAAATTAAACTTTCTATTGTTTATAATTATGTATAACAGAATAAAAGTGTCTGTATTTACACACACACACACACACACATATATATATATATATATATATATATATATATATATATATATATATATATATATAGCTGCAAAAATGGATAAAAATACTTTTTGATACAATACACGTCTGTCAGTTGTAAATATCAATAATTATACTCAATAATACGTTCTATTATACCTTTCACATAAATATACAGTTATATATATATATATATATATATATATATATATATATATATATATATATATATATATTTAAAAATTATGATTTAGACGGAATTGACCGGTTACACTCTGATACTTTTTAACTCATAATTATTATAAACGAGTGCTATACATGTTGAACTCTCTTTATTGATGGACGAACGGATAAAAAAATTAAAAAATGCTGAAATCAAAAAAAAGTGTATACACTGTACATAAATAAATGTATTTATATATTTGTAATGAACGCGATCGACTGAAGAATACACTGTAATCTTGTATTTGAGTGTCCGACCATGCGTAAAATTATGACATAAATGGACAAAAATCTCTGACACACAACTATGTGACAAATCGTCAGTGATGGGAAACGAACTGGAACCCAGTGTAATTACTTCTGTGCTCTCTTGTATGTATATCATTTAACGATGAACGTTTAAGGAGATTGGAAAAAATAAATCGGCTGAGTGGTAATTTTGTACGTGTTTAAGTAGATATCCTCTTTGAAACGAATTTATCGAGAAATTCACTGTATACATTCTTATCTGTCTATAAAATAACTCTTATTATTCTGTCTTAAAAACTTGAATATTTTCCCAGCTCTTTACAGTGTTATTTTCTGTTTATCGATTTTATCCTTCATAAAATTCATTTATTTCTATTAAATTCTTCTTCGTTAATTTTTGACATTTTATAGCTCAATTCTTTTTTAAATTTGTTATTATTGATTTTCATTTTGTAAAATATCGAATGAACCTCTAAAAGAAAATTAGCAAGAATTTGAATTGATATAATCAAAAAATAGAAAATAAAATAGAGTTTTTATTTCTTAATAAATATACAAATCATATTACTTGTAGAAAAAAATAAACATTTTAAGCTATTGGTAGCTGGAATAATTTTCAGCTGTTTATATTTATTGATTAGATAATTTATATAAAATAATATTTATAGCTAAACTAGGTATAAATATTTACAACTGGTTATTAAGTTTCCCAAGCCCTAAAATAGTATAGAAAGGGACAAATTAAAATTATATGAATATAATTTATTTTATTGTGTTTATTGTAATTAATTTTTAAAGATTCGAGTTTGTATCTTACTTTAAATAATTTAAAAATCCACTTTTTCGTACTTTTCTTATAAGTTAAAACAAATATTCCTTAAATGAAAAAGTAAAAAAAAATATATCTGTGATACAGACTTTCACAAATTAACTTTTCAGTCACTTTACAGACCACAGTTTTTTTTCTGTACTTTGACTCTAAGAATAATTGCATCGCCATCGAAATGCACATAAACAATCAATAATTATTTACTGGTCATGTTATTATGTTAGTAGAAAAATAATTGCTTTCATGACCTTCAAATTCATATACATTTTTCTCTTTTTCTATTTTCTTAGTTGCTTTAAGTGGTCCAGGACTGTTGGATGACTGACTTCTAACTTTTGTTCAAGCTCTCAAATTATTATGAGTGGTTCTGATTCAACTAATGCCTTCAGTTGGTCGTTATGAATAAAAGAAGGATGCCAGAGACCTTCTTCATCTTCAAGAATTTCATACCCAGCACGAAATTTTTGAACCACTATTGCACCACACGTTCCTTAACAGTACCCACACCAAAAGCATCGTTTAGTTTACAAGCAGTTTCGGCTGCATTACCACTCGTTTTGAATTCATACAAAAATTGCTCTTATTTGCTTCGTTCCCATTTTTAATTCAATATTCCAATTTAAAGCAAAATTAATAATAAAACCAAAATCGATGCTACCAAAATGCAGACCAAAAATGACCTTTAAAAGGAAATTAATATCAAAACGATATGACACTCATGAAAAAAATTATGTTTAGAATGCAGATATCAAAAACCGCAATTATTTTCCTACCTACATAATATATCAGACACTTTTTTATGATGTGTTGAATAGGAGAATAATTTATTTGGAAAATTGACTCAAAATGTTTAATTTTTAATAATTGATTATTGATTGTTGCTTATGCGCATTTCGATGGCAATTCCATCATCATCAGATTCATAAATTAAGAAAAGTCTGTATTTTAGATTTTTCTGTGTTTTAATGTTATAAGGATGGCGGGAACGCTCTTTAAATGCACATAGCAAGAATCACAAAGATCAATAATCAATTGTTGAACATTTTTGATCAGAAAAAAATGTTTGCAGTTTGTGGGTTGAGTGAAAAATTTATATGTGAAAGTGATTTTGTCATAGTTACATGACTATATTGTAAAATACACATTATGAGGTCTAAATATGCATGTAAAGTTTATAATTTCTAGGTGGATTTCGGAGTTGAGGTTTGGATTGCTAATACTCCAATGAACGCACTGGTTACTTTTGAAAAATGTTAATTTATTATCATATATTCAATGGAATTATATAAAATTGAACGTTTTCCTGGTGGCCTGTCCTTTTGAATCATATAACTGTCTGTGCACCATTACTTGTTTCAGTACGTGTGCCGCCTTCAAGTAGATGTTAGAGATTGCACACGTGTTGAAACTAATAGTGGAGTATAGACACATTGATAATTCAAAAGGACGAAGATCACCAGCACAACGTATTAACAGGATCACAGGCATAAAGCGTATAATTATACTTTTGATTTATTTACTATTTTTTTAAAAAAGAATAATTACAATATCTATACTTTATCAGCACTATCGAAATTACAATCAATTTGTATTTTTCATTAAATTCTCAGATCAAATTCTATATAAACCAGTAAGCCTTATTTGTAGAAGATTAATTATAAGATCTACCTTTAATGTAAGGAGCCAAATGATCTTACAGCTGAAGCTAATATTGATTCATTTTAACTATAATGAATATATATATATATATATATATATATATATATATATATATATATATGATTAAAAAAACCCTTAATGAAGAGAAAATTCAATTACTATATCTATTACATTTCGTGTGACTTAATGTAAGAATGAAAAATAAATTTCAATTTAAAAAAGCATGCACGCACACAACAAATATCCATACGAAAACATTACCATAGCAACACGGATTTATTTGATTAATGGATGTACAAGAAAGAAAAAGTACGACACGGAAGAAAGACATCCATACAACATCTTCAAACCTCTTTCGACAATATGGTACGGACTGGTTTCAGTGACCCATTTATCGGGCGTAAACCACAGGTTGGTTGCTTTATATACAGGTATTTCGGCGTGTCGGTCGTTTATTCATTCCTTTATTATAATACACGTACAACTATAATTTTTCATTGTGAATGCGTACGATTAAAAAAAAAATACATTAAAATGAATACTCGAGATGTGATAAACAATAAGATACGTGGGTGATTGTGTACACGTTGTCAGATCGAAATGAAACGATTTGTTTGCTTTTTTTTTCGTTTTCGATTTAGATGTTTCAGTTTGATGGTGATGTTTGAAATCGATATTGTTTTATGTTCATTGTACAGTAGAAAGTAAAGAATAGAATACAGTGTTTCAATCTCATTACATTTTTATCAAATGAAATGAATTCCATAGCACATAAAAGTACAAGTGTATTAAGCATGTAAATTTATTTTAATAAAATACATTTTTTATTAAAAATATCAATGTTTATTGTAAATTTGTGCAAAAATAAATTTTTGTTCTTTATGTAATCATATTGTATCAGTTTATTATTTATTTTTAGTCATTATAAACATAATTCTCATTTATTTTCTCTTTCGAAATTTCATCATACTACAATTCTACAACAATACTGATATAACTAAAAAGGTATAAATTTATTAACACATTTGAAATTTTCAAAACTTTGAAAAATGAAAAATTTAATGTAAAATGTTGAAATTTATCAAATTACAAAATTGACTTTTTTAATTAACTTAGAGTTGTATTTGAAAGAATATATTTTTTACTTCACAGTTTATGTATATATATATATATATATATATATATGAATAATGTGAATGATACCATTTTTGTTATAAACATGCAATATTATTGTGACTCATAACTATTTGATAACATACAGCGTGAACAAGATAAGAACCAATCCACATTTAAAAAGAAATACTTTGATGTTTTATTGACAATTGATAACTGCCTTATGTGTTTAAACAGTCGCCACAATTAATGTATAAAAAGTTATTGCAACAATATCAAATATAACTTGTTTTCAGGAGAATAATCTTTTTTCATGTCGATTAGGATAGTCTTTTAATTCTATCAAATTCCATACATTTCAATACTAGAAAATCGTGTACGATCGGCAATTATAACACTAGTGGATCTGTCGACCTGAGTTGATGTAACAATTATGGTTAGCTAAACGTATATTTTCTTTTACATTGTTTGTACCCACCGCATCCCGCCAATGATTGTATTTCTTTGAATGAAGATACTTTTTTAATTAATCATTATAATTGCATTACAATAAAAAAATGTAAAAACACTAAAATAAAATTTTACGAATACAAAAATTATTATAGAACTACTCGTATAAAAAGAAGAATAAATAATAAATTATTTTCATGTACGATTTTAAATATTTTTTTCTGAATTCCAAATGTTATTAATAATTGAAAAACTACTGTATTCATTCCAACGAGTGTATTCCTCCGAAAGATAAGTATAAAGTAATTTTTACAAGAGTTTGTGAAATATGCTTGTGAATATAATTAATTTTGAAAAAAATTAAAATTGTAATCTATTTTTTATTAGTTTTAAATTTTGATTCTGTAATATTTCACAGTTCGTTATCTTAACGACTTTCATCAAATAACTGGTTGTCAGTATGGTTGTCAATATTGATATTAAATATTTTTTTAATAATTTTATTCAATATTTATTTATACAGTGTAACATCCATTAGAAAGTATTTATTTATTTTTCATAAATGAATCATTTCTTTTCACTACACAGATCACTAAGAATTTTTGTGATGTACAGGAAAACGTTTGGTGTTCTGAAGATGATAGAAAATTCACATAATTAACAATAAAAAATGATCAATAATAATTTATTGAATATTTTTCATCAAAAAATTCTTTGTACTTTATGGGGTAAAAAATAATTCATTTGTGAAACTGAATTCGGCCACAGTATCAGAACTGTATTGAACTTATTTCTTTTAGAGATTTTGTTCACTAATGTAAATACTTTGCTATTTTCTTAAAAATTCGCTAATAGATGCCATTTTTCTCTAGTAATTATAATTTAATAAAAACAGAGCATCGAAGAATAAATTGAATCATATATATATATATATATATATATATATATATATATATATATATATATATATATATATATATTACACACATACTATCCACAAACATACACACATACTATCCACAAACATACACACATATATATATATATATATATATACAGGCATATGTATATATATATATATATATATGAGTGAATTCATATTTTTTTAAAAATGAATATTTCAAGTTTTAGAGTACATAAATCACTTGAATTAAGAAAGAATATTATTAAAAAATATTTTTGAAAAAATTGTTTGTGTAATCACATTTAATTTCAACAGTATATGTATATTTATACACACTGACATATATTCATAAATATTGATTTTGGTTTTTAATAAAATTTTATGGTAGTTATTGAAAGTTTTCCCGGAAATTAAAACACTTAATTTTTTTCCTGTCAAATAATAGGAAATGTAACTAAATGAAAACAAGATTAAATTACTATGTTTTAATACGTTCGTTGATTCACTGAACAAATATAAAATTTTATCGGATTTTTTTATCAAACATGTTTAGCTAAGTTAGAAAATCTGAGTGTCGCGAAATGAAAAAAATGTAAATATTTAACATAAACCTATAATTACACACACACACACACACACATATATATATATATATATATATATATATATATATATATATATATATATATATATATATGGGTATATATATATATATACATTTATATTTATTTTAAATAATTAATTCAATTAAGAGCAACATAAACTGTAAATAACTCAAAAAATAAACTTTTTTTCTAAATAATTAAAAAAAATATTTATAATATTTCAAATACTTATTTATTTTTTTAGAATATTAAAGTTGAAGATAAATTGGTCTTACGGAATAGAAAAATTCGAAATCATTAATAAAATGAATGCAAGAAACACTTACTGTATAGAAACAAAAAAAAAGAGACAAACTATTGGTTCGACCCTCTATTTGCACTGCATTTTGTACTTTAATTGTTTGAAGAAGTTGGCACCGAAGTAAAAAGAAATGAATGCCATTTTTAAAATGATCAATAATCAATTATTGAACATTTTGATCAAGAAAATGTTATTAAATGTAAAGAGTGAAAATTAGTTTGTAAAAACTTCTGGTTCTTACATTCCTAGATATAATTTTGAATTGTTTACAAAAACAGTGATCATAAATTCAATGTTTAAAGTTTATAAATTTGCAGTTTTATCAAACATTTTTCTCATTTTTACCTATTTGCTAGAGATTCTCGCCTTAAGAGAAAAAATCGAAATGACACCAAATAATAGGTAGATAGAATCAAGACTAGAATATAATAAAGATCAGAATTGTATAAATTTTAATATTTTTTTTAGTAATTATCTTCTTAAGTTGAACATACAGTACATACTATAATAACCATATAAATAATATTACCCATAACAAATTGAAGGTGAGGCTTCCATCACAATACATTGTTGTTGTGATCTTGACCTGTCAATCACGACACTAGCCAAATGTAAGAAGTACATACATAAATATATATATATATATATATATATATATATATATATATATATATATATCCGTACTTTCTTTTGACCCAACTTTAGAAGTTCACCGGTTTCACCTTTCCTTACGCATTCTAACCGCATTTGATTAAATTTTTTTGTTCCATTGAATCCATTGTTGAAAGGTACTCTCAAAGTACACGTCTTTATATTTTGTTTTCGACATCATGAATTTATACTGGGATAGAAAACACGACTTTTAGGTTATATGTTTGATTAGAGAAAGTATGCGAGTAAATATATTTGATAATATAAGAGATTTCGTATCGTATCGAGATTTGTTTATGCATTTTTCGGTTTAAAAATACGTGCATTCACTTCGGCGAGGCATTTTTTTTTTTAGTAAATATATTATCTGACAATCTATTCATTTATCATTTTTGAACGGTTTCGGTCTGAAAATATGCGTTAATATTAATGTTCATTCTAATACTTATTTTGTTATTTTTCATGTTTACATTGATTTATTAGGTTTTTATTCAGTAGGTACGTATTATAAATTTTAATAATTAACTCTATTATTATGGACAAGAATCAAGTACATAAAATTATTAATGTATAACAAATTTATCCTTCTTTTTGTCAGTTTGTACGTACTTTCTTTTTCAAATGATTAATTAAATATTTTACTAAAATTCTCATGGAATGTTTATTTATTTGCTATTTTGATGAAATGGTTATGTGTACAAGATAAATTATATGTCTTTATAACTGTGATCTTTTTGCTATGTTCTCCCGGTGGTTTTCGTTTTCTTACGAGGGTGATTTGAAAAGTTCGCGGCTTAACATATAAGTGGTGGTAATATTTTAAATATTTGTGGCGCACTACGAAACGATATCTATTTTATACATAACATCAAAGTATATAACAAAGTCTAATGTATCAAGCAGTTTGTTGCAAACATAAATTTGAATAAAGCTCTTTTCATGCCGCTGCTAAAATGGATAAAGTTGAACATCGTGCGCCGATAAAGTTTATTGTCAAAAATGGCTTAATGCCAACAAAAGTCTTTAATGAGATGAAAAATATACTGGGTGATAGTGCACCTTTGTATATGTAAAGAAGTGGGCAGCTGAATTAAAATGTGGCCGTATAAGCTTAGATCACCCGCGTAGTCGACTTTCGAAAACTGTAATGAAAGAAGAAATCATCCACAAAGTGCACGATATTGTCTTACAGGATCAGCTATTGAAGGTGTCTGAAATTGCTAGTGTCGTGGGAGTGATTTTGTTCAGCGATTTGTGACTATAGATGAGACTTGGATTCACCATTACACTTCAGAGTCAAAACAACAATCGAAGCAATGGAAGGAAGACGAGTCTCTGTCACCGAAAAAAAAAAACAAAAGCAGTTTGGCAGCAAATGGTTCCTGCTAATTGACTACCTTCCAAAGAGTCAAACGATAATGGGATAGTATTATGATAAACATTTGGATCGACTCGACGAAACAATTCGCGAGAAAAGACCAGGCTTATCAAAGAAAAAATCATTTGTACCTCATTCAGCTTATTCTCCAGATTTGGTCCCTTTAGATTTAGATCTGTTTTCAAAATTTAAAAAATTCCTTGATGGTAGACGATTTTCGTCAGATGAAGAAATGATAGCAACAGTGAATCACTATTGTGAGGACCTCCTAATAAAGGATTTCTGAGAAGGCATAAAAGCACTGGAACATCACTGGATGAAGTGCATTGAAGTTCAGAAGGACCATATTGAAAAATAAAAGTAATTTAAAAACACAAGTTATATTCTTTCATAGTTAGGCTGCGAACTTTTGAAATTGCCCTCGTAAATCAGACTTTGTGTGTGTAACGTAAATGTTTTCAGTTCTATAATTATTTGTCGGAGATTTTAAAGAAATATTACCAATATTGTATTGTCTAAGAGCGATCCCGTACTAAAAATGACAAACTAGCTATGGGATCACCTTTAGCCAGTTTAATACCAGAAACATATCTTCAAAACATTGAAAAAACATTAATTACCTTTAATGTAATACAATCGAACTACTGTTTGCTTAAGATATTTTAGAAATGGGACATAATATTAAAAACATAAATAATACAATGCAAATAATATGAATTGAGACTAAAGGAATAAAATTAAACATGTTTGAAAACCCATAAATGCATAAAAATAAAAATAACACATTAAACTAACAATAGCGACGCGTTATTTTATACCCTAAAATTAAAAATCACATTCCATCTATAACCAAACACAAATCGTAAATTTTCAACATCTATCTGAGGATGGCATACTGAAACTGATGAAAGTTGTCTCAACGGGTCGTTTTGACGCGTCCTCTGTATGTTTAAAATTTTTGAATATAAAAAAATTAATTTTAAGATGTGCATATTGTGTTGCATATAAAATTACATTTGTTTTAATTAATTCTTTGTTAATTACATTTTTGTAGAACTGAAATATTGTCCTGACTGCTTTTGTTTTCGAATTGATACATTAAAATTGAAAGTATTATTAATATATGTGATGCATTTCCTACATCAAAAATGTTCATTTAAAGCAACATTCTAATAAGTAGTGCCCTCTCTGGGCAAATTTTCAAACTTATACATATCTTGCATTATGATTACCGGCAAGTAAATGATTTAATTTTTTAGTTGACAGTTAAACCGATGTGGGTTTTGGGCTAGTGATTGGCATTTTTTATTATAAATTAGTGAATAATTATATAGTAGGTATATTAACAATTATCAGAATAATGTCTGACCATGATGATAAGATATCACAATTCGCCGATGTTACTGGAGTTGATACGGAAAGAGCTAGGTTTTATCTTGAATCATCGGCCTGGCAACTGGAGGTGAGGTTATGATCATAATACAGCAAATTTAAATCGCATTTCGCGAAAACAAGTTCTGAAAGTAACTTGTACAAAAACTTTTATATTCATAGACTATTTTCACTAAATTTAAATTTATAGGTAGCACTTGCGAGCTTTTACGAAAACGATGGGGATAACAATTCAGATATTGAGGCAGAAAATATTGTCGAATCATCGGAATCGTTACCTGTTCTTGATGTAACTACTTCGAAATCGAAAGATGTACCCAAAAAACAAAGTTCACGTTTTGCAACAATACAGTCAATGAACACAGCAAATAGCTCTGATGAAGAGGAAGGACAAGCTTTTTATGCAGGGGGATCAGAACATAGTGGTCAACAAGTTTTAGGACCTGGTAAAAAGAAAGACATTGTCGATGAGATGTTTAAATCAGTCCAAGAGTGAGTCAATATTTTGTTTTGAAAACATTCAATTATCAACGCATATTTTCATTTTAAAGCAACTTAAATAATATTTCTTTCATAGACATGGTGCAGATGTTGTAGAGCCTGGTCAGTCAGAACCTACTCGTACATCAGCATTTACTGGTACAGGGTATAAACTTGGACAGTCAGCAAATGATACTGAGATAGTAGCCGGTTCTTCTAAGTCTCAAGTTGCTCCGACAGACGTTGTATTAAAATTATGGCGTGAAGGTTTCAGCCTCAATGATGGCCCGATTCGAGCATATAGTGATCCTGATAATAAAGACTTCTTAGAAAGTGTTAGACGAGGGTAATTTTGAGATTTCTTTTAAATTCATGTTAAAATTCAACTTTACCTCTGAATTCATTGTTTTTGATTAAATTAATATAGGAAGATTAATTTTATTAGTCATTTTAAATTACAGTGAAATACCTCAAGAGTTAGTTCGACAAGCGAAAGGTGGAGTAGTTCATCTAAATATGGAAGACCATCGGCATGAAGAATTCAAAAGTATGACACCAAAAATTAGGCCTTTTACAGGACAAGGACATACTTTAGGAAGCCCAACACCAGTTATTGTTGGTTCATCGGCACAAGAAGCCAATGATAAAGATAAGACTGCTAATGAGGCAGAAGCGAGATCAAAACTTGCTCTCGATTCTTCACAGCCAGTAACCAGTATACAAATTCGATTATCTGATGGATCTAGATTATTAGGACAATTTAATCATGGACATACGATTGATGATGTTAGACAGTATATATTAACGTATCCTTTAAAATTAAATACTCTTATTTTAAGGTAAACAGAAAATTATAATCGTATAAGTTTTTCTTACATAGTGTTTTACAGTGCTAGACCCCAATATGAAAACCGAACTTTTATGTTACTAACTACATTTCCAAGTAAAGAGCTATCGGACGGTTCGCAAACTGTCGCTGAAGCTGGACTGCTGAATGCAGCTATAATGCAACGTTTAAAATAGTGTCTAACGAGCTTTTGAATAGATGTCGTAAGTTTGTTTCAATTGTGTAAACACAATTCTTTTCAGATTTTATTGGGAAAATTGATTGTCACAGATATTTCAAAGTGGTCTTGTGCAAAATTATTTGAATTGTTGATGCATGCAAGATTAGGAATACAACGAATGGATGCATTCAGTTTGTAATTTAATGTATGCAGTGGTACTGATACTTTTATATTTGCCTCTGTTACAATTATATACATAGTTGCATGGTATATAAATTCAAAAGGATGTACTCAAATTTAACTTATAGATTGTAATAAAGTTATAAATCAGCTCTAATAAAGATTTTTAATATAAAAGTAGATTTATTGTTAAATCTATTTTAAAGAAAAAGATGTCATAAATACAAGTACTACTTTATTTTTGTCATTAATTCTCCTGTTGTAAAATTTCTTTTTCTAAAAGTATAAAAATTATGAAGAATGTTTTTGAGGAAGTTGAGACATAAAATATTGTAAGATATACAGAACAATTTTTCATTTTGATAATTTTTTGCTGTTATAAATAAGTGTGGCAGTATGGAAGGAAATAAATTTTATTTAAATATTTTGTCAATGTTCTTTCATTTTTGCTTATGTTTAAGTTTTTTATTTCTGTAAAAGTTAATAAAATATAAATGAGAAAAAAAATTACAAATTCTTTAGAAAATTAACACTGTAGACCTTTATAAAAAGCAATAAATAAATATTTCATTATCTTGTAAAATGTTTATGATACATAAAGTACATTTTTAGCATGTGATTTTGTTTAAAAGAAAAATGTAATTGAAATATATAATTCATTGGATTGAACACATTGTTATCAATTATTACAAAATTACATCATGTTTGCTGTCTGTTGCAATATTTTTTAATGCTACCATATTTTCAAAACTTGTATCTAAATTTATTAATTTGTTATATAATTGTTCAGATTAAATGCATGTTATGCATTGCATTGGTACTCTTAGGTAATTGATGCCTGATTGAGTTCAGTAAGTATTTATCAGTGAATCAAGTATGTTGTTTTACTTGTTTATGAAAACAGTTTGCTGTGTAGGTAAGTAATATTGGATTTCTTTTAAATACTGTGATTTTAATGTTTTATAAGGTTAATATTTGAATATAAAACTATTTAACTTTTCATACTCTCATATTTTATAAAAAATATTGTATATTTTTTAACATGTATTCAATTGTAATATGTGTTTCTCCATGTATCGAATTATTATGATTTAAACAAGTTCAAATTAATGCAACTTTTATTCAAATATTTACAAAAAGTACAAAAACACTTTTATTCAACATAATAAAAATATAACAATATATGGCTAAAACATTAAAAATATGCACCTGTTTGATACAAAATTTTAAGCTGTGAATTATTTATTATTTCTATAAACTTCAATGCAGAGCCATCATAATAAGACATTTTATCAGTACATTTCCTATAATTATGTAAAGTCACCATGTCTTTTGCAATAACATGTGTACTAATAGTGTTTCCTTCATAAGCTCCACTTCCATATATATAAAACTCTTTGTGTGTAGTGTGTTTAACATAAAACATATTTTCTATCAACATTTTTATTTTCTCATCAATGCAAAAATCAACTATATCAATACTAAATCTGTTCGGTACTTTAGCACCTTCAAAATTCCTGACTAAATCTTGTACTGTATTTTTAAAAGAAGGCACAAGGTATTCGTTTAAAGTTAATATAACAACAAGTTTACTTTTACGAGATGTGCGTAAGAGACAATCAAATGCTATGATATCATCTACATCATAGCTTTTTGGTCCTGGAAAGTTCCAGGGATATCCAATAGTATTGAATCCTAGAGTCACCGAAGCCTTTTGTAAAGAAGATATTAGATTAAAAGGAATATTATTATCGTAAAAAATAAATTCATCGGCACCCAATTCGCGGTTGTAAGCGACAAAATCGATCACGTCTGATTTTTTCGGAATATTTTTGGATGGCTTGACACAGACTGCGAGAGCAGTTTTATCTTGTTGTTCAATATTCATCATTATTGGTATTATTCCTGATGTCTTGAACGATACACCGAACGGAATTTTAAATTGCTTCTTTTGTTTACAAATAAAGATATATGTTGAATGTTTATCCATTTCTGATAATATAGTGTAGCTAAATTTACCTAATGTGGGACTTGGATTATCATCATACCACAACAAGCAAGTTAATTTTATTCCCACTACAGTTTCACCGAAAGCTATCATTTTGACTTCATTGTCAGTCCAATGTGCTGAGTATATCGAAAATCTATCATCGATCTGTTGCCATGCTGGTATTGGACCCCAACTAGCTGAATGTAAAGTCATGGTAGTTGAATTCGCTTGTACAAGTTCTGGTTTCGTTGGAGTTCCGAAGAAATTCAATACTTCCAAAACATAACGTAAACGAAGATATTCGTGACGATATATAATTACAAGTCCTATACTAATTGCTGATATAATAACCAGTAATAGTTGATGATATTTCCGCATTTTAA
>CM068315.1:41642817-41822817 GCA_034766995.1 Acanthacorydalis orientalis | reverse complement strand
CGACATTGTCATATAATTGGCTGGATGGCTAGTTGGTTGTATGTGTGGTGAGCCACATAGCGATTCAATTATGTGTGACAATTTCCTATCGACAAGTTCACGTACGTGACAGACGTGCGGTCACGTTGTGCGCGAAGAAATTCACATTTGTAAAGAATGTCTATGATAAAAGATACATTGTTGTTGTTACTTTTATTATATAAATATATTGAGTAGAGTGATTGGATAATATTAGTACGTAATGGCCAGGTAGACTCTATAAAGTAATCATAAAAAAATATCGATTTACAACTGATCAGGTATTTTTTAAATTTATTAATTACATCAAGTTTATATTTACTTTATGTGTACTTGATGGCATCAAACATTGAACGATTTTTTATAAATGTGTATTTTATAAAAAAGTTTGTTTGTGTATATCGAGTGTTTTGTGGGCAACGAAATAATTAAAAACAAGAGCTTGAACTTGATGTATCTGCATTTCAACGTCAATTGAATTTGTCTTTATACTATTCTTTATGCAATCTCTTGAATGTATAATGCACTTTTTTCCAACTGTTTCCCAGTCAGACTTGTTAGATGGTAAACGGTTTATAGCTTTCACAATTTTTGAAAATTCAAAAAATACCTCTAAATTTTTACTCTAAACCTCAAATATTCAATAAAAAATTATTTTCCATTCCAGAACAAACTGGCTTACTAATTGATTGTACCTCAAGACAACTTCTTTCTTTGTCCAATACTTGAGAGTAGCGTTCGATTGAATAACCACCGGAATAAATCCCAACGCAGTTTTTTTTTTATTTACTAATTATATATATATATACTCGTGTATATATATATATATATATATATATATATATATAATTCTAAAATTTCAGAACCCCTATATAAAATTGATAAGAATATCGAAATTTTTGGAACACAAATATCTCAGATTGAGCAACTTCGGATATTAAAGTTTATAAAATTATTTATGAAAGAGAGTTGAAACACAGTTAGCAAATAATATTGTGACTATGTAAACATTTTATAATTTTATAATAATTTATATATATATATATATATATATATATATATATATGTATAGAATTGTTATATTCTTAGAACGACAATATGATTTAAAAAATAAATAAATAATATGTAGTTATACATAGTTGAATATATATATATATATATATATATATATTTATATATATATATATATATATATATATATATATATATATATATATGTATATATAAGTATACAATTGTTATATTCTTAGAACGACAATATGATTTAAAAAATAAATAAATAATATAATTTCATCCTTTAATCAGCGTAAAACGATTTCAGTAATCGATATACGTAAACGTTCAGAAATGCGATACCGAGTTTTTCCACGAAGTGAGCACACGATTCAGAGGTCATAAAGTTCATAAAAAGTGATTAAAGCTTGTCTGCCATTCTTGAAATAATTACGAACGTTACGACGCCGATGAGTCATTAATTAACATGAAACAATACGATCCTTTCGGATATTTCAATTAGGAAAAAAACACACGTACGCATTATTATTATTATTTCAGACGATCATGACCTCCGTGTGGCCTTGTGCCGCAAGATCAAGGCTGATCGGTGGATAATTATAACTCTGCGTTATCATTTCTAATATATTTCAGCGTTGCTTTATAAAAATATACGTATGTAGAGGCGTAGATTATCTAATATACCTTTATTTAATTTACTTTGTGAACGAAATAGGTTAGGCAGTAAAGTGGATACGCGGATAATATCGAATAGAGAAATATATTGTTTTTTTTTTTTTAATTATTTTGATGGCGTAAAAGACTATTTGTTTTATCTTTTCGACCTTGGCTACCGATTTCTTTCAAATAGAAACGTGCGTTTAAATTTAATACACAAAGTTTGATGATTTATCATTTTTTTAAATTTAATTTGTAGATATTCTTGTTATCTATTTCCAAGATTAGTGATTATTGTTATCACTGTTAATTTATAATCACAACCAGTATACAATACCAGAACATGTAGAAGATAGAATAAAATCTGCAAGGGCATTCTTGCAAATGTAATGACTTTCAACCACAAATTATAATTGAGTACATGAGACATTTTGAATAGTAGATTATCTGAAATGAAAGTGCCAGTGAAAATAATATAAATAACTATGGCATTTTTTATAAACGCCGATATAATGGCATTTGTGGTTTTGGTAAACGAATGCATTTCCTCGATTATGCTTAAAGTAATAGTTATGAAAATATCTCTAATATTATCTTAAAGGCCGAGTTAATATTTAAAAGTGAAATTAAATATTGTAGTATTTTTAAATATTATTTATCGGATTATTTTACATAATTGTCAAAATCGAACCTAATCAATATCACATTAAAATCCGTTTTGAACTATTTATTATTATCATATTTGCTTTCCAAATGCATTAAATTAATAGAGCATTTGTTTCGTCTAGCTTATTTCATAAAGTAAAAAATCTAAAGTTATTACTCCACATGTATCATTATTTTATATCCCATTTTTTTAAATTTTGCATTATTAGTTTGGTGTACATTTCACTTCCTCATCAAAGTACAGTTACGTATATTTTGTCTATTTTCTATGCATTTTTTAAAAGGTTTGTATGCAATTCATGGACTTGTGATAAAAAAGACCTATTCAGGCGTTCAGTGAATCAAATGTGACTCGTGTTTATTCTTCAATATAACAATCAATGTACCACTATTCTATTAACTAGTATAGTTTATATATTTATTCTATGGCTATTCTGTTATCTATTTATTTTATTTTAATGATCATAGGGTACACAATAATTGTTTTAAAATTAAATAAACGAATGTTTGTCTTCTACAAATAAATTGTTTGTCCATCTTAGAAACCATGAAAATTTTCTGATCAAATATGTTTGAAAAATATTAATATTTTTTTTATTATCTCTTATGCGCATTTGATCGTGATGAGAAAAGATAGTATCAACATAAATACGCATAAGCAATAATCAAAAGTCATTAATAATGAATTACTGAACATCTTTGATTAGAATATTTTTTGTGGTTTGTAGGGTGAGTGAAATTTTATTTGCAAAAATAAATTTATACACAGTATTCAAATCATATTGTTATTATTTTTCGAATTTCTGTCTCTCCCTCAAGTATCTATTATATATATATATATATATATATATATATATATATATATATATATATATATATATATAATAGATATTTAATTTAGTAATGTAAATTTATATAAATATAGTATCGATTATTGCCTATTTGCAGATCGATATGATCTCATCGTTCTCAGCGCGTTAAGGTATAGAAAAATATTTTTAAATGAGAAATATGAAGTAAAATAAAAAGAATGAATATAAAGTTTGTGCTTTAACATATTTATTTAACATTATATATTTTTGTTTACTCAGAACGAATTTGAATGTATTAGGTGTATAAATTAATTTCATGCCTTTTTATAGACTACTTTTTAGTTTAGAAAAAAAAGGATTGAAAAAATAGTTAATTTATGAAAATGAAGTTAGTGACAATATCAGATCTGTACTGTGATTCATTAGAAGTATTTAGTAAAGAGATAAATTAAATCATAATCATAGTTTAGGGACATGTAAATAGTATCATTTAAAAAAATGGACCACTAAATGTTTCTCATTATCAGGTGCACAAATTAATTCTCTGACTTTTTTTTTATAGAAAATGAATGTTTACGGAAAAACAGAATACTCTCAATCCTCCAAATATCCCACATTATTTTGTATAACTTGCTCTATCTCTTGGGTTACTGACGAATTCCTTGTTGAAAAAAAGCTGGCGGATTTGAGTCGATGAAGTCGTAGTGCATTTTAGGACCTCATTGACTGTTTTAACATATTTTGCATGCTTTATGACACACAATACCGTTCCCCAAAGATGATCAAATCAAATCCGCGGCTTCGGTAGCATTTTTTTAATTGGAATGCGAAAATTATGTAACTCCTAATATGATGCTTTTCGAACGCTTTTGTGTTCGCTACTGTTTTTTTTTTTTGAGTTTATGTCAGCTTCTTTGCCGAGTTATAAAATGTTTTAAAATGTTATGGTTGGCATTGCAAAATCTTAAAACGACGAGAAAATATTTTAATTTAAAACAGAGATATAATTGACTCAATTTCAAGGCACCAAACTAAGTTTTATATTTCATGTATGTATATATATATATATATATATATATATATATATATATATATATATAAACAACTTGTCGATTTAATATTGTTATAAACGGAACAGCGCTTCAAAGAAATTCCATTGAAAGTACAAGAGAACAGAAAATCCGAATCCGTACTAATGTACGAACGAACAGTCACGACTATGAATCTGTCTGGAAACTGTAAACTCTAATCCGTAACGAACTGCATCAATGACATATTCAATTTGCGACTCTTTTCCTGTTTCAATTTTATTCATACATGAAAAAAATTAATTGAATGTCAAAATGTCAATCGTAAAGAAAACGACAGACAAAAAATGAACACAAGACGGAATGTAACGCTGTCGCTTGTCGTGTTAATACAAGTCAGAGATCGAACGAGATTGAGGCGGTGAAGAAAAAAATACATACATATAATATGTAATGAAACAATGACGGTATCGCTTCTATAGCGGAACTTCGAAACTTCAAATAATATACTAATTTAATTTAATGGCGTACGTTGCTCAACAGTTCAAAGCTAATACGTTTATTCAAATCATGCATGAGAGGAGGTTGGATATTTGTATTGAGATGTCACTTAATCTTTTTGATATATGATTTTTTTATGCTTGAAACAATTGGATGTTTTAATGTGTACAACCATGACATTGTATTTTTAACTTTTATAAAAAATGATTAAACGCAGCGTGTTTGCAACATTCGAATAAATTATACACGGACGCGCATAACATGTGTTGTAATTGTCATTTTTCAAAACTGTCGAGAATTTAAAATATAACTTTTAACACCACAATCGAATTTAATCTATAAAAAATAATAAAAGATAAATCAAGACAGATTATACATCAAATTGAATTTTCGAACATACAAGTGTCTTTTATTTTTCTAATCATTTACTGTTAATACGTGTTGTATACTAGAGTATCAGAAAATTCTAGTCATTTTAGAGAAATGATATGTATAGGAAATTCAGGCGAGTAAGAGACAAAATTCCTTTGAGGCCACTTTAGATCTTCATTGCATAAATTGGTAACAGGTCAGAAAAGAAGTGAAACATTTCCTTTGAAGCCAAGCTACAGAAAATGTTCCACTTCTTCTGGACAATCTTTGACTCTTAAAAAAGTTCGGTTATTTGAATTGCATGCGCTTTTGTAGTCGATAATCCAAAACTTATGCATCATATCTTCTGGTACCTTGATCCTGACTTCAAGGATCTAGAGGAAGATAAGTTGTCTGGCAAATAATATTTTAAAAGTAAAATAATATAAAAATAATGGTAAAAAACAAGTTATTCTCTAAAGCTACTCTTATATGGTTCAGAATTTATTGAACCAACAATACTATTAAATGATCTAATTATATTTTTGCTCTTTATAATATTTATATAAGTGATTTCTACAATTTAGTGTCACTGGGCTAATGATGACATTGTCTGCACCTATTAATCACGACGAGATTGAAAATATTAAAGCAATTATTAATTCACAGTACTAAAAAAATAATTCTATTAAAATTTTTTTCTTATGAAAACAATTAATTTTAAATATACCTTTTTAAATATGAAATAAACAAATAAATTTAAAAAGTTTTTCATAAAACAATAAGTACATTTAAGAAAAGGAAGAAATTATAGTACGTTTAAAATTAATAGTTTTGGAAAGTTTGTAATCAAAGCGAAATATGTGACTATTAGAATTACAATTTATAAGAAATTTAGTCATTTCCAATCATGTTTTTGTAATTAACAAATACAAATTTTCTGAATACAACACTTTTATAATTAAAAGATGTTATGATAGAGAGGTAGAGTATTAATTGTAACTGGACTCTGGTTTATTGAACATCGAAAAACTGCTATAAAATAAAATACATATCTTATCATTAATCATTAATTTTAACAAGGCTTCCATCAATAATGACACACTATAAATAAAAACGTTTTCGCAATCTGATCATCATTACTATATGGTATCAATTCCAATAATTAGTTACGTCAATCTTGAATAACTAATCCTTGTAAAAGATTCAAGTACGCCGATGAACACAAACTACAAAGACAATAACTTTTATTTACCTATACGAACGAAAAAAAAACCGCAATATATTCTAACTTTATAAATGGTGATCTCATTTCAAAACCGTGGTTTTTATGATGGCAAAATGATCCATAAATGACGTAATACAATTAAAATTACCCGTAAAATAATTATACACGTATTGTATACCTGTCAAGGAATTCTTTTAAAAACAAATAAAAAACACGTACAAAGTATCGTTTGAAAAAATTGGCTTCAGTCACGACGTTGGTATATATTTTTTTCAGATCCAACACCCATGACCTGAATTTCAATCGAACAGTAGTTAATCAGCTAGATATTTATTATATTCAATTACTTGTAATAAATTGATTTGAATTATTTTCTTTCTGTAATCCAACATACAGATACTTATTTTGTAAATACAGAATAATATTATATTTATGAACATGTTAGATCAGTAATTAAGTTATTTTCGAAAAACAGGTATTATAAAAGTTTATTGTAGTTGTAATCTTCAGTATACATATTTATCATAAAATTAAATTTGATAGACAATTATGAAACAAAAAATCCACATAATATTTCAGCTCAGTGATATTTTTCCAAAATAAAACATAATTTTAGAGAAATGTTAATTTTTTTTCTTGATATAACTAGAATTACAAAACTCCGCTACTAATTTCAAAGAATAGTAATTCATTATATATTTATATTTCAAAATAAAAATAAATATTTGTGCATCAGTTCCGTTCAGAATAATATTTTACCCTTGTATGACCTTTGAATCATTTTGTTTTATTGCCATTAAGACCGGTCTTAACGGTTACATCTTCCCTATTTCTGATACAGATCACTTGAGTACATGCAATATCAGCTTAATTGCCACAAGTTCTCAATGTACGCTCCTTTATTCCCATCTGTTGCCTAGTTTACTGTTCGAGGAGATTTTCACCGCAAACTTTAGTCAAGTTTAGTATGAAGTTCGAGAGAAATGAGATGGGAGTCCTTGAGATGATTATAGAATGTTCTATTAGCTTTTATCTCAGTTCATATAACATGTTATACACCCATATATATATATATATATATATATATATATATATATATATATATACATATAAAAATGTACACACACTCATACATAGATAATTATGTGTGGGTTAATTACTTCACCTAACAAAAAATAAACATAATATTCTCATAGCTCACAAATTTGTATTTTTAAATTGAGTAATTTATTCTCGAAAGGTCTGATCCTTCGATTTATTAGTCACTAATTTGAAGCACTTTGAAATCATTTTTGTATTGATATTTGTTCAATTAGATATAATTGTTATTTAATATAAATTTATTTATTATTAAATCTGACCTTCTGACTATTAATTTCGAAAACAATTACATGTATTTCGTTTGTTCAGGAATTACATATATTTGTGTGTGTGTGTGTGTAATTGTTTAATAATCATCAGGTTAAAGGTTAAAAAACTCTGACATCAGTTATCCGGGTTTGTAATTGTTTCAAGTAGGTATACAGACTTTAATTCTAACAGTTTGTAAAAATATGTTGGTATTTTTTTTTCTAAGATATTATGCAGAATAATTGAAAAAAATGATTATTTGTAATAATTGCTCTATATAAGTTATAAAAATAAAATTTGATTAGTGTGATATTTAAAATGCAGGAGGCAGTTATAAAATCGATATTCAGTTGATAAAAAATCAGAATAACATTTTTTTTTGTTCTAATGTGGTAATAGTAAGTAATAAATTAATTGGAATTAGTTGGAATGTTCCTTAGTTTAGTTGGAATCTTCCTTAAATGATAAGAAAAGGAAAAAAAATTCTAATAAAATTTAGTATCCTCGTTATTACTTATATCATTTACAACTTAATACTAACAAACTATAGATCAGGGGTGGGCAACTTCTTCGATAATAAAAGCCACATAAAATATTTTTCATACATTTTTCAATGTTTTAGGGCCACAGAAAATATTATTTTAAAATTGTATTTATTAGGTTGGTAGAAAAATAAAATCGCAATTATTTTTCTATGGACCAAATATAAATAATAAAAAATACAACTATTTAGTAGTCCTACACACCAAAACAGAATATATTGAATCTCTCCTCATTGAAGACTTTGATTGAGTCTTCATTTAAAAGTTAAAAGTCACCAAGATAGTGTAAAAGTTGCATTTTTAAAGACATTCTTCTCAAAAATTTACACAGCAACCCGTCTAGAATTTGGTTTTATTGCATTCAACAAGTCTTAAATAACAAAATTGTTTAGTTTCATATAT
The DNA here is from genome assembly GCA_034766995.1 of Acanthacorydalis orientalis. Lineage (NCBI taxonomy): Eukaryota > Metazoa > Arthropoda > Insecta > Megaloptera > Corydalidae > Acanthacorydalis > Acanthacorydalis orientalis. The sequence goes on along the minus strand of CM068315.1, from coordinate 41,814,248 downwards.
TTTTAAGGATTGTCAATAACCTTAGAACCACCTTAAACAGCAATTTGGACACAATGCATATAAATATTTGAAAAGATAATGCGAATTACCCGTTTATATATAAAATATTCTAATATTGGTACATACTATATTACTATAGATATATTATTAATATAAAAGTTTAGGAAAAATATCAATAAAACCCAATATTGTCTCAGGAGCCGCATAAAGTAGCAACATTGGGAGCTACAATTTGCCCACCCTTGGTATAGATAATCGTAGCGTATCATGAACTTTTTTTGGTCGTTTATTTTTATGCGTTATTCAAAAGAGCAACCACTTTAGTCATCACAAAAAAAATTAAATAAATTCTTAATAGCTAAAAAAACCACGAACTGCACAAAATATTTCATAAAAATAATATACATATATATACACATATTTTTATATACATATGTACACCTATATTTATATATATATATATATATATATATATATATATATATATATACACACACACACACCTATGTATATATTATTTTATAACAGTTATAAACAATTAAAAAAGATTCATAGTATATCGATTAACAAAACAAATAAACATAACCTCTAAATTTTTGTCAAGTAAGCAAAAACTATAAATAAGCAATAATCAAAATTTAATTAAAAAGAATATATAATACGTTTTCACTTACGTTTTGTAGAAACTGATCTTCAATATTTCTTAAAAAATTGTGTTCACAAAAAAACTAGCTTGTATTAATTTGAATGACAAGTAAATGATTGTTGCGTTTGAACTTTTTTTTGTTTTTTGTTCGCGCATGCGCTTTTTCCTATAATTTAAATTATTAAATACAGCGCAAAATTCGAAAATGAAATTATTTTGTTTTAAGGTGCTTATTGTAATTAAAATATACAACACTTACTAATACACATTAGTTTATTCCAAAAATAATAACATTCGGTTTCAGTGCTTTTAAATATAAATATTGGAAAAAAAATAGTATCTATGCTAATGAAAAATAATATTTTTATTGAAATTAACTAATTTATCAAGTTTACTATTTCATACTTTGTGTTTTATGTAAAACAAAACAAGTAAATTATTATCAATGATGGGAATTTTTTCGTTAGTTTAAATTAATTAAAAAAAATTAGAATTCTCTTGCATTTCATCGATTTCTTGTTTCAAGGTGTTTTTAAAATTACTTGTATGATATTTTTTCTTCACAGTTTTCTTTGTATTTTTAGATTTCGTTTCGGGTTTCAAATTTCGTCTCTGTGATTAATGAAGCTCATATTTTCCCATCAATTAAATATTTTCGACTGATTCGACATGAGATATATTTTTTTTAAAAATACTAACAGTTTTTATTCAAAATCTCCTCTTTCAAAAAAATTATATATACTTAGAAATTGTATTTATATGATTATTTGCGTGGTATATTTTATGCACTAAAACAAACACTAAAAAATAAATCTTGGTTTCTCGTTTACAAATGGTTATTATGAACTGATATAAACTCATAGTAAGCTAAACACGAGATAAATAAGTTATATGGAGAACATAGACATCGTTTTTGTTTAAAAGAAATCTGCAAAAATGGAACACTGCTGTACAAAATATAAAAGTACAATATGTTAAGGGTTAATCAGGGGTAATTGGTGAAGAAGTCATTCAGATTAAACAATAAAATAGATTAGTAACCCAGAAGATGACCTCAAAGGATGAAAAGATTTAGAACGTAAATAAGTTGAAATAGGATTAAGGAAATATTTAAATTACAAGTACAGTGATGAAAAATACCACTGTAGCATTTTTATATACGATTTTTAAAATGTATATTGAGTTTATTATTATGGACCAGAAGATTCAGAAACAGAATTGTTGGATTTTCACAAATCGATTTTTCTATCAACACAAAAAACTACAATCTTTTGAAATTTAATAGCGATTACTGGCATCTGAAGAAAACAAACGTTAGCAAATATACGCAGACATACAAATAAATAAATACAACTTGGCACCTGACCATATTCGAACAATTTTATCATCGGATCGTGTCGATGTACAGACAATGGTCGTTCACGTAACAGCCAACACAATAACGATTCGTGACGGACATATCCTTCAGCATGGATCATCTTCATCAATACACACGAGACATCGCTTCCACTTCCGGGACAGGCGTACATAGCTACAGATAGATGGTTTTTACATTTAGGCGTGATACCATTGTCCTCTGGCAGTCACGTCCAAAAATACACTTGCATTTCTAGGCATATATATATATATATATATATATATATATATATATATATATATATATATATATATATATATATGTTAGTATGAATAAATATTTTATATTCAAACTTACGGTATTTAATTGTTTGTCCTTGTGCGGATAAAATGTTGCAGTTACCGTTTTGTGTAGTTACAATTAAAATATTTTAATTGCATTAACTCTTCAATAAAAAAAGTCAATTCGAAACATGTATACCTTATTTGGATTGAAATTGTAATTGTGTATTCAGAAATTGATCAAACAGTCAAGATATGAACTCTAGAAAGTCAGATAAATATAAAAATTGAGTCTAATTCAGTTTATTTTAAAAAATATGTCCTTCAAAATCATACTTTTTTTAATAATTATTTGTCTATGAAATGAACCACTTGTTTTACGAATGAATCTTTTTCTATCCCACAAATCATAGACTTTTTCAGGCCAATATTTCATCATTGATTATTTTTGAATTTTTCTGACGCATTTAGATGGTGCTCTGAATTTATTTAAAACATTTTAAATATATTGTTTGAGATTTGAGAAAGTTAATTTAGTCACAATGTCAGAAATGTATGGTGAAACAGTTATCTATCAAATCTTATAAGTTGCTTTTAAAAATATTTTTACCTTTTTTTTATTAATTTCAATTTTATATTTCAATTTATGGAATAATGTAAATATATATTTGCTAATAAAACTGAGCAAAAGTATTGAAAAAGTGAATAATAGTAACGTATTTACCATTTTATTTACTATCACTGTGTTATTAGTTTTCTTAAATTATATATATATATATATATATATATATATATATATGTGTGTGTGTGTGTATGTGTGTGTGGGTATGTGTGTGTAAATAAAAAAACCCATTTAATTTTGAACTATACTTTGTTTAACAAATGAACAATGAATTTGAAGAATAAAAAAATATTTAAGCATATGAGATACTATCATTGTACAATTGAAGCAGGTACCCTTTCTGAAACAACTTCGAAACATATAATTTTCAACAATAAAAACTAATAATCGAGTATAGTCATCTCATTATAACCTTGGTAACAATACACACAGGTAAACGACGACATACGAATCAAGTGAGAAATATTATTAACACCTTTCTAATATACTGAATCAATGAAATGCAGTTACGAAACAAATGATCATCGAGCACATCATCATAATCGAGCAAGCTCGGCGTGGGTCCAACATCCAACACCACCTTGATCCTTGTCACAAGGACGAGTGTGTTACGTCACCGTCGGCGTCGTTGCGAAAACAATAATGCAAAAAAACACACACGTATGATCGAATGGTGGTGTCATCTGCATGCCGGAGTGTTAAAAAATATCCAACGCTTCGTCCATTATTATTATTAGTCATCGCTCGTGACTGTCTGTTGTTTTTCTCGTTGTTTGTCCAACTGTCAGATTAACAATTAGTTTGTTGTTATCGCGACGATTATCGCGTTTCAGACTGACAGGTTGGAATATTTTGTAAGTTTTTTTTTCCAAATATCCCATGCGTTAGATAACGCTTCGTACATAGCTGTTCGGCGTACGGACAAAAATGTATCCGAGGTTTGATTTGTTAACATTTCAGACAGGGGACGCTTTGTATGTTGAAATATTGAAAATATGTTGTCCGGTTCGGTTATGTTGAGGTCAATGTTCTCATAAACGATTTTCTTCTTTTTTTGGTACTCTGTAATATGTACGGATTTTAATTATAGTCGATGGAAAAGAAAGCAGTAATATTTAAAATGTGAACATTATTTGCATGTGATCCAGTTTATTTGAAAATTGTTTTTAAATTAAATTTTTATAGTACTTAGATTCACCTAGATCACTCGTTATTGTTTGTCTTCAAATTTATAATTTTATTCATAATTTTTCATTAGAACACTGGAGGCTGCATTTGAATTTTTCATTTAACAGTAGATTATTTTAAATTATAGTTCAATTTATTTGAAGACGAATTTACCCACAACTCATGTACGGGGGTCGTTTGATAAGTTTAGTAAATTTCTATGATATGGTTATCATTCATTTGGTAACGTTACGGCTATCAAGTGTCACTTTTCAAACTAGTATAGGTGAATTTTTAGCCAGAAGCGACGAGTTGTTCACGTTGTGCAAATGTTTTAAGCAAACATTGTAGCAGTTACCGCAAAAATGGAAAAAATGAGCAGGCCTTTTTGCATCGACTCGTCACCGTGGACGAAACATGGATTCACCACTATATACACCTGAATCGAAATAGCAGTCAAAGCAATGGACAAGGACTGGTGAAAATGCACTGAAGAAGGTGGAGACAGTTTTGTCGGCTGAGAAGGTGATTGCCACTTTTTTTGGAATTCCCAAGGAATCATCCTGATCGACTACTTAACAAGGGGAAAAACGATAACAGGAGCCTATTGTGGAACATTGTTGGACCGTTTTAAAGAAGAACTGAAATAAAAACGGCTAAATTGTCGCACAAAAAAGTGATTTCACTAGAATAACGCGTCGTCCCATAAATCGACCGTCGCAATAGCAAGTTTGCACGAATTAGGCCTTGAATTGATTCCTCATCTACCTTGTTCTCCGGATTTGGCCCCATACGACTTCTTTCTCGTCAAAAACTTGAAAATTTGACTCAGTGGTAAGAAATTCTCGTCGAATGAAGATGTCATCGCCGCCGTTAGTCCGTATTTTGCAGATTTGCTGGACCAAGTATCAATGAAGACTATGTTGAGAAATAAAATCTTTTTTTACAAAAACGGTCTTTAACTTGCTTCTTTACAATACTTATCAAACGACCCACGTATAACATTGTGATTGAATTTTTGAACTTGAACTTTTATATTTGAATTATTTTTTCGTACTACAAACAATAAAAATACTTTTTTTGAGGTCTGAGACATGATAAAAGAATTCACCTGAGAATGATGAATTTACTTTTGTATCGCACTACTTCCTCATTCAAGTTCTGATTTGAAAAACGCAAAGTATTACATTTGAACTTGTTTTCGATATTCATTATCTAGCATTTTTATGGATTGCAGGAGATGTAGTTGATACTTTCATATATTTTCTCAAGAAGTTATATATTTATTTATTGGAATAAATAAAAAAGTCCCCGATTTTTACTTTTATAACACTTTTTAATTTTTATCTCTACTCTTGAAGTTACTGACTTGAAATTATTGATCGAATTTTTGACAAAGTTTTCGTACATATTGTTTTTTGAACATTTTTAGATTTTCCGTGTGTAGTAGGAACTTCAATAGTGTAGTGTATATTAAAGTTTAGTATTTTATTTGAATTTTAATTTTCTCACCGATATAACTCACAAGATAAAACGTTATTTATGAGAATTAACGTATAGAGTTGTTCTTTAGAATGTATCTGCTTGAGAATACATGTTTATTTATAAGTATTGTTAAAGTTAACGTGAATAATAATAATGTAAAAATATGATACACAAAAAAACGAATGTGACAGATATAAATTTCATCTCCCACGCGAAACATTATCTTGTACGGACGCAACGAGCGCCGTATCTCGGTTTTACGACGGCGTACGCACAAAGGGGCGCGACACCAGTGACACCAGTGAAAAACTTCATTATTGCGTTGATGTTTGATAGAAAAACGTTGTACGGAGTTCGAAAAACACAATTAACACGTTCATCGTACGCAATCACGTCTCGCACACATGACTTTGATCGGTGCCAACGTTCTAGTGTCAAAAACCCTGCCCAGGTGCATCATTCACTCATGACACGAATGCACATGCATATTAAATAACCACGTCTTGACGGATAACCATTTTTTTTCTCTCGAACCGTGAAACCATAAAGTGTGCGTGTGTGTGTGTGTATGGATGTGCGTTTTGTCGTTGAATCGACGGTGTCATAGGACGCCGATTGTGTTTTGTCATTTGTGGAAGAGTTCGATGCGTATGGAGTTGGGTACAGTGTGAGAGAAAATGTACAGATTTGTAAACGGATAGTGCGTGTTTAAACCGATTTGATCGTAGAATGAACGTTATTCATTGTAAATCGTATTTAATAAAATCTTCAGAGATGCCAAGTTCGATCTTAAGTATAGAGAACATGTGTCTTAATAAAAGTCACACATTTTTGAAATATGAATCAAATAACACTCAACTCAACCATAACAAATAATTCATTTTTTCAGCAACATTTGAATTTTCACTCGTCACATAAAACAAAAAGATTTTCTTATAAAAATATTCAATATTTGATTATTTCGATAGTAACTTACAGTGGTAACACGAAATGAAGTCGAGTGCTACCATGGTGAATAATTCATTTATGGGGCCACATTTCCGGTTTTGGGAACGTTATTTTTTCTCTCAAATTCTGCAGAATATCCTTATCGAAGTATTAGCTGACGATTTTCACAAATTAGTTATTTTTTCGCCCCGTAAATCATAACATTTTTTTTGGTCAAAAATATTCGACAGATCATTATTCATAATTGTTGATTGTTGATTATGCGCATTTCGATGGGAATGCTATCATCCTCAGAGCATCAAAGATTTTTCTGTACATTGGTATTCTCTGGATGATGGCATCGTTATTGAAATGAACATAAGTAATAGTAAAAATGATCGATATAATTGTGACCGACATCAAAAAGATCAATCATTTATGGATTATTTTTGTCTAAAAACATTTTTTGAAGTTGGGCATGAGATGAAAAAGTTTCTTCTAAGACGGTATCGTATTAAGAGTTGGACTAAGTGTATAGAAGTCAGAGCAGGTTATGTAGAAAAATTATCTATCTGCGATGTTTATATATATATATATATATATATATATATATATATATATATACTACGTTGCGATATATCTGTGATAATATTTATATAGAGAAAATGAGTTTAAAAAAATGTTTAGTGTTCTATTCGGTTCATATACAGGTTTATAATTGACAAGTGGGCGAGCTCAGCAAGCTCAGGGATTGGTGAGCGCAGTGAACAAGGGGCAAAGCCTCCTAGTATATATATATATATATATATATATATATATATATATAAACATATGCATATTTATATATAATTTTATATTTTAAACTAAATTTAAGCTTGAAATCTTCTACGAATACAGTTATATTCGAAAAGCAGGAAAAACTAAGCAAATAGCGTGACTCCATGATCAGATTTGACTATCAAATAAAAGTGCACATACGTTTTTTAAATTTATTTTGTCACATTTCAGTCGTAAAATGTTTTATAGTACAAAATGATAGAATAAGTGTTCTTATGTACATGTAGGCGTGTGTATTTGCGCCATTGTATGTTTTATATGAACAAACGGATTACAAATAGTTAGTTGCGTCTCTACTTATCCGACAAAAATTAATACAGTGATTATTCATGTGTTTCTAAACAGAGTCAAGTATATACTGTACGATAATGAAGCTATGTCTGCTTCTTTTTTTCTCTCTGTGATGAATATGTAATTTGACACGCATTGTCCAGCGCATTTTCCTGCGTCGTTCTTTCTACGTATGTTCTTTTCTTCGGTAGGTGTGGGTGAAATTGACACTGCATGTTTACCTTGACTTTCATAATGAATCCATGGCGAGGATCTTTTTATTTTATCTGAAATGTATATGCATGAAATGGTTTCGAAAAAAAACAACGATGTGTACATGCAATAGAGTGTTATGATGAAAATATTTTTTTACACACACATTATTTTTTTAATTTTTCTGTTAATTTGTAACGGAAATTTTAATTGTACGTTTATTTTAAATTTTTTTATTTTATTTTAATCATTTTGTTGTGAAACTTAAAATTTTATGTTGTGAGATGGTACATCTGCACAATTGATTAAGTGTATAAGAATATTATTTTGAGTAATTTAGTTTGTATAGGCGTTTTATGATTCACGTTAATTAGTTAGTGTTTGGAATTGATAAGGTATGATCTGGTATGTGGATCTAAATATTTTTTAAGTTATTTTTGATGTTTTCGAGTTGGATTTATTAGTAATTTTTTTTAATTTTTATTTTTTATGAATTATTCTGTTTTATTTATATGATTATTTTTATTAATTATATATATATATATATATATATATATTTATATATATATATATATATATTATATATATATATATATATATATATAGTTAAATAATGGGATTAAAAATTGTTTATCCGACTTTTATGTTTTACATATTTTTAAATTCAAAACGATATAAAGTTATTAAAAATATTATCCATCAGTATTTATACATTAAAAGACTATCTTTATCGATTAGAAAAATCGTATAAAATTAGCTTTTCTTGTATTAGAAGATATTTTTTTAACAAATTGCGAGAAATATGTTGATCATCGCTGTTTTCAAAAATTTTTGAAATAGAAATTGATCCGATTTCTTTGAATAAAAGAATATTTGACTAGTGTTCTTTAGTAGCCAATCGATATAGTTGAGCTTCATTTTCTATGGTATCGCTTTTCCATAACGGAGAAATCTTGTCGGAAAGATCATACGCATTCTTCACTGACCGCGTCCAAGATCTTGAAAAATGTCCAAATGTATAGGGTTTCTCAATTTAGGCTTACACATAGAAGTATTAAACGGGGGTGCAGGAGTTAAGAAAAGTCATGTTATTTTCAATTTAGTATTTTCAATACTAAAATACAATTGAACTAAAATACTAAATGAGGTATAACATGTTTTTTTCTTAATTTTTGCGTTTTTTTTTTAATTTTTTCGTATGGAAGCCCAAGTTGAATCACTCTATAAAACAAAAAAAAGTATTTTAAGTGTTGTACTACATGTTATATTCTTATAGTATTTTAGAAATTAGTTAGTATTTTTTGATGATTTTGTGATTTGTAGTACCTCAAAATGTTTTTTTTTTTTTTAATTATTGCCATGCGGTTATTCCATTTCATTTAACATAATTTAGAATATTCATCATTTATTATATATTTTATTTGTAGACGTATAAATATTCTATATTTGAGTTTAGCCTTATTATTAATTCAAAACATATTTTTAAAATAAAGAAACTTACTCTTTTTTCATCCATTGATTTGGAAATTTTTTCAAGATGATTTTAAAATTCAATGGTGATAAGTATTTTTCAAGTCTAACTATAAATTGTATAACTAACTATTGGTTGGATTTTTTTTTTGCTCAAGTGTCAGTGAACCTCTTTTAGTATTTTATTTTAGAGTGATTTCTACTATACCTGCTATCCATTCGCAGAAAAATCGACAAATGTTGATATAATTTTCATGCTTAATATTAATCATTAACAGTTTCTTGTCATATGATTATTTGTCCATTATGCTTTAATAGCAGATATGAGTATTTATTTCTGAAATGCAATGATAAAAATTTGAAACTAAAATTTAAAAAATCGCCGAACAGCCGTAATTTATCTTGATTCTTTTCTACAGCTTCTATCAGATGATTTATAGTATTCTAATATACCAAATCATTCATTTGAGAAAATGTATGTCTGAATTCATCTTTTTGATAACGAAAAAATTTACATTATTGTTCAAAAATTTTTCATGTAATATTAATCATATTTATTATAAAAGTCACAGGAAACTATAGCCTATTAAGAAATCTTGATAGCATTTCTGACTTGTACTATCAAACACATCAGAATATTTCGTGACATCAAATATCATTTAAGTATTAATATCCGTTTAATATTTCTATTAATTAAAAAAAGCAACAGAATATTTGTTTACAGCTAGAAATGTTTATGCTCCAGAAATCAAAAACTCAAGATTTTTTTTGTGTCCATAATGTTAAAAACGATCATGTCGATATTTGTAATAAATGCATTAATGACTTGTTTGTATGTATATATATATATACATATATATATATATATATATATATATATATATATATATATATATATATATATATAAGTACATACAAGTTTCTTTGTCATAAATAAACAAGATTCATATGTGTATATTTCCTTACTCTGGTCATAAATTGTGATCATTTATTTCGCATTGAAAAAAATATTTATGTTCAAACCGAATTCGATCTGACAATACAAAAATATATACTTTTTGTATCGCCGCAAATCAACAATTATTAAATTTCGAATGTTTTTTTTCAATTGCGTCAGGGGTTCCCTTATATGGTTTGATGGACCAAGGACAGGTATATAATACAGGTTTTTTTATTCTTGTAAAGTGTTTATAAGTTAATTGAAATTAACACATCAAAACGTGTATTGGGATGAGAAACATCCTCATAATGAACACTCAATACGAGTTGTTGATTAGATGTAACTTTTTTTTTCATATGAGTACTGTGTTTTAAATATGGAGTCATAGTAATTAGTTGAGAATCTGTATTTATATAAATATGTGTATATGAAGAATGTAACTTAGTATGAATATTTTAAATGGATCAAAACATCTTTTCAGTATTTGATGAGATTTCTATTTTTTAAAAAATTTTACTCTACAATAATAGTGGTATTGCTTATATACAGAAAAAAACGAAATAATTTCTTCTTTTCGCGAAACAACTGATGTACAGTAACCAGATTTTTCCTAAAAATGCTAAATTATTTATTATTATTTCTTCTGATATATTATACGAGATTACAGATTACTCGTATACATTTTGATGGTAATTCCTTTATTTTTAATAGAATTCACTTATATAATAGCTCTCTATACGTTTAATTTAGAGTGGAAATCATATCCAATATTTATAAAAATATAATAATTTAATAATTGTGTAATAATTTAATAAAATATCTACATGTTTTTTGTTCAATTTTTTGTATAGTATTTTGTCCATTTTTTGAAATTTTATGGGATATTTATATATATATATATATATATTTATATAGATAGATATAGAAAGAAAGATAGATAGATACTAAAGAATCAAAAATATTGAAAATAGTTATATTTACATTTTATAGTGCTTTACTATATCATACGTACTTTGATTCAAAACTTACTGTGGCTTTTAGTTTAAATCTGTTTTTCATGTGTCTCTCTACATATATCTTAGATATTCTCTTCGAGTAATGTATATTTCTATAAATGTTCGTAAATGATTCAGTGCTTGAAATATAACAATATGCAGTTACAAAATCCTAATACAGACAACCATGTACCGTTCGGTTCATTTTTTTTCTTCCGTACGACAAATAAAGTCAAATTATGAAAGAGGTTGAATTCCTGGTGTACGTCCTGCGGCGACTGCGCCTAAATTTGTGCATACCTCATCAATAAAACTAATGACATAAGTATACGCTAAGCTAAACTAATCAGTCATCATGAATGTCACAATTCATCCCAAGTAATATTATTACACTTTGAATATTGAACGTCATTATCTACATACTTATATACATATATACACATTATATATATATATATATATATATATATATATATATATATATATATATACAGCTTGCTTTAGAATGCTTCAGAAAATTGATGAGATCTACTGGAGATTGAGATGTACCGTTTATTAAATAAAAAGATTCAGTAAAAGTTGATTACAAGTCGATCTTCTTGTTGACTTAGTTGGTCTTTGGTCATTAATCCGTTGTGTTATATATTTTTATATATATATATATATATATATATACATATATACATGTATATCATGTATATATATATGTATATATATACATATATATATATATATACATATATATACATATATATATATATATATATATATATATATATATATATATATATATATGGGAAAAAGGAGAGTAATAAAACAATAAAATAAAGGTAATGTTAAGTATTTCAAAAAAAAAGATAAGACTTAATATTTAATAAAGTATAATTTATTTTTTTATGTAAAAAAAAACGTATTTTAGTTTCCTATTTTAACTTTTTTGATAAATGTCTGAAAGTTTTTTTTATAATGTGGTATTAGTTATATGAAATATAAATATATAACTTTAGAAGAGTTTATAATTTTTATTAAAGTATATTATATTCTGTTACATATAAAAAATGCTTTTTTAGAAAAAATCAATTTACCAAATAGAAATATAATGCATATATATATATATATATATATATATATATTTATATATATATATATATATATATACAGATATAATATATATATATATATATATATATATATATATATATATATATATACATATATAAAATTGAGAGAATACAGTTGAAAATAACTTAATTGTAAAATCGATACAAAAACTTGAAAACACACGTAACGATTTCCATTAGATTCACGTCAATAAGTCATTTACGATTTTCGTGCGAATTTTTTCGAGAAATCGATTCAGTCGAAAAGATTTACAACTGGATATAAATTACCAAAGTTTCTTTTTTTTATAGGAAATATGAAACTGATGTTCTCCGTCAAGTTTTCTCATTTACAACAGATGATACATTATACATATTTTTTTCAACAAAAACTTTACACAAAAAGGAACACAACATTAAACAGCGTGTGTGTCCTTCAATGAAATAAATTAGTTTTGTAAGTCACATGCAACTGATGAATCAATTGATGTAGGTTAATTCTTCTTTTAAATTGTTCAAAAGTTTTTATAGCTTGTTTTTTTGCGAATTAATGAAAATGTACACATGCATATATATATATATAATAAAAATAATGATATTAACTTTTTTTATATCTAAAGTAATAAATTATATAGAATAATTCAATTTTACTTGTAAAATTAGAACCTATGTACAATTGATGCCAATTTTATAAACTCCTCTAGATGTGTGCTAATGATTAACTTATTGATGTGCACTAGAACTCCAAAGAATCAATCAACTTATTCGATTCTAAGGCTTTAAGTCCTCTTTTATCAGTTTATTTACAATTTAAGCTCTTGTATTGAGTTAATTGACTAAAAATAATGTTTTTGCCCTGATTTTCAACTTAGTTAATAAAAAATCTCTCAAAGCAGTGTTTTTCGACTGACGTAGTGTCATTTTTTCTAATTTACAATTAATATTTTGAATTGTATCAAAAGTTGTCATACTTCTGAAAGAATATATTTGTAAAGTAGTGAAACTTCTAGATCATTTTAGAAGGATACAATCAAAACAGTGCATGCTTTATAAAAGTAGTAATATATAAATGCAATAAACAATACAGTTTTGATACTGTGGTTAAATTGACTCTCACAAATGAATTCTTATTCGCCCTTTAAACAAAAAAATTAAACATCATAAATTAAATGATGATAATCTTATTAATATTTATTACAAATATTTCAGTATTTTCAAAGTAAACATGGAAAATCATTGTTTCTTCTTCATTATAAGTGAATTCATGCTAGACAAAGTTCAATTTAAGTGTAGTGAGGGTAGCTAAGAGTAATTTTTTTTCATACAAGTATTTTTTATTCCCTCACAAACCGTAAAATTATTCCGACAAAAATGTTCAATAATCGATTATTGATGATTTTAATTGTTGTTTATGCTCATTCCGATGACGATCCACCATTTTCAGTTATAAGATATAGAAAAATCAGAAAACACGTTTTTATTCTAAACGGATTCATTCCGATCATTGGAAACCGTCTACAAAATAAATTTGGATTTTTCTTAAAAAAAAGTTTTTCGATATTAGAGATCTGTTTTTATGGTTTATGCCAGGGGTGGGGAACCTTTTCATGTTGGAAGTCCTCATTTATTTAACTGCAATCAAATAAAGTCGCACTGAAGAAACTTCAAGTATATATACTTAAAAATGTACATTATTTTGTAAAAATCCAACTACTATGTACTTAATAATTTCAAAAACATAAAAACTATTTGTTAATTTTAAAATCAACTAATCTATTAATGACTTTGTTGTGGTTGCTTTCTGTTGGAAAGCATTTGAATATTTCGTTGCAGCATGGAGGTCCACAGTTTCAGTTGATTCTCTTGATGGGTGTCCGTCATTTGTGATCTTGAAGGATTTAAGAAGTTTCATTAAGTCGATTTAAGAAGTTTCACTTTAATAAAAGGTTTTGTCGTGTAAAATTTAGATTCAGTCAAAAGGGTTGCACTCAAGGCCCTCGAAGGCTACAGGTTCCTCGCCCCTGGTCCTTGCTTTGTTTAAGCATTAAAGATATTTAAGCTACGGGCTGATTATTTGAGAACGCACTTGAAAATACGTGAGTACATATTAACTAACTAAATAGTTAGATAATGTGCGTTCATTTGTAACTATTGTCAGAAACATTTATCATTTGAAGATAAAACAGTAACTAAACATCGAACACGTCCATAGTTCGAGTAGTGTAATATGAAAGGTATCGAGTACTCTGTGCAAAAATCACTAGCGAATAATATTATTCATCATCGATTGCATTTATTAAAAGGGTCAAAACCACCATTTAAAGACGCATAGACAACTAGTCGTGTAGCCGTAGCCGGTCTGACCACAACTTGGTATACACGGCGTCGCAGTCTTGCGCGCGCTTCACGAATGCCACCACCCTAGTGTACGATACAACCGCTCGTACCATTTCCACTGTACGAAGCTGGCTGACAGAGCAATACACATAACCTGCCATTATCTCAACGCAGACGATATGCAACGTCCGAGGTGTTCGCGTTGACCGAACTCTATTGCTCGTACAAGAATCGGTTACATTGCTGCACCGTCGACACACACATTCACACGCACATCTTCACACATTTCGTACCGCATAGATGAAAACACACACAAACACGCACGTTCCATATCCGTACGGAGAACGTTAGGACGAACATTTGGGTTTTTAAGGTGTTCTCGAGAGTGCTGTGACATCCGAACGTTATTCTCTTGTATCGGTCAGTGCTACCTACGTTCAAGACTCATTTGCCGGTTTCGCGTTTCTATGCATGTGTGCTAGAGTGGACGTCAGATTCTCGAAGTTTTCAACAGACTGCAATAGATTTTCTTCTTTATTTTCACTAATTGGTCTCCGATCGGTGCGTTAAACATTCAAAAAATACGTTCGAACATGTTTCGCTTTTTTACACTGTAAAGTACAAGTTGTAGATTTATTTAAACATATGTTCATTTCATTAAAGTTTAGTTCTGAAGTGTATTTAATTTGAAATTGTTTTGACATCGTTTCGTTTTAATTGTGTTCATGTTTTTTATTGGTTCTGTGACCTGTGTTGTATAACGTTCGACGAACAGTTTTTAATTTATATATTTTTTTCCGATTTGGTTACTTGCGGCGATATTCGAATACTGTTATTCATAGGATTATAATTTTGATTGGTGCTTAGAGGTAAGACTATAATTTAAGTATGTGTATTTATACATGTAAGAATAAAAGAATATACATTAAAAGTAATATTAAAAACAACTTTCCATTATGTTTCTTTTTTATCAAAGAATATATACTTAATAACAATACAGAATAAGAGATTGAGTTCAAATCTTTACTCAGATATAATTGTAACTTATTCATATGTCAAGTGAAGATATTGATTAGCATATTTTGTTTATAACGAGATTAGTATATTTTGTTTATAACGAAACATTTTTATAGAATTATAATAACTTATAACAGACTGTAATAAAAATGGAATTATTTAAAGAAATAAAATCTTTTTAATCTTTTTTACATTTCAATTTACAAGAAATATGCTCAACGTTTTCAGTACCAAATAACTAAAAATTGTTTTCTTGACTAATGTAATTTATACAAGTTTTTTCTTGTCGAAGCTCTAAGATTGTCATAAATTTTGTTCACATTCTGAGATGTATCGATGCGTATGCGTTCATTACATAATTAGTTCATTTTCGTTATTTTTAGTAACTAAGTAAGGTATTTATTATCTGTTATTTAAACTGAATAAAACTATTTGATAATAACAAAATTAAACGTAACTAAAACATTTAAAATTGCTTGAAAAGAATGTTAAACGATACTTATTACGAAATCGTAACTTAATTCGAAAATCTCAGAGAATAGTCAACAAATTACACATAACGTCCAAATATCGATTTTAAGGTTTTAATACATTTATATATAGTAGTGTTTACTAAAGTGTAGGATGTGTTTTTTTTTGAGATATTCGAAAGAGTTTGACGGTCTACATAACCATTTTATTTCTATATTTTTTTTCGTCATAATTTTGCATATTTTTTTATTCAAATTTAATATTTGAAAATAGTATATTATAGAAATATTCCAAAGAGCATTTCCCATCTAAATGAATTAAAAAAACGGTCGTTTTAGAGGTTATTTCACTTTTTTAACCTTTACTGATTTTAATAAAGTGCATCTTCAGTGCATCTAAGAACTTTGAATCATTTATAAAAATAAAGTATTCCAAGAATTGTACTGTATATTACAAAATTTAATGTAAGTAGATATATATATATATATACACACAATGGCTATATGGTACAAGGTTATTTTGAAACACGACCAGAGACTTATGTAAATAGTAATAATGAAAAATTGAATCTTCAATGTAAAACAATTCACTTACAACTTAGATATTTATTAACCAGTTAATAAAAAATGTGAAAAGCAGATGAAGGTAATTAATGTACGAGTACTAGGTCAAATAAAAGGACGATGTCTTGTTGATCAGTAAATCACTATTTCGATTTATTTTATTTTTTTTTTTTAAAAAAAAAACGATTGCCTCAAACCGATTGAGCTTTCATTTCGACGTACTCGTGAATTTGAAACTCGTGTTCGAAAAGAACTTGACAAAAAAGAATATTCAACTTCATAATTTAAATTCATCGTATTTTTTCAAAATGTATAACCAGTTTTGCAAGGATATCTGCATTAACAGACTTTTTGTGGAGTGAAATGTTTACATGCAAAATACATATAAATATTTACAAGTTAGTATATATATATATATATAATTATAGATTTATTTATTTATAAAACTTAAATCTAATTTTTATTTAAATTAATGCCATACTTTTAAATAGTAATTTAACTAATATGCAGCAGAGTGGCAGTAGTTTAACTACTTTATACTTGGAGGTATCCAGTATTTTGGTATGATTTTAATTTTCTTCCTTCTTTATAGTCTGAACGTTACACCTAACAGTTTGGTATTGAAAGAAAATTTTGATTTTATCATAAAATTATGTCAAAAATCTCAATAAAAACATCCTTGACAAAAGTAAAATAAAATTAATAGAACTGTTAATTTCTTCATAGTAAATATTTCTTCAAATAAGTATTTGTTTTACTAAGCTAATTTCCTTAAATAATTCAAATATATATTACCAATAAATATGAATATACGTGTAAATGCATACGAACATCAATGAAAATTAAAAAATGAATAAATTTCTAGTTAAAAAAATAATACTCACATTTTCGTCATAATTTAGTTTTAGAACTGTGGCTAAATCCACTTTGACAAATGTATTTTTCCTTTACTTCACAGACCATAAAACTTTTTTTCATTAAAAAGGTTCAGTAATTGATTATTGAACCTTTTTGGTTATAAAACTCTTTTGTGGTTTGTGGGGTGTGTGAAAAATTCATTTGTGAAAGTGAATTTAGCCACAGTGCAAAAAATATATTGTAACATTTTTTACCACTCTTTTATATCTAATGACTGCATTTTTTTAAATTTGTTTTTAACATAGATTTTTACAAATCTTACAGTTTTGATTAAATTGTAAAAAACTTCATGAACCAATATTTTTTAAACTGTTTTCTATTCAATCCTGTTATCAATAAAAACGTTTTTAATGAGATTCAGCTGCATTTTGTGTATTAAACTAAAATACATTCCATTCCAATAATGTCAATTATCTAACCTTAATAAGATTCTACAACAACCTTTTTTAAAAGTGACTTTCATTTCGGGACCTAAAATATATTGTGATCAATTTGAATAAAAAATCTAGGGAAATATATATTTGGATATTAATCAAGTTTACATTTTTTTTGTTTGAAAAAAAATATTTGAATCAAGTTCTAATCATAAAACCTCGAATTTCATATAAAAATGAACGTTTTTTTAAAAAAACGTATGTTTATAGTTTAAAAAAAATCTTCAATTTAGAATATACTAGGTGTACAAATTAATTTATAACCTTTTTTTAATAGAAAATGCATGTTAACAAAAAAATGAAAAACATTTCAATCCTCAAAATAGCTCTTATTCTTTTATATAACTTTTCTCTATCTATCGGGTAACTGACGAATCCTTAGTCAAAAAAAGATGGTGCTTTTGAGTCAACGAAATCGTAATACATTTTGGTACACTCATAGCATTTTTTGCATGTTTGATGCGTCACAACACCTTCCAAAGTTGAACAAATCATTTTTACGGCTTCGGTAGCCTTTTTTTCAACTGGAATGTGAAAAGTATGCAATGCCTAATATGATAGTTTTCGAAGGCCATCGTGTTCACTGTTTTGTGAGGTTTTGCCGATTGTTTGGTCAAGATAGTATTTTTAAATATTAAGGCTGGTATTTAAAAATCTTAAAAAGACGGTAAAATGTTTTATTTTAAAACTGAGTTGAATTGAAAGGTACCGAATTAATTTTTACACCTAATATTTCAATTTTTATCAAGTTTGCGTTTCTTTTGTAGGAAAAAAACATTGTTTTATACTTAGAATTTCATACAAAAATGAACGTTTTAACTGTTTAAATTTTTATAGTTTAAAAAATTAAATTCTTAGTTTTTGAATAAAGAATAATTAATAAACTGAATTTTCATTTCAGGAGAAAATTTTATAATATATACAAAGTGTTTTTCGAATAGAGCAGAAAAGTATTCTTTTATAGCCTGAAGTCTATATATTTATTTTGTATTGAAAAATGCTTCGAAATATTAGTCTAATAGATAATAACAGTGTTTGTTATCAAGTTTTTAATAATTTATTTAAAGTCAATATATTATTTCATCAAAACATATTCCATATTTATGTATTCTTCAGAATATTTTTTTAATACGTAATAAAATATGTTGAGAAATGAAAATAAAAAATATTTTTATTGTTTATACATAATATATATATATATATATATATATATACATATAAATAAATAAATAATTAGCAAAATGAATCATACATTATGTACATACTTAACAATAGATTCAAAATAATATCTTTTTTCTATAAAGTTTTTCAGTCATATTATCGTGCGAATTAATTACAAGTGCATATGAATAATAAGTTGTTATAAAGAATTTTTTGTCACAAGCAAGTAATTCTATTTAACAATTAATACAAACAAATCAATTAATAGTAACGAATAGATATTTGTTTAGTCGGTTCCAGTTAGTATAACAATGAAATAATGGAATCTGTAGATAATTTATAATATATCTATATATGAATCTATTCAAAAGTTTAGATATACTTTATTTGTATGATATTTTATATTTATCAGTCTGACGAATTCAAGAAGACAATACTTGTATAAATGCTAAATTCCCGTTCTGTTTTATCTTATCTGCTTTAAAATAGGTCTTCATTCTCGTATAGAATTTAATCCGGTTCTAGAGATACGTTTAAATGTGATATTTTTTTTTTGTATAAAGAAACATGTACAGATAAAAAAGTAGGTTTTTATAATAGTTTTCTTTTTGTTACGAAATGAATAAACGATTTTAATAATTTTTACCTAATCTCGGATGTTAACAATTTAAAAGTGCTGGAAACGGATTTCGTTATTAACTTTTCAATATATCATTCGGGAAAAAATCGTTTAAACGTGTTTATATAAGACATAAGTACATGTATGTGACAGTCGTTTTAAAATTGTTCGCACATTAAGTTGACAATAAATGTGTCTTGAGTTCAAATCGATTTTACATACGAATGGGAATTTTGTCACGGAAAAAAGGCATTTGTTTGGGTAATTTATATATTTAAGAGGCCTTACGATTGACTGTACGGGATTAAAAAAGCGTGTTACCAGTTGATAGAAAAATATTCTTTTAATAAAATGTTAACATTGTACGATTTATATTTGAAACGTTATGAGTTTCTAAAATAAGACGTTTCAATCTATTTTGTATTCGGTTTTTAACAATTTTTACATTTCATGAAGTGCTAAAAGTCGAACATCCATATACGGAGAGTAAAAAAGTATAGTCTTTTATCAGAACAATTTCATATCTCAAATTGCAATTAACACTTGAGTAAATTAATATAACTTGGCGACGAAATTCTTGATTACATCTTATTCATCCACAGCTGTTGGTTTGTTTTTGAGTGATATATTATTATGAATTAAAGTATTTTTTTTTAGATTCGAACTGGCTTTTCAGGAATTATATTTACAAATATGTAAAGAAATAGAGGAATGTTTTAGTACCAATAAAAGCTATATAAACGATTAAATAATGTTTATTTCATATTAAATTGTGTAATGGTTATTATTTTCTTATCGATTAAATAAAACAAAGAAAATGTTAATTGATCGACTGATTGTTTCAAAACGCATTAGTTTCATAGATCATAAATACTCTAATATGATTTAAAGTCATAACTTTCTCTATTTGAATACTTTTATACACTAAAAATAGGAATATTATACATACATACATACATATGTATATATATATATATATATATATATATATATATATATATATATATATATATAAAAGTAGCCTTTTTATATACCTTTATTCAAGTTCATTTCGATTATCAATACGGTTACGTTTTATGTCGATACATTAAAAACTAATATCTCTCGAATTAAATCCATTCAAATAGTCATAAAAAAACAACATGTCTGATTACGAGGCGAATTTTAAACGATGGGTGGTCATAAATTAACTTTTCATTTTGAACATCGTGCACGGTTCAGTTAATTAAGAAGATTTATCAACATGTTTTATTAATATGTCTTGAAGTTTAAAGAATATTATATATAAATATATATATATATATATATATATATATATATATATATATATATATAACTATATAACAGAGATAGCTATTTTATAAATTGAAATTAAGGGAACATAACACAAGAATATATTATTATTGTTATGTGTAGTAATTAAATGAAATGTTTTCAGTGAAAAAATTAGAAACTGTGGCGACTCTACTTATTAATTTAGACTGTAATTATTCGTCTGCACACATATATATATATATATATATATATATATATATATATATATATGTTTGTATATAATTTTATAAGTATATATATAATTAATATAAAATCATTCTTAGGGGTCTGAGGTTACCTGAGTTCAAGTATCTTTTATGAATATTATTGTCGGCATGGTTGATTTTAATTATGTATTTTATATAAAAATACGTATAATGTAATTGAAAATTTAAAAAAATCAATTTAAAATATTAGCCTTTCTGATGAATTTTGTTTAAAAACGTAGAAGAATTTCAAATTACTAATAAAAATAAATAGGAAAAATTCCTGTGATTCTATAACTATGTGTATTAATGTGTGTTTATACCATAAATTATATACTGAATTGTTGATTAAATTTTTAAAAAAAAAAATCAATCAGAGATGATTGGAATGGATATTTTTATTAACGAAACTTCGACTATCTTAAACCATTTTCAGAACTTTAATCGACCTATCAAGTATTTTTTCAAATAAGAAAAAATTAAATTTATATTTTTAGAATAACTGATTTTGAGAAACAGGAACATTATAAAAGTTGTAGTTGTTTCTCGTGTTATTATTAATACTGAAACGTAATTAAAATTAAATTTCTTTTCAGTTTTTAATCGTTGGATCATTCGGAGATTTTGAATTTGATTGGTAGCAATTTTGTACTTTCTATTTATCTGGTCTAATTAAAAGGTCTGTTTGGTGTTTTTTAAATTTATATACATTTTTCTATTCTAACTGTTTTAAGTGATTCAGAACTGTTGGGTGACTAACGACTAACTTTTGTGCAAGCTCATGAATTGTGCGTGGTTCTGATTCAAGTAACGCCTTCAGTTGGTCGTTATGTATTGAAGAAGAACGCCTGCGAACTTCATCTTCAAGGCTCTCGTCCCTAGCACGAAATTTTTATAACCACCATTGCACTGTAGGTTCTTTAACCAGTACCCACATCAAAAGCATCGTTTAGTTTATAAGCAGTTTCTGCTGCTTTACCACCCATTTTGAACGCATACAAAAAAATTATTCTTATTTGCTTCTTTTCCATTTTTAATTCAATAATCCAATTTGAAGTAAAATTAATGATGGAACCAAAGTCGATGTTACTAAAATATAGACCGAAAAATCCACTTTAAAATAATATTAACTTGAACACAATGAAATATTTTCATCGAAAAAAATTATTCAGAATACAAAAACCGCAAGTATTTTCCTACCAACGTATGTTGATTATATATGACAGCATTTATCTTCTTCTTGGCAATGTATTATGTCAGAAAATATATATTATGTAAGCCATAAAAATATTTCTCAATGTATTAATAAAACAATGTATCCGAACGTGAAATTTGTGCCTGTTATGTTGGAACAACGCATGAAAAATTATATACAAATTCCGATGAAATTTCACAATTGTCATCATCAGATATCACACGACGATTGATATATGTTTCGCGTTAATTTGAAAACAGATAAATATATCCAATAAATTCTGTTATCGGTTTCATACATTTACATTCGCCAAATTGATTGTTTGGCAATAACTGTCATTCAGAGTACGTTTCTGTCAATGTTCACAAAATGTTTCTGAATAATTGAAATATACGACGAATGTCTGTTTTTTTCTATCGAATTTATTAAATAAAATTGTACTGAAGACGATAATACGTACACACACACACACACACACATTTATATATATATATATATATATATATATATATATATATATATATATATTTAAGAACATTTTCATAAAACAGACTGATTTAGAACAGTCCCAGCATTCATTAAATTTTAAATATATGAGTACTTTTCCCATTGGGATTAGCTGTCCTTTGTATGATATTTATATTATGTGATAATATGAAATTCTGTTAATTTTTTTTGATGATTGAATGTTTATTAATAAACTTTTGTTAAACATTCATTTCATCACGAATGTTATTGATTTTTTATCTGATTCAAGAAACTCGAATAATAAATTAATTAAGAAATAAGTCAGAAAAAGCAATAAAATTTATAAATGAATTTTTCTTCCAGATAACACTTGATCGTTTGAATAGTGTGTCGTAATTGTTTATTGTTAATTATGAATGACGCAAATAAAAAAACTATGATTCATTAATGAAAATTAACAATAAAACGTGATAAGAAGACAATAAAAAAATTATATCAGATTTAATTCTATTCACTGTTTTAGTTCAAGTACTTATTTGAAAAAGATATAAAATGATATCTTTATTACGAAATGTTGGATTCGATTCGAGTAAATCTTATTCTTTGACTGAAGTCATAAACTTTATGTACGGCATATTGTGGAGATTTTTTTTATGTATTTCTGTTTTCGCACTTTGATTAAAACCACAGATGTAATAAAAATAGACTGATAATATTACGTTGGTAGGAAAATAATTGCGGTTTTTATTTTCCGAATTCTAACCTTAATATTGTTAAAAGAAAGTGTCATTTCATTGTGTTCGTGTTAATATCATTTTAAAGCGCATTTTTCGCTCTGTATTTTGGTAACATCGACTTTGGTTTCATTATTAATTTTACATCAAATTGGCTATTAAATTAAAAATGGAAAAAAAGCAAATAAGAGCAATTTTTTGTACGAATTTAAAACGGATGGCAGAGTAGCAAGAATTGCTCATAAACTAAACAATGCTTTTGGTATGGTGTGGGTACTATTAAGAAACGTACGGTACAATGGTGGTTCCAAGAGACGACAGCCTTAAAGATGAAGAAGTTCACGGACATTCTTTTTCATTTCATAACGACCAACTTAAGGCATTAGTTGAATCAGAGCCACGCACAACAATTCGAGTGTTTGTACAAAAGTTAGGCGTTAGTAATCTAACAGTTCTGGACCACTTAAAATAGTTAGGAAAATCAAAAAAGAGAAAAATGAATTTGAAGGTCATAAACCGCAATTATTTTTCTACCAATCTAATACTGGTATACTTTTTCCCGAATAGAAAATAAAGTAGCGGTGAAATATATTTTACTCTTTGTCTATTTAATTTAGTGTAACAATGTATTTAGCCCTCTCTTTCTATATATATATATATATATATATTTATATATATATATTTAAAAAAAACAATAAGATTTGTATAAAAATGAAATAAAATCATTCACTTGTAACTAATCTATGTATTAAATAAAAATTAAACAGTGTGGGTAATTCATTTTACACTTAAATGAAATCCAATGCGACATAATCATGTGATGCTGAAGTCATTTTATTTTAATATTCTAAAATTTTCAATATTGTATATACAAATACGAATAAGCGAAATAAAAAAAATAGTTGTTGAACTGTTACTGAACTAAAATACACGTTAAAATCTAACTGAAAATATTCATTCCAAGCAAAAATAATAAAAGTATCCACTGTGGCGAATTCAGTTTATATGAAATAAAATAAACTGCGCTACCACAAACTCGGTATCGTAATATTATTTCATATATCTCGATAAAAAATTGTGGTGTTCGAATATTTCGTTTGATATGAATCGAGGAAAAAACGATAGAGAAAAATTTCAAGCCATTCATATTGAAATTTTTACAGCACACGCGTTGTTTATTAAAACTGTTCAGTGCATCTTTTTTTTTTAAAAAAAATCCGATAATACATGTATTGAATGAATACCTTCACGTAAAATTTATAATTGAATTTTTTTACATTTATGTGTTCTTCATTGAAAGGTTAACTACAAGCATTACAGTGAAGATGATAAACTTGATGTACTTTACTACTTTGCATATATATATATATATATATATATATATATATATATATATATATATATATATATATATAAAGTAATGCATATATACCTTATAAATTGAACGTAATCTGAAAGATGATTGTGCATGACTATTGTTAAATGTTACTAGCACAATACAAGAGATGTTCTCTCGGTGAAATAGTAAATTACTACATCTACATCAAACAACTATTATTTAGTATGAGTATATATTGATTATAAAAGTCACTATATTGCATTCATTAGCTGAAATATTGTCATTTTGATTATTAAAAGTTTCAATGACATTTCATTGTTGTTGAATACCCTATTAAATATCTATAACCCTTAATTATGTTTGTTTATAAAAACTTTTTCGAAATTATACCAAATGGGTTATGAACAAAAATAAAGCACGACTTTTTCTTCGAAAATTACCATTTTATTTAGTTTTTAAATAAATTATGGTCTTATAAAAAGGTTGGAGATACGACTAAGAGTCTTCTCGTCTCGAGTTATAATTATATGTTTTTATATTCATCATTTAGTTCGATGTGTCGACCTGGTTGCTTTTGTCCTTTTGGATCATTTGAATTTCTGTTCTTCATTACTAGTTTCAATACATATATGTGCTATATTCAGGTAAAATTGAGATAATTTATATTTAAATCTACCTGAAGATGGTTGACTTGTTGGAATTAGTAGTAATGGAAAATAGGAATCAAAATGATTCAAAAGAACAAATACCAACAGATAAAACGCATCTTTTAATCTACTTGAAATTAAGATAGTGATTTTATTAATACTATCTTTCAATTATTTGTAATTTATATATCATTATGATTACCTTCAGGTCTTGCTGAAATTTCTAGATAAATGCTCTTTATAATTTCTTATAAATTGAACAATCCAATGCTTTTATTTACATTCCTGTACTTTTTTATAGCTGTATTTTAGATATTTGCTACTTTTGTTATGGGTATTTCTATATTTCTCAGCCCCAAGTCAATATTTTTTAGAATTAATTATATATTTTTTATATCTGTGGTCCCTTTGGTACGGTGTCCTGGTAATATTAGTCCTTAAGGTAAATGTCTGTTCTTCACTACTAGTTTCACCATGAGCTCTATTTTCAGGTAGATGTTGAATACTGACTTAATAATTTTTATTTTTCATTTTCTGTTTTTTCTTCCAATATTATATAAATTTTTATTTGTATTCATTTTCTTTTTAATGTATTCTAATCATTTAGATCTCTCTTCCTCCAGAGAAGGTGGCAACTATTAAGCCTTAGCGGAGATAGTAAATACATAAGTATGTAAATTTGTATCTACTTTCATTTAAATATACTTTGGAGATTTTTCTATATCCTCGCAGATATGGAATTTCCATTGAATTGTAAGTAAATAATAATAAAAAACAATCAATAATCAGTTTATTGTTGAAAATTTTTGATCGAGTTCTTTGTGATTTTATAGATGAATGAAAAATTCATTTATGAAAAATAAGCCTAGATAATAATTCACCAAAAACTATTTGCTCGAAGAACTAAATTTCTAAATGGAATAAACCGAAATGAGCACTCTTGATTTATTAATTAAACCGGCCTGGTATTTTTATCTGATCCGTGACGTAATTTTTATATAAAGTTTAGTTCCAGTTTCGAATACGACGGGTAATATATCGATAGATCTGCTCAGAACTTCTGTGCATTGATTTTGTCATTTCTATTATAAACAGACTGCTGTGGGCGATTTGAAAAAAATCCACACGGTAGGTGAATGTGTATTGTTCAAACAACTGTAATGCTTCTGATGAGTTTATTTTTAATTTATTGTTTTAGTTATGCTGCATGTGTGTACAGGTACTATATATATTTTTTCTTCTTGCCTTAATACGTTCGCTGGTTATTAAGTCTTGCTGTTAACCTTGATAAAAATGTCAATTCTCTTTAATTATCGGTATTGGAGAATACGAATTGTACGTGTAATTGTTTGAGAAACAATGTCGAAATTAATTTTTTCGCACGGTATTTAGACGAGAAGGATTTTTGCACGAAGAATTTTTTATGACGGATATTAGATTGATGGTTTCCTTTTGCGTGGATGTTTAATTACATCAGATTATATATATATATATATATATATATATATATATAATGTATCAAAATGTTAAGTCAATGATTTATAGATTATCAAAATGTTATCAACATTTCGATAAAAATTTCACACAGTCCATTTATGTTACTAACAAGAACTGAATCAAGGATTTTTACTATCGACCGCTATTATTTTTTATGTTTATTTTTAGAGAAAAAGATCTTATCTCCACGATCAAAAATTTGTAAATACTACTTTTACTTGAAATATTTTTCCCATCGAAATCATTTTCTTTTTACAAAAAAATATATTTTAAATCATATGCGACAAAATTCTTACTGGGAGATTCTCACTGGGAGACAGGCTTACCAATATTTTTTTTTGTTTGTTAAAAATCTTTTGCTACCCGTAAATTAATCTAAAATAATAAAGACTATAATTAAAGTTATTCTTATTTTTAAACGTATCATAAAGACACATAAGTGATCAGCAAAAATGATTATTTATTTAAAATTTCCAATCACATCTCTTAGTTTTATAAAATAGTTTTTTCTCATCTCACAAAGTACAAAATATTTTTTTATCAAAAATGTTCAATAAATGATTATTGATAATTTTTAATTGTTTTGTATGTAAATTTCGATGGAGATACAATTATGATTAGTTGTAAATTATATTAGTATTTTTTTTTTTAAATAAAAGCGAAAAAAAAGTGAAAAGATGTGATGTTATTTTGTTTCGTTGTACTTCGAATCTATTTTTGAATATCGTAGTAGATTTTTTTAAAAATATAATTAAGATTTATGTACATGTTATCCCAATTATAACCATGAAATATTTCAATTTAATAAGCACATTTAGTCTTGCGCGATCAAGCAGTAGACAGCTTCATTTTTAGTCAATTTTTATTCGTTTGTGTAAATCAGTAGAATGAGTTTTTCAAGATCCAAGCTTATTAAGTCTTCAAGCTTGTCATTTCATTGACATAACACGACACTCGGTGCTGCGATTATTCAAATCTGCAACACATGAGTATTCATTACTCGACTACGATTTATTTTTCTGCTGGTAAGGTAGACATTGACATTAAAATTATATATAAACGATTAAAGTCAATACTGAAATGTTATTTTATAATATCGACAAAAACATTCCAGCGGAGTTTTTTCTTCATTTTATGGCAATAAATTTCTTTTATTGATCTAAATAGCATTTTTTATTATCATTAAAGGTTAAGGCTATTCTTCATGTTTATATTATAAAAAAGAGAATATTTGTTTTTAATTTGTAAACTTAAAAACGTAATGTTTCAGTAACGGATATATTATTTGATTCGCTTGAATCACTTTCAGAATTACTAGAACTGACCTTTATATATTAGTCACAACGTTTTATAGTTCACTTTTGATTCAATTATAGATCCGCAATTTGTTCGATGTTCATCCCTATATATATATATATATATATATATATATATATATATATATATATATATATATATATGTATCAGTTCGGTACAGCGGTTACTTTAGGAATAAACTATCGTCCATCACATATACTCTAATTTAATCTATTTTTGAAGGCAAGAGAATTGTTACAGAAGAAAAATGGTTTTAGAATTCAAGATTTATTTCGAACTTTCATGCTTCCGTTAAAAAATAAATATTTAAGTATATCTTTAATATATTTTTCTATTCTCTCTTTATGCAATGTATTTCTTTTGTTTTTGTGTTATATAATTAGAATGGAGACAATAGGACAATAACTTAACTGAAATAAAACCGGATTCATATTTATTGATTATATTCATTATTCTTAACGTTTTGTATTTTTTTTTAAATTTCTATCTAACTTCACTATAAATGATGACAGATACTTTATATACTAATTATTTTTTAACCCTTTAAAACTGGGCGTGGATTTAGGAATCCAGTGATGTTTTCCGAAGAAACTATGGTCGCAGGGCGCAGCATATTGTGAATTTGAGAATTGGGTTGAATAATATTTTTTTCCAAAAGTTCATCATTGGAAGAAAAAGTATAAAAATTTGGAGATTACGTCCAGATATAAGATGTGACCGATGTGGAACTGTTTTTTGCACACTTGATTGTTTCAAAATTTTTCACACTTAATAGTAATGTTATTTCTGTAAATTTTCAATTGTAATCAATTCTTCTACTTCCAATTATATGTTTCCAATTAAGAGATTTATGTTTCTCCCGAATATTACCAACGATTTTCCACGATATATCAGATAGATGTGAAGTTTCTAATATTTTTTTCTTGCAACTGACAAATTTATAATTTTTAATCTGTTTACGATAAAAGAATATCCAATTAATTGAAAAACATGTATTAAAAAGTTTACTACCCTTGTCCTTCCCTGTATCCAAAGAGGTAATGACAGGAGGATAGACATTTTATGTTCATTCGTTGACTTTATCCATCTTCTATGTATACATTACTACAAGATATAGATATACTGTTATATGAGATAAAGAAAGTGAAACACTCTATACCTCTGATAGTTCATATCTTTGTAAATGGAAATTTACTTTTTATAGCACAATTGTATAATATAATTATAGGCTAGAAAAGATATTTACATTTATAAAAAAAGTAGACCACAAAGAATACCACAAAACTGAATTATACTTCTTTTGAAACTGTTTATAGGAAAAAGTAAGTTCGAACATTTATTAAAATACTGACCGTTTTTGTACAAAACACTTTTTTGGTAACCTTATTTTAGTTTAAAGGCTGTTTTTTGAAAATTTTAGATTATGTAAGTTTAAATATGTCTTGTGTATATATATATATATATATATATATATATATATATATATATATATATATATATATATATATATACAATGAGTGACAAAAGGTAGACATACAGTTTTCGTGCGTGCGGGGTATCCAAGAATCGTCACAATGAATTATAAATTCGGTCGAAATAAACTAGACGGACGTGTTATATGTGTCTTATGCGATTTGTAGATTTCACTATGTGTTGCGAATATATATATATATATATATATATATATATATATATTTGCGTGCCAGGGTATTATGCCATCGATATAGGCGACACTGCTGCAACATTCTACTATAAACATGCCAAATGGACTGGTAACACTAATAAATTACATTGAGCATACATTGTAAATGTTGTGCAATTCTATTACAATGGGTAGTGACATCACGGAGGTATTGGTTTTCGTTAGGCGTTGTAAGAAAGGTCAAACGAGTGTGTGAGTGTTCATAAGAAGGAGTTTGTGTGTGGTGTGTAATGATGTCCGCGTATGAAGTTTTCTTCTTACACCATTTATGAATTTCAGAATCTAACCTTAACATTTTTTTTAAATGTGCTCTTCATCGTACTTCATTGCCGAAGAACGCTGTGAAGATAATAGACTCGTTCATAATTTGTAATAATCACTTTATTTGTAAAATGTGTTTAATGTTATAAGGTCTGGTTCGAATTTAAAATATTAGGTTTAAATATTAATTATGTGCCTTTAAATTAAATCAATCATAACTCTGGTTTGAATGAAAATATTTCATCATCGTTTTAGAGCTTCAAAGTGTCAAACTTAACAGTTAACCCCTTAAACTCCATTACTAAAAATCGTAGGATTTTCGAAAATGCATAACATGATTTGGTTCTAGGACCTGTCTAATTAATTTGGCGTTAAAAAGAAAAAAAAAAGCCTTTGACGAGATGTTTGGTATACGCAACAGCGAAGACTAATGTTAGCATTATCAAAAAAATAATATTTCAGAAGTGAATAAAAATCTGTGTGTTTTAAATTTAAAATTCATTTATTTCATTAAAATCCGAACCAAATGTCTTGATAGCTGCTAAAACACTTCGGGTGGAGAAAAACGTTTCACTTTTTCACACACATACATACACACACCAGCCCACACATATATATATATATATATGTGTGTGTGTGTGTATATATATAGCCTATCTCTTGCAAAGTCTACATCGCTTTTTTCTTACTTTCACAAAAATCGAAAAAATGAATAATGTATTTCTATTGCTATTGAATCAATGTTTACTGTTATATAAAAAAGTTTTGAAAAAAAATATTTTCAGTAGAGAAAAAAATTTCCAAAATTAATGTTTTGTATATCTAACAGCGGCGCTTAATGGGTTAAAACGCTATATATTCTTGGCCAAGTATTTAGTATAACCTCATAAAACAGTAGTGAATATGATAGCATACGAAAAACAGCATATCGCAGGCATTGCATACTTTGCGCATTTCAGTTATATCTAAAAAAATGTTGCGGATGTCACGGGAATGGTTTGTTTAGCTTTGGAGGAAGGTGTTGTAAAACATAGATCATGTAAAAAATACTAAAACAGTGGAGGAGGTCTGAAAATGCACTACGAATTCGTCGATTCAAACCCGCCATCTTTTTTTCGATAAGGGATTCGTCAGTTACCCGACAGACGAAGGAAATTTATATTAAATAATGGGGGATATTTTGAGGATTGAAATTTATTTAATTTTTTCAAAAACATTACTTTTTTACAAAAAAGGTATCGAATTAAATTGTACATCTAATAGTTCTGGGACAGTAGTTAATTTCACTTTTATAAATGATTTTTTTACTCACCTATAAACATAAATTTGACTCGCTGCACTATCCGTCATTGATTCGGTACTTAATTATGATTAAAATAAGGAAATTTTTATGGATTCCAAAAGTGAATCTAAGTTTTATTTACATTTAAATAAAATTAAAGCCAGTTTGAAAGTTGTCTATGATTTGACATTAAGACCAATAATAATTCTAATACATAGAAGGGTTAAGAAAATTAATACAATTGAAACCAGTTAATGATTATGAAGATGAGTACATTAAGTGAGTTTTTGTAAAAGAAAAGGCTTTGAACACTACGAATATTTAATATCATATCTTGTTATCTAAAATCTAAAAAATCTGTTGATGTATTACATAAAAATTTATTAAAAAAAAACATACAACACGTTAATGACTAAGTGAAGATTACATCCGAGATATATCTTAATAAATATTCTTCAGTTATTTATACCCGACAAAATAAATTTAGATTCATTATCATTTTTTCTCTATTAATTAACACGAACTTTGAAATTTTAAATGAAATAATAACAACGAAAAACACATATTTCAGTTCTGTGAACAAAAATGTTTCCTAGTATTTTATTACCTTAATTGAAACACTGCATGATCGAATACAGTGGAACTACTAAAAAAGAATTTTAATGACGACGTCTCATCATATTCGTGTAATCTCGTAATCTCGTTTACAACGAATTGCTATTATCGTGAGTTTAATGAGTCCATTGTCAGTCGACGACGCAATTAATTAAAATTAACTCGATTTTTAGAGTAAATGAAGTGCGATAATGTAATCGTCGGATTTTTATGTTGGTTTTTTCGAGTGAGGTAATGGAAAAAAATCAGCCGTATCATAAATACTAATGCATTACGCTGTATCATCTCGTATCGGATTGTAGATGTGTATATACATTTTTAATTGTGGCCGTGATATTTAACTGGAGTACATTCAATTACAAAATATTATTTTAAATCTGTATATATATATATATATATTCTTATTAGTTTTAATAACGCTATGTATTCTGTGTTTCATTTAAATCTTGTCGTTAAATATTTAGAAATGTGTCTACGTTTTTTCTGATATTTAATGAATATTATACTTTGTAGGTTTAATGAGTATGAGACCTGAGAAAAATAAACGTTACTATTTATCGATTTTAAAAGGTGATTTTTTAAATTGAATTTTCGTGGCTTCTAGAGTAATTATTACATCACTTTATACACTTCTTATTCTATTTTGAAGTAAGTTTTCTTATATCTGTAATGGTACATAGAGTGCCACTCTCACTTTGTTATCGAAATCGAAAACGTGCACACTTTGTCCGGAACATTTCGAATTTAAAAAAGTCTCACCTTCATTCTCTCACAATCTCAACAAGGTTCGTTCAGTATTACTCATAGATATTTTTTTTGTTCAGTGATTTTTTTTATTTGAACCTCTCTTTAGTGACCTCTTTAAAGGTATTTAAATTCTCTCTTCTTTTTGTTCTTATTGAGTAATACGATTGTCTGATTCAGGTTATTCTATATTTTTAATTTGTGTAATAAAATCAATTAAAGGCCGCATATTTTTGTGTACAATATTTAATACTCGTTTAACCTTTTGAAACCGGGCGTGGATCTAGGAATCCATTGATTTATTCCAAGGAAACTATCGCCTCAGAGCGCTATCTTTTGAATGATATATTTAAAGTTCACTAATCTCTTTCTAATAAGACTAAATTTGCAACTCTTTCTTTCAGTGAAAAAATTAAGGTCATCTAAAATCAGAAAAATTTAGTTTTTTTTCATTCAAAAATCTATAAAAATTGTGATCTTGAGATCGGGGCGTAATAAAATTCTTTTTCAAAAGTTTATCATTGGAAGAAAGCGTATAAAAAATCCAAGACTGTTCTTTACGTGCATCGCAAAAAATTAAAATTCTGTGTGCAGCGATATTTTTTGATTCATTGGTAAGTTAGTTTTTCTGGTCAAAAAATGATTTCCTATCAAAAAAATGA
Source organism: Acanthacorydalis orientalis (assembly GCA_034766995.1). NCBI lineage: Eukaryota > Metazoa > Arthropoda > Insecta > Megaloptera > Corydalidae > Acanthacorydalis > Acanthacorydalis orientalis. The sequence goes on along the minus strand of CM068315.1, from coordinate 41,780,435 downwards.
CAAGAAAAACAGCCATATGGTACAAAAATACTTTTCTTCTATATTTTCGATCTTACAATCTATAACGCATACGTTATTTACTACCGTGTGAATCGTAAAGGAATGAGTTTTGCTGGATACAAACTCATATTGGCTTCACAAAGTGTTCAAAAAGTTGCTCCAAATGTATCTTCTACGAGAAGCCCAAATACGTATCGATCGACACCTCATTTCTCGAAGAGAATACCGTCAGATCAGGTTAACGAGCACAGTGTGCAGCTTGTAAAGCAAATGGAAGAGACCCGACGTCCAGGTACAAGACGTGACCGATGTGAAACCGTTTTGTGCGCACTTAATTGTTTCAAAATTTTTCACACTCAACAGATACATATGACATTTCTAATGACTAATCTGAATTAACATATTTTTTCTTCTAACCAACAAATTTGAAATTTTTATTTTGTTTAATAATAAAAAAATGCCAAATTAATCGAAAAATGTTTGTTAAATAATTTTAGCACCCTTTCCTTCTATTCGACTCTAAAGGGTTAAAGAAGCTCTATATAGAATAGTTTGAAACTTTATTTTTTAGATAAAAAGTTATAAAATGTAAAAATCGACTTTTTTGAAATATTTTTTAGTTTTTATAAACATATATATATATATATATATATATATATAAATATATGTGTGTGTGTGTGTATACTGTATATATATATATATATATATATATATATATATATATATATAATTGTAATTGCATATTTTTATACCTGAGACTCTATTAATACATTGTCCTAGTCTATTTCGACCTTTTGGATCAACTGAGTGTATGTTCTCCACTATTACTTTACGCACATGTGTCATTTTTAAGTAGATGTTAGAATTTATAACATCTACTTGAAGATGGCACACTTACTGAAACTAATAGAGAAGAACAGATAGTTAGATGATTCAAAAGAACGGAAACCATCAGGACAATGCATATATATATATATATATATATATATATATATATATATATGTATTTGATAATATTTAAGCCATTACTGTATTTCATCGAAAATAAATTTAGAAAAACAAAAAGTCATATAATTCAGATTATCTCCAAACAAGTTTTAAATGATTTATATTATTTATGTGTTTGTTGTTTCTTTTGAATTACTTTTCGGGTCAAAGTAGTAACGAAAAAACATGAGTAAAATAACAGTAACATTTTGTATTCGTGAATTTACGATGAATAGACTTTAATGTCGAACACAAATGGCATGTGGTATGTTACATCCTGGTCAATCATCTGTATATAAAATATAAGTTAGAGAAGAAATGATCAAAAATGTATAAGGTTAATTTTGATGCTGTTTGTTTTTGATTTTTGTAGAAATTTTAGAATTATCAAATCTACAACACTTGTTTCCACAATCGTATTATTTTTTTGTCTCGCAAATAATAAAAAATCTCATCATAAATGTTCAATAAACGATTATTGCGTATGCTCATTTAGGCAGAGATGTCATTATGTTAAGAGTACAAAGGTATAGAAAAATGTAAAAAATCTGAGAGATTTTCCTGTACTTTTAACACTTTTAGGATGATGAAATCGATTTCGAAAAGCGCACAAGCAACAATCAAAAGTGGTCATGTATTGAACGTTGATTGACGTTATTTAAAAAAATCTTCATTTTAGGATTATTTTTTTCACATTTATATATTATTAAATATAGAATGTTTGTAAAATATTAAAAAAAATTTTGAAAAATCATAAAAAAGATGTTTTTCATCTAAAATCTTTTCATTTCATATTAAATTGTTCTTTTTTTATAAATCAAAATATTTAAATCAACTTCTTTGTGACAACTAGTGATTTGAGTTACAGAAGTTTTATTGAACATGTGTATATGCATATATATATATATAAATATATATATAAATACATATATACATATATATATATATATATATATATATATATATATATGTGTGTGTGTGTGTGTGTATCGTATTGGATTACGAACTGAAATTTAAAATAAAAACCTTAGAAAGAGCTTTATGTTACGAAAAGATATGCATCGGTTATGTATATTTAATTTCACAAGTACTATCTACATGTATATTTTCACCGCAGCTGTGTGCATAAATATATATATATATATATATATATATATATATATATATATATATATATATATATAATATGCATATATAAATGTAAGTATGTAAATACAATTTATCCAGTATCAACGAGCTGGTAAACGACTATCAAGATGGCGTTTAGGAAATGCACAGCACAAGCTGGAGATCACAACACAAGATCGTCGAAGAACTCTGTTGAGCTGTGTTGTTTTGTTTAGCTTGTATATATTTTTTGCCCCGTTCATGTGTGGCTTAACTATATATATATGCGGCTTACCTTGAATTTGCAGTCTAACCACTCACCGAGATCAACATACGGCAGTCAACGTTTCTGTTGCCGTACAGAAATGTCAACGTTGTTCTATATCAACGAAAATGCATTGTTTGTGATGTATAGAAATCGGCGCTGAAAATTATATTTGGAGTGAAAGAGATTTTTTTTCGAATTTAGATTAGTGGTAGAATGTTTGAGAGATATAATCGATTTACCAAATTAATATAACAAACAATTATCAATTCAGTTGGAGAGTTGTTCTGGGTTCTTTTTATGTTTGTTACTGTTTCTAGTCAGAGCGTTTTTTAAAACTCCAAACGTGTTGTATATATATATATATATATATATATATATATATATATATAGGCATGTATGTATATATGTATTAGATCTAGTTAAGTAAATTTGTATTTTGAATTTTATATTTTTTATTATATTGATATTTAAAATACTAATTTCTTCTAATAATTCTCAACTTTTCCAAAAAAATAATTAACTTTGCATGTAAATGAATATTATTAATTATGATTATTGATTGAATTATTGATATTAAAATTTGATTCCAACATTAAATAAATTTCTTCGACAAAAGTAAAAAATGTAACTAAATTTTTGTTTGGTTGTCTGTTCATAAATCATGTTTTCAGTCGTTCTTCAAACCATATAATTTTTTCTTGTCAAAAATGTTCAATAATTGACCATTGATCATTTTTAATTGTTACTTATATGCATTCCGATGATGGTTGGTTGATTATTTGGGATTTAAGTATGTGCCGATAACTAATGTCATTAGCGCCCGATCATTTCGATAGCTAACCTATTTTTCTCAGACTAATAAAGTACAGAAAATCTGTAGACTTTTAATATAATTTGGTAAAATATAGATATTTGTGTAAATAAAAATGAAGTAATTGCACTTTATATATATATATATATTGTGATTCAATTTACTCTTCCACACAAAAGTATTTAAAAAAATCAAAAACTGTAAAGAAAACAGGTTATCCCTCATTTAGAATTTGAATACAATTATATTTTAGTATTGAATTGAACTAAATACTAATAAAAAATAACATTACTTTTCTTAACTTCTGCGTACTCTTTTAATACTTGTATGTAGAAGCTTAAATTGAATCATCCTGTATACAATATATATATATATATATAAATTGAATATTGTTATGCCAGAAAGTGAAATATATAAAATACGGAATTAAAAACTAAAAGTGAACTTTTTCATTACTTTAACTGTTTTTCTTAAAAAAAGATTTTTCTATACATCAGCGCTCTGATAATGATTGTATTTTAAACTAAATACGTAGGAAAGATAATCAAACGATAAGATTATGCATAAAAAAACTTTTGTTTTTATTGTAAATAATCAATTTCTGATTAAAGGTACCATAAATTCTACTGTGATTTTTCGTATAAAAAAATATGATTGTTATGGTATATAAATATATTTTTTTCTGATTTATTTGTCAAGTATTGAAGACAATTATTTATCAATAAACAATTATTTTCACAAATGAATTGTTTTTCCAGCTCACAAATCACAAAAAACTTCTTAACAACAATAATTATTATTTATGTACGTTTCGATGGCAGAGCACTCAGATACAGGAAATACAAAGTTTTCTGTATCTTGACGCTGTGAGGATGATCGAAATATGGTTATACAAGAATAAAAAATTTTTAAAAATCATTTATTATATATTTATTGTCTGACTTTTTTGTAGTTTGTGGGATGGAAAGAGTTCATTTAAGATACAAGGTATAGTCAAAATTTTCTGTATCTTGGTGCTATGATCGAAATATAGATAAACAACAATCAAAAATGATTAAAAATCATTTATTCTACATTTTTGACCAGACTTTATTTATGGTTTTTGGGGTAGAAAGAGTCCATTTATGATAGTGAATTTAGCCAGTGTCAGAACTGTATTGAGATAAACAATTAATTAAAAAATTAGCTATTGTAGTTTAACTTAACTGTTGTACAGATTAGCTATTTATAAAAGTTATCTAAGCCATAGTATCAAAAACTATTGCTTTATAAATTTAACATTTATTAATAAATTACACAATTGAATGATATGGTTTAAAATTCAAGATTCGCATTTTTTTTAGAAAATTTTTCTCACTATTTTTATATTTTTAAATCGCTTACTTAAACTCTGTTTAAATGTATGAAAAATAAAAGTCTGCTTCAAAAAATTAAAAGAAGATTAAATGTAGATTTAAAGATAGTGCTGTTTAATTGAAAGTTTCAAATTGTTTACTGTCCACTTTCGCACAACACGTTAAATGTTTAATTTGCTGTTGATTCAAGGATTTCAAAGAAAATCAAGTTATAAATGTATGTACATAGTTAAGAATTAAATTGTCAGTTTCGTTACGTTTCTTATATTAGACTATATAATATAATAAACGAGAATAACAGATACAATAGTATCAATTTGAAAAGGAAGTAACGCTACTTTAGTCGCTTGTCAAATGACTCTAGAGTAAACATAAAGACATAACTGTAATTTAAAATTAACATAACGCCCACACATGTAAAATGAATGGCCCGCAGCTAATGTGGAAAATCAACAATTGGCAATCGTTCATTATGTTCATAACAGAACAAGGTCAAAATACGTTCGGTTATCTCTATCAGAGTGATATGTCTATATTTCATCAACGGCATTAGACAGTATTGTATCAGATTGTATTGTATATCGATGTAAATAAATATATACACACTCTCTGCCAATGTCAATGTGTACTTTACTGTTACGTGTACGACGTTAATGTTGATTGGATTTTTTTTACAACGTTGATAAGATATCGTGTTTAATTAGGGGAAGGTCAGTTTACCAACCCTGGTATTGTTTAATAACGCGAGTGACAGATGAATCATTGTAAATCCGGGGCCGGGTAACTAGATTTCATCATACGAGAAGGCCTTTGAAGTTTTTATCAAAATAAATATGGCTGTGTAGATTATAGAAACGGTTTCGACAGTGAATAGATTTTTAAATTTTCATTAAATAAAAATGTGTATTCACTTCGATAAAATTATTTATTTATTTTGTTGTTCTAATTATTTTGTTTAATTTTTCTGACATTTTTTCACCTATATTTATAGTTTAAATGATGTCTTTAGTATTATCTGAATTCGATTTTTAAAGCACATAAATTAGAAAATTGGAAGACGTATAAAGAATGAATTTTTTATAAGTGAATTTCTTATAAAAAGAATTATATTTTAGGTAATAAACATGAATTTATTTTGAGAGAATTATCTATTTCTTTCTCTTTTATTTCTTCAATTTTGTTTTTGTTTTGAATTTCTGATTATTTTTAGTGATATTTATAATTTAAATGGAATCAATAATTCTTGCTAAATTCGATTTTTAAAATAAATAAATTAGGAAATCTAAAATTGAAAGAATGAATTAGAATGGATGTGAATTTCTTATAAAAAATTGACTGTTACAGTCGTTTTCAAAATTTTCCTATGCGGCACAATTATCCATAAAAGGTCGACTGTATTTATGGAGTTGATTTCTAAGGTTATAATTGTCAATGCAAACAATTAATTAGAAGTTTTGATACGTTTAATGACAATAATTCAAGGAGCGTATCAATAATATTAAAAAGAAGACAATTGGCTGTTCTTACACAAAACTGTCCACATTTTCGAATTTTTGAGATCCAAAGATTTCGCTGTTTTTTATCATCCTTCTTACTGACTTGATTTGCCAACTTATGGGTATTTTTCATTCATCAAACTAAAACTGAAAATGAAAGGGTTGTATTTCGATAACACTGGAGCCATTCAAAAAGATGCAATTAAGTTTACAGTGGCTAATTTGAGTTTTGAATAATTGTGAAAAATGTTATGATATTTGTAATAACTCTAGTAATGCATATATAATATATTTCGAATAACACATCATAAAGAAATTATTTGCAAAAAGATAAGTTTGTTTTTTTAAATCATTCGAAAATTTTGGGATAGAATTCATATATATATATATATATATATATATATATATATGTATATATATATATTAATATGAATTTCTGTGCAAAGATGTGTAACATTTTTATAATTCTTTTTTGATTTATAATTACTTGTGACTTTTTTAGTTTCTTTTATAGAAAATAATTGTTAATATTATCAAAATTATTGAAAAATTATTTTTTATAAAAATAATGAATATATTTTCTAAAATATAAACATTGTTTACTTTTAATATTGTTCAAATCTTAATCTATTTAAAAAATTTACTTTTTAATTCTGTATTGTTTGGATATTTTGTACTACGTAAAGACTTTTTAGAGCTGTGAATAATTACTAGGATCTGTGATAATAAATTAAGATTTGGGTTATATGGTAGATGACAGTGCTCGTGCATGCCGAATTTCATAATTACATTTTAAACTTACTTGTGAATTAGTGTATTGTCGTAGAAAACAACATTTTCAGACAACTCTTCGTTGGGTTTCTTTCACAGATCTGTGTATGTTTCTTATGGTAAAGATTTACGATTTTATAGCATTAGTTTGATCGATTTTTCATACAGCTTATATAAGATGAATTTAGGCTTCCACATGAAAGCATTAAAAGAATCACAAAAATTAAAAAAGTGATGTTTTTTTTAATTTTTATAATTTTTTTTAATTGTTTCATGTGGAAGCCTAAATTGATTCATCCTATATTTATAGAATTAATCTATGGATCTCTAAAGCCATGCATTGTTTTCAACGGATTTTATTCTATATCCAAATTGTTTACTGTACAAACATTAGATTGATTTAAACAAGACTGAGTAGTGGTTGTATTATCGAAAATATCAGACTATTCGAAAAAGAACTGGGAGAAATGAGACAAAAATTAAATGTAATATAAGTAACAAATCTATCAATAATTATGCCCCAGTAAAACTAATGTAATGTATTATAAAACTGTTATTTGAAGTTTATTTTCACAAATAAATTTTCAGTTTCCTCACATCCTAAATTTTTTTCTAATCAAAATGTTTAATAATTAATTACTGACAATTTTGATAATAGCTTATATGAATTTCCATGGCGATATAAATCATCCTCATAGCTTTAAAATCGAAAAAAAAATTGTATGTCCTATGCGTGTTTCACTTTATAGAATATCAGGTAATTTAAAGTTCTCTTACCTGCAATCTATTATTAAATAAAAGAAAACATTAATTGAAACAAAAGACACATGTTAATTTATTTCTCAAAATGTTTTCTGTCCTGGTATCAGATTCTTACCACTGAATTCGTTTCAAAATGGACACAGTTTATAAATACACATTTCATACATTATAATAATTTTGAATAGAAGTGATAAAAACAGTGTTAAAATGTAGAATTTTTGAATTTATCAAGATTTAAAACTATACAATTCAATTATTCATTTATCTCCTAATCAGAACAAAAATGAAAAAAAGTACATGCACACCTGGACGAAATCTAAGATCACATTTACCTTTCGTAACACAGTTTCTTTTAAAGTTCTGTTCATTAAGTTACAAACATACTTACACAAAACTACTTAAATTTACATTTTCAAACGCTTGCAAATGACAGTTTTTTTATAAACTTTTTACGTATGATTTCATAATAAACTTATTATAATATTTAACTTAAATGCTATTAAAACGTATATTTTTAGAAACATATATACTTATATATATATATATATATATATATATATATATATATATATATATATATAATGATTATGTGTGTGTACAAAAATAGAAGAAAACTCAAAGTGAGAACACAAACGTTTACGTTGCAGTCATTTAACACAATTTTATTTACATGCACAAAAAAGGGACACAGTAATTGTGTTAAAACATTTTGCTACTATGTTTCAACTTTCACTGTTCTAACCTCACTGCATAGCAAATTACAATAACTATTCTAGAAGCAGATTGGTGCGATTTGAAAAGAGACTGACATATTTCTCATACAATTATGAGACGATTTCATTTTTTTCATATACTCTTTTTTTTCTTTATTTTATGTAAGGTAGAAAAAACGCTGACAGCTTATTCGTACATATGTCTTCATGTATATATATATATATATATATATATATATATATATATATAAGTAAATAAATAATGTCACCTTTTAAATCTAATATTAAGAATTATTTTCTAATTTCTCGACAGTTGCAATCTCTATAAGTAGAATGAATAAAAATTTGAAGTAAGTACATGTAAGATAGTTTTTAAATAAGAAGAAATCTTATTTTTTAAATCAGAGTTATAAAATAATTAAAATTAAAAGATGTATTGATCTATTTTTTAAAAGTTGATTTTGGTATCTTTGATAATTTTAAATAAATATACTGTTTATAATATTCTCTATTTATATAACAGGATGTCAGATGTGTAGGGATTCAGGATGTCAGATGTGTATTCTAGGATATTTCTTAAATAGCTGATTTTATGAATTTATTTGTATATTTTATAAGTTTCGATTAAAAAATTTAGTAAAATATAACAAATCTATGAGTAGAAATAAACATAAATTCAAGGTTGGATAAAATTTTAATAATTCCAGGTTATCTTTGAATAGAGTAATTGTCTCTCTGGAGTTATTTATGTTTTAAAGGGTATTCAGATTGTACGGTTTCAAACATTTGTATTTTTGATAATAAATTGGTGTTTTATAAGGAAATCGTTACAGTTAGACTGGACATTTAAAAATTTAAAACATTTTGACTGAAGTGCAATGTTTTTAAACTGAATCCGTCGAGGAATATTTTGTTCTGGTTATCTTGTAAGGCATAGAATAAAATATTCTTTAATGGATTTAATGCGAGGATTTGTTTCTTATATGGCCGGTTTCGATTTTTGTCTTCTTCGAGCAGATATTTTAAGTACTTTAAGATCTACCTGAAGATGAGGAAAATCAAATCTATCGTAGAATAAACGAACTCAGGATTTACAGAATTCCCATCAACAATAAATAATAGATACACAGGAAAATAACAAAATAAAGAACAATATTTTCGAAAAATGTGGCAGTTGATAACATTTTTCTGTTTTATCTTACTCTTTTGCCGGAAGTGACTTGTGACTACTGGTTTCTACAAATACCAGAACATCATATTATAGTAATCTTTATTTTGAGAAGACCGTTTTATCGATGTAATAATGGAAGCTTACAAAAGCTTTAATTTACAATGAGAAAAATTAAGGGTTTTAATTTTTTTTCGAAAGGAAGAGTCAGTTTGTCTTTAGTGAGAGCGTCACTTCAGTATTGTGACAGCGTATGTATTCCACTTTTTATTCTGAAAAGATGAATTGAACGAAGAGAGAGAAAATATGAATCTTTCATTTTAAATAGAAATTTAAAAGTGAATATTTTGAATGAAATAATAAAAGAATTTGTGTAAAAAAATAGAAGAAAAAAAACTCGGTACTTTTTCTTGCGTATTTAAATCATTTGAAGAGTTTCAGTATGCTCAAAATTAATAAAAGAGTAACTCTTCTTTTTTTACTAGAAAAATGATCATTCATTACAAATGAAATTAGAAAATAATAAATGCTGTTTGCTAAAGTTCAATTTTTCCTAGAGATGCTCGTGATTAAAATGACTGCATTCTTGGATTTGCAGTTATTGATTTCTTTGAGAATAGATTGAGGAATGAAATTAAGGTATAAATAATTATGAAAGTTTTGTTTCTTATCAAAAGTCCTTCGGTTTATTTGCTGTCGAGCGAATTCGACTCTGCCAGTCGTGTTATCACTCTGATAAGGGAGACCGGACTTTTTAATATAATTTAGTATTTGATCTTGATATTTTAACATGTTATGACGTTATATATTAATCCTTTTTATGTTAAACATTTCGGCTTATTTTAACGTCTTTCAAAAAAAAAAAAAATATCTGAATAGTAATATAAACTCAGTGTTTTAATTAAATGTCTTGTGTTTAAGAGCGTTAACTCTTTTTATTTTACTTATATGTTTTGTTTAATCAAGATTAGATATTTATATATATATATATATATATATATATATATATATATATATATATATATATATATATATCTTAATACTCTGAGAGTATAGTTTTAAGTGACTTGCTACAGCGTTTGGAACTTAAATATTTTCAGTTTGAATTAAGTGGTGAAACGAACACGAGTATGCAAATGAGGTGTAACTGAAACCTCAACTGACTAGCAAACTTACTTACTTGTTATCCTAAGTAGGAGTATTTACATATAATTATTATTTAGTATTAATTTCACGAGAAAATTTATTTTTATTGTCTAAAAGTGAATTCTCGATTGTTTCTTTATTAAACCGCTTTATAGAAAAACAGTTGTGTCAGTGGAGGATATAAGTTATACTAGACAAATTGTCTTAAGAGTTTCCACACAATCCATAGAAAATATTATTCAACCGAGATAATTACTGTACTATGCGTAATGCACCGGTAATTAACCTTGTAAACTTACTATTTGAACGACCCACGTATTATAAAGTATTACACAACGGCTATTTGTTTAAAAGTCACGTATTATATTTATTAATTTCTATACATATTTACTCGACATAAAAAAATGAATCGAATCGAGAAACGAGAAGGTGGTCCTTAATTTGATTTTTAGTTAGAAGATTTCGTTTTTAATTAAAAACAATATGCGTGACCTACGAGCAAATGTTATATAAGACATCTTTTGTATTTGTATAATTAAATTTTTTAATTTAAAAAATATTTTTTAATTTCTTCTACAATTATTTTTAATATACAATATAATTTAATAATTTGTAATATGCAAATTAAAAGAAACATTTTGGGCTTTAAAGTTATTCTAATTATCAAATTAAATAATTCTTAGCCGGATTAAGTTGTCTACTGCTAAGAATTTTAATTATATATATATATATTATATATTGTATATGAGTTTTAGTTCTATTATTAGAAACTTTATGCACGACACGTACACTAAGCTGGGATTTTATGTTAAATTTAACAGTGTACTTCATGTTGTATACGACGTTATCCCTCCAGGTACTTTATAAGTCATTCCCTCTTGACCTCGTTTGTGTGCGATACTGAAATCCAGAGTATATATTATGCAACTTCACATTCTGTATGAGTTATTTTGAATAACAGAAGATGAGATCTTAGTGAAGTGGACAAATGATCTGTAGGCGAAGAAGTTATATATTTAAGCTTAAGAAATATATATCTTGAATGAGATGTAAATAATGCGGGTGAATTCATTGTATGAAAATGTATTAAATCATGAAACCTATAATGTCTCTTTATATAAAAATATAGTAGAAGAATTATAGTATGGAGGACTGGTGCGGAGATAGACACAAAGAGAACATTTCGTTGACGGTTTCATTAATATTAGAGAAGATAAGATTTAAAGATTGACATAATAAAACATTCTTTAATTTGAAATTAGACTAATATTATAAAGAAAAGTAATACACATTCAATAATCAACTTGATTTTAAATGTGTTTATTTATGATATTTGTGTATTGAAATGTATAAAATCATACAATACAATATTTATTAATCTTGATATATATATATATATATATTTAACAGATTTTTTTAACAGTGTTTACTTTCTCGGTTTATTCAAAATACACATAATGAAATTTATTGATAGGCATTTCTTTTCAATCGAAAAGATCTTTTATATAAAACGTACGATTATTTTAAAGGCAGAAATCGTTATTGACATTTGGTTTTGTCTTATTTATTTATATCCTCGTTATTTTTGTTATTAATACACAGTACTATATATTAATGACAGTGAAATTTTCATTCTGCAAAAGATAATAAACGCAAAAAAGACTTAGAAAGTGAATTTAGAAAATAGTTGTTGAGAAACAGAATGTTGATCAATAAAACATGAAAATATATATAAGAAGATACTATAACAGGTCTCTAGTGCCAGAGAAGTTACAAAATAACAGAAATTAATTTTCAATTAATATTTTATTTCACATATATGTACATTGCATTATATATATATATATATATATATATATATATATATATATATATATATATGTTCAATGATTTTATAAATAAATGTAGTTATGAGCATAAAATGAAGTTTTATGAATGAATCTTCTTTAAATTTTGGCATTTAGAATTTCTTATATTTTAACATAAAGTTTTAACTATTTTTATTCATTTACTTTGTAAGAATTATTTGTTGTTATATTGATTCGGCGTATGTTTTAAAATATTTGCTTTTTAACATAAAAATGAATCTTCAGGATGGATGACTAGTAGAGTAGATTTTCTGGAAAACACAAAATATTTTTTTTTCAAAATATTTTTTTATGTTTGTACCAGTGATCCTATTTATGTATTTTTTTTTTCATATCTTATCCCGTTTCCACTTTTAATGAAATTCTAAAAATTTGTTTGGGTCTTTTATATATTTACAGAAGGGCAAGGTTATACTCGATTTTTTTTAATAATATTTTTTTTTGTATCTTAGTACGTTGAAGATGATGGTATCATCAGCGAAAAGTAAGCTATTGACAATATAATAAGTGGTTAAGTTTAATATTTTGAATAAAAAAAGTTTTGTTTAAAATGAAAAGTGAAAATTCATTGGAGATTGTACTGGAATTTTTTGAATAGACCTATATAACCTATAATATATATATATATATATATATATATATATATATATTATGTACAGTGAAAAGTGTTTCCCTTCGAAATTCAACGCCATCACTTTTAGCTCCATGCGAACGTTTTAAATTGACTGACAAGTGAAGGATAGTCGACGGAATGACGCTGCGACAGGGCGCAGCTTTACTTCGATTGAGTGTGTTTTTGAAAAGATAATCATAATAAAATGGGGCTTGCGTGCACTGACGAATATAAATACAACGGCGGTGGCATTACGAGACCACAAAATATATAGTCTTCTTCCCGTCACCCGCCACTACTCTTCGCAGTAGAAGTACAAATGAAAAGTTTTAATTAATCTACGTCTGTCAAAACACAGTGATTTCGATTAGATAATTATAGAGGAAAAAGTTGTATTCCGATAACCGAATGCATGCTCATATATATGTCTATATATATTTATATGTATATATTTTTGTATGTATATATATATTTATATGTATATATATATTTATATGTATATATATATATATATATATATATATATATATATATATATATATATATATATGGATGTATGTATTAATGGATATAAATAGTTTAAAAATGCCGTAAGCTAACCACGCAATTTTCATAAAATTAAATGTGTACAAAACATATTTTTAGTATTTTTATTTTTTTTTAAATTTATATATATATATATATATATATGTATATATATATATATATATATATATATATATATATATATATATATATATATGCGTGTGTGTGTGTGTGTGTTTACACGCTCGTCATCATTATTAGCAGTTAAGTTAATTTACTATTCCCTACAGTATATTGATTGAGTTATATAAAGTAAAATTATTTCTTAAAGATTTATCATATTTATGCTTTTATCTTTGTTCCTAGCATGAACAGTTACGGTTTTAAGGTGCGTCTATAACTACAATTATTATCGCCTGAACATAGAAAATATCTGTAACATCCTCGTTTGTACTCTTAGGCCTAAATTACCTCTTGGGGGTTGTGATCTTAGCTCTTGACGCGCACCTATACCTCAGATATCTACCTTTGCCTAGCGCCGTTTATATCCGGTACCACAAAATGATGCACAGTGGCTAGCGCCAATTATATCCAGTATCTAGAAAATGATACACAATGGCTAACGCCTGTTATATACGGCATTAATGAACTCAACACTTTTGCTACGCCATTTGAGTGCCACGCACTAAACACATTATTTTATTTTAAGTGTGTCGTAGACCATTTTTATCAAGCATAATTAGTACACAAGCTTACGGAGTTCCAAAAATACGAGACACTTTTTACGCGTACAGTGCACTAATGGCCCGATGTCCCATTCACCGGTAGCTTATTAACGGCCAGTTCCGCTGTCGCGAAATGGTTAAATTACCTCCTATTTAAACGTAGCTAATAGATGTACCTAATTATCTAAAACTTCTATGTAATAATAAAACATAATACAAACTGAACTGATAATATTTTTGGACCTTGATCTGATAGTACAAATAAGTGGGGTATAATAGTCTGTTCTAGCCGAGCTAAGAATTTAAAACATTACTTGAATATTAGTATTCGTAGATTTTGTGATTTTATACGTTCAAACAGAAAATTTCCTGTACAAATTAGTCAGAACACTGCATTAGAACATCAATATTAGTTGGGACAAACATTAAATCGAGTTAAAAAGTTTAATTTACTTTATGAATGCCAGGATTCGTTTAGCAGCGTCGAAGTCTTCATCGAGAATATCGGTGACGATTTCGAGAATATATATATTTTTGTTTTTAGAAAATTGATATCTTTATTTTATATATAAAAGTATATTTGTTATGAAATTAAATTTATTATTGTCAATTTTAATCGAATATGCTTATTACGATGGCAGCGGCGGATTAAGAGAGGGTCGTACTGGACGATCATCTGGAGCCCCATGAGTGAGAGGGGGGCCCATTTGAAGATCTTCAAAAATAACAAGCAAATCTAGAATATATAAAATACGTCAACAGTGGCAATTCAAGCAGATGTTGGACTTGGCGGTCGCCAACGACCAGGGTTCGGAGTGGTATCGAGCTCTGGAAAAAAATTATTCATTACATATAGAAACGAAGCTTACACTTGAATGTCTTCGCTGATAATAATTAATTTGCGTGGAGAATGTAAATATATGTAGAAAAATGATCGGCGGGGCAAGGGAAATAAACGAGAGAAAAAATGTTTTGCTTGTAATACCGTAGGCGGCATCATGAAATTTTAGTTGTATTTTTATTCATGCAGCACACCTGCTTAACAATATCATCGACCATCGTTGACACAATTATAGTTTTTGTTTCTTTTTTTTCTGAAAAGTAATTCAGAATATTCTATTTTGACGTAATTTATATATTTATAGATATAAATAAAAATGTTATAAAAATATATTTACACGAAATCGTGTTTTTTTTTTGGTCATCAGGTAAATTATGGAGGCTCCGTAAATTTTATTGTCAGCGATCCCCTGTTGAGTTATTTCGCCCCTGCACGATGTTAATATTCTTGTTCTTAGATCACAGATATAGATATCTTGCGGCACACTGAAAGAGATTAGATCGAAGAAACTATTTTCTATACTTAGGTTTTGAGGATGATAGAATTATTATCATCAAAATGCAAGTAAATGATAAAAGTGGGCAACGAGTACTTGCTGACTATTTTGATAAAATAATATTGTGTTTAAGGAAGTATTCATTTATTAAAACATCATAAACTGCTTGATTTCAGTCGTATATGACTGGCTGAAATGAAGTATCAAAGAATTAAGAATTGTTAGTTCTTTATGAAATATGATGCCGAGTTCACTTCGATATAGAAACGAAAGGAATCGATTATTTTGATTTTGTTTTGTAGATAAAATATTTGTTACATTTTGAAAAACACTAACAGATATTGCTTATAGTTCACTGATTACATGTATTATGTTTAACCTTTATGAAATTGCGACTTTTAGAGTGAGCTAATGAAACTAAAATTAGTTACATCCTTTTGTGACCACCTACTCAGTTACTTGAAACGAAATTGATTGGGTTTCTAGTCAATCTATATATAGAATTATGACATAGACGTACGATCAAACACATAAACCGAGACCTAATAACAATAAACGTGCTGAAAACAATCCTGATGAACAATCATCGCTGTCACAATGTACGATCGTTGATTGTTAAAACACGTAAATGATATACTCGAGTATACCATTCGATTATTTAACGTTACATTATAGTAATGGAAACGTAATGTTATAATTAACGTTTTTCAGAGAGCGCTGTGTATTTTTTTTTGTTCGTACGACGCACGTGTAAAACGCGCATCTCTCTCGTTTCCACACATGTACGCAACGAAACCGCTGTATCTGTACACATTTTCTTTCTTTATAACTAACTGGCACACGATTTAATTGTCAGCGTGTTTATTAAGTTTTGACATTTACCTACTGATATAATAAGTAGCTGTGCACTACTATTACTACTCAACTGCTTCACTACTTCTTGCCATCGTTCATACTGCCGTTTGACGAGGCTAGGCCAGTGAAATTTGCGTGAAAACTAGTTTATTTGAACAATAACGGCAGCTGTTATTGTTTGTGCTTGTGAAGTGAGTTATAATTTCATATATTTTTTGTATATCTGTGTCAAAGTGGTTGGATGAATATAACAGGTGTAAAAGGTGTTTAAATGATATGACATTGTATATATATATATATATATATATATACACACATTGTATATATATATATATATATATATATATATATATATATATATATATATATATATACACACTAATACCTCGATTTGCTTCGTTTCAAAGTTGAGTCGTTACAGGAATTTTTTATTTTTTTCGGTAATTTCCTATTTATTTTCTTATTTTTTTGTAATTTAATTTAATTTTTCTTTTTATCTTTGTTATGCAAGATAGATATATCAATTCATAATACGTAGATAGATTAGTTTATCAAAATTGTTAGTGTAAACCCAGTCTTGTTATTTTTTCTCTGCATTTTGGTATTTAATAAAATTTGTTTCATTCAAATTTTAACAATGAGTGGAAATAAAAAATGTAAACATATTAATTTAAAATTAAAATTCGAGATTAAGTTAAGACGCTTTAAATCTGGGGAGAGAGCGGTTGATATTGGCAGAATTCTTTGTTTACTTGCAACCACGGTGAGAACAATTTAGGTTTGTTCGATATGTACACCGAACTCACTCGGAGTAAGAAATTTTACACTTTTCTGTTCGATATATTCTCTGAACTTACTCGGGATATTCGTCGAACAGTTTAGAGTAAGTTGAGAACAGGGAATTTGTTACTCTGAAGTTACTCTAGCTTTTTGTTAGAGTAACGTTGAGCATCTTTGTCTAACTCGAGAGTCTATGTATGATGATCGCTATCGAATAAACAAATCACCCAAACTTGACAGTATTCATATGATTTACTCTAATCTTACTCTATGTTGTTCGATAAAAACAAGTATATATCACACCTAAAGTGATCATATTCTCACAGTCTTACTTATATTTCAACGAATAAGGTTGATGTTGTACTGATTCATTATTTAAACATTGAATTAGTCATAATAAGTGAAGAATCAATAAATAGAATTAATATTCAACGTTAAATTTTTTTTACATAAAATAAATTGTTTATTTCTTGACACTAACTAAATGCATGTTAGGTCATTGTCTACAAATGATTCATCCATACATACTTACAGACATATATATATATATATATATATATATATATATATATATATATATATATATATATATATAAAAGACAATTCTATAATTTTAATCGGTTTATAAGGTAATAAAACAGATAGAATTCCGTAAAGTTTTATAATTTGTCTTAATTTGCATATATTATATATTTACAGGGCATTGAATGACTTGTAATTCAAATTGACAGACAGTTTATAGTTAGGATTATATAATGAAAAATATTCACTAGAAACTAATGTTTGAAAATATACTGTTGTCTCAATAGACATTTTTTTTATTGTAAACTGAACTATGTACAAGTTAATACATTCTGCATAAATTAACAGAATTGAATGATTATTTGAAAGAAAATTTCGGAATTATAAAATAACAATTAACATTTGTTAGAGTTATATTTTTGATATGGTATGGAGTCTTAATCACTTTCAAACATTATTTTGTTATCTTACAAATCACACTATATGTCTTAATTGAAATATTCAGTAAATGATTATTGATTATTATGATTATTGTTATATTATATTCATTTTGTGAGGGATACCATTATCTTTGGAAGCTCATAATGTGATTTAAAAATTTAACGTATAAGTTCAAATATAAGACGACTCCATGTATCAGATTATTCATAATTTTTTATAAAAAAATCAAGAAAAAGCAATACGACCCCGATTATGAGACAACACGCATTTTTTCCCTAAGGAAAATTATAAAAAAATGTTGATGTATGTTTTGATAAAAAGTATTATTTACAAAAATTATACAAATACATATTTAAAATTCAATAGTTTGTTGTTTGAAACGCCTATAGTGGCGTATGAGGATAAATTTCTGAAGATCCTAATATAAGACGATCCTTGTCTTTTAATGTAAATCTGTGGGAAAGAACTTCGTCTCATATTCAGGATAATATTATATATTATTAACCCTATAAAATATTTTCAATGCAGAAAGTAACTGTTTTTTCAAGTATAATACATTGATAATGCAATTAGTATCATAATTAAGCATGATCTTAATAGAAAAAATCTGAAATATCAGGTTTGTTATAAAGAACTCTACAGAGAGAGAAAAAATACTCCTCGCCAGTTTCATGTCAATCATTAACTAAACCGATAAAAAATTCAGCCCACTGATCTAGAGATTTTCAACGTATTAGAAAAGAATTTGTATGTATGGGTCTAATGATTTTTTTGTAAAATCATTTAATAAATTTTTTCTCTCTCTCTCTCTATATATATATATATATATATATATATATATATATATATATAAGCAAAAATTAAGAAAAATTCAATTTTATAGATTTATATTAGGCGCAGTATACCTTTATTACCGTATAAACTGATTGTAATTACAGAATTATATCTTAAAAATTTTATAGGATAATTGTTATGTATGTGACATTTGCTTATTGCTTAATATCCTTTAACCTTTTGTTCATTGACTCAACTATTTTCTAATATTTTTTTCTGTAAATAACTATTAGTACCCTGTTAACCTATTTTGATAAAATATTTAATTGATTATAACTTTTTCTTTCTTCTGAATCATTAAATGCATTTTTGAGTTACTATCATCGATTGCTGTTTATTTTGATATAATTATATAATTGAAATCCTTCAAGAAATTAAACGTTGCTTTTATTATACGAGGCCAATTATTAAACTGGAATATAATTTATACGCCTAGATAGTCCAGTACTGTGTTTTGATTTAGTTTCACAAATCAATGAATAGCTTACAATCTACAAGAATTTTCGTTCATCAGATTTTCAATAAGTGATTATTTAATAATTTGGTTGGATAATCTAAATTTTGATAAAAGAACGTCACCTTCAAGCCGATTCTACTCATTGAATAAGATAAATTTCACAAATTAATTACGTGCTTATACATTGTAAATATTTCTGCATCGAAAATGAATAAAACAATTTCTACAAGAAGATGTGTAATGTTAAGAAGAGACAATTGAAATTTGACAATGAGATAAATACGAAAATTTATGGAAATTTAAAGATGGAAACTTTATTGGGTGACAAACGACTAATGTATATGACAAAGAAGGTTTATGTGAGTGAAAATCTTATCAATTTGAAGACACGCTTTCGTTAATAATGGTCACAAGAACAATAATATCTCAATTTTTAGTACATCTTATCAAGTTTCTATCTAATTCGGTTACAAACCTAATTTTCAGTATAGTAAATGAAAATGGATGTCATACTCGTTATTAAATATATATATATATATATATATATATATATATATATAAGAAGCAAAATATATCTCCTATTTTATTTTTAATTGATCCTATCCTTATATACACCATTGGGGTGAAAACTCTTGCCACTTAATGAGAGGAAGTTATGGCTTTTTTCACTTAACATATTAATAAAGATCTATGGAATAGAAAATAATTATAAATGGCAAATGAAAAAAAAATAATCGTCGAAGAAAATCTAAGAATATATATATATATATATATATATATATGTATGTATGTATGTATGTATGTGTGTGTGTATATTTGTATGTATATATATATATATATATATATATATATATATATATATAAAGAGTTTAATATTTACATTATTGATAAATGAAAAGGTATCAAAAATTGAAGACAAACAAAATGTAACAAATGAAACTAAAACAGTCTGTAACAATTCATATAAAACGTTTTTACTTAATCACTCTTAAGAATCAAATCCTCCTTTTTCTAAAAAAAAAAATAGATTTGTACACATTTGACAGCTGTCGTCTAACTGTTTTCAGTGTTTTTACAAACTTTCACCGTTTTTTCAGCGCTGAAAAATGTTTTCAACTTAAATATCGTCATTAAACTGTCAACATTTTAGTTAGTTCAACCACGACGACATTTTTTAATATTTATATCGATTGTCTATTCAGTCAATAATTGTAATTTGTAAGATTTTTTCAAACAGAAGTCTTAATAAATATATTGTAATTATCTTTTTTTATCTGTTTGACATTCTTTCACTTTAGTGAAATAATGTGTTTGTATATATATATATATATATATATATATATATATATATATGCGTGTGTGTGTATGATTGCAATGAGGAAATGGTTCATTAACAAACACGATTTGTTTCAAAAACAGCTTCTGGTATACTAAACAGTTCATAACAAATTGATTACATTGCAGAAAAAAACTAATACCTGTCGAACGGTAAAATATGTATATTTATGCACACCTTGTTGTTTTCGTTTTTCTTAAATAAACACCTGAATAGTGAAAGAAACGCATAATATTGACATAACGAACGGCAGAGTAGTAACACTTTTTCCCTTCTTTAAAAAGAAACAATCAAACGTTTTCTTTCAATCTACATATATACAAACATATATACATACATACATATATATATATATATATATATATATATATATATATATATATATATATATATATATAATGTACGAATCTGTCGTTATGAATACTGAATGTAGGACAAGACATGGTTTAGATTTGTATATTTCTTGATGGTTTCTCGATACTGCTTTTCTCTGATAAGTTTTAGAGAGTGTCTTGCCACCGTTTCAGATTCGAACTAGACGAGGAAGTGGATATAATTGTATTTTAAAAGGTAACGTCATCGCTATCATTCGGAATTCCTTTACAGTTTCGCTGCCGTATTACATGACCTTTAAATTAAGGTAATAAGGCCTTGGCGTTATGTCACTTACACACTTCTATGTACTCACTGACAAACAAGCGTGCATAAACGTATATGCACACACGAACACACATCATGATTTTAATTAATCTTTCGTAATTAATAATAATAATAATAATTATATATATATATATATATATATATATATATATATATATATAATATATTCAAATTCATTTAGAAAATAATCTCAATATTAATAAAATCTTTATAGATACTTTCACAGTTTTTTTTCGCGAAAACTGTTTATTTAAAGACATTAATAAAATACTTAATAAGCGTTAAACGCCATCGCTTTCTTACTATGTGATTAATTGGATGATTGTTAAAGATTTTTGTGTGCGTTACTTCTTAAATAAATATGTTTTGTGACATAAATTTGTACTGAAATTTATTAAAGAAAGTTGTCGTCTGTTTTATAAAAAATAACGATTTTTTAATAAGCTTCTATGTTAATAGAATGTGAAATATATTTTCATTCAAATGGTCTGAATGATGACAGTGTCATTGAAATTAACATTAGGTATTGAAATAGATAATAATTAATTATTGTACGTTTTGGAACTGAAAATTTTGTAAAATTATAACTATTAATAAATTGTAAAATTATAATAAATTTGTAACGATAATTTATTCGATAAAATAATTCAAACAGAAATGAAATTTATTTGTGTTTGTAATGTGAGTATTGATTCATTAAATTCATTTCACATGTGAAATGGGTTTAACGAATAGTTTTTTATTAAATATTATAAACACTAATATTTAATAATGATTAAAATATAAAATCAGCAAACGTAGATTAATATTAAGTATTTGTCGAATTCATATTTCATTCCTAAAAACTTTTTTCAATGACTCCACAAACCATATTTTTTCTGATCAGAAATGTTTAATAATTATTCAATATTGATTATTGCTGATTCTTGTTTTAACGCATTTTGATGGAGACTATATCATTTTCAGAACGTTAAAGTGCAGAAATGTACAGAGAAACAATCAAAAATATTCAATAATCATTTATTGAACATTTATGCACAGAAAAAATAGGCTTGTAGAATGAGTGAAAAATTCATTCATGAAAGTGAATTTAGCTAGAGTGACAGAATGTATTTTGAAATCCTCATTGGTAAATGATTTTCAGCTCTTTTATTTAGAGCATAATAGATATAATATTCGAGATATAGAGCATATAGATATAATAGAGTATAATATTCGTTACATGTATACCAGATTGTATATTTTTTAAATATTGGTAGCTTGTAACCTTCAGATTGTTCATTCGAGTCAAAAATCAAATTGAATTTGACATGTTGAGCCTAGAAAATATTATCCAGTGAAACAGAATTAAAAGTCGGTTTCGACTTCAGTCTTAAGTTTGAAGAGTCGATTAATATTATTATAACCTGAAGTTGTTGGTAAAGGGTAATGAGTTTGCTTTATCTAAACAGGGATGGCTCGATAGAATGGTCAGAGACTGTGAGTTTTTGGCACACTTGGAGTTTCTGAAATACTTAATTCTTAATTATTTGATAATCGGTACCTTTTCTTCATAATCGGTACCTCACACTATAAACGTTTTTTATCAAAATGTTATTCAATTGATCATTGACCACTTTGGTCAGCTTATGTGCATTTACATTTCTAAGCTAAGATAATACAGTTCTATCCCTCTACCTAAATTCAGTTTCATAGATGAATTTTTCTCATGCCTCACAAATCACAAAAAAATTCTGATTAAAATTTATGGTCGTTCCATGATCTTCAGTGGGTTAAAGGTCAGAAAAAATTAAGGCACAGAAAAATCAATAAATAATTATTGATAAAATAATTATTTAAATGATCAATAGTTATTTATTTATTATCTTTGCTCAAGAGCATTTTTTATGGTTTGTGGGTGAGAGAAAATGATTTGCGAAAGGCGTTATCATATTTAAAAGATATTATCTGTACTATGATACAGTTGATAAAAGCTGTTCATGAAAGAAATCGGATAACGAATTCTAATTATTCACATACAGTTAAAGATTTTAGATTTTTTTATATTATTATTTTTGATAATGTAGGACTTTCTAACGATAGAGATGATATTACCTTTTAAAATACGATTATATCTACTTCCTCGTTTAGTTTGAATTCCGACAATTAACAAAATAAATATGAAAAAAATTCGTATAAGTATGCACAGTTATAAAAGTTAGAAAAATTCCATACGTACTTAAAAGCATAAATTATGAATTTTGAAACAACATGCAACTTAATTATATAATTTTAAATAAAAAAAATGACACGAATCTCTACCTTAATTAAAATTCTAATAC
This sequence comes from Acanthacorydalis orientalis, assembly GCA_034766995.1. Classification (NCBI taxonomy): domain Eukaryota; kingdom Metazoa; phylum Arthropoda; class Insecta; order Megaloptera; family Corydalidae; genus Acanthacorydalis; species Acanthacorydalis orientalis. The sequence continues at coordinate 41,756,577 of CM068315.1, read as the reverse complement.
ATTATACCTTCATTCATACACGCCGGCATTGAAACGAAATAAAATTGAATTCCATCGCACACAGTTTCAATTTCTTAATCGGAAACAATAACCGAACCTGTCATTACGGCAATATCGTGCTGTACAATTCAAATTGAAAAAAGGGGTCGGTTTCTATAAGTGCTAAGACACGTCATAATAAAGTTGAATTGTGTATTTGCTAGTTGGTACAAAGCAATCACCGCGTGTACGTGTGTGTGTTTTTTTCTCTGGGAGTACATTAACGTGGGGAGCGGCTAGAACGAATATAATAGCGTTATATAACGCGATCCCGTTGTTTACTGACAACGGGGATGAAAAGCGTTCTACTAATCGTCAAAAAGCACGCCCGTCTCTGCAATTCGGGTTGATTCAATGCTCGAAACGTCCTTGCAGTCAACAGGGAAATTGTTCACTCGTGTCTAAAATTAACTTTTCGGTACAGATTATATTTCTTATCGTTCGCATTATTTTTGATAATGGATCTGTCGATAAGATAATTTTATATTTACTATCGTGTATATATATATATATATATATAGCACGATTCAATTGAAGCTTCCACATGAAAATATTAAAAAATTTACAAAATTTAAAAAGTAACATGATTTTTTTATTTTTTACTATTTTTTTAATACTTTTATGTGTAAGCCTAAATTAAATCATTTTCTCTCTCTCTCTCTTTTTGTATATATATATACACACACACAGTGGAATCCGCTTATTATGATCAGTTTGCGACTTGCAATTTTTGATAACAATAACCGGCTGATAACATTAAACAAAAGATAAAATAATTTATTATTGAACTTAATTTGTTACAAACAATTATGATATTTGTACAATTTATATTAATAAACACACACACAAACTGTATAATTAATACAACATTGTATATTTATATATGCTACATTTCTTATAAAAAACAGTTTTTGAAAAAAACATTGATTTGAAAAATTAATCAAGTGTTGTCTGTCATTTGTTTGCGTTTATTAGGTCCTGAATGTAATTCTCATAGTCATAATGCTTTTCGAAGTTTGTTGCTCTATATTGCACACCACGACAGAGTATTCGTCAAGATTCTTGGATCTGAGCATTAGTTGGAGGAACTTCTAAAATTTCTCCTTCTGTAAATAGTTTAGGACCATTTTCATTTGATAATTTGGAATTATCATCAGCAACATCTTGACATATTTCTGATACAGTCCTTGTGGTCGTTACTTCAATGTTGGTATCTATATCCACCCAATTTTCAAATTCATCTTTAGACATACCGCCTGGAATTCTTTCGAAAATTACAACTCTAAGAGCAGATTTTTTGAAAATAGGAGCTTCAGCATTTATTTTAGAAAATCCACCTTTTTGGAAGCAGTTTTCGATGGTTTTCTCTGAGATATGTTTTCAAGGCATTGCTAGGAAATGGAAAGCATCAAGAAGGAAAATATTTTTTGCAATTCCATTTGCATCTGATTGATCTAGAATTTCAACGAGTTCAACTATAATTTCCTCACGAATTTGCCTGCGGTAATAAGCTTTTAAAGTTCACATGATACCTTGGTCACATGGTTAAATTAACGATATAGTGTTCGAAGGTAAGAAGATCATCATTTTGATGTTTTTTAATGACAAAATGTTTGTGCATGCTGTACAGTTCTCTACTAATAAGATGATTTTTCGTTTTAATTCACGATCAGACTTTTATAAATCGTTTTCTTGACTTTTATTTAGTTTTCATTCATATTGTTCCTTTTTTACGCGTATGATTTTAAAAATAAATTCATAATATTTCACAAAAATGAGTTAAAAAATGAAATTTTGAAAACCTAAAAATTTAAAATAAAAAAAAAACTTGAAACTATTTTTCTATTGTAAATATATTCGAAATTTCAATTATGATTAAAATTATTTTAAGTATACTCATATATGTATAGTTGTATTTATGTATATACATTGAAAATGTATATAATAGAGAGACATTTGATTGTTCAAATAAAAAAAAATGAGAGACATTTGTATAACAATACATCATTAAAAACTGAAGTAGATTATAATGCGTTCTTTCCCTCTATATGCATGTTTATAATAAAAGTTTGAAGTTCAGTGTTTTTTATCTTTCAATTCATATATATGTATATATATATATATATATATATATATAAATATATATATATATATATATATATATATATATATTAGTTGGTTTTCATTAATTATACATTTTTTTGAATTTATAGAAATTAAAATTTAAAAATTAATACGGAGAATAAAAAACGATGCATTTGGAAATGGAAAAGTTACAAAATAAATATAAAAAATTGTGGTTATTACATAAATTTAATGTTTTTTAATACATAATAGTTTCAGTAATTTAACTTGATTGGTACTGAATAGTAGTCGAATTACTGAAAACGTTAAATATCCGAAATGTGCAGAACAAGGCTAAAAATAATAAAAAAATATATAAAATAGGTATAAAATGACATTTATTAATTTTTATACGATGTTATAACTAAATAATACAGTGTGTAACTATGTTTTAATTTATTGTTTAAAAAAAATGAATACTTACTGTTCATTAACATGATACATTTCATGCTAAGATAGGTGAATATCGAACAAAGATCCGATTATCGGAACACTCCCGTGGTTCAAATGTGTCGTTTATTTTAAAAAAATAATAGTAAACTATTCATTTAATCACTTAGAATAAATTTATGTATTTATTTCTAAAATAAGTGCCCAATATGCATTATAAATCTAACAATGTGTACATATAAGTATTCAAATGAACTAATGTGGCCTACAATAGAAGCAAAATGAAAAAAAAAAGTATTTTAAGTCATTTTACTGTTAACAAGAATATTTTTATAGATAACAGGTATTTAAGTTAACGAACTCAACAGTCTAAAATATATCCATTTTATTTATTATTTTACGTTTTGCTCAATTTATCACCACTGTTCCGTATGTTAATGTAATTTAATATCTGGATGCGTTACTTTGTTTTAATTTGATTTTTAAGTGGTACTATAAGATGCGCCATTATTCTAAACATATATAAGCATATCAAATCTATTTAGAACGAATATTATTCGTACTAATTACACGTATAAACTGCACGTATTATGTGGCACAATCGGAGATGTGTAGAATAATAATACATATATAAAAAAGTACGAACAATCAGAACGTTTTGTGTACAATATAACACCTGAGGTGAATAAATTTCATTATTATAATAATTATAGAGACGTGTAATCTGGTGTACCATGCACTGCTTCCCATTTATCTAGGCCAAGTGTGGCTGACTGACTAGCAGTTTGTGTGACAATTTTTTTCAACGCACACTCGTACATTCGTACATAAGCGAATTATAATTCTCGCCTGCAATAAATTACCATAGGTCAAAGTTAAATAGTCTGTTAGATACGCTGTCGGATCAGTCAATGGCACGACAGTTTCTGCACGACAGTTTCGTAACAATCGTAATGATAATTATAGTCGTCAGTATTGTTGTCGGAAATAATTCTTTTTGGAAGTTTCATGGACGAATAGATTATATGTTAGGATTGTGTTCAATAGATCGTTATTCCAGGCAGAATTCGGCATATTACAATACGAGAGTCGTTTGATAAGTATGGCAAAAAAGGAAGTTAAACACCGTTTTCTGGAAAAAAAACGATTTTATTTCTCAGCGTAGTCTCCATTGAGGACTATACACTTGGTCCAGCGAGTTTCAATTTTTTCATCCCTTTAAAAAAGTAGCGTTTGTTAAAGTCTGCAAAATACACATTGACGGCGGCGATTAAATCCTCATTCGATGAGAATTTCTTCCCACCGAGGCAAATATTCAAATTTAGAAAGAGAAAGAAGTCGCACAGGGCCAAGTCTGGAGAACAGTGTGGATGAGGAATCAATTCGAAATTCAAAAAAAAAGAAAAAAAATTCAAATATAAAAAACATTTAATTATAATTTCAGACAAGAAAAGTTTTTAATTGTAGTTTTTACCCTTTTATATATTTTCATACTTTATTTAAACTAGATAAAACATAAGTTTTCGAAAAAAAAACGTACATCATCTTCAACAAGTTCTTATTATGATTTTAAATGTCTTAAAATTCAATTCAATTTAAATTTTTGTAAATTAATTATTTATGTTCTAAACAAACCGAATAATATATTATCTTAAAGTTTATAAACAGTATCAGATTTTTTTATATAAAAATATTTAAATTATTCGTATTTTTCTTTTATTTTTTTGTCTCTTTCAAATCGTTTTTCTTCTTATTTGTTCCCTACTTATTTTTTATTTATTTCTTAATTCCTTACAATTCAAGCTTTAAATATTCAATGAACGTCAATTTTTAACTATTATATTTTTTATAAGTAGATGATAAATATTAATGGGTAAAATTTTATAATTACATCTATTTAAATAAGTACTTTCTTCAATGCTTCTTTATTCGATGATAAATACTCTGTATAAACACAGCATTAATCATCGAATAATTCCATAAGATAAACTAGCAATTCTTTTAAAAAGATCTGATTCGATCTACTTACCAATCTCTTCTATAAAAAAATCCGTACGCTATGACTTGTACGTAATTTAATCACTATTATCTGTTTTAATGTAATTTAAGTCAATAGACAAAATCTGTAATGAGAATCCATGAGAAAACACGTTCATAATTACATGGTATTTGTGGCGGATTTGTTGTTAATCTAATTGAATTTGTTACTCGCAATATTTACAAGAATCATTCTTTTTTTGTAGAATTAAATGTTCTGTTATGCAGTATATTGTTGTCGTACTATTTTTTTATTTTCTGTTCGATCGTGAAACGAATAACGACAATTTAAGTTGCATTTTAAATCATACCGTTATCTTCACCTATTGAATTACTTTATTGACGGATACTAGATTATTAGTAGACAAATACAGTTGAATTTGTCACAGTTTTTTTTCTTTATATATATATATATATATATATATATATATATGCATACACACACATGTAAAGCGAGTGACTAGCATGCAGAATTGCTGACCAATATTACATGCTTTGAATTTGGCCTTGTGACATATGTTTTCGTTAAGAAAGCGACTGTCACCCTGGTAAAAAAATGTTTAATGAACTTCCATCTTGAAAACGACACAAAAAATTATATGCACACATTCATATACATAGTAGCAAATTATTTATTAAATTGGATAATATTTGTGTTATTATTTTTGAATTCTCGTTTATACTTTACAAATGAATGTAATTAAAAAAAGTTTGTTTATGAAAAATGAATGTAATTATTCTATTTACTCTAATAAATAAATTATAAGCCAATTCTTTCTCAATTTGATGCTATATTCTACTTTTTAACAACACTTTTCAAAAAGTGTTGTCAAATACATATTTATATTTTTTATTCTGATAATTGTTGATATTTTTACAATATGGTTCTGGTATAGAAATGTAGTTTCATATTCACAAACAAACCATCAAACAGTTTACTGGCTAAGAAAGTTTCATAAATGATAATTAGTCATTTTCGATTGATGCTTATGCATGTTTAGATGACCATTGTACCATTCTCAGAACGCTAAGCTGTGGAATTCTTTGTAAAAGATCCTGGTTAACCCTTTGTGTGCCAGTGGAAATTTTCACACATTTACGAACAATGCCAGACAATTTTAAGCAAAAATGCATGGTTATAGAAAAAATGCATTTCGGTCATTTTTGAGTGAAGTTAATTAAATTTTTAACCAATACTAATAACATATTAAACTTCATTTATTGCTAAGAAAATCAAAAATAATTCGAAAGGTTTTACTATATATATATATATATATATATATATATATAATATAATATTTTCACAAAAGCTTAAAAATAAAACTTTTTTGTAAAAAAAACTGCATTTATTGTCCTTTAGAATGAGTAGTTTCAATGATTTTTGTTAATCATAACGGTTATAAGTAAATATATGTAATCCGAAGAAGTTTTCATATACATTTGTGCTCTTTTAGACACAATCCGTGAAGGCTTTTCTTGCACATCGAACAGATAAGACATGCCATTTTTATTGGGCCTTCATCTTTATTTTTGCAGACAGTACAATGCCTCATATTACGGCCTGGCAGTTGTTCAAAGTTCGGGTTAAATCGTGTGTGAGAACTGACTAAATGGTCGACTAAACTAAATTTTCCATTTAGTGCCGACAATGCAGCATTTATTCTGCTTTTCATTCGACTAAATTTTTGACAGCTGACTCAATTGATTTTAGGTTTTTACATTGACACTTGTTGCTCTTTCCAAAAAAATATAATCCACGGGGGAATTTTTTTGCGAACATCAATATTGTAAAAATAAAGGTAGATAAACGATTAAAAAAATAAAATTTAATTTAATCGCGGGCAACTTTTCGCGCAGTTTGAACTGTAACGTCGATACTAAAGTCAACAATTTACTTTAGTCGGCCATTTAATCAGTTTTCTCACTTGACTTTAGAATAAAACGGGTAGAACATATAGAAGAATGTCTGCATTAGCTTTTGACATTCTTTTTATACAGCAAAGTCAATTTTTGTATAAGTTACAACACTTAGGAAACCGAGGAGCGATATATTGCTCTTGGCACTCAGGTTTAATACCTTGAAAATCACACACACACATATATATATATATATATATATATATATATATATATATATATATATATATATATATATATATATGTTTACGTATATATCTGTTGACTTTTAATTGGAACATATTTGCTAACGGATAAGTGGGTAGTCTGTTTGACCATCAATATCATACACGCGTAGAAACATATATACATACACACACACACACACATGCTAATATAGGTAATTTACTCGCATCTATACGCGCATTAAAAATTCACATGTGATATAGCAAGAAAAAATAACGGTACATGCGATATGTCGTAACTGTTCCAAACCTAGATCTTATTCCACTTTTATATCATGTGTATATATACTTGTTTACGTTTCGATAATTTCAAATAATCAACTTTCAATAGATTCGTACATACATTCTTTTATTTATTTATATATATATATATATATATATATATATATATATATGTGTGTGTGTGTGTTTGTGTGTGTGTGTATATAAGAATGTATTTGATGTCGAATAATCTTAGTGTTCAATATATAATCTTTTAACAGAGAAATAATTGAAAAAGAACCGCCTTTCATATATGTACTTAATTCCGATCTTAAGTACATAGATATACACATACACATGTATGTATTTAATTCATAGTTGATTAAACTAGGTTAATTACTTGTCTGAAAATGATAATTGAAAACAAATTCATTTACAAAGTTCAATACATGTTGTAATACTTATTATTGCTATTTAATTGTAAGTGCGAAATTGTTTCACTACATATAATTCATTTATTTATTATTTCCGTTCGGTCAAGTCTAGGTTTTCTCACAGTATGATTATATTTCCCCCTTCTTAGTAATTACTTTTGCTTTATTGATTTATATGAGAATAACATATACAGTAGAATAATAATTATGTATCTTTCGTTATTTTTTTACAGATTTTATGTTCAGATTGTAACATGAAATGAAATAAATTAAAAACATACAAATAATTTATTTAGTTACCTTATAAACTACAAAACATTTTTATCTTTAATAAATGTTAAGAGAAAATAATTCATTTGATGAATGGAATTTATTTTGATATTTCTTAACGTTTATCATTTATTTCATACAAAAAAAATCAACTATCTAATTGGGGAATTGAGATGAGATCTTTATTTTAACAGGAAATTTATTTGCAATAGCTCTATATGAATGTGTAATGAGGAAGAGAAACGGATAATGAAACGTAGCTGAACAAATATAAAAAAGTAGAATGAAAAATAATTGAAAGTTTTTACTAATCTGTTTTTTACTATACTATCTTCTTTATTTATTTTTATGCTATTCTTCCTAATTAAAAATTAAAAACTTCTGACCTTTGTACAAACTTGAATTTTCCATCTCCGATTGCAATAAATCTCGACATGTATTTATGTTGGTAGGAAAATAATTGCGGTTTTGTACATGAATTAGAAGGTTATAAACCGCATTTATTTTTCTACTAACCTAATATCATTGTGAAAAACGGTTGTTTTCTTTTATTTGCCAATTGTTGTACTTTAATTATAATTTTTCTTTAATAAATGTGTTACTGAATAAGCAACTGAAATGTTGGTTATTCATAATGACATTTTATCATTTACTACACTGTGGATAGACATTTTTTTTAGATATTTTACTTTTCTTGTGGTGAAATGTATCCAGAATGTTAGGACAGTTCCGTAGAACTTAAAGCCCAGAAAATCTGTACTCTGTTTAAGTTTTTGTTGTTATCTTGCAATTTTGAAGCAACTGCCTGTCATGAATGTCTTTTATCTGGGAAAAATGTCAAAAAACCCAGATTACTTGATACAGGAGGAGAAAAGGAAGGGAATTAAAACGTCAGTGATGTAAGTCTGTCCAAGTTTTGTCAATTGGGTTGTTGCCCCCAGATAACCGGGGCAACTATAATACATTAATTCGTGTCATGTTGAAGCCTTAGCTACGATTCCAGGAAGTAGTATGGTTGAACAAACATATTGCGTCGCCGAAATTTACTCTCCCTATTTGCTAGGGAAATGTACTTGGATTTTCGGAGCCGCTTAATAAGAGGATTACCGAGCGGCTTACGCTTATAGAAATTGACGCTTAAGTTGTGTATATGTTGTACAACCGTTTCAATGTTGGCTTCCTGGTAAAATGTCTTGGTCGGAAAGTAAGTACCTGGTGACAGTAACATCTTCAATGCCTTATTTTGCACTCTCTGGAGAATGGTGGTGTTATGTTGATAGGTGTTCCGCCAAGTGGGTGCGGCATAAGTCATGATGGGCCGAATGATCGCCTTATAGATAATTATTTTGTTTTCGGAGTTTAAACCACCATGCCATGAGCCAGTTGATAATGCTTAGTGCACCCAGTGCTTTCCAGCGTACTCTGGCATTACACTACGGATAGGTGAATGTATTTTTAAGGCTACACGATTTTTTTTTAGATGTAAAGTCACCTCTCTCTCTCTCTCTTTGTATAATATATATATATATTATATATACATATATATATATATATATTATATATACATATATATATATATATGTATACATATATATATATATATATATACATATATATATATATATATATATATATATATATATATTTATATAAACGATATTTTCTTAAAAAATACTTAAAGAAAATATTCTGTCAGATTTTTTGTGAGATATTTCTGATATGTAAACATTAACAGCTTTATCTTTTAATTAGGAAAGTTATAAAAGTAGAATTTTTTTCACTAAAATATGATGTTTTTTTCTAATTTTTATTATATCAATTCGAGCTTGTGAATAGTGTGACTACTCTTCTGTCTTATAACTAATTACCATTTCTTCTTAATCATTACTATGTTTGTTTTTAATTTGAAGACCCAATGCAAAACCACAAACAAAACGCATAAATAAACAGACAAAAATCCACATAAACAAGTTTTTGATATCTACAAATTTGTCAGTATAGAACATTTCAATGTTATGAAGTCATTTTCATGTTTAAATAACTGTTATTTGTCAAAAGAAAAAAAGAACCATCCGAGCATCGTTGTTCATAAAAATAAAACACACATTAGTCCGATCAGTGAACGGAACATTAAAAAGTCAAATGTAAACATAGATCATCGTCTGATTTTCGTTAAATTATCAACGCGGTGCATCCTTGACAGATTCTTCGACCTCGCAGGAGGTCACGTTTCGTGGATACGAAAAACGTTATTTTCGAAACGCTAAGACCGGCAACAATGACACGAGCTGTTTGTTTTTTTTTTTTGGCGTTTGTAAATCGTTTAACATTTGAATAATGGCACAGCACATTTACACTGACAGTAAAATTATAACATCGCACTTTCATAATCTGCACACGTGACCTTGAATATCGCTGCATAACAATTGCACATATAAACCCTTTCCATCTCATATACATAATCTGTTGTTGTTGTTTCAATTGTATCTAGGTACGGATGCGTGTCATTATGTTACATATACACAGCTTTTGTATTGTATTGTTCTAATTTATTCACACATACGTCGGTTCAATGTGCGTTCGCATTTATTTGCATCAGTGAAATTGTGTACGTGTACATCTGCTGTGATTAAAATGCCATTAGGTTTGTTTTTTACGTTGAAACTTTTTAATTGTTTTGAATAATTTGATTTAGATAAAACTGAAGATATTATTTTGCTTGTTTTAATAACACACATAAAAGTGAATTATATTTTTACATTTGAATTAAAACATTATACGAATAACAATCATTTTTTTGATTCTAAGCGCAAAATTAAATAAAAAATGTTAACATTCTCCCTCTCCCTCTCCATCTATGATCTATCTATCTATCTATCTATCTATATATATATAAGGTTGGTGGGAATATAATTGCACTTTTTGTTTCCTGAATCCTAACCTTGATTTTTTTTCAATGGAAGTATCACTTCAATGTGTTCATGTTAATATCGTTTAAAGTACATTTTTCGGTTTTTATTTTGGTAACATCGACTTTGGTCTTATTATTAATTTTGCTTCCGATTGGGCTATTGAAATAAAGGTGAAAAAGAAGCAAATAAGAGTTACTTTTCTGTACGAGTTCAAAACGGGTGGTAAAGCAACAGAAACTGCTCCTAAACTAAACGATACTTTTTGTGTGGATACTGTTAAGGAACGTATGATACAATGGTAGTTCCAAAAATTTCGTGCTGGGAACGAGAGCCTGGAAGATGAAGAAGGTCGCGTGTGTTCTTTGTCAGTTCATAACGACCAACTGAAAGCTTTAGTTGAATCAGAACCACGCACAACAATTGGAAAGCTTGCACAAAAGTTAGGCGTTAGTCATCCAACAGATCTGGATCACTTAGTCACTTAAATTAAAAAATGTATGTGAATTTGAAAGTCATAAACCGCAATTATTTTTCTATCAACCTAATATAAAAATAAATAAAAAAATAAACTGATTTAAATCAGTGTATTTTTTAATAAAGTAATATTATTATATTTTTTTAGGTAAAATTACAAAGTATATTTTCACTAATTAATTCTTTTTCTCATCCCATAAAAAAGAATTGTTTGTGTAGTGAAAAAAAGAATTAATTTCTGAAAGCAAATTCAGCTACAGTGTAAGAACTGTTTTATAATAAAGGTTACTTAATATAATGCGGTTTGTACAATATAGGTTATGTGGATGGATACTGCATCACTAGTTACAAATACTGAAGCTTCCCATCTTAGAATAAATTGTATGTTAACTGTTTCTTTCTATAATTCCTTAATCTAGTATCATTGGGATCTACTCTCGGGCGCTAGATATCGCCGCGCTCCTAACTTCAAACATCAATCTATATATTGGGATTTACTCTTTTTTACATAGTATATCTATTCGAAAAATGTTCACTTATAAGCCGAAGATGTTCACACCGTTTCATATCTCTTTTTTTGTTTGATCATTTATTATTCTTCAAGCGTCTCTTAAGTATATTATTACTTCTACTTGTGATTTTCCAATGTACATTGTTTTGTGTTGAGAACCCTGGAATATTCTTAACTGAATTCTATTGTTGTTTCTTTTTTTAATCAAAAACTATTTATTATTGTTTTTACATAGTGGAATATAGCTGTATGTTGTAATTTATTATTTAAATGTAAATAAAAATTAAAAAGGTGTTGTAGTCAAAACATTTACAATTAAATTCGAAATAACCTTTTTCATTCTTCAGTTTTGTTTCGTACCAAATATTCTGTCGATAAATGTTTAGTTGATTTTTAAAAAGTGGTTAACCTTACGTCTCTAAAGATGATAAGTAAAAATATTGAGTATAATGGAATTACTTTAATTCATGTATCAAAATAGTCAATAATCAGTTATATCATATTTTAATAAAGCAAGTTACATAGTTTGAGAAGTTTATTCACTTCTGAGAGAAAATATTTTTTGTCAGAAAAAAATTATAAATATCAAATTTTCTCCCAATACAGTTCTGATATTGTAACTAGTCAGTTTCAGAAATGAATTCGTGTTCACTCCACAAATCTTTAAAAGTGTTTCTAATCAAACATGTTCAGTAAATGATTATTGATTATTTTCAATTGTTGCTTATGTGCATTTCGATGGCGACACCATCATTCTCAGAGCGCGAAGGTATAGAAAATCTGTTTAAAGATTTTCCTGTCTCTTGTCGTTCTGAAGATGACAAAATCTTTATCGAAATACGCATCAGTAACAGTCAAAACTTATCAATAATAAAATTGTGAACGTTTGTAATTAGAAAAAAGTGTGGTTTGTGCGGAATTTAAATTATTAATTTGTGAAAATTAAATTTTAATTATTATTTATTTTATAAAAAAAATATTTTACGATCTTGAAATAAAATCTAAAAAATGATAAACGGTCAGCTCGCTCAGACCGCTATGATACAGAAGAATGTTAAGAAAATGAAAGCAACGTTTTCTGTATTTTTGTACTTTGAGAACGATGACATTGATTTTGAAATGTGCATAAGCAATCATTACAAATGATTAATAATCATTTATTGGTCATTTTTGATTATAATTTTGTTGTGGTTGTCAGGAATGAAAAATTCGTTTGTGTAAATGAATATGCTTTAGTACCAAAGACTATATTGGTGTTAGAAATCCTATCTATGAATTTGTTATCTTTGCACGGTCTATCTTTGTCTTCATTAATGTTTCCTTTTTAAGAAAATACGTTTAATGTTACATGCAATTGTAAAACGTGTACTTTTGATTACAGGAAAAAATAGAAAATGGAAGTTAAAATGTTATAACTGATAACATTATCCTCCAAAGACTAATACAAAAAGTTGACAATACGAATACTTACAAAGTGCATCCTGATAAAAAAAAGCAACAACTCCCTTTTTATGTTTACAACACATAACAGAAACTAACTGTATATTTACTTTTTTCTGTACATTTCCATTTATATACATAAATGATGACAAGAGAAAATATGTTTTTTCTTATTTACTGTTACATATTGATAAATTTGTACGATTTTAGAACAGTGTCTATGAAAAGACAGTGTACATTTTTGTACGTGCATAAATTATACATATGATTGTTATTTTTGTAATAGAATAGAAAAAAGAACAATCATTTCCGTACTTGAGGATAGTGTTACATATTTATATATATATATATATATATATATATATATATATATATATATATATATATATATATAGACACACACACACACATATATATATATATATATATATATACATATTTCTATATGTATGAGATTGTAATTAAGTTGATAAATATGGAACTGTATAACCCCGGATATAACATGTCAGAAAGCGTACACGAATTTGATTTTGATTAGATAAAATTGATTATGGACAATAGAAACATTGCGATCAGTTCGCAATTAAAGAGAATGTGTTAAACACGACATTGGGTGTGTTATAAATTATATGTACATATTTGATTTATGAGATCTGAAAATGTATAGGTTAAGGTTAGAAATAAACAAACTGTACATTAGTGTAATAAGTGTTAGTCGTTATCCGAATAATTGGATCATGTGTATTTTAATTGTACACTCGACTAGAATTTCTATATATTTAGAACGGACGAAGTGTGAATGAACAAAAAAAAGTTCATAGATCCGATATTGAACGTGAATTATATATTTATCTCTGAAATGAGTGAGGTATAAAAAATATAATTGAATTTCTATTGTACGGTATTCGAATCGGATTAAAGAAATATGTTTTTTAATAGCTCTGGAATGATTTATGGGCTGGGAGATGGATTATCAGTCTTTTGTGTTTTTAATTAGTTTTTTTTTCGGAACGATTAAAATAGAAATTGTTCTACATATATTTATATACAAATATAGATTGAATATTATAAGAAAAAATGATACGTAACCGAACCTTTTTTTAAAGTTATTTATATTTATTTTATTTTACATTTTCACTGTATTTTGGTACAGATTTATCATTGTTTAAATATTTTAATTAATTTTTTTTAAAGTTTAATACAATTTAATTATGGAACTGTGGCTAAATTCATTTTCATAAATGAATTTCTTACTGATTTCACAAGATAAACATTTTGTCAGATCAGTGATTCAGTGTTCCTAAATTTTATTGTTAAAATGAATTTAGCCAAAGTGCCAAAACTAAATCCTAAAAAAAATCTGATATATCTGTGATGATTTGAAAGTGTATGAAAGTATTTGGCTGACAGGTTTGTTACATAAACTATTATTTCTTTCTTTTGGTTAGAAAAAATTACTATATCAAAAAAGAATGACTAAAGTAAAATCGGAGTGTCTTAAGTAAGAAAATGTGGTAAACTAGCAAATAGTCGGCATTAGAAAACTATTTATCACCATTGATATAAAAGAGAATCGGTGATTCTTGGATAAAAATCCATATATACTTCATTTCACTGAACAGATTTTAAAATGTTCATCAGTTATCATCTCTTGACTGTATACCAAAAAAATATTCTCTGTCAGATTGTAGCCTAATTGATTTTTAAAATTTATTTCTCAAATATAGAAACTTCATTTGGGTCTATTTATTTGGCGAATTTTTCATGGGTCGAGTTTAATTTGCGATGGTGTTAAATATTTTTTTCGGTCCTATTGGCTGGTTTACCACATTTTTTTATTAAAAAACAATTGCTTCTCTTTCGGTCATTCGTTTTTGCTGTAGTATTTTTTCCGTCCCAGTGAAAGTAATAATTGTTGGCTTAACAAAACTGTAAACCAAGTAACACAGTAATCACTAAATTAGTATAGATAATTATTATAGTATTTTTTTTATTTTACCTAAATTAATTTTCAAAAAGAATTTCTCACTCACTCTATAAACCTTGAAACAATGTTCTGATCAGAAATGTTTAATAATTGATTATTGATCATTTTTTTTATAGTTTTTTATATGTATTAACATTACAACGCCATCATTCTTAAAGTATTAAAATACAAAAAATATAGAGAAAAATATGATATTTCTGATATTTGAGAATTTTTTATAGCTTTGGTCTCTGAGAATGTTGTCATCGTCATTGAAATGTGCGAAGGCAGTAATTAAATTTATTGATCATTATTTATTTAACATTTCTAATTGAATTTTGTGGTTTGCGAGATGAAAAAATAATTCATTTGTAATGTTCATGACCGAGTTTTCTATAAAATCAATTTCTTACATGTAACTTCGTGCAGATATGGAGAAAAATATTTATTTTTTTATAAAATCAATTGATTTTCATTTTGAAATTATTATTTGATATTTGACAAAGAGAAGTATAATTGTACGAATAATACTCAATTTTCTTAATTAAAAAATTCACCTTTACAATTTAATATTAATATCTTCTTCGATTATAACATTTTTTGTGTTTTGTGAGTGAGTGAGAAATTCATTTGCGAAAATGTAAGTTTGAAAAGTCTTAAAACGCGGTATTTTTTTTTCTGATTTTAGAACGTATGAAATTTATTGTATCTTTAAACGTGTTTGCTGTTTTTTTTTATTAAATTTCTTTGTAACACTACTTTTAATTTATTTTTACATAAAAAATTAAACTCTTTTACAATCTTAGTTTGCTCTCTTTACCTTCTCTCTCTCTCTCTCTCTATATATATATATATATTAAAAACAGATTGAGGAAATATTAAAAGAATGCACTACTGTCATGTAGCACACCCATTTACATTATGACATAAATGTTAAATTATTTAAATAAATACAGGCATACTTATGTACAAATAATATATATATATATATATATATATATATATATATATATATATATATATATATATATATAATGTACATACATGTGTAAGACAAAAGAACAATTAAACTATTGTTGTAATTCAATTCGTTCGCTTTCTAATTCACCTTGACTGTTGACATATATGCATATATCAGATCAAATAATTATTTAATTGCTGACATAATTACGCGTGCCTTGTTTATGTGCTGTTCGTTCAGTTGATCGATATGTACAAATAACAATTTAATCAAGCGAAGTGTGTTTTAGTAATTGCTGTTTGTCAGATCGTTCACGCATATCGTTGAATCCGTTCTAAAAGATGTTTGCCTTAAAACAATATATTTTTGAAGAGAAAAGTATCAAATCTTTGTTAGGAACAGTTTTATGCGATTTGACTGTTATTTTTTTTCAATAAATTTTTTTTACTCTTCAGACATCTTAAAAATAAGCTGCAATGAAATATCGATCAATAGTGATTTACTGAAATTTTTGATTAGAAAAAAAAGGTTTATGGAATGAAGAAATAATTCATTTATGAAAATGAAGTGAGTGACAATGTTAGATTTGTACTATGATCCACTAGAAGTATTTGGAAATGAGATAATTTAAATCACAATCATAGTCTTAGAACATGTACTATAAATATTATTTTAAAGAATTGGCCACTAAATATCTCATGAAAATGTTTTTCATTAGTAGGTGTACAAATTAATTCGGTGCCTTTTTTATAGAAAATGAATGTTTACGAAAATCCTCAAAATATCCCACATTACTTTGTATAACTTTGCTCCATCTGTCGGGTAACTGACGAATCCCTTCCAAAAAATATGGCAGCTTTAAGTTGATGAAGCCGTAATGCATTTTCGAACATATTGCACTGTTTTACGCATCACACCATTTTCCTTTAAAGCTGAATAAAACATTCTCGCTGTTTCGGCAGAATTTGTTTCAACTAGAATGTAAAAAGAATGCAATACCTAATATGCTGCTTTTCGGTCTCCATCGTGTTACTATTTTGTGAAGTTATGCCAACTGCTTGACCAAGATATATATATATATATATATATATATATATATATATATATATATATATTATATATATATATATATATTATATATATATATATATATATTATATATATATATATATATTATATATATATATATATATATATATATATATATATATATATATATAATATATATATATATATATATATATATATCTAGTGTTTTTAAAAGTTCGGCACTTCAAAATCCTAAAACGACGAGAAAATTTTTAATTTAAAACAGAGCTATGATTGATTCAATTTAGAGGCACAGAATTAATTTTTACATCTAGTAAAATGTCAGATCAAATCATTTTCTCTGCGTGTTCTAATAATAATGTCATTGTAATTTGAATGTACACAAGCTAAATTTAAAACGAACAATAATCTATTATTGAACATTTTGATAAAACAATGTAGTTTGTGGAGAATAATTAATTTATCAATAATAATAATATTAATCAATTATTGGTCATTTTCAAAAACAACATTTTGCCTCAGTAAATTTCTGATACTGTAACCAAATTTATTTTTTGATGTGATTTTTTTTTCATAAGTTAACTCATGTAAAACTTTTTTTAAAAATATATATTAAAAAAATTAACGATAGAAACTTTTATAAGTTTTTTATTCTGATAAGAAACATTTATTATTGGGATTATTAGATTTTTTTTCAAGACCACATATTGTTATGTACATAAATAAAAAAACAAGTTTTTTTTTGATTTATTGAATATGGTCAAAAAAAAAATAGGAAAATTTTGACATTTTCAAGAGCATCATTCATGTCTTAATAAGTTAATGTGCCTCAAGCATTTGTATACAATTCAAACAATTGTTGTAGATTAGTTGTAATACAATGAAATATTCGTAGTAATACATCTTGTTATTCTTGAACTTTACCACATCAATAATTTCATGTTGTGAATCAATCACGTGTTAATTTTTTTGTTGTTGTTGTTGGAGATAATTTATTTAATACTTTTGCCAGTTTTGGAGACATCCCACAAGGTATTTTTTTATCTCGAATACCTTCTTTTTTATAATTTTAAATATTTGCGTTTAAAAACCTACAAAATTTTGTAAATATTTCAATTTTGTATTCAGTGTTTATTTTAATTACCATTTGATTGAATATTTTAATTAAAATTTATATCGACCTTCTATTTTTTTCAAAATTATTATTCAAATTATATACATATATATATATATATATATATTTGAAATTCCTTGTATTAGATTAAAATATAAATTATTTTCTACAAGCCTTGAAAAGTATCAACATTTTCTGCGAATATCATCTCGTTTCGAAAGAGGATATTGAAATAAGAAAACTGACATTTATATACGAGTTATATTAGATGTGTAGAAATTTTATAGACTAACACATATTTTCAGACTAATTGGATGATACTCTGACGTTCATAAAATCTAAATAATTAGAATTGAATCTTCGAGTAATATTTAAATGTTTGTGGACTAATTAAATACGACATTTAAATAAAACTTCGTTTAGATTTCTAAAAAATGAAAATTTTGTAATTTGATACTACACCATTATTCTATATCATTGTATCCTTTTCTAATTAATAGTCGAGTATATAAAATGATTTTACATTTAATCACTTAATCATTATAACAGAATCAAGTTTTTTTTCCATATAATAATCTTTGAATTGGTCGAATGCATTAAAGTATACACATTTTCATAAATGATTTCTTTCTTCATCTTAAAAAAAATTTTGAACAAAAAATGTTTGTGTAATAAATAATTATTGAGAGTCTTTAATTGCTGTTTATTTGCATTTCGCACAGTAACAAAAGATCAATAATGATTTATTTAGCGTTTTTTAGTAGAAAAAAAATATGGTTTTTGGAAGGAAAAGTAACTTATTTGTGAAAGTGAATTTAGCCAGTGTCAGAATTGTATTGTGTCCAAATTCAGTTAATATTCTGAAAAAATTATGATGTTCTAATTTAATAAACTTATCAGTAGTCGAAGATAATTACGTTGGTGCTCAAGAAATGTCGATTTTCATATGCGTTGGAATTATTTCAGTGATCTGTTATTTTGTTACTCAGTAACGTATCTTATTTATTTAATTATTTACTATGACATCCAGTGGAGGATTAATAACATATGGAACTCTGGGTGATGAAACGATATCGGCTCTTTCACGCAGGCACATTTCTGAAATAGCAACAGAGAAAATTAAATCCTAATAAAATAAAATCATTTACATAATACATTAGGACTTAAAACTTGTCTTTCCCACACTAATAAGTATGTACATGTGTCAACAACAAATGATAAATATCCCGGTTAGCATAAAAACAATTAATCATAAACGCACATAAATGTTATTGAAACCTTATATGAGAATAAGAAAAGAAAATTTGTTCTAGCTTGGTTGGAACCCTATGAGTGTTTACTCAATGTTTAAACATCAAAACTGAAATTCATGAAATGGATAACTTTATTATAAAAATTCACCGAAAATATCTTCATATGATATTCTAATTTTATTTTATATGATATTTCATTCGTATTTTATTTTATTGATATTCTTTATACGTATTTAATATGATATTTCAAGATTGCTTGTTAATTTCGATATCTTTAACAGAGCTCCGGGCGACAACCCAGTCCGACCCCTCTCTTAATCCGCCACTGATGACATCAAAACTTTTTAATTTGTTTAATATTTTTAATATAAATAAAAATCATAATTATTAAAGATGATGTCCTGATATTCTTTTGTATCATCTAAGTATCTCTCTTTCACTACTAATTTCTGCACTCCTGTCATCTTCAGTTAATGTTGAAGGCTGATTTTAATTCTGATTTACGTTCATTTGTTTTAGATGTGGTATAGTTTTGAATTCTTTATAAATATATAGTTTATATCCAAATATAAAATATATGTAAATCAATTTAAATAAAATTAATTAATTTTCAATATCTACTTAAAGATGGTAAGAACAGACTCATATGAAAGGACAAATACTACCAAGACAATGTATCAACGAGATTACAGGCATAAAATATACCATTATAATTTTAATAAGTATAAATTTAAGACCTAACTGTCCATAAATTAAACTAATTGATCTCTTCTATGAATTATTTTTCCTTCTCGTTCGTCGGATCGTTAATGTGTAATCAGATATTTGAGAAATACTCAGTTATAATATTCTGAATTATATTTATTACAGTGCCTTATTATTTTTACAACTTGGTACAAAAATGCTATAGATCAGTATTTCTAGAAAATAATGAAAATTTTATCAGAAAAGGTAAAATTAACGACTATCATTAATTATTACTAGGTCATATATTATACAAAACTTTTAAGTTAAAATGAATGAATAATAAATTTTTTCTCATTCTTTTTACTGACCTAATTTATTTCCATCTGGTTTTGAATTTTTCAAGTACCTTGATCATTTTTTGAAAGAGGGAGTGTTTGAAAACGAAGAGCTCGTTAAAAAATCAATTGAAATATTAATCTCGTCTAAAATTTTCCACAAATGTAACTAATGGATTAAAACCTCTCCGAAAGAAATGTATTGAAATCAGTATAAATATAATTTATAATGTAACTAAATAAATTATTTTTAGGAAAAATACAACGTTGCTTTGACCCTAATAATCCTACATTTCATATCCACTGACTTCACATAAATAATAAATATTTTAGCTTGAGACAAAAAGTCATTTTACATAAAGAATTTTGTTTAATATTTTTTACAGTTATTAAAATAAAATCTTGAATAAATTAAATATGAAGTAATTTATTTGAGAACTAAATATACAAACATGTAAACGACACACACACACATACACACACACATACACACACACATACACACACACATTATATATATATAAATATATATATATATATATATATATATATATATATATATATATATATATAGTTTACAAATATCAAAATTGCAAATGAATCTGCATAATAATTCTTTATTAATCATATTTTTCACCAAACTGTCTAATTTATTTAAACGTATTTACATAAAAATTACACATTAACGATCCGATCCATTCAAGATGTTAATTAATTGAAACCTATTAAAAATCATAAATGCACGAACTCGGTCCGTAACTTTTGTGTAGGATTCACACTTTTTCATTCTGTAACGTCCTAACGGTACGTAATTTAATTTTTTTCCTTTTAATTTATTCCAGGTCGAATCGCAGATAGCGGATTCGGTGCGATAAACCGACGTAAGTGATTTTTTTACTTTTTTTATATTTTTATTTCTTGTAAATTATTTATTATATCATCTCGCTGTTTATTTATTTCGTATACGGTAGCTGATTTCTTAAACGGAAAGATTGATTGAAACTGAATATTATGAATGTTATGCTCGTACGGTAACGATTTTAATTACCGATGTAGTTATTATTCAATTTAATTTTATAAGCGTGTTTACTGTCGTAGAAAATTTATTTAAATTGTTGCAATGCTATTATTCATAAATTATGCGCGTGTATACTTTTTTAAAAAATTATTTATTATTATATTTCAGTTTTGTCAGTGTTAATAAAATGTACATATATGCATCACTTACATAAATAAACATTTAAACAAGTAATTAGGGTTTAAATTAATTAGTTTGAAACTGGTTCACTATGTGTATTTCATTGGATATTGTGTAAAGAAAAATCATACATAACATCATTGTGAGATTATTTCAATTTTTAAACAGAAATTCATTATTGACTAGAAGTGATTAAAAATAATCAAATAGATTAAAAAGAGATTGAATAAGTATTTTGATAAGAGGAAAAATGTAGAAAGTTTATGGAACAACTTGAAGAAGAGATGAGGTTAAAATACGAAATACGATTACATGCAATCATCTTGAGGCAGAAAATGTAGAATACTATACTAGTAGAAAAAATGTAGAAGACAATATAATCCTGCACTGTGGCTAAATTCACTTTCATGAGTGAATAGTCCTCTCATCTCACAACCACAAAAATATTTTTGATTTAAAATGTTCAACAAGTGATTATTTTTTTTTTTGATTTTTCTTTTTTCCTTTTCTATGATGATTCTACTATCCCCAGAGCTCTAATATATATATATATATATAAACTTTACATTATGCTTCTCTATCTTAGTTCTTTAAAAATGGTGAAATTCCCATCGAAAAATTTGCATAAACAACAATAAAAATGATATATAATAATATGTTGAATATTTTTGATTACACTTCTTTTTGTGGGTTTTGGGTTGAGGCAGCAATTAATTTGTGAATATACATAGAAAAGCAAAAATTTTACTACATGAAGGAGATAATTGAGAACGTGAAATTCCACCTTTACAAACAATTAAAAACGAAAGCGCAAAGGATGAAATAATGGAGAATTTCAATAAGTCAATATGTGGAATAGTACATAAAACAAGTAATTAGAAAAAAATAACAACAAATAATGTCCTAATTCATAGAATCATTGTAGGATATGAAATTTGGCTTTTAAAAATATTATGATCGTTCATCATCCTTTTTATTCCCCTGATTTGTTATGTTGTGATTTTTTTTATTTTTTCAACGGACTTTTTTGGTGTTGTCCTCCATCTGGGAAAAATGTTTTTTTTCCTTCCCTAAACTAAAATCTAAATAAAGGTATGCATTTCAATTGAAAATATTTAAAAGCATAAAAATTACTTTTAGGAGGCGACTTATTAGAAGGACTTTAAAAATTATTGTAACAATTTTTTTTCTGAAAATGGAATGAGTTTAGAATAGATGTGTTATATTGCTACTCAGCGAGCGCATTAATTCTGCACTGTGTTGGTATAGGAATTTATGATTTATGCTTCATTGAAATGAGATATACTGATAGTTTAAGACATCATCAAAAACTTAATCGTTATTAATAATTCCTAAATTCAGATTAAGATCTAAAATTCAGATAAAAACTAAAAAAATGAATTGACTTTATAGAAAGCATCAGGTGCGAGATTGTGGCCTTGTACCAGTCTGGTATTAAAATATTAGGTTGGTAGGAAAATAATTGCGGTTTTTGTTTTTTACTTCTAACCTTAATTTTTTCAATGAAGGTGTCGTTTTATCGTATTTACATCAATATCATTTTAAAGTGCATTTTTCGGTCTATATTTTGGTAACATAGACTTTGGTTTTATTATTAATATTTCTACAAATTGGGCTGTTGAATTAAAGATGGAAAAGAACCTAATAAGAGCAATTTTTTGTATGAGTTCAAAACGGGAGATAGAGCAGCAGAAATTGCTCGTAAACTAAAAGCCTTGACCTTCTTCAGTTCATAACGACCAACTGAAGGCGTTAATTGAATCAGAACCACGCACAATAATTCGAGAACTTGCACAAAAATTAGGCGTTAGCCATCCAACAGATCTGGACCACTTAAAACCCCTTAAATAAAAAAATGTATATGAATTTTAAGGTTATAAACCGCAATTATTTTTCTACCAACCTAAGGATACGCAACGCGAGTATCTATCTGCCACGAATAGTTTCAACTCTTGAATAATCGTCAGGTAGCTTTTTGAAAATGATGTGGTTGCAATTTATGCGAGAGGAATATATTTGATAATCTTCAGTAACGTATTTATCACGAGAAGTTAGCTGAAGAAAATCTTAAAATAGTTGTTGAAGATAAATACTCATACTTCAGAGCTGCACCAAGACCATAATCATTGGGATTGTATAATGTTTGTTTATTTTTCAGTAACTAGTTATGAACAATATATTAAAATATTATAATTTTATATGTCTGTTTGAAAATGTTGTAAAACAAGTTTTTGGTTTGCTGATTTGTTTTTAATAGAATGAACAACAGTGTTTATCTCTGACTCATTTAGTATATGAACATCCAGTTTCGAATTTCAAATCAATATATATATATATATATATATATATATATATATATATTACAATCGTGTCACAAATTATATAACATCACAAATAAGAGACAAGCAGATACAATCGATATCCTGTCACATTACAAACGATCTATGAAACATTGTCTGCGTCTTGTATGTAAAACAAACGTGGTTGACATATTACATTTGTTACATTCAATTTGCTTCACTCGATGGCGTACAGATATTCTGTAATGTAATCGCGCTACCCGTCTTAAGATTCTAGTTTGACACAATTATCGATATCCATCGACAATCCTGTAATTGATGTTCTCAAAGATACTTGTAAAGTTCATTATATTATCGATAAAGAGGATTGTAATCGGTTCGATTATGGTGTACATTCAGGTACGTCGATCGAACGATAAACACATACACACACATTTATATTTATAATTATGTAATTGGGTATGACTTACGAATCATTGTCCTATTATGGTTTTTCGAGTGTTCGTACAAATAATCACAAACATCTCGTTGTGAAATCTGCACAATCACTTGACATGTTTAGGTAACCTGGATTGTATGTCCGATAAGCCGCTTTGAGTCTAAGTACTTATGAAGGTATCTACACGTAGGTCACGTTCGGCGGCTACCTTTTTAACTCAATTAAAATTCAAAATGAATTTATATAACAATGTAAATGGCTTTAATGCATTAATATATGAATTTTAATTTCTGACTGCTCGTAAAGGCGAATACTCGAAACCTGTTATTCTGTTGTGCATAATTTGTTTCTTATACTTATTTGTTATGCCGTTGCAAAATTTTAATATGATATTGTTAATAAATCCTAAACACTGAATATACTTTTTTCAAGAACTGGAGAAAGTAGATATTCTTTCCTTCTTTAAATCATTTTTTAAAAAATCTAACGATCTGCTTTTTATTCTGAACTTATTTAAATCGCAATTATTTTTCTAACAACCTAATATGTTCTTTTATCTTTTTATTTGTTTCCATATTATATTCTATGACATCTTTGGGCGTTTTCAGAACTGAGTTGTATACTAGGAATAGTAGTTTATATTAGTGATTTTAGAAAATTAGAATTAAAATTTAGATGTTTCTCCAAAAGTCTTAATTTCAAATTATTAAAAATCTTCAACTGTTGACTAATATCAATTGCTTTTTTATATTTGCGAAGTCAGTTATATCTTTACCTTAGCACTCGATAACGATTGCAATCTTTGAAGTGCTTTTAAATTTTCTGTGTTTAAACTCTTACAAAATACTTTCATATGATAAGAGAAACTGTTAAATTGCAATTAAGAACACTGCTACTAAAACGATAAAACATAATCAATTCTAAAAAAAAATTACGATTTTATTTAGAGATTCGAACAATTTATCTAGACCTAAATTACAAGTGTTCTCTGTCAAGTAAACATGTTTACAGTTAAATCCTTGTGGAATATTTACCGAATTGATTATCACATATATAAAATTAATTGCACGTTTTGTCGTTTGATGGTTTTTCGATAACTGTTAACACCACCCTAAATACTCCAAATCAATATAATTATCGCCGATTTCCCACACGTCGAATCACAACTGTTGTTTAATATTTGAGAAAAAAATCGAATACAGCCGTAGAAATAGATTTGCATTTAAATTAAGTACGCATTATGTTCTCTCTGAATGTTTGAAAAACATTAAAAACACACTCGAAGAATGATGAAATGTATAAAATTCGCCTTGTGTTGTGTACACACGACACTTCTCCAAATGTAACATATAGAAATGGTAATCGGTATGCGACCGGTTCTACAGTACACTTTGGCTACCGTGTAACGTTTCGTGCATGCAAATATTATCGAATAGATAGATACACACGTATTTCTCTCCGTCCGTCTGTATTATATGGAAAAAAAATGATGAAAATACTGTATAAACCACCCACCTCTTCGCCATATACGTTCGGAACGTTGTTATTCGAAACCGCTAGATTTTTTTTCTGAAACAGTACGATAATTGGATTCATTGAATGTAATATCATCCAACAATAATTTCCTGACCGGTTGTCTACTCTATTTTAATTAAAAAATCCCGTTAATTTATATTCCATACGAATACATTAATAAAATTCGATTAATAATAATTATAACTTTTCCTTCATGCATCGACATGTTAAATAGTTTCGAGCGTTAATAAAGAATATTTCATACCTGACTCTTTTTGCTTTGTATGAGATTCGATTTCTTTTTATAAGTGTATTTTTTCAAATAAATCGACGTAAATAATCAATAAAGAAACTGGTTATTACTTGTAAGTCGATCGATAAATAAATCTGTCTATTAAATTTGTAATTAATGTTTTTAAGAATGTGTATCTATTCGCTTGTAATTAATGTATTCATTTATTCATGTCAATTCCGTTTTATTGATAAATAATTTTTAAATTTTAATCCTTCTATGTTATTTTATTAGTAAGTACTAAACCCGGACTTAAAGGATGTACATGAGAAATTTGTATTATCACAAATTAATTTTTGACTCGCCTGACAAACCATAAAAAATTCTAATCAAATATGTTCAATACTCGATTCTTGGTGCTTGCTTTAGAGCCGAAATGATTTCAACCTATTTTCAAAACTTAATTGATAGTTTAGATCAGGATTTCCCAAAATGGGCGGTACTGAGGGTCGTAGAATGAAAATAAAGAGTCGGTGGAAGCATAAAGAAAGAAGAAGAAAAATTTGAAAAATCGTTCTCGGTTCTTGAAATATACAAAACACTATCTTTGAAAACTGTTTCGAGAGAAACGCGTTTAAAGTCACAAGTATGATTCTGTTGTAGTTAGTTAAGGATTCTTAGCTTTACTTCTAGTCGACGACTCCATACCTATTCACAATTTCACAGATATCAGTATAAAATTTACAGGATATATTTTTAAGACATTAAACTTTAAAAAATGCAAAAAATCGATTTTTTCAAAGTTATAGGTAGGCGTAGCCCCTTAATGATTTTAATTGAGAAAAGCAGCAGTTTCAAGATACAGAAATATAGTTTATTTTAACAACGAGAGCTTCTATAAAAATGCAATAAATCATTTGAAATAATATAATTAAAATATTTACTTTAAAAATTGTTTGTATAAAAACATTTTTCTTTTAACATGTATGTATACTTATAATAGATACATTATATATATTTTTTCATTACTTATACATAAAAGTTAAAATTTATTTGCATTTCATATTATTATTATAATTATATATAATTTCAAAACTGAAAAGTTCAGCAGATTTTATGACTAGGCTAGAATTTAAAATCTGCATATAGAGATTTGTAATTTATTTATCTCTTTACAAGAATACACACAGAGAGATACACTAATTATATATGAATATATATATATATATATATATATATATACATACATACATAAACAAATTCGCGAAATTAGTACAGTAAAAAATATGCATAACAACATAAATAGTACAGTAAAATTTTAATAATGCCGAATTGGCTGTACAGCTATTTTGAAACCGCAACCTGTAAATCAGATAATCGAACACGCTACCACTTACTTGCTCTAAAACCGACTTTGTTTTTTCGCCCTCGTCTCTCTTCTTCCACATCGTATCAATCTAGCCATAATTTACGTAAGACATAAAAATACACCGTTAAATTTTATGATACAGAAGTCATAAAAACGCGTACCATCGTTCGCTTTTTTTTCTTAAAGTCGACGTCGGAACAGTAAAATAAAACGGAGTGATAAAAGAATTAACACATTTTTATAACAAGAGCATGAAATGAACGAAACCACTGGCAGGAATAAACGAATTTTGATGATCTGATGATGAACTAAATATATATATATATATATATATATATATATATATATATATATATATATATATATGTATAAAAATGAGTGAAAGAGAATTTGTGAGAAAAAAGATTTTAAATAAAATGTAATGGACCTTAGAAGCATAAAAAGTCTTACTAGTCAGGATAAATTGGGTATAATTGTGTATTTATATCTGAATGGATTTTCACGTTTTCAGATTTTATGTAAGAAAAAAAATGTAAAGCAATATGCACTAATTGGGGGCGTGGACCTCATAAATTCGATTTAATCGTTTTTATATCTTATTATTTTTAACCCTTTCTTTACTAACGGAATACATATGTCTCACCGATTTTCAAAAATTCCTGTCAGGGAAATACTTTATATAGTGAATCCACTATAAAATACTAATGGGAAAAACATCTCAGGGCTATATCTTTTATCCAAAATGTCGGAAAAATCTTGAACAATAATTTTGGCCAATTTTAATTACCCCTTAATGCAGTTAATTACCATTTACCGAAATTAATCAAAACAAAAAAGTTGTATTGAAAAGGTTAATATTCTTTTCATATTATCTGAGTTTTTCTCAGATTCATATACATTAACAATTTCATCTCGGTCCAGTTAAATTATACTTGTAGTGTTCTGTTATAATCAGTTTCGGTTCTCATGTTATCTCTATAGTATTACATATAGCACATAGAAAGTTAATAGAAAATAGCTTGAGTCAAAGTTGGTTATGACAGAATACTACGAAAGTGATTTAGTATAAATTGAAACGAATAACTGTACAACAGGATTACAGGTAGAAAAAACGAATAATTATGATTTTAAGTGTATAAATACTCTATAAAATAATTGATCTATTATTAGACCTAAGGTAAAATCCACGAGAAATAAAGTGGGATGTGTTGGGAATAAATAAAGCTTTTACAAATAAGAGAAATTTACTAAAAGCAGCTATAAATTCAAATACTTTCTGAATCTAATATCAATTTGGAATCGAATTTACACCTTGAAATTAATCATATTAACAGAGAAAAACTATGCATAATATTATATATCCGTTAAAAAAAATCAAAAATGTTTACATTGGTTGCTGAAGCGGTATTCAGTGATGGTAACGATGGAAGAGTGGTCATTTTGAATAAACCTGTTCTAACACTGTGTATGGATTTAAAAGTCTGCATCAGGTAGACAACATATGTCTTATGAAAGCAGAGGAAGTTGTGGATAAATCAGTAGGTATGAAGAATGAAGAAGAAATGAAAAATAAAGTTTTTACATAAGAATGAATAGTGTGGAATAGTATTGAACAGGAATGTTTTAATCAACTGATTTGAACAAAAAATAACTTTTAATTTTAAATTGAGTTTTCTCAAAACTTTGCTTTTTTACTTTAATTGCTTGTTTGGGGTTATAGGGTTCTTCGATAATTACAGTTATAGCGCCCGATTCTTTAGTTTATCTTTTTTGGTGTATAGGAGTCTTTTATCAAATATTTATTTTTTCCACCAATTATAAGATGTGAGTGTAATGAATTTAGCTCTATATTGACCGAAAAATAAGAATCAGAATACATAGACGTACCATTTTTTGTGTAATATAACCAAACTATTTACAATTGTGTACTAACTGTGACCAAATTTAATGTATTGAACAAACATTGAGCCTGTTTTGTAGTTTTAATTTTATATCCTAATATGCTGTATTAACTGTATGCACGTGAGCAGTGGCGCACCCAGGAAGGGGCCAAATGGCCCTGACATCCCCAAAGGAAAAGGGAAAAACACTAGAAAACAAAACAAAATCATCTCGCGAAAATACTCCTATATACATAGAGAGATTAATGTAACCACGACTGAAATAATACAAGAGCTTTGCAAAAAGAAAACTGGATTTTATTCTTTAAATAATTTTTTATAATCACCTAATGAATTTTATTAAATTCACATTCAAAAAAAATTATATCCGTTCACCTCGCCCCATCCCCAGATTAAATCCTGTGTGGGTCATTCGACGTGAGTGTGTTTCATATTTTAATCTGTTTCTGTAAATAGTAAATGCGTTGTGAGACAAAACTTCAGTGACATTTTGGGTACCCCATGGAAGTATGTAATTGGTTCTAGTCTGATCATCCGATTTCTGCGCACTCTCCCAGGTCGTAGTTATATAAAATTTATTATTTTTTCCGATTACTGTGTTATTTACAAAGAAATATGTCTGATTTTCACCTGTATATATATATATATATATATATATATATATATATATATATATATATATATATATATTCTCTTGCTTATTCAATTATTTATTCGTTTTTTTCTAATTCTTGAATAAGTAGTTACTGATAATTATTTATTAAATTTTTGTATACTTAAGCCTAAGCTCTGAGAATAATAATAACGCCATTTAAATGAGCATAAGTATCAATCAAAGTAACCGATAATTAATCGTTAAATATCTTTGATCAAAATTCTTTATGATTTATGAGGGAGTGTACATTATTTATAAATGTGAATTTAATCATAGTGCTAAATACTTTATTGTGATTGTGTCTGAGTTAGAGACTTGGCATTTACACAATAAAATATTTAATATTATGAAGTAAGATTGTATGAAATTTAACAGATGGTGGAAATATTTTTCTAGGGTCTATTAATGGATAAAATTTTACTTTTTATTCTCTTCTGTCCGTGGAGTAATTACTGTAATTTCTTTATCGATAAGGCCTGTTTTTCTGAAATTAATAGATTGTTAAAACAGAATTTTCCAGGTTCTTTCATATTAGATTACTGAACGTTAACTCACATATTAAAAATAACAAATTGAATATTAAACAAACCAAACAGACTCAGTGTACGAACTAAGCACAGACGTTCTGTTCGCAGCTTTATTCTATCGGTTACAGGCTGTCTAGATCGTCTCTTTTTGTGTCGTCAACGAGAGAGACGAATACATCGACTTGTGCGTGTATTCAATACAGTTTGTCTCGTCGTACACGGCTGTCTACGATTCGGTTAAAACGTGTATACGTGTGTGGGTTGAGTGCATTACGCTACTGTACGACGACGAGTCTTTTGTATCCGTGCAGATCAAGTTGGCGTTCGTTCACCTCCATGTCTTATTGCTTGCAGCCATCTACATTTGCGACGATGAACCAACATTATAATATATCCTACACATGACTTTTTCACTCACTCCACACGGGCTGCATTGCAGCTAAAAGTTCATTTTCGTTCATTATTTCTAATTTATACGTACTTATATAACTGGTTGTGTATAAAATAATTATATCTGCACGTTTGTGTGTATATTTTACAATCTTAATTGTTATATACTTTTGCTAATCCACTACTATATATATATATATATATATCTGAATTGAAAAATTAATATATTTACATTGAAGATTTACACATTGAACTTCTAACAATATTTTTAAAAAAATGACACTGTGTGAGAAAAGCTATATAAAAAAGAAAGATTAAAATTGAAAAAAGAAAAAGCTAAGATTTAATTTTTCCAATTTTTGGTACGAGTACTTAAACCAGGAGTGGAGAATGTTGGAAGTCTTCATTTATTTAGCTGTAATCAAATAAGGCCGCATTCAAGAATCTTCAGTTAGATATACTTAAAAATGTAAATTATTGTATAAAAATCCAACTACTGTATGTACTTAATAATTTTAAAACTATTCGTTAATTTTAAAATTAACTTAACTTTTAATGACTGCTTTTTGTTAGAAAGCATTTGAATAATTGGTCGCAGCGCGGAGGCCCGCAGATTCAGTTGATCCTCTAGATGGGTATTCGTCATATGTGACCTTAAGGGTATTTTGATTTGGGTTAAGTAGAATGTACATTTGTAGCAATAAGTGGCTGAAGAGTAAGAAAATATTTTTCGGAAGATTTAAGAAGAAATTTCACTTTAAAAAAGGATTTGTTCTGTGAAATTTGGATTCAATCAAAAAGTTGCACTTAAGGCCCTAGAAGGTCACAGTTCCTCACCCCTGGATTAAATACTTAATTATGAAAATAAAGGAATAAAAGTCAATATTAAAATGCTAAGTTACATTGTTTTGTATAAATATATCTACTACAGTCTATTATTGTTACAAATACATCGAAAGAACTTGAATAAAGGATTGAAAATAAAACAAAGACAGAATTTAATATGTTTGTCTGTTTGAATAAAAGTTAAAAAATTACCAAAAGTCGAAATTTTTGATATAGTTCAAAAAAGTATAATAAATATTGATTAAGAATGGAATTAATGTTTTTTAGTGCAAATAATTCTTGAAAATGTCCATTTTTTTCAAAAAATAAATGATTAATTAAAATAAATAAATGATTTTAAATATATATGAATTTATTTTTTGTTTGTTGGGAAATAAATAAAAAATGTGAATTGTGGCTAAATAGACAAAAATAAAACGGAGCATTATTTTTCATAAATGCGTTTTCTATTCGTCAATAAACCATATTTTTTTATTATTAAAGATGTATGATAAGTATCGAACATTTTTTGAGGTTTGGAAAGAAGTCGAATAATAATTTATGAAAATCAATTTATCCATAGTGTCAAATACTATATTATGATAAAAATCAATAACGAACAATAAACAAAATAAAGAATGATGAATGTTATTTAAAAAACATAACAGGTCTTTTGTAAAAAGATGAGGTTGAAAAATAGATAAACATTTTTTATTGCGAAGATAAATGAGAAGATTTCTGAGAAGATTAATGAGAAGATTTTAGGTAATTAATGATAAATATATATCTACATAATTCAAAAATAAATTTGTTAAATGGATTTCGCCAAAAAAGAATGAAACTTTTAAAATATATAAAAAAAACATTAAATTGGTTGTTGAAAGTAAGAAAGAAAATTTACAACGGAATTTGTTTTTAAAAAAATCTGGCTGAAATTTACTTAGTATAAAATATAAATGTAAAAAAGTTTGACAGTCCTATAAATAAATCTTGATGAAGATATAAGAAGACTTCAGGCACAATAAGAAAAAAAGTGTTGGTACTGCGATGTTGTCAAGAGACCTGGGATATATCGATTGAGAAGACCAGTCGTTATGGCGCCTGGGATGCGAAAGGCGACGAAAAACGCATTATTCATCCAGAGTGTATCCAACAGTACCAATTTGGTGAACCGTAAACAGTACTGATACAGAATATTTTTGATTTATTGAACTGTCAGTTGGAAATTATTGCAAATTCAACACAAACAGCAAAAAACTGTTATTTTTTATTAAGAATATAAATTTTATTTTGTAATAAATAAATATTATATTAATAAATTTAGAATACATTCGAATACTTTTTATAATAATATATTTAGAAAAAAGAAATAAAAATAAAAAAAGCTAACTTTTATATATATTTTTTTAAGAATTTGCTATTTAGTTACGGACATTATTTTGATTCTTAACTAACGGTAAATTACAGAAATATCTTCTTTTATTTGCCGGAAATAAACTTGCAAAGCGTCTTTTATCGTTTCATTTACTTGAAAATATCTTTCTGGTGTATATTTTTTTTTAAAAAAAAAACAGGAAATACATATTGGCAGATATCTATTAGCATATTAAAAATATTTGAGAGACCATGATTTAAGACAATAGATTTATAAATGACTTAAGGGAATGTTTTTTTATGGGATATTGTTCTGACACTGTGGATAAATTCATTTAAACTTATTTTTTTCTTATCTCGTACATTATAATGAAACATAATATTTTCTATACCTCAATGCTCTGAGAATGATGGCATTTCCATAGAAATAGGCATAACCAAAAATCAAGCGATCAATAATTATTTATTTAAATTTTTTTCATCGGAATATTTTTTGTACAAAAGTTTGTAGGATGAAGCAATAATTAACTTGCGAAATATTTTTTTGACTAGGAAAACCTTTTCTTGAAAGATGTCAATAAGTTTAATAAATGTTTCAAAGTATTAAACTCTGGCGCTAATGACTTTAGTTGTCTAAGCGTCCTAAAACCCCCAATAATCAACCAACCGTCAAAGTATTAAAAATGTTTTAATGTCAGAGATAATGTATTGGAAAGTAAAATTATTAAATCTTTCGTAAACACTTTTTATACACAATTCAGAGACACATTTTTTATAAATTCTAATTTTAAATATCTTTGATTTTGAATTAGCATAGAAATGTACGAGTAATACTAAAAAGAAAAAATCAGCTTTAGAATAAAAGGTTCATGAATATGATGGTAGTCCCTTTTGGGCATATAGCACATATATATATATATACATATATACATAGATAGTTACATATATATATATATATATACATATAGAGAGAGAGAGAGAGGAAAATTCGTGCTCGTGAACAGATGGAATAGGCTTTAATTGAATCACAATTAAAAGTGTTGGAATTAAGGTTCAACACACTTTTAATGTTGAATTATTTCTACACACTACAAAAATTGTGTTTATTAAAATGTTCAACAATTTATTATAATTCTTTGTGTATTTCGATGACGATTCCATCATCTTCAGAATAAGAAGGTATAAAAAAATCTGATTTCTCCGTGATTCTTTGCATGTGTGTGTGGTGGGGGAAAAGAGACTTGTAGTGATTAAATATAAATTTTAAAACAGGCTATCAGTCGACTGAAATGGGTACAAAACTCGAGCTGCTTGTATTCATTTAATTCCAGGTTACATCAGGACAAGACAGATGACTACTAGCGAGTATGAATTTCAGCAAAATTATACACTCTTATCATTACTTTTTATTACAGTAATCGTGCACGATGCTCAAACTGGTAATTTATTTTACTGTTAATTTTAATTACGAAACGCACTAATTGAACGCATGCAAACGACTCACTGTCGAAGCTCGTTCGGTGCAATAATCTTCGTATAATATTACCGCTTAAAAATTATTAAAACTCTCCGTTGCGGTTGATAAAGTTGGGTTATACGACACCGTCCGCCGTCGAACGAAACCGGATCCTTTTCGTGTACTTGCAGGAGATTAATCAGATAAGACGTATCATTAGGACTGGGGATCTATTACGGTCCGTATCAATAGATCGTGTAATTTTACAATCCATAATAATATTATCATCAATTATCATTGCCTGTGACTTGTGTTGTGTTTCGAATATGAAGTATTTTACATAAATACGTGTCAGTACATCTGTGCGGTGATCTTATCGATCGCCGCATGAAAGATTAGACGCTCTTCTGGCTCGAAACTAACGACGTAGAAGATGCGTTTGACGTGTTTTCCGTTGAATAAAAGATTCAATGTCGTCTTATCGATTTTAATTACAGATTTGTTCTGGTCTGTTGTACACGTCGACGAAACTTTATCGGACATGTTTTATGTGAATTTTTCGTTTTGTTTGTTCTTCCGTGCTTTCAGAGGTCAATAAACAGCGATATACTAGTTTTCCTGCGATTAACTGTTTATTTTTTTCTATCCTTTATGTGTTTCCAAGAATTAATTAATGTCATTTAGTGAAATTTTATTCCTGATAAATTATGCAAGTATTTGGTTCTGAAAATATCAGATAATTAAACACACATAGATTGAAATTTTGATTTCTAATAAATTTTATAAAATGTTAGTTTTTGAAGCACGTAGAATTTCGTTTTTTTTTGCGGTTATTTTTTTCATTTATTTTGTAATCAAATAACATAACCTTTGAAAAATAACTATTCAAACTATGTGTTTTATAATACTGTTCTGGCACTCGAAATTCACTTTCATAATTTAATTCTTTTCTCATTCCACAAATCACTTTTTTATAGAGATATTCATATAGATTGATACTCTGAAGATAATAGAATTCCGATCAAAATGTGCACAACCAACAATCAGAATTTTTTTCCATGAATTTTAAGGAAGTGTGAAATTGTGTTATCGTGTTAGCTTCATATGTTCGATCGTCCCTCGGGGATGGAATTTCCACGAAACCAATCTCTGTCCTCATCTTGAGTGTATGAATGTGGAGCCTGATTCGTGGAATATGTGGGGACAGAACAATCAGAAATGATTGGTAATCATTTATTGAACATTTCTGAAAAAAAAATTATAGGTGACTAGAGAGCTTTGCTCTCTGCTTGCTGCGTTCTCCAACATCAGGGAGGGGGATCCCCACTGATCGTTGAATCTCGCTCCGTTCATAGCAAATAATAGATATTAACAAATTACACAAACAAATAATCCGCGTAAAATATAAATTCTAAAATTTTTATTGGAAAAGTTTATAAAAATTAGCATTACAAAATACAATGTTAAAATGTGTAACAATTTTTTTATTTTAAAAATTCAGCGAATACAATTTTTTAAATAATTGTCTTATCAGTTTTACACTGAAATCGTATACTTTTTTTCGTTGTACATCGTGAAGCACAGAATACCGAATCATGTGACTGATATCAATCAATAAGAACAGACACCACGTGACCGAAATCAGTAAATCAGAGAACGAATAAAACGCACACATAGCGGCGGGACCATTTTTAGTTATAGAGAAAAAATAATTCATTTGTGAAATATGTTTGTTATAATTTTTCTATTTGCTTGCACAAAAATTTGTGATTTCGATTAAATTTACAACAGATGCGAGTAGTTTTCTATAATAGATAAAAATTTATTTGCAGAAATTTTTAATATCGATACAGAATTTGATTAGGAAACTATGAATAAATGAATACAGCATTGAAAAAAAGACAGTTTAAGAATTGATTCAACGGTGTAAATTGAAAAGCTTAAATATGAGTTTTTTTTACTTACAAGAGACAATGGAGGTTGTTTTTAGTCTGAACTGTAATTATCGATCAAAAGTATGTTCCATATAATAATGAAAGGCGTTCGAAACTATGACTCGATGAAGATAAAAGTTAAAATTCTTACTTCGAAGCTATCCATACATTTAGAAAGTAATTATTTTCAGTATGATTGATTATAGTCAAAACTGAATTATTAACAATCAGTAATACGTGTACAATAAGAGTTTCAAATTATAAGAAAGCATAAAATGTATATGATTATTTTATGTGGTTTTTGAGGATTTAAAAGTGTAAACTTTGTATTCAAATACTATTTGCCTTGAAGTGTTCTAATACAAGCGACATGTTTCAGAAACAAAAAACAGAAAGAAAGTAACGAAGAGCTAATAAAACCGTAAATGTGTTACTAACTGATGATATGGTGCATTATTATTTTTACAACCTGGTATGACAATTACTGTAAACAAGCACAAGTAGAAAAGCATATAAATTGATCAGAAATTGAAGAGACAACATCAAACACGTCTTACGAATCACTTTAAAAAAATTAAATAAACTATTAAAGTTATGAAACCTTATCTCACCCATCTTATTCTCCGGATTTGTCTTCGACAGATTATCATTTTTTTAAATATTTGAGTAATTTTCTACGAGAGACAGTTTTCAAAGATCAAGAGCTTTCGACGAATTCGTTAATTCCAGGACTACAGAATTTCTATCTTGTAGGAATAAACAAACTTGTTTCCCATTGGGAGAAATCTATGCAGGCCAATGGTCTTTATTTTGATTAATAAATATTATTTTTAAGTGATATATGCATCTTTATACTCGATACATAAAAATCGCAATTATTTTTATACCAACCTTATATTTATTTATGATTATAACATTTGCGTTATTATTTAATATCATTTTTATTTTTTACTTTTATTCAAGAATTGTATCTTCGATATATAATTGATAGTATTGTATATATTAAAAAGTTACACACACACATGCACATACACACACACACACACATATATATATATAGATATATATTAATAAAATAAATACGTAAAGCCTTAAGTTACGCCAATAAATATTTGCATTTCCTTAAAAAGCTATGCAATCGATGACACCACACTTTAACAAAAAAAACATACTTTTTTAAAAAAAATGAGGACAAGGAATCAAGATTGTTGACTCATCTGCATTTTCGATTACATCACAGACTTTACTGTTTATACAAAGAAACTTGGACATATGAGACGTGAATTTTTAATAGTAAGTAAACTGGAAAACTGAATCGAGTTTAAATCAGTACACTGCGAAATATATGTATTCTGAAGACGAAGATCTGTTCAAGATCCCAATAATAGATTAAACTACACATGTAAGTATTTGATTCAGATAGGAATTTAGATTTCAGTGAAGTTTCGTATTTCGGTGTACGGTTTTACAGAAAATTGGTATTGTCTTGTGAGAGTACAATTTTTATTAGTTATATAAAATATTGTCTTTTAATAAGAATTATATATATATATATATATATATATATATATATATATATATATATATATATATATGATTCATTATAAAATATTGATTTTATTTACAAAAAAGTTTGGTACTGTGATTAAATTCACTTTAGATAATGATATTTTTTACTCGTCCCACAAATATTTAAAATATAAATATTTTATATATTTTGTTCGTTTCACAAGTATTTAAAACACATACAAAAATATTTTTTGTAATTAAAAATGTTTAATAAATGATTATTGATCAGTTTTGATTATTGTTTAACCACATTTAAATGGCAATACCATCATTCTCAGAGCGCTAAGGGTACAGAAAATTAAATTAATATTTTTTTAGCATTACTGTTTATTGGTGAATGGGGTAGTTTTAAAAGTTTTCAAGTAGTTTTAAATAATTTATCGTCTCTTATTTCTTTTAAAATGTCTTTAGAGTATCACAAAAAATAGTTATGATATTGTGACTAAATTTACTTTCACAAATGAATTCTTTTTTCACTCCACAAGTCACACAGAAATTTTCCGATGGGAAATATTCAATAAATTATTATTGATAATTTTTGATAGTTCCTTATGTTACTTTTTTTGATATGGAGTTTTTATTGAAATGTGCATGAGCAATAATCAAAAATAATTGATAATAATTTATTCAATAATTTTGATTGGAAAAATGTGGTTTATGAGATAAAAAAATAATTAATTTATGAAAAAATAATTAATTTATGAAAGTTTTTCAAGTAATTATAATTAATGTTTTTAAATATTTCCGATTCCGTTAATTCATTATCCTATTTATATTTATCTTTTGGATCAGATAAGTGTCTGTTTCTCGGCTAAATGTTCGAGTTTTCAAACATCTACCCATTGATGGAAATCATGCCGAAACTAATATTGAAGAACAGTTAGCTGATCCGAAAGAACGAAGACTAATAGGATAATTTTAAGTGTATTTTTATTTTAGTAACAATTTGATGATGCATTGGATATTCAAAATCAGAAAATTAATTAAAAAGTTTTTTGAAATTTTGAAATATGGACATTTTATATCGAAATAATCATGAGTTTAATTATAATACGTTAAATAATTGATATATGAGTAAGCAAACAAAAAATTACTTTTCATTGTGTAACTAAAATAAACTTAGTAAATATGAGCTTAACTCCTTGACATACAAAGACGCCTCTGATACATCATGTGTTTTTTATGCCATTGTAAATATTGACGTCTTTGAGACGCACGCAGATTTAATTCACTTTAGTGCAGCTACAAAGCAAATATTAGAAAGAAATAATCATATATATATATATATATATATATATATATATATATATATACAGTGTTAGTGTGAACATAGAAATAACACTGCAACATGTCTGTTTTGAATTTGTACAAATGTGACAATGAGAATCAAATGGGCTATTCGAGTGACGGCACATTTTCCTGAACATATACCTTCTACTGGTAAGAAGCAACATCCTGTACAGAGATGTCACATGTGCTCAAAAAATAATATAAAGAGTTAAACGACTTGGCACTGTAAAAAATATCAAATACCTCTACACTCACCAGAATGTTTCAAAAAGTTTCATACTCTACAGTACTATTGAATTATTGTTTAAATTGTTATTTAATTAATTTTTATTAGTTTTGGTTATTAGTATTGAATTATAATATTTAGCAATGTATAAATATTCTTTTCTTTGTTAAGCTTACACAAATGTTAAGCTGAAAAATAAATAGTAGTTTTTTGTGATATCGAATTTTAATTTATTCGTATGTCAAGGCGTTAATTAATTAAAATATATCTGAGGATAAATTAGGGTCATTTTAAGAGATTTTTATTGAATTTTAGTTATAAAACTTCAAACAAACAGCATAATTTTCGCAATGATAAAAACTATATACAATATATATATATATATATATATATATATATATATATATATATATATATATATGTATATATGTATATACGTGTGTGTATGTATACTGATCGATTGTATATAATGTTTTATCTTTTTAAATTGTACCATGTTTGAAGTTTTGTTACTGTAAGACTGAACTAATTTCTGACAGCTGTCAGACAAATTTTACAAACGAGGTCATACGTTCAAACAAGTAGACTAATATGTAACTCTCTATTTTATGTTTTAATTATTGACTGATTTTAGTGTTTGTTTCATAATGTAAATATATTACATTATTTAAATAATAATAATAGAGAGATATGAATAATATTTATCAAGTTTCTATTAAATTTGCTGATAAAAAGTGTATGCAAATTTCTTCTAAAAATATTATACATATATTTATATAAAATATAATTGTAAAAAATTGTCATAAAATATAATTTTATACATGTATTGATTAAATTGGTAAATCATTTTGTCTTTGTTTTTTTTTTAAAAAAAAAAAAATAACATAGATGAATGTCTCAAATACTAGAAAAGTTTCACAAATGAATTGTTTGCTTACCTTATAATCATATAATCAAATTTTCATCAAATATGTTCAACAATCGAACATGTCTGACCAACGATTCTTCAATTTAGTCTTGTTCATATTTTTACAAATAAGTTGTCCTCTTGTTCCACAAACCCAAAACGCTTTTCTAATCAAAAATGTTCAGTAAATTATTATTGATCATTTTTGATTATTCCGTATGGGTAATTTAATATCGATTCGATCATCTTTAGAGTGGTAACTATAAAAACTATAAATGTTATATATAATTACACATTTGAATAAATATTAAAAACTTCCATATTGGGCTTGTAAATTGTTTTGTAAGGGTATAATGAGAAATCATGAAATAGAACTTTTCGTTAACGATTTACATAAAATATATTACAAAATATTTTCAATAAGCAATACAATAAGTTAACTACAATAGAATTTTGTTATCTTCTAAACTTTGACAAATATTTTTTACTTCACTGAGAGCACAACTTTTTCTGAT
Organism: Acanthacorydalis orientalis; assembly: GCA_034766995.1. Classification (NCBI taxonomy): domain Eukaryota; kingdom Metazoa; phylum Arthropoda; class Insecta; order Megaloptera; family Corydalidae; genus Acanthacorydalis; species Acanthacorydalis orientalis. The sequence continues at coordinate 41,715,595 of CM068315.1, read as the reverse complement.
CAAAAATATTCAATAATTGACTATTTTACGATTTTTGATTGTTATTTATGCACATTTAAATGATAATATGAGGTTTGATTATTATCTTTATTTTATTGAATACATTTTTTTTGCCTCCATGCTTTAAAATCATTGCTGTTGTTTCTCATATAAGGTAAAATCAAATCGAACAATAATTAATTATTGATCACTTTGATAAAAAAATGTATTTTATTTGAAAGGAATATGTAGAAATGAATTTATATAATATAAATATATTTTAATGAAATTGATTTCATAAATGAATTTTGTTTCATCTCAAAAACTACAAAAAAAAAATAAATAAATCATTATTTATTGTTATTTACTGTTATTTTGATGAAGATTCTATCATCTCAGAGAGCTGGTATAGGAAAATCTGATTGACAATTTTATGTATTCTATTAGGATGATGGTATCGTCGTCGAAATGCGCACAAACAACAATCAAAAGTGATCAATCAAGATTTATTCAACATGTTTGATAAGTACATTTTTTTATAGTTTGTGGGACGAAAAAATGATACACTTATGTAAGTAAATTTAGACATAAATTCAGAACTGTATTAATTGATAAAAATAGTTCTTCATGAAACTCGATTTTACATTAATCCATTTTCTTAAACTAGTACATTGATGAATCGGAACTGTTTCAAACTATCAATAAACCACACACGTCGACAATACTGTAATTCCGAACCGTCAATAGAGCCCGTGACTTTGAAATTCCATTTATGGACGAAATAATGTCCGGAAATCGACTATATTTATCAAGATACGGATATTACAGTAAGAAAACGTTGAAAACGAAAGTTTTTATACTATCATTTCAGTCGACATAAGTCCATTGCCCTGTTTATAGGTGAACTGTTGTATTTCGAGACGATCGACTGTATGTATACATACATACATAACGTATATATGTACATAAATATAAATATAGTGAACCTAATCGTACTGCCGCGTTACAAGATATTGTTTTATATTTATTCACTCACCGTGCGCATTGTTGTAGCAAGTAAATTGTTCTTTGAGGAGACACTCGCGTTTTTATTTGAAATAATAAAAAAACTATTGCTAGAATTCGCATGTACTTTTGTTAGCATACATGTGTTCATGTAGTTTCTCCCTTTTTCTCTCTTCATTAGAACTAAAAATTCTTTAAAAAATTATACATATAACGCATGGTATTCGATTAATATTCCACATTTAATTCCTGTGAAAAAAATTGTTCTGTTGATTTTACATTAATTTTTTCTGAAAATAGGGTCAAACCTCATGTTCCCCTAACTTATGAAAATGAATTTCGTCACCGTATCAAACTGTATTATATCTTAAATTATTTTCTTAACTGATTTTCTCTATCGAGTGAAAAATTAATTCATGAAATTCATGGATGAATGAAAGATTCATTTGTGAAACCGAATTTAGCTACAGTGCCAAATTTATATAAAGCTGCTAAACATTTTGAAGATTATATCGAATTTTGTTTGTATTGTTTGTTTTTTTTTATTATAAGTTTCTTAGTAACATGCAAGAACTTCTTAAATAATACAGCTTATCTTTGACCAACTTCTTAATCCGTTCAGAACTGTTTTAATTCTGTTGTGAAAATATTTTTTTCTGTTGACTGTAGGTGATACGAGTTTAACTAAGATAAAAATTTATTCTTTATATTTTTTTTTATTGATTTTTCATAGTTTTCTAGTATAGGTATAATTAGACACAATGAGTTTAAAGCGTTGTGAAAGTGATTTCTTAAAGAACTATTGTTTATTATTATTAGTTTGTCTTTAAGGTCATAGATCATGAATTGGTGTCAAATAATTAATTTGGATACTATGAAACTTCAAAATAAGTGTGCATAATTATACCCACATATACTGAATGTGTTATTTAAATCCACATTTAAAATTTTTTACATTCTATCATTTATTTGATCAAATTGCAATTATTTTTTTTAAAAAAAAAACAGGAATGTATCACAAATAAGGAATAAGGATACCGAGAATGCACTTGTATTAATGTCACATTGATGGAATCCAAGTTTAGAGAGTTCCTTTTAAAATAGAATGTTGAAAATTCATCAATGAAAATAGAGATTAGTTATTAATAAAATAAGAAGAGATATTTTCAGATAATTGTTTCAGAAAAACCAATAATTATTATAATTAATACTGATATTTTATTTACAGACACATCTTTAGTGCAGAACTGAATCTATCAACTGAATTGTAGTAACAGATAAACTTCATCATTGTAAGTAATCATTTTTATTTATTTATTCAATAAAACGAAAATCGAATATGTAAAACGTCTAATATATTTTTATTTAGATTTTCAAATATTTCCTTTTCAAATACTTGATGATTTTCTTTTATAAACTTGTATTTCTAAGTTTTACACCGAATTAATTCGATGAATATTTAAAATTGCGTTTCAATTAAAATGTGTTACAGAAATAACACGTCAACGTGATTTGTAATAAAAATATAAACTTGCACATTAAATATAAACGTTATGTGTGTACACATACGAACGATTTCGATTTTATTGTTACCAATTACAACATATAATGTTTTCATAACATTCTAATTATGCATACTTTTTCACTTTCTTTGTTTCTTTCTCTTTGGAATTTTCAAGCAGCTAGAAGTGTATTTACACTTATTTTATATTTATATATATACATACATATATATATATATATATATATATATATATATATATATATATATATATATAATACCGTAGCTTAATTCATTTCATGTGAAACACGACAAATTTCTAACACCGCAAAAGCTATTCAGGCGTGAAAACTATTTTAAAAAATTATATTGTTTCGATGGTTATGCCATCAATGGAATTAGTTGATGATGGATAGCTGAAATAGTAATTATGTGGACGACGAATTTTTTTTAGTTTAATAAATTTGTGGATAATTTAATTTGGTACTAGTTACGAAAAAGTATTTGGTTGGTAGACAAATAATTGCGGTTTATGCAAGCTTTTTGATTTCCCTAACAGTTTTAAATGCTCCAGAACTGTTGGATGACTAGCGCCTAACTTTTGTGAAAGCTCTCAAATTGTTGTGCGTGGTTCTGATTCAATTAACGCCTTCATTTGGTTGTTATCAACTGAAGAAGGACGCCCGCAACTTTCTTTATCTTCAAGTCTCTCGTCCCCAGCACGAAATTTTTGGAATCCCCATTGCACCGTACGTTCCTTAACAGTACCCATACCAAAAGCATCGTTTAGTTTACAACCAGTTTCTGCTGCTTTACCACCCATTTTGAACTCGTAGCACGGTGTCATGAACACGGGCCACCAAATTCAGTTTAAAAGAGTCTGCGGGTCGCAGACAAAAAAGTCACCAAAGAAAAATTTAGCGAGCGAAAAAACTTCTTTTATTTATATTCGAAAATAACTCATTTAAATTTTTCATCTACTTTTTCCTTAATAAAATTAAAAAAAATACATTAATTTTATGTATTGTCATCAAATGTTACAATAAAATTTTAAATTAGGGAAATTAAAAAAAAATAATATTTTTTGCTAGAAACTTTGTATCTTTTGGCAGAAACTATTTTATCAATTTCGGGTGTAATTTTTTGTTATGATGATATTTTTCTATATATTGTCAATCTTGACCTGTGTGAAGTCATATTAGTTTTTAAAAAGGAAAATAATTGTTCACATAGGTATGGACTACCAAACATTTCCAAGATTTTTGCTGTAAACATAATGCATTTCAATAAAATGTTCTGGCAAGTGCAAATAAAAATCTGGAGTACCAACTTCATTATACTTTTCTTTTAGCACCGTGTTGCACTGATTTTCAATCAATTCCATTTGGGCATAATTTTTTACTTCTTCGATTTTGAGAAAACAGATCACTAAATAGTAAAAAAAAATCATTTTCACAAGCATTGAATCCTTCATATCGGTTTTGAAATTCAAATAATAATTCTTGAATATTTGAAGCATATTTGCTAAAATCACAACCGTTATATAATTCTTACTAATTTTTGCAAGTAAGAAAATGAACTACATCAGAATTGATCATAAAATTGTGTTCCTTACAATGCACTTCTACAATTTACAATGTTTTAAAAATACATTTATATGTTTTAAATTCCATTTTATTATTTTAATAAAAAATACTTCAAGTTTTGGACCGCGGGCCGCATTCTAGAATCTTGCGGGCCAAGTGTTTCACACCACTGTGTAACATTGCTAACAAAATTACTTAAAAATTATTTCGTGCTATCGAGAAGAAATGTCATTACTATCATTGTTTGTACGATATTGTATTATTCATTCATATTAATTAGAAAATATGATTCGATCGATGAAAAAGACCGATAAAGAAACAACGTGCAAATTTCCATCGCATAATAATAATAATATTGTCTGTAACAGTTCAACCCAATAAATAATCGAACCATATCGATCCTTTCAAATTTTAAATACATCTATATATATATATATATATATATATATGTATATGTATATATATATATATACATATATACATGGAGGTGTAAAAAAGGAAAAGATCCGATAACGTTTCCATTCGATGATGAAAATGACGTAACGAAACGTAAACACCACGCCTACTTGATTTGACCTGAGTGACAGTGAAAGGGTCATAGAAGAAGGCACAGTCTGCTTACACTACTTCACCCAATTCATTGTTAATAAAGATGGGCGTTCTTTTTACTCTCACCTGAGACTACGTACATACACACACACACACACACACTGATATTGCAGAACACAAACTCTGATCTAATATTGCGATATTATGTTCGAATGTTCGTCATGAATGTGCATAAAACACATAGACGTGGCAGAAATATGTGTTTGAGATAAACGGAGAGTTCAAATGATGTTTCGTTTTATGTCACTCTGGTGTGCAGTTTCACTGGTTGTGTTTATATTTGATCGTTTATGAGTTTGTAGCATCGGATTGTATTGTGAATAAAGATTTCTTAATTATGTTTTTCTTAATAATAATATGTGGTAATGTAATAATATCTGTTTATGACGGTTATTATTATCTTCAATCTTTGACAGTTTATTGTATAAATATATTTTGATTTTTTTACAATTAACGATCCAGTGCTTTTTATTATTAATTTGTAATTTATTTTCTGACATCTATATAAAAGATGCTCATTTCCTTCTTTCCGAACTTTTTATATTTCTTATCTGTTAATTAATAATTTTTCGTGCATTTTCTTTTTACAAATTATCTAACAAATTTCAATTTTAATATCCTGAGAATAATTATAAATACATTGCTCAGAACAACAGATCCGGGACTAAAAAGGAATGGTTTTATTTTATTTCATGATTTTCTCTTAAATCAATTTTTAAATGCTTCTATTAATGGTACTAATAGATTAAACAATCATCCTTTTTTAATAGGTTAGAAATATTTTTTGTATTTATTGAGTTGATGCATAAGTTCGTAGTGATTTTTTAAATTTAAAATTTATTTTTTAAATAAAAATACATAAATTAATCAATAATATATCCTCCTCCATTGTTTACGATTGTCTCGCAACGTTCTGGCAGTTTTTCAATTCCACGCCTGAAGAAATTTGGTGGTTTGAAGATAAAGAAGTCGTCATTTGAAGAGCAGAGTCGTTATTAAAGGAGATTCCTTGAAGATTGCTAGATAGCAAGCGAAAAAGATGAAAATCATATGGAGCAAAATCAGGATAATAGGACGGATGTCGAATAATCTCCCAACCAAATTCTTGAATAGCTTTTGTAATGTTAGAAAAATGTGAACTGTCATTATCATGCTGCAAAATCACTTGATTTCGTCTCCAGGTCGTTTTTTCTTGAATTTCGGCCTCAAAGCGACGGATTTGTTGGCAATAAACCTCGGAATTATTGATTGACGTGGATCATCGTAAAGTGAAGCGTTTAAACGGTCCTCATCAAAATCGGATGGTCTTCCTGAACGTGTAGAATCATTCATGTCAAAATGAACTTCTTTTAAATGAGAAAACCATTTTCACGCCGTACTTTCCTCGATAGCGTTCTCCCCGTAAATGGCACAAATGGTTCTAGCTGCCTGATGCCTTAACTCCTCGATTAGACCCAAAGAAAAGAATATGTCGGATTTTTTTGTACTTGACATTCACAATTTTTCTTAGCAACCTCTTAACACAAACTTTCTATAAATTGAAAACTTCCAGAAGTATGAAATAAAACAAAACTAGGATATTAAAATGACATTAACATATGGCAGAGGATTTCTATCCGAAGAACTGTTACCTTGGAAAACAAAAACGCTACGAACTTATGCATCAACGCAATATATAACCGATAAAAATATATTTAAATAACAGTATTGAAAATTTAAATCGAATTTTCGACTGTAGAAGAGAAAATGTAATGAAGTTCTTTCATTTTTAAAAATCAATCATTTTTCTCTACGAAAAAACTTCTTTCAATAAAAAGAATATAGTGAATATAAAAACAGTCTTCATCTTGAAATGTTTTGTAAAATTTTCAATTCAAGTTTCGAATGTATTATTTCTGTTTCGATCAGGTTTCGTACGAAACACTGAACAATCTCGATTTGTTAGTAAGTGAAACTGGGTTACGTTCAGCAGTGATGCACAGGTATTATTGTATTTATATATTGGTACTACTGACGCGAGTCTGGTTTCAATTTAAAATCAGTCGACTATTATTATGCGAATACCGAATACCAAAGGCGCAGTACTATTTCATGTGCAACACACGATTCATATTTGAATCGAAAGACGAGACGAGTCTCGTACGATGTGAATTACATTTAGGGTTGAGAAAAATCACACGGCGGCTTTTCATCTTGTTTTATTTAGTAATACATGCAACCATACATACACACACATCTCTCTCTCTCTCTCTCTCTCTCTATATATATATATATATATATATATATAAATCAAAATTTAAAAAAATTGTCATTCTTGACAATACAATATCTGTAATTAGTTAAAAAAACTATTTTTATTTTATAAAAAAATGAGCATTTATTTGTAAGTTCACCTAAATCTGCATTTTGTAAGCTGTTGATTGCGACTTTCCTGGAAATTAAAATTAGAAAGATTTGATTTTTTTAAAAAAAAGTTAAAAAATCTATAAACAGGAATGTTAATGCAAAATGAAAATACAGGGTTTAATTTCTGAGATGTTGTTCAGAAATCTAAAAACATCATCCGTTGTAGTTTTCATTTATTTCCAATAAAATCTATGAAAACTTATTAAAATCTTCATTGTTTAAACTTTAACCTCATACATTTAAACCCTGGTCGAAGAGATGGTGGTCATACAAATTTATTTACTTTTTTAATCTAACAAATATACAAGTTGATTAAACAATAATGAACATTCTTCTTGTGTTGGAAATTCACCAGATCTTAATAAAGAATGAAAATTAACATGGAAAAAAAATAAAAATTTCAATTCAATTTTTTCTATACCTTAAACTTTGATTTGAATAGCATTGCCATTGCAACGTTTATAAACCATTATTAAAAAGTCCACAAGTAATTATCATCGTTTGAGGACCACTGGTATAAATTGACTTACAGTGCAACTTTATAGATTTCTTTTGCTTTTATTTCAATTTTATTGCACTAAACAGTAGAGGCGTTAAAAGCATCGAACAATGTTTTTATGTTATTGCAGTTCATGTTAGGATTTATTTTTTATTTGATTTTTTCTAATTATCAACTTATCTTTTTTACCGGCCTATCTGTCACACTATATATATATATATATATATATATATATATATATGTATATATATATATATATATATATATATATATATATATATATATATATAAGAAGCAGCAGCTTCTATCAATCCACTGCTGGATAAAGGCCGCTTGCATGATTTTTCATTTTGTACGATTGCCTCTCTCTTCCACTGATTTCCAATAAAAATTTTAATTTCTTTACCTCGCCTGTTCATTAGTTTCTTTCTTATTCTTTTTATATTCCTTGGTTCCCAGTTAAAAATTTCAGTTGCCCATCGGTTGTCTTCTCTTCTTGCAACATGCCCCGCCTATTTCCATTTTATACTCTTTACTCTTCTTATTATATCTGTGACTCATATCTGTTTTCGTAAGATTGTCTTCCATTAATAGTTTCAGTGCGTGTGCATGATTTAGATAGATTTTAGATAATTATCTGGAATCTTTCTGAATATAGAAATAGTGTCATCTTTAAATGACCCAAAATGATGAAGTCTACAAAGAATATATGTATATACATATATGTACATATATATATATATATATATATATATATATATATATATATATATATATATATATATATGGGTGGGGGTGAGTTGACTTTTGTTAAAAAAAGTCGATATATTTTGACAAGAACGTTCTATTTTGTATATTGTAAAATTTTAAAAATATCTTTGGTTTATTACACACCCCTGTTTCAACCCATCACCTCAGCGAAAGAGCTCAAGCAGGCCGTGACTAACATAGTCTACGTGATCGTATATATTTTTTTATTTCTACTTACAATTGTGTTATAAAACTTATTGTAGTTTTGCAAGTTTTATTTTATATATATATATATATATATATATATATATATGACTGCTGTGTAACTTTTTCCTTATGAAGTTATTATATGGGTACTAATTGAAATTTTCATAATTTTTTCTAGTTAATCGACACCTAACCTCATCTCCATCTTTCAGAAATACCACTTAAAAGAAACCTTTCCGATTTCAATGATTCTTGACAATCATTACTGAACGGTACATTGTATATAATATCTAAGTGTATAGACATTTCTTAAGAATTTCATCATTTCGAGTAAAGTACAATACGAGTGCCGATCGAACGAAGAAGAATAAAAAAAAAACTAATTGACTAAATATTGAATGACCAATATCACGTCTGAAATATAAAAATAACGGAATACAAATAAAAGGTCAAAATACTTTTTAAAACATATTGGAAATGGTAAAAACGAACGTACAATAATTAATTTCGCATAAAAATCGAGTGTACGTGAGTGTGGTGTATGTATGTTCATCGAATAGTTTTAATTTATTTTCTTAATGTGATATTTTCATAGAACAGGTGGTAAGCATATGATACGTTCAAATTTCAAATCTTATATGTTCATATATATATATATATATAAGATTTTTTACTGCAATCTTTTCGAGTTTATTGTTCGTTCGACATCAGTCTATAGAAGATGAAATGTACGCTTTTTTTTCTTCTACAATAAATATTCTTTTTTGACATAACGGGATCGCGGATATGATAATGTTCATTTTAATTTATCGATTTATACACTTTTTGATTTCATTGAACTTCGCGATTTTGTCGTTTTTACAACGAAAATGCAAATTTTTAACTATACGCTAGTTTTAGAATAACTGGTTTTTAAATTAGTAATTGTAATTTATACGGTTTATTTGTTTATGTTAATTTTTAATATATATATATATACAAAATATTATATATATATATATGTATGTATATATATATACAAAATATAATGCAGAGAACAGTTAAGTTGTTTAAATTAAATTATTTGAATCAGCGTATCAAATTTGGACGTTCTCCGAAACTAATATTAATTTTGAACACTGTAATAATATAAAATGTGTACTTGATTTAACTGTTACCTTTTGTTAAGAATCGCTTCATAAGTTAATTAGAAAAATAACCTGCTGGTAGATATTAATGAAAATGAACAAGTACGAAAGTTGTATTTTATGCAATGAATGCATTTTATTTTATTTCGTGTTGTTGCAAATAGTCTTTTTTTGCTTCGAAATATTCTAAGACGAGGGTAATTTGAAATGTCCGTGGCCTCACATAGAAGTGGCGGTAATATTTTAAGTATTTGTGGCGCGCTTCAAAGCGATATCTGTCTTATGCATAACTTCAAAGTCTATAATTAATGTTTCAAGTAGTTTGTTGAAAACATCATTTTAAATGAAGCTCTTTTTGTGCCGTTGTTAAAATGGATAAAGTTGAATATTGGTGTGGTGATAAAGCTTTTTGTCAAAAAAGGTTTAATCCCAACAGAAATCATTAATGAGATGAAAAATATACTGGGCGATAGTGCACCCTCGTAAACAACCGTAAAGATGTGGCGAGATGAATTTAAATGTGGCCATGCAAGGTTAGAAGATAACACGGGTAATGGACGTCCGAAAACTGCAACGACAGAACAAATCAGCCACAAAGTGCATGATATTGTCTTATAGGATTGGCGATTGAATGTGCCCGAAATTGCTAAGATTGTGGGTGTCTCAGATGAAGGCGTGTATTACATCCTAAATGAAGAGTTAGGTATGAAGAAGCTATCGGCAAGATGGGTGCCACGTGTTCTGACAATTGATCATAAATGCATTCGAGTACAAATTTACCAAGACTGTTTGGATCGATTTAAGAGGAATACAACTGACTTTATTCGGTGATTTGAGATGAAACCTGGATTCATAATTACACTTCAGAGTTAAAACAACAATATAAGCAATGGAAGCATGGTGGTTCTCCGGTACCAAAAAAATCAGAATCAGTTTTATCCGTTGGAAAAGTTTTAGTTTCAATTTTCTGGAATGATAAAGGGATCCTGCTAATTGATTACTTTCCAAAAGATCAAATGATAATGAGAGAGTATTATGCTAACTTTTTTATCGACTCGATCAAACAATTCGGGAGAAAAGAGCAGGTTTATAAAAGAAAAAAATCTTTTTCCATCATGAAAATGCATGTCCTCATACAAGTGTTGTTTCCATGGAAAAACTCGCTGAATTGAAGTACAACTTGCTGCTGCATCCTATTCTCCAGATTTGGCTCTTTCAGTTTTCTATCTGTTTCCAAAACTTAACAAATCCTTGGTGGTAGGCGATTTTTGTCAGATGAAAAACTGATGATAACTGTGAATTGCTATTTTGAGGACCTACAAGAAAACGATTTCTTGGTCGACATAAAAGCACTACAGAATCACCGGATGAAGTACATTAAAGTTCAGAGGGACCATATTGAAAAATAAAAGTAATTTAAAAACAAAAGTTATGTTTTTTCATAGTTAGACCGCGAACTTTTCAAATTGCTCTCGTATTATGGCTACAATTATTTATGTTTATACTTGTAATCTCGGAAATTATATTTTCTAACGTTTTTTCCCTTTTGAATCACTCTAATGTCTGTCTTCTATGACTAGTTTCAGTACGTGTGTCATCTTCATACAAATTTAAATAATCCTTAATTTATATAAATCTACTTGAAAATAACACACATACTGAGACAAATTGTAAAACGTGTTGACTAGTAGACAGAAACTTGAGTGACCCAAAAAGACGAAGACTACCAGGACAGTCATTATTATGTTTAAAACGAAACTGATTAAGTTACTGAGTAAAAATACTTTACTAAAATCATCTGATAAATACAATTTCTTGTTTTTGCGGAAATTGTCTTTTTTAAATAATAATTAATTATTTCTATTATATTATGTTAATTTATGTAGTTCAATTTCTGTATGTAATTATTTATCAATATTATTTATTTATCAAATAAAAAAAGAAATGTTTCTAAAATATAGTTCTGAACTATACAGGAGATTTTATTTTTTAAACTTAAATATTTCAGCATGTTATTATTTATTGCAATATATATATATATATATATATATATATATATATATATATATATATATATATATATATGTACGTATTAAAACGTCTATTCGTTTCTATATATTTCACAAAACCATTCTGAAATGAAATTAAATATTAATCATTTCTTGACTTTTGTAATTTTTCCAAACATAAACATAATTTGAACTGTACTTTAAAATATCGCGGCACAAGCAAAAAGTAAAAGTGCACGTTACTTTCATCTTGATAAATTTTAATTAAGAAGAATAATAAACGCAACTATTCATAACAACAATACACACAAAATGCACGTATTTGTTTACATCGGACGTCGGTAATGTCTCGATGACCTTTGTTATAAAACGAACGTACACTTAATTAATGCCATTAGTTATTAAGATAATTAAAGGTCATATCTGAGAGATTTGTAGGGATATAAATATTATACTACATTTTATACCAATTTAATTTCTGTTCGATTCTGATTGGAATTTTTATAATAGATTTGTATCGTAAACAACTGTAAAGTATATAAAAATTAATTAACGTTTATTTTTTACTTATTATATACATATATATATATATATATATATATATATATATATATATAAATTTATAAAATGATAATAAATTATTTCATGTATAATGGATAAAAATATATCTTATAGTACTCCAAACACACTCGAAGGCAATTCAAAAAGTAAAAAGAAAGAAAAACACTAAGAAAACAAAAAACATTTCTTTGATCAAAAATGTTCAATAAATTATTATTATTATTTTTAATGTTGCTAATGCGCATTTTACAGCGAGGTCCTTATTTTCAGATCACTTTTCTTTCTACACCTTAACACACTGAGGTTAATGGCATCTTAATCGAAATGATAAGCAATAGTCAAAATGAATTCATTTATTAAACATTTGTGATCAGAATAAAAATTTCTGTTTGTGACATGATTGAGGAACTCATTTATGAAAGAAATATAAAGATCCACTTATATATATATATATATATATATATATATATATATATGTATATTACTAAAAGAATAATAAAGAAATATATTTAAGTTTGAAAATATTGTATTTTCAAATAAAAATTCATTTAATCATAAATAAATTAACTATTGAAGTTGTTGATACAATTAATAGCAAATATATAATATAATACAGAAAAATCTTTGTGATCATCCAATGGTAAATCAAAAGAATCGAATTCGGTTAGGATCGTATGAAAAAAGAAAAGAAAAAAAATATAAATAAAAAAAGTACACTTTTTTATGAAAAGTTCTTTTTCTTGTGATGTGGATATTTAAAATTGTGTATATACCGAAATCATGTGTATTTTTAATCAGTCTTTTTCTTTAAAAAAAACAACAAAAAAATGATCAAAATATTATTATTTACAAAATATGTTTTACTTATACTTAACATATTTATCCATTTTTTTTTGTTTTAAGAATGTCGTTTTAAGAACTAGAACTGGCGAAAAAAATCAAAATATGTATATGTATTTCAAAATAAATTATTTAAATTTATGTAACACACTAAAATTTAAATACATTCCGTTCTATTTGACATTGTAAAAAAATACATTAATAAAACTAGAACTGATAAGAAATGTACATCAATTGAAAACAGTTCAAACCTAAATATATATATATATATATGTATATATATATATATATGTGAGTGTGTATATATATATATATACATGTATGTATATATATATATATATATATAAACATATTTCCTACCGTTTAATTATATATGATAATTTTTTATTTATATATTTTTATCACTGTTTAGGAGAATAATTCTAAATCAAATATTTTTTCGTATAAATGAACATTTTTAATAAAATTTAAAATATTTAGAATATTATTATTAAATTAAATATTTAATTTTAATTAAATATATAACATGTTATAAATATTATTATTATTGTTTCAGAAGTAAACTTTTCTATGATATGTTAAATAATAAACAAATAGTTCTGAAACCTCAATCAAAATCTTAAAATATCCTTAATTCGATTAAAAAAGAGTTGTTTATACGAAAAATACTCCATTTAGAATTCTTTTCTTAAACAATAATTCAAATATATAAATAACAAATTATCGTACATAATTAAACTGTAGAAATTATATTGTATTTAAAATAAAAACTAATATATATATTTTAATTTTGTATTTAAAAGAATAAATAATTAGATTTGTATTGTTTTCAACTAGTTTCTATGAAAAAGTACTTTATCTGCAATTCTGTAACAGTGTTAAAGAAAATTTAATATAATTTTTTAATTTTCTATTTAAAAAAATAAATAATTAGATTTGTGTTGTTTTCAACTAGTTTCTTTGAAAAAGTACTTTATGTGCAATTCTGTAACAGTGTTCTTTAATAACTGACTATTAATCTTTTTGATAATATCTTATATGCATTTCTATATGGAATCGATTATTCTCCAAGTGATAAGGTTCAGAAAAATTAGATTTTCTATACCTTAGTGCTCTGCAAAGATTCATTAGTATTCAAAATAATCAAAGAATTATTATTGATGATTTTTGATTATACAATTTTATTTAATTTATAGGAATATGACAAATTAATTTCTGAAAAACTATTTAACCACAGTGTCAAAGACCGTTATTCCATTTTAAAGATTTATTTTGAAATTCAATGAACTTTGTAGTGGACTATACAAAAGTATCATTCCTTACAATTTAATCAACGCGGTCATTTATTACTTAGCAATAAAGAAAATATTTACTGTTTCTGTTCAATATATTTATTAACTACGAATAAAATACATCAAATTATTAGTTTTTACATTTATTCAAAGAAATATACACTTGTAATTATTATTGCGGAAGTTTTATGAACATATGTATATTTTTGATTAAATATCCAGTGCTATAAATTATCTAGCTATTTGAAGAATGTCGCTTATGTATATATATATATATATATATATATATGTCAGAGAACTTTTCTCATCTAAATCATAAATTAATCACATTTCATGTAATCAAACTCGAGCCAAAATAACAGGGAAGAGAATTTCGATTAGATGTCACTGAAAAATCACCCAAATATATCATTTCTATATATATATATACATATATATATATATATATATATATATATATATATATATATATATATATATATAACAGATTAAAATGTTACATCTCCGAATAGTGTTGTTCGTTCGTGGACACGAAGTTGTTGTACGTTTCACGAGGTATTAAAAATGGTCGATGATGATTTGGGACCGGTTTGTTTGTTAATCATTAATCGTCGAACTTGACCTTACAATGTTTTATATTACTATCACGTAATGGACGAAAGAATTAATGTATGCATACGGTCGACTTGTACTCGTGAAAAAAGATACAAAACCGGAATAGGTAATTCTGCAGCTCTCATGTGTTACATCCGACAGTCGTTCAAGAACGCCGTGTCTCGCTCGTCTCGTTTATGTCTCTCTCACCACGTATTACATATATGTATATATATATAATCGAATCTTTGAACTCACCTGAAATAATATAGTCTTATGATTGTATATTCAAATGAAACAGCTGTTCGTGTATTTTTATTTAATTTCTTATGTAGTCCTTTATGATCTGATATATATATATATATATATATATATATATATATATATATATATAAAGTGAATAAATAAATAAATAATGAAATACTTTGTTCAATACATTGATTTTGAAATAAGAGTTATTTAAGATTTTAAGATTAAAAATAAAAATGAATTTGAAAAATGAACATTTCATTAAAAGAAAAAAGAGCTATATAAATAGTTTATTATAGCATAATGATGTAAGTACATCCGGTGAAACGAGTTATTGTTTTTTAAAAACAGTCAAGGTATCTTAAAAGATAAATTAAAAAATGATCACCAATGGATAGATATGTTATAATATATTGATTTGTTAGAATGCAGTTCTGTCACTGTGACTGAACTCACTTTTCCATTAGAATTGTTGTTCCACAGACCAAAGAAATGGTTAATTAACCATTTGAAGCCGGGGAGGGTGAAAGTTTGCTAAAAAAATTAACTAATTTTTTCGAATAATTGGATATTCTTTTATTATTAAATGCAATAAAAATTGCAAATTTGTTGCTTTCAAGAAAACATGTTAATTCAGGTTAACCAGTGGAAATTTCACATCTAACTGATATAAATCGTTGAAACAACGTTGAATTTTACATCTAACTGGAAAATCGTTGATAATATTCGAAGAAACATATAATTGGAAGCTAAAAAAGTGATTACAATTGAACATTTTCAGAAATAACATTACTGTTGAGTATGAAAAATTTTGAAACAATCAAGTGAACACAAAACGACTTCACATCGGTTATATCTTGCACCTGGACATCGGTCTCTTTCATTTGCTTTACAAACTACTCACTGTGCTCATTGGCCATGATCTGACGATATTCTCTCTAAGAAATGAGACGCCGATCGGTGTGGATTTGGACTTTTCCAAAGATACATGTGGGGCAAGATTTAGAAGATACATTTCGGGCAACTTTTTGAATTATATATGAAGCCAATATGAGTTTATTGTCAGCAAGACTAGTTCCTTTACGATTCAAACTACAGTAAACAACGTATGCATTGTAGATTGTAAGATCGAAAATGTGGAAGAAAAGTTTTTTAAATCATTTGACTGCTTTTCTTATAAAAATACAGCTGCACACAGAATTTTAATTTCTTTTTGTTGCACGTGAAGTACGTTGAGTCTCGAATATTTTCATACGATTTCTTCCAATGATGAACTTTTCGAAAAAAAATTATTCAACCCAATTCTGAATTTTATAATTTTTATAGGTTTTCAAATGAAAAAACTGTGATTTTTCTGATTTTTAGACGACCGTAATTTTTTCTAAGGAAATAAAGTTATAAATTCAGTGTTATAAGAAAGAGATTGGTGACCTTTAAATAAATAATCGAAAAGGTAGCGCTTTAAGACCATAGTTTATTTGGAAAATATCAATATATTCCTAGATCCACGCTCGGATTCAAACGATTAATGATTATTTTTGGTTCTGGATTATATGTGTTTTGATGGTGAAGTTTTCATCGATTCCATTATCAAAGCGATGATATGCCGGAAAATCTATACTTTATTTCTTTGAGGATGACATAATGGATATTGAAATACGCATAAGCAAGAATCAAAAATAATCAATCCTTTTTTGTGGTCTGTGAAGTAAGTTAATAATTCAAGTAAGGAAATAGTGTCCTGTCTTAGAAAATTATTAAAATAGAAAGAAATAAAATGTTTAAGACAAATATTTTATAAAAAGACAACGAATTTTTGAATAATGAATTCAAATTCAGACGTAGTCTTTTTACTTTCCATAATCACGAAATTTTTTCTGATCAAAATGTTTAATTATTGATTATTGATCATTTTGACAATGACTTCTATATAAATTTCTATAGGGATGCCATCATTCTGTGTGCCAAGGCCGCGATATTGAACGGCGAGTAAAGTATAGAGTAAAGAAAAGAAAAAAACAACAAAAGTAATCCAACGTATTACATTGGGTAACCAAATAACCTTTAAGTCCGCTCGTAAAATTGGTTCTGAGCATTGTAGTACATTGATCATGCAGCTCAAATATATCACTGATTGTGCTTTTAACTAAGTTGTTGAATATTTATCGTAACTCTTCTATGAGGCCTTATCTCGGAATTCAGCTATCAGAACCCCAAACAAATAGTACAAAAATAATTATAATAAAAGAGAGCAACTCTGTTTTGATAGAATGTTTGAATATTTTTATCTACGAATTCGACAATCAAAGCAGCAAGACCGATCGATCAGCTTTGCTTTTTGGCTTTGATATTTGATAAAATCGACGTTGTACTATATATGCAATTTAAAGTTCAGAAAAAATATCGTGTTTTGTTAAATTAATCTTTACTCATTCATCTGTATTTATATCTCTAACTACCTTTTCTTAACAGAACTCCGACCGCGTGGTATTTATTTCTTATTCTCGTTTCGTGTTCCATTTATATCAAACTGTATTAATTTATTGTCTGTTACATGTAACTGTTCGTGTAATGTTTGAATTATTCGAAACGTATTCAATTTACGGTCAGAAATTGTGATATAAGCATTTCGTTTAGAAATTGTTCTGTGGATGTGGAGAGCGAAAATTAATGTATGAGAGAGATTCTATTTAAAAAATAATTTAATTGCATACATTTATATATATATATATATATATATATATATACACACTAAATAAACATAAAATAACGAGTTGATGTTGACATAAAAACGAAATAAAATAAACAGCGTCAACAAATCTGTATTCACTTTATTTCTCACGTCTACGCTGAGGTTTATATTTTAATTTTAATTGTCGGATCGTAAAAACAAATAATACAATGTAAAGTTTATATCTGTTTACTGGTATCGAACCCACAAACATCCTGATATTCTATAATAATAATGAAGCCGCATCCGTCTGTAAATCCATTACAAATTTTAATTTACAAACACATGTGTAAATGTTTAATATACAAAACACAGACAGACATACACACACACACATACACACACACATATATATATATATATATATATATATATATATATACACATATACACATTGTTAAATACCAAGAAGGATTTTGGAGTGTTCTGAAACCAAAACCAGTTTTTAAAAAATTTTCATAACACAATAATGTTTTTGTAACTGATACAATTAGTCGTTGTTTTGTTTATTTGGCTATTCTTTAACCCTTTCGATAAGGGTATGTCTTTCGCTACTATGCTTCCGCTGTACGGGTACTCGAATCGCGAATACGGCGTTACTGTTCGGGCCTATTACGATACGAACGTACACTACACACGTGAAGAAAAAAATAATGAAATCAAAACATAAGAAATAAAAGAAGATACCATCAGGCACTTTGCTGAAATAAAATCTTATGTTATCTCTAATGCACTGTCGAAGCTTACTTTAGCACCGATCCTCATATCGTTAAGTTCAGAATACAGTGACAAAAAAAAAACAACAAAATAATTACAAAACAGAAGAAATCGGTTGCGACAGAGATAAAAAACTATGCTATGTTCGACTAAAGTTGTGAATCAGTGCAAAATTTTAACGGGTGACTATAGTAACCGGTAGTATCGAAATGGTTAAATCCAAAGCTTATTCAAATATCGCTTTAGAAGAAATTGATTTAAGACTGAAAGATTCTGAAATACTGATAAAAATATGTTTTTCATTAATTAACAATCATGTAGTTACAAAACAAGTACTGTTGTTCACAATTTAGTTGTGCACTAAAGTACCGGTATTCGCATTAATATGGGTATGATTGGGTCTTGATTTACCCCTCAGTTGTGTAACTCCATAAACTCATTCTTCATGTTTCGTTACTTCTCGGGGCACATGTACTGTGTACTCAAGCTCACAACTAGTGCAGCTTGAATTTTTGAATGTTTTGTAGGTTGGAGTATATCACAAAAAAATAGAACAGTTTAGCGCCAGAATTCTTGAGAAAACATTGTATTACTGGCCCGCATTTACTCATATAACAATTGTGTCAGCGCGAAGCGCACTACAGGTCCATGTGCGAGGTGCGAGACCTATAGCTTAAGCTGATGGAGTTCCTCAATCCCCAAGTATTGAAAAGAGCGAGAGGCACAGTTTGAGCAGTAGTTGGAGGAAAAACCATGACAGTGTTACGGGGGGGGGTCCGGCTTTGGGCCCGAGAGAAGCCCGCTGCCCACGACCCACGTACCCGTTGTCGTGTCCAGAGATCGTTCGATCAGGGGAAGGTCTACCTATCACAACGCCAGTAGCTTCGACCGCTTATAGTGATACCACGGGCTGGATTAATATCCTCGGCGTTGCGTTTATCCAAAGTTCTGCAAGGTTACTTATACTGTCGAATAAATATTTAAAAATCTAGAATAAATACTAGAAATACGTAACCAATCCCTTGAAATTTAAAAAATTGTATTTGTGCAATATATATTTATATATATAGAACCCTTGTTTTACACGGTACTCGAATTGCACGGTTAAAGGAATGCAGAAAAATCCATTGTTTTAGTTTAACACGGTCACAGAATTGCAAAAATAAATTGTTTTAAAACACTTTCTCATGTATTTAGAAAAAGCTCTTCATTTACACTGCTGTGCAAAATAATATAATCACAACCATTGTAAAGAGTTTCTTGCTTCCTTGCACCCTAACGATAACATAACCTCTCAATTATGGATTTTTTCTTCTAAACTGAACTTTCGCTATCAATTCGAGATAACAGCGCAAATAATGTTGACTATAGAAAAATTATAATTTAAAGAAATGTTCTCTGTAAATATCAGTACGGATTTCTACTTGGAAGAATCATCTTTGAATAATATTACATAAACTGTTGTGTAATTATAAATCAGCCGAGTTCAAAGTAAAGTCTTTCGCACTATCCGAGATCATACCAGAACCAGAGACAGATCCAGAGCTAGATGGTTAGACGGTGTAGAGAATGATGTACAGACAATTCAAGTTAATAATTAGAAAATGGTCGCACAAGATCGTTCAGTGTGGAGTAACATCTTAAAGGAGGCCAAAGCTCACCTCAAGCTATAGCGTTATTAGAAAGAAAAATTCGACAGATTACAAAAAATAGACATATTTAGATGAAATTTTTCTAACGAAAATTAAATATTTAGAAAATCATTGGTTATTATGCAGTAATTTGTCAGCACACTTTTAAAATATTGTACATTTTCTATATTCTATTCAAAAATTTAATTAATGAATAACTCTTATATGAAACATTTAAAAATAGAAAAAAATTGCTATTTGTTATGTGGACATTAAGAAAATGTAATATATATATATATATATGTATATATATATATGTGTATATATATATATATATATATATATATATAAACCTGACGAAAAATTTAATTTCCGGGCTTAAATATAACCAAAAGTACTATACAAAAAATATACAGAACTTACTAGCAAAATATTCTCAGTACAAAGAATATCATATTTTATATTAAAACCCATGTATATATATATATATATATATATATATATATATATATATATATATACATATATATATATATATATATACATATATATATATATTATACCTGAACATAATTTCCGGTTAAAGTGCCTTTAAACAGACACATATAAAAAATGTGAAGTGTATGCGATACGAGCTTAAAGACTGGGCAGTTATATTTTATATTTGATTTCCGTTTCGTTGACATATTTTTTATTTAGCCTTACAGTAGTTACAATAATTTAGTATGTATTTGCTTCAAACATGATTCTAAAACATTTTATTTTGAAACATTTTTCCGGATACGAATGATTGTTAAATAATAATGTATGAAAATTTACATTTAAATCAAAATGCTTCTTCATTAATCGAGTCGAGTGGTATTAAATAATTATTGATATTTGTTAATAAATGAAGATAATTAATACGATTGTGTATTCTGTAATAAATACGTATTTAATAGGGAAATGTTTGTATTGAAATGTTAGATAAATTATGTTTATTCAATATAAGTATTTAATGACTAAAGCAGAATTTATTCAAATATATTTAAAATTGAATCGAATTTTAAGCCATGATCAAATAACATATCATAAATATATTTTTCAAATATCAATCAATTTATTTTAATCTTGTTTATCTTACAAAAATATTTGTATTTTTAAATAATAAATCTAGATAAAAATTATTTCGAAAAAATTTCATAAATGGATTTTAATTTTTTACAATCTTAAGATTTGAAGATAAAAAAGCTATCTAAATGCATATAAATCATTATCAAAAAAAAATAGAGATCATTTCTAGATCAGAAGAAAATGTGATTCGGGAAAGTAAAAATTAACTTATAGAATTATTAAATTTATTATGTACAAAAACGCAAATGAAATTAAAAAGTTGAGAATCATAGAATCGTCAAACTTTGAAGGGTCACTGAGCTGACCCTATACATAATATGGCCAAACTGACTTTATCACACAATTTAGACTGTAGTATATTTTGATAATATCGAAAAAAATATCGTTTTCTGAGAAAACTAGAACACCCTTCACCCCCTTGCGTTTTTCTCAAAAAATTGAATTTTTTTATAGATATTCTCATCGTAATCAAATCTTCTCGACACATACTTTGACGTACAAACATTAAAAACGTACAACTTGACCGATAAAGTACTGTCTCAGAGACTTTATGATAACTTGACTGAATTTAAATACTTTTTTTAAACATTTCTTATAAATTGAGTGTTTTTTGGAATGGATGGCATGGAATTAATTCATCCCTGGTCGACGTATTATTCTTATTATTAAACTTTCAAGAAAAAATACTTTTTTAATTAAAAGTTGACATGTTAAAAATTTGGATTCGAACTAAGATAGACTGTAAGTTTGGTTATTTTTTTTTTATTTTCTATTCAACTAAGAATAAGACAAATACATTATCTTGTAAAATAGAATTAATTGCCATAATTACATTTTTTATGTCAATAGTTATACATAATACTTCAAAATGATAATTTAACAAACCGTGTATAATTATATTTCGAACGAATATCAAATATGGAAAAAAGTATCACAGATGTGTTATGAAACGTTACCAAATAAATTATGTATATAAAATAGCACACAGTGCATTAGCTCTATTGAAAACGAAAACGACTAGCACTTAATATCGTTATGAGAACATGAAAGGTATTTCAGATATTAACTACATTAAATAGCTTAATAAATTCTTACATTACACGTTTTATAGGATTGAACACTTTCCACGGTCAGAATTATGTCGAAATACGTTTAAAATTTTAATGTTTCCGTTCTCGGAACGAACAATACGTTGCGTACTGAACAGATTTTTATGAACAGGTATCAAGTTCATGTGAATTTCTCATCCATTTCATATAAAGGTCTGTGTAATTAGAAATATCGTTAAAAATTTGTTTAACATGTTGGAAATAATCGACTAAAATGTAAACCGTGACACATTTGTATGATCGAGTAGATTTTTTTTTAAAAATATGATATTGTTCTTGTGTTGTTAATTTGATTAGATGACATTGAAGGAATCATTCTCGCAGCGAACGAAAATTTATTTTATTGCATAAAATAAAAAATCCGGCAATTCAAACAGTTGAAAGTTTTTGTTTTCATATTAATGTCTGTGAATAAGAAAAGAAATTGTCCGTTATGAAATAATGTGTTGATATAGCAGTTATTCAGAAGAGAAAAACTACACTTAAAATCTGCGTTGTTCAAAACTAAACTTTATAGGTTTTTAATTGCTGATAATTTATCACTCTGACAGATGAACAAGAATGTAAAAAGTTCGAAAGGATTTGTTACAGTGTAGCAGAAGTTTTCAAAACCTTTTTTGCTTTAATCAGGACGAACGTTCCAGCAATTACGACGCACAGGGCCGAATTAAGTAATATCATATATATATATATATATATATATATATATATATATATATATATATATTGAATATATTAGGTTGGTAGAAAAATAATTGTAATTAATGACTTTCGAATTCATATACATTACTTAATTTAAGTGGTTTAAAGGTAAATACAATTTTGGTCAAAAGTTAACAAATAAATATTGCATTGCGAGCAAATTGTTTATAATAGTATTAAATAATATTTTTTATTCTTCATTTATAATCATTTTTGACAGATTTTACTATATAAATAAATCAAAACATTTATTTTATACAGTACTAATTATAATAGATTTATAATGCATCAAATATTAATTATTGAAAAAGCAATTGATATCGCTTCAATTTAGAGAAAAACATACACTACCAAAATGTATGATTTAAAAATATATAATTTACAAAAATTAAATGAATAAATATTTAATACTTTATATAAAAATGTAAGAAATTCTAAATGCCCAAATTCCAAACAAGATTCATCTATAAAACTTAATTTAATCCTCATAACGATGTTGATTTATAAAATTTTTGAGCAGATATATATTAGGTTGGTAGAAAAATAATTCAGGTTGATGTCCTTCAAATTCATATATATTTTTTAATTTAAGTGGTTTTAAGTGGTCCAAAATTGTTGGATGACTAACGCCTAACTTTTGTACAAGCTCTCGAATTGTTGTGTGTGGTTCTGATTCAACTTACTCCTTCAGTTCGTCGCTATGAACTGAAAAAGGATGCCCGCACCCCTCTTCATCTTCAGAACTCTCGTCCTCAGTACGAATTTTTTGGACTTACTATTGCACCGTACGTTCCTTAACAGTATCCACACCAAAAGCATCATCTAGTTTACGAACAGTTTCTGCTGCTTTACCACTCGTTTTGACCTTATATAAAAATTTTATTTCTTTTCCATTTTTAATTCAATAGTCCAATTTGAATCAAAATTATTAATATCAAAGTAGATGTTACCAAATACAGACTGAAAAATGCACTTTAAAATGACATTAATAGGAACACGATGAAATGATACTTTCATTGAAAAAATTAAGGTTAGAATTCAGAAAACAAAATCTACAATTATTTTTCTATTAACCTAATATATATATATATATATATATATATATATATATATTCTGTGTGTATACTGATTATTAAGTTTTCCTGTCTGAAAAAAGTGAAATGAAAAAATTACATATTTATGAAATTTTTATTCATGTTAATTTGTTATAAAAGATTGAATAATCATAAAATAAGTTAATAAAACAATAAATCCAATATCCGTCATACCCACTAAAGTGGGTATGACGGATATATACGTCCGTAAGCAGTCGGGTGTGCGCAAACTACCCAATTTAGAGATTAATTTGTATGAATAGATTTAAAATATTCGTTTAAAGATTAGTTTTTTTAAAAATTTTTTCGTGCAATATTTTATTTTAACATTGCTGATTGTTCCGATCCAGTGATCTATCTCACACTTGTACTGATTTATCGGAACGAAAATTATGATCCATTGCTCTCTTTGAAGCTTGATTGCTGTTAGGAGTTCATCCAGAAGATAGAAAAAATATAGACAAGAAATTTTGAATGAATTTGGAAGATACTTTCATATTTTAATAGATCATAAGAGAATGCATGTATTGTATGTATATGGACTATTTACACATTCAATCTTTCATCTTTTATTATCATCGAATGTTTATATAAACGATTGGAATGAGGTTGTTATTTTTTGATGAATGAAGATTTTGTTTAAAGATTAGAATTCGAGTTATTATAGTATAAAAATAAGTTTTTGTTCATATATTATTTTCGAATTATCATTTTTTTTGGTTAGATTAGTTCTCTAATATAAATTTTCTGATATTTTAATGATTTTTTATACTTATAAAAAAATAAAATATTCTTAAATGAGGAGATCACCGAACTCTAAGTATAATTCCAGAAAATTGTATCTTGAATGAATACAAATGATCGCTTTATAATTTCATTCTCAAAATTTGCATATTAAACAAACAGTTTTAGCCTTCAGTTCAGGTCTGTGATTGAAATTGGATGTAGATAGCCAAGATTCAATCTCTTCTTCATAAACAAGATATCAAGTTCTGAGAATTTCTTATTTGCAATTGCTAAAGACATGAAAATATTTCTGAACTTAGAGGATTGTAAGAAAATAGACTTTGACGGAATACAAATGCTCATTTTATATTTTTTTATAGTTTGAATATAAATCAATCACTTGTTTATATATATATATATATATATATATATATATATATATATATATATTTTATACATATATATATATATATATATATATATATATATATATATATATATAGGTGATTCAACTTAGACATCCACATAAAATATTAAAAAAATCCAAAAATTAAAAAAAATTTGTTATCTTCCAGTTAGTTCAATTGTATTTCAGTATTGACCTGAACTAAAATACTAAATAAAAAGTAACATGACTTTTCTTACCCCCTGCATTCTCTTTTAATACTTCCATGTGGAAGCTTAAATTGATTAACTCTCTCTCTCTCTCTCTCTCTCTCTATATATATATATATATATATATATATATATAAATATACATAATTTATTGGAGAGTGACAAATTTTATAAAATTAATAAATCTAATTTTTCTTTTGAGTTTTATTAATATTTAATACAATTTTGAACCACTTATCACCAACTGTTTGTAATAAGTTGTTTTAGTCTTTCTTGTATAGGTTCTTCTGAAAAAAATCAAAATATACTAATATATATATATATATATAAAAGATGATTCAGTTTAGGCTTCCACATGAAAATATTTTTTTTAAAAAAAAACAAAATATAGATATTTTTGTGTTGTTTTTTAAAACTAATGACCTCAGCTGTCGAAGTGCCCTAAACCCTCAATGAATCATCCTGTATATATATATATTTATATATGTATATATATGTATGTATGTATGTATAATATTTGAAAAAATACCTAAGAAGGATTAGTCCTGAATCCATATCTGTGAGAAGAAAATATATATGTAAAGATTCACCGAGTAAACTTCAGAAAAATATCGACTTTCCTGACAGTGAAACACTTTGTGTGTGTTGCGTAACAATGTTATGCTCTTTACGTGTTCCATTATCTACGGCTCATTTGACAAATGGGCTAGTGTCATCGCTCGGGTGCGATAAACTAACTCTAGGCCCAACATCATTAGGACCTGATTACGTATATGACTTTGTTAGATGGCCAAGATGACGCAAACGAAGATAAAGTACAGGTTTATAACGAATGCTTTTTACCTTCTTAATACGCTTACAGCTGTGCACCAATGGTGTTCGATTTTTTTTATGTTTGTATGATTAATTAAACAGTTATATATATTAATATCCATCACAAATATATATGCAAATTAAAATCGTTTTAAATTAATGTTTAAATATATAAATTAATTATGTTTCGAAAACGTGAACAAAAAATTCTATTACAATGTAAAATGTATGTTCATATTTAAGATTAGTATAATTTATTTCAATGTTAAAACATTTTATATTTTTTGCTGATTTCAATTTTTAGTTGTTCTTTTTTAACAAATTTTCGTTTGATAAAATGTTTTTAAATTAATAGTTAATTATAATTATTGTATTTAGAATTTTTTTAAAAATTAGCACTTTTAGTAAAATAGTTTCAAATTCTTAAGAAATAAGTTTTAATCAAATTAGAGATTTTGAAAATAATAAATCAAAAAAAGAGAAAAGGATAGTAAACATCAATTGATTTTAATCAATTTTTTAATTTCATATAATGGACAATTGCAAAAAGGATGCAAGATGACTGGTATACAAATATATGATGATATATACAAATTCAAAGGATGCAAGATGACTGATAGACATATTGATTAGAAATACTTTACGGAGACAGAATTTAAGAAAGAGAGAATAATGAAAACAAACCTAGATATCTGACTTTTTTTTAATTTTTCATAGATTGTATGAAAATACAACAAAAGTACTAAGAAGATTACTAAAGGAAATAAAATGAAAAATACTGTTATTAGAGGATTAATTGCTCAAAATTGCGAAAAAAAGAATGCTGAGATAAAATTAAGTACAATTCATTAAATTCATGTAAAAACATTTCAGAATCGTTCAAGATCTCTACATGAAGAGGACGAAATATATAATCGGTCGTAAAAAAAAAACTGACCTTAGGTTATATCAGGCCTATGCTACTCCCCTCGCGATCGTGGAAACTACTCTGTAAACTATTGATGTAATGGCGTTAGTAGTAGCTCGTTAGCTCTGAGCGCGAGTTTTAAACATTCTTCTATTATCCATTTCAGCCAAATAATTTGAAAAGAAGTTTATCGCAGGAAATGTAGGGATAAATGCACGAATTAAGAGGAATTCGGAGAAATGTGTAGAATCAGCAATTTAACTTTGTTTCAGTTTTCTCAAAATCACACTGGGGAGCAACACATCTTTTCTTGCGAGACATTTTCAATGCGCACGTAACGAATGAATGCAACAAGAGCGAACAGAGGAGTGAGAGAGAAGTCCGAGGTCCAACCTATTGATAATGTCGCCTGGTGGCATTTAAATTCCTTAGCCAGAAAAATGTATTGGCAATATAAGCGAGTGACATAGACCTGGGATATACATAGAACAATACAGTTCGGGGGCTGTGGCTTAAATCATTTTCATAAACGATTTTTTATTTCACCTCACAACCATAAAAGAAATCTAATGAAAAATATTTAATAAATTGTTATTGATCATTTTTAACTGACTTTTATGTACCTTAGCGCTTTAAAGATGACGGTATTCGATGGTATCATTGATAGGTTCAATGGCATCGTCATCGAAACGCACATTAGCTAGAATCAGAAATGATAAATAATCATTTATTGAACATTTAAGACCAGAAACATGTTTGTAATATTTGAGATGTGTGAAAAATTTATTTGAAAAAACATAGCATAACTTATGTTGCTACAATCTGATAACCATAATGCCATCCATTGGCAATCTGAGAATTTTCTTATAACCAGCCATTATTATAGTACATTATTATAAATTAAATTCAGTCTGTAAATTTTCTGCTATTCTGAAATATTACTTTTAGACATATAATAATAAACATATTGTTTTTAGGCCAATATAGATTTTTCTATATTTATACAACTAACAGTCTGTTTCTATTCTATATATAAAATCATCAGTTCTTTCGCTTCGTGATAACAGCGTTTCATTAACATTTTGTTATATAAATACCGTAACACTTCATATCTAAATCCACATAAGTATTCATAAAATGTTATTCGAAAATGTAACGTTATTAATTCGTAACAGTGCGTTTTAAAATTAATGTAGTGAATTCGTTCTGTCGTAGCGTGCATAGGAATCATAATTCAAAACACAATGCAAGAGGATTCTTGCACATAGTTAACAGTTTTGAAGTATATAAATACGTACTTTCATACATATTATATACATGTATATATATATATATATATATATATATATATATATATTGTCATATATGCAGATATTATTATTAACTACATCACGCACATCGACATACACGAACGATGTTAACCCTTTGTATAAAAAACCACAGTTGTAACAACAAACTTGTATAATTAATAACTCGGTTCCTTATTCTTGTTTATATGAAATATAGGAAACTTAGACAAGAAGAATAAATTCAATTCTTTATGGTGGTATATTTAAAAGTATAACAAAGAAGAAACGTGCATAAGAATGCTTTATTAATAGTAATTATTTTAGTATTATATAACTGAGTCTATCTAAGAGGGTACAGTGATAAAAGTACCTGTGTTTGACAAGAAAACACAATTTTTTGTGCAAAATCTTTTTTATTTTTCATAGTAATTTCCTTTTAGCTCGAGGCACTTAGTCAAACGCATTTCGATTATTTTTATCCCTTCCGAATAGTACGGCTTGTCAAACCTCACAAAACAGGCATTTACAGCAACGATGACTTCCCAATTTGATGCAAATCTTTTACCTTTGAGACATTTATTCAAGTTGAAAAAAGGAAAAAGTTACACGGTGCCAAACTTGGAGAATATGGTGGATGTAGAAGCAATTCATAGTGCAATCATGCAGTTTTTCGTCATAATTGTTGATTTGTACGCCGGTGCATTATCATGATGGAAGAGCACTTTTTTTTTGCCAAATGAGTACGTTTTTTCATGATTTCATCATTCAGCTGGTCCAATAATGATGCATAGTAGTAGTTATTGTTTTCACTTTTTCAAGATAGCCGATTAGCAATATTCCACGAGCATCCCAGAAAACAGTCTCCATAGCCTTTCTAGCTGATACAATGACTTTTACTTTCTTTGATTCACGTTCGCCAGGAAAAGTTCATTGTTTTGACCGCTCTTTCGTTTCTGGTATATGGTGATAAATCCACGTTTCATCAACGATTATGTATCAGAAATTCAGAAATTCATGTTGATTTCGTTTAAACATCGTTAAAAACTCCTTGAAATGTTAATCCGTTTTTGGTTAATTACAATCTATTACACTAATGAAGTTAATGATTATCTTATCAAAATTTTAATGAAAACAAATATATAAATACGAATTAAAAAGATTACCAAGAGATATAACATTGATAATTCAACAGAATTTAAGCGAAAAATATAAAATTTAATTATTGTTCGACGTTACATCAAACCAAATGTAAATTATATATTTGATAAATCTATTTAGGCACATTTATTATCAAGGTTTATTAATATTATATGTATATATATATATATATATATATATATATATATATATATATATATATATGATTTATACAACTGTTTAAAATGTATTAATATTAATCATTATTATAATTACATACATTAAATATTTTAATGACAAAAATAACAATTATTTTTTCACATCGCTGATGTTAATTACCAGTTGTAATTTTTTTAATACAAACTATATGATGGTCATTGCTCTTCGGTATTTAATGCTTTATTTATTCACATGCACTAATGATTCATATATTTACAATGTGGTCAAGCGAATCTGTCCTTACTTTAGTATTTTAAATATTGACACAACCAAATGCATGTACATTTTTCACATGCACACACATTTATATATACATATATATAATATATATATATATATAATATGTATATAATATATATATATATATATATATATATATATAATAAAGACGTTTTGAACAAAGATTTATAAAAAAAACATTTGGATAGATCATTTTTAAACACACAGTTGTGTCAATAAACAGTATTGAAAAATAAATCAAATCAAATAAATTATATGTTGGGGTTTTAAATAAAAAGCATAAAAGAGAGGAAAAAAAACAGAATTCTGATTTTAAGGCACGTTTGTATTTTTGTGTTATTCCTAGTAGTTAGAAGTTGTGGTTATGTTATTATTTGCTTTTTGTGTTCATAACGCTACCAGATCAGACAAACGAGTAACTGAAAAAGTCTTCTTAGAATGAACATAGAAATGTGTAATGAATATTCATTACACATTTCTAGTAATTTCAAACCACCTATATAGAAGGTAGTTTGTAATTACTTCATAATACTAATTGAAATCTGTACAATAACGCTTATTATTTTTAGATAAAATAGATTCATAATATAGTTCTAGAATTGCGGTTAAGTTGAGTTTGATAAATTTGTTTTTATCTCCAATAATAATTTTTTTCTGATCATAGATATTCAATAGTTGATTATTTATCATTTTTGATTGCTGTTTATGCACATTTCACATACACACTCTAAGAACAGCATCGATATAGAAACTAATAACAGTCAAAAATCATAGATAATCAGTTATTGAACATTTTTTAATTAGAAAAAGTATTGTGGTTTGTGTGGCGAATGAAACATTTATTTGAAAAGGAAATATTTTGATGGGAGAGTAGTAACTTTTTAGTTCAAATTAGGAATAAGAATAGGTTTTCCTATTTACTAGTATTTTGTTATGTTGTTTCCTAAAAGGAGACAATGTATTGATTTTTCCGATTCTATCAACTGTAATACCTCTAGCAAGTACTTGTATAGAATTTGATCCAATAGAGATACGTATTCGTGCCATTACATGTTACTTTATCCGATTTGACTACATTTTCGTTGGAATAATCGTATCTCCGTTCATACCTCGCCATCCACTGTTTTATATCGGACGGCCATGTTCATTCGACGTGAACAGAAGTCATTAATCAAACATTTCATCACCAATAACAGTATGGTGCAGCGGTGGCTACTGGACTCTTACGGAATTGCGTGAGTCGAGACGTCGGTGCGACGTGAGGCGAATACGATTCACACCATTGCATCGTACGGCTCATTACGCCTGTTAGTTATTGTGACTGGACAATCAAGATCTAACGTTCGCTTACCGCATAATATGCAAAAATACCAGAAAAAAAACCATGACACTTTCGTCATTGGTTCGTCTGAGCATCGCTGTTAAATAAAACATGCGTGTTTGGTCGTTCTTTTCCGCATTTTTTCCACCTGGATCTGTTTGTATGCCAACTCGTTATAGATTTTTAATCGCGGATTCTGAAAGTGCACGTGGAAAGGTATATAAGTCTTCATAAAGAAAACATTGTTTAACAAGTTTGATATTTTTCGAGATACTATTTTTGACGTTTTGAAAAAATAACTGCTTCTTATCGTCAAGTCTTCCTATCCTAAACGTCTAAATATTCACCAAATCGTAAAATATTCTTTCAATCAAAAATGCTCAATAAATAATTGTGGATCATTTTTTCCTTTGTCGACAGGACCTGAATGATCTCAATTTTCTGTATCTAACTTTATAAGGATAATTAAATCGTCATCGAAATAGTGATAAACAAGAATCAAGATTGATCAATAATCGTTTATTAAACATTTGCGATCAGACATTTGTTTGTGGTTTATGGAAGAAGGGAATCATTCATTGGTAAAAGTGAATTTAATCACAACGCTATAGCTATATTATTAAGTAATTTTCAATCAAATATATACCCTTTACTGTAATATATTTTTTGATTTTTATCCAGTGAGTCTTTTGTTGGTCTATCTATATCCGTGTTACTCGACCTTTGTCCAACCGTGGCCTTTTTCCGAGCTTATTTCTTTCTTGTAACTCCTCTATCCTACCGATAGAAAGGTAGATATTTAAATGTTTTGTTTTTAAATAGAACATGTTTTATTACACTTTTAAAATTTATAGAAAATACAATAATTAAGTAAAAAATTATACTTTAAATATTTTTCGATCAATATAACCCTTGTGCTTGATGACCAAAAACAAGCTTTTTTATATCATTCTATTGCTGTGAGAGATAACCAAAGATCACATCTGTCTATTATGTTATGGCGATTCCACGATAGGCTGAGTAAATAATCTACTTGACTGAAACCTGATTCTACCAAACACGAAGCAGAAACTTCAGTGCATGGTCTCTTCTCTATTTTCTTTTCTCTTCACTTCTCTGTTTTTGTTCTTTTCTGTTTTCTTTTCTCGGTCAATTCTCTGTTTTCTTCATTTCCCACTTCTCTCCGTGGCTCCATAATCTCATGCCGTGCCCCCTCCCCTTTTACGTGATTTTCATCTGAGGTTCCCTAGGGGCTGATGGCTTCAGGTTGAGAACCCTTGATTCAGATCATATTTTGACATTTGTACTATCTTCAAGTAGATTTCAACACACTATCTTAGGTAACAGGCAACTTAAAGTTTTATCTACCCGAAAATGGTACAAGTATTGATAATTATTGAGTAACGTATCTCAATAATTCTCTGTTACAGGAATTGTTTTATGTTAATTTTTTAACTTGCAGTATATATATATATATATATACATGCATACATACATACATATATATATATATATATATATATATATGCGTGAGTGAGAGAGAGTACATTTGTACTCTACTTTTCTAATTTTGTACTATTTTTTTCTATTTTTGATTTTTAAATACCTTTTAAATTTGCATCCATAAACAAAAACGAAACCATTAATTTCTCATGCATGATGCCTTTAAAAATTTTTACATTTCAACCGACGGCAAAAAAGTTTTACTTCTGTCTTGCGTTACACGCCCTTTTTTAAGAAAATATCTTCCAAATTCCAAAACGTAATACTAAAAATATATCATCAAATAAATTTGTATCAATAACTGGAATTTAATTTGTGAAATCGTTCCAAGACAAAAATTTCTTTTAAATCTAATATAAAAATGCGTTATTCTACCCAAAAAACAAGAAAAAGATCTGCCTGTTTCTTTGTGACATGAAAAGCTATAAAATTAGTACACCTAGATAATTTATCTTTTTCATACCTATTTAAATTAACCCAAAAATGTATAACACACTTTTTATTTTCTAAGAAATAGTCCATAAATCGTCATATGTCAAAATGGTATCAATAAACACAACAATTAAATAAAAATAACAAACAAAAAAACACTTTGCTCAAATGAATTTTCTACGTTTAAAAAAAGTATTAAATAACTAAATACAGTACCTCTAAAAACTTTAAAATCATTGATCTTATTAAAGTATTAAATAAATCAGTATGGTAATAAGTAAAAAATGAAGATCATTTTAATGTTGTAACACTTTATAGAGTAAAAAAACGTTATTGTATTTTTTTCCTTTCATTCTTAAGACATTTCCATTCATTTTTAAGACAAGTTGAAAGGACAGTTAGAAACAGTACGTCTATTTATATATGCAATTCTCTATTAAATAAATTGAAACATCACTTTTCAAGAAAAAATCCGATTACGTCAATTAAATCCATTCTGAAATCTTATAATCGCATTTCGCAACAGATTAAATTCAAAGCATGTTCCTAATATGTTCAATAATTTATTTGCTAGAAGAATTAGTGCACTATGCAGTTTGCAACATGTTTATCGTTTATCTATCTATAACACTTCTATCTATATTTCACAAATAATATGAATATACACATACAATTACGACACCTCGATGAAAAGAAACGTGTTAAAACAAACACGCGGAATGGAAGCCGGACAAAAAACGCCCATGGTGGTCTTAGTCGTACACAACCTTCGAGAAAGAAAGTATTTCTTTACATATTTTTTTATAGTGCGCCCTGAGCACCTGAGTAAACCCTGAAATTAACAGTTAACACTATTAATTAACACTTACGTTTACTATACATTTTTTTTGTCTTTTGTTACGGTTTGTAGCAAAAGTGCATTAAGTATGCACACACACGCATATGTTTATATAACACACACACACACACACACATATATATATATATATATATATATATATATATATATAATAGCACTTTTACAAAGATTGAAATCAAATATTTTTTAAACAAAGATGTACTTAAATAATATAATTTTTAAATTTAATGATTAATCCCGAAACCTCAAACCTACAATCAATTGCACGATTCACTAACGAGGGTCTTAAGTGCCAGCAGGTATTTATTAGATCTTTTTCAAGGTTTTTGATAAATAATCGTATTTAATAATAAGGCAAACAAACATGTTCGCATAAAATTTCTGTATTTAAAAAAAACTAGTATGTATTATTAGTTCAAATTACAAATTAGAATAAAAAAGCAATTGTGTAACGTAACCTTTTAATACAATCACAAAAGAATTCTTTTTTTCACTCTACAGGCCGTATTTTTTTCTATTCAATAAATGATTATTGTTCTTGCCTCTTCATCTTCTTTCTTTTTCGATGGCGCTATAGTCCAAATCGGGCCTTGGCCTCCATAATTTTCTGCCTCTAGACATCCCTCTACCTGGCAGTCCTTCTCCAGTTCCGTACTCCCAACAGTCCCACTGGATCCTTGTCTATATTCTTGTTTAATTATTGCTTATTCGTATTTTGATAGCAATTCCCTTATGCTCAGAGCGTTGAGGTTGTTTTCTGTATCTTAAGTAGGGTACACATCATCAGTTAAAACTGATAATCAGAGATTAAATGACATTAAAAATGATAATGTATGCGTCGAAATGACTAATTGTCAGTCCGATTGAACCAATTCAAAATTTTGAATATGGACTGTCATTTACATTGAAACTGTCATTTAGTAACTAATAATATGAGTGTAGTTTGTCAGTCTTCATTTAACTGCTTAATTTTAGCAAGTAAGATTGAAGTAAAAAATATTTTTCGTGGTTTTTTCATGTTAAAATTTTAAGAAAGAATGTGTGTTGTCATATTTCTGTGTGAAAAATAAAAAATGGAAGATAAAAAACCATATTAATAGACTTTATTGATTTTTATAAGAACAACAGAACATTATGTGACAGTCTTTAAATTATGATGTGCACTCTTAAATGACAATCCAGAAAACCGTTAATTTTTGACTGTCAGTTTTAACTGATGTACTCCATTTTAGTGATATGAGAATGATGTCATTGCCTAAAAAATATGTGTAAGCAATAATAAAATACTCTCAAAAATCATTTATTGAACACTTTTGATCACAAAAATTTTTTGTACTTTGTAAGATGAAAAAATAACCCATTTCTAAATGTGAATTTAGTTTCAGTATCATAGCTGTACTATTTTGACAACTATTCTTAAATATCTGATTATTAAATATCTGACAAAGAAGTAAGGTGAATGTATTGCACACCAAATAATAAATGGTTTACAAGTATTTAAAATTTTAAACTAATTAATTATTTAATCAACATATAGCCAAAAAAAATACCCTAATTGAGGAGACACACAGATAAGAAAATAAGCACAGAATAAAATCTAATACATGATCTATTTTTACAAATTTTAAAAACATTAGGTTGGTAGAAAAATAATTGCGGCATATAACCTTCAAATTCATATACATTTTTTAATTTAAGTGGTCCGGATCTGTTGTATGAGTACGCCTATCTTTTGTACAAGCTCTCGAATTGTTGTGCAGGGTTCTGATTCAGTTAACGCCTTTAGTTGGTCGGTATGAACTGAAAAAGGAAGTTTATTACGCTTTACGCTATTACTTTCACAAATAAATTTTGTACTCATCCATAAATCACAAAAACTGTATTCAAAAATGATCAATAATCAGTTATGCAACTTGTTTAATCAGAAAAATGTATTGTGGTTTGTGGGATGAATGAAAAATTCATTTGAGAAAATTAATTTAGACAGTCAGAACTGTATTCCGATAAATAATCAATTATTGAACATGTTTGGTCCGATGTCTTTGTGGATGTGAGGAATGAAACATTCAATTGCGGAAACGAATTTAGTTACAGTACGAAAAACTACAATCTTGATTAATGAATGATTTCATATCTTAATGATATCATTTATTAACACATACAAGGACTTACAATAATTAGTTTTGAAAAAATAGGAAGATAT
Source organism: Acanthacorydalis orientalis (assembly GCA_034766995.1). NCBI lineage: Eukaryota > Metazoa > Arthropoda > Insecta > Megaloptera > Corydalidae > Acanthacorydalis > Acanthacorydalis orientalis. Next base: position 41,679,020 of record CM068315.1, on the reverse strand, counting down.
ATAGAATTCATTTGTAAACACAATTGCGACAAGGTAGTAAATAAGAACATGACTTCATTTTTCCATAACCGTACATAATTACATAGTAGTTAATTTAAATAAACGTATTCACACCGTGTATCATATACATTTAAAATATCCATATATGTCTTTTGTTATATAACCTGAAAATAAATTCAAGTCCTTCAAACCGGCACGGCCTGTATTTACGACCAGACAAAATTGTCTGACCGGTAAATACATTTTTTCCAGGCGTGGTACTACAATATAATGTATTATATGTAAAGTAATCTCTAAAATAAGACAATAAACGTGTGGGTTGACAACCACGCCTAACGTAGACTTAAATGACGCTAGTATATCAATTAAGCAAACTAGTTTACTCTACGTTACTATCTGTAATATTATAAACGTTTCATCTATAAATATGCATTATATATATATATATATATATATATATATATATATATATATATATAAATCTTGAATAATGAGAAAAAAGTGAAAAGTAATTGTCTTGAAAATTGATTTAAATTAGATTCGGATTTTTAAACAGCATAAACTGCTATACATATCCTTGAAGATTGAGACTGTAATAAAAATATGAGATGAGATCAGTGGATAATCATCAAGGTGAGATTTTCTTGACGAATTCTTGGATAAACAAGTATATCTCATCCGAAACGAACTGTTCAAAACTTGAATTTTAATAATGAAACGGAACTAGACCATAAACGTATTCCGGACTTTTCAAATAATAAAATTTATTATATTGAATCATTTGTACTGTCTTGTGGCTTTCATCTTTTTAGATCATTCGAGTTTCTATTTTTTATGACTAGTTTTAGTACGTGCATTATCTTCAGGTAGTTACAGATCGTTATCTATAATTGTATTTAACTACCAGAAGATTGTGCACGTCCAGAAACTAGTCATAAAAGATAAAAGCTTGAGTAGATACAGCGAACAATCCAGAAACGAGTAATCCAGGCCAAACAGTAGAATATTATAAATAGTTTAGGATATTTAGAGAAGATATTTTTCATATTTTATTATTATAATTTAAAAATAAATAAAATCTTTGACGGTAAATAATTGGAAAACGGAGAGCACATCAGAGGAAATAACTGTGAATTTAATGAGGTAATAAGGAGTGAGGTTATTGTCCGTTTTGTCAAGGTACAAGATACAAGTTAAGATGGGCTGGACACCTGATAAGAATGGAAGTCAGTCGAGCTCAAAGAAAAGTCTAAAGCGCCATCCCAAATCGTACCAGAGGCAAACCCAGATCTAGATGGTTAGATGGTATAGAGAATGACGTACGGACAGTTCAAGTTATTAACTGGAGAATGGTCGCACAAGATCGTTCAATGTGGAGGAACATCTCAAACGAGACCAAAGCTCACCCCAAGTTATAGCACTATTAGAAAAAATAAATAAAAATGAACCCAAAATAACCACCACTATACAGTAAATTACAAAAATCACAAACGATCATAATTTATATAATATCAAAGTATATCAGTCAGATCAGAAATATAAACATAAAAATATATAATTTGAATTATTTATGTAAAAGTTGAACTTTAATAGAAATAATAAATATGGTAAATTATTGACAGGGAAAATAAAGCTTAAGATACTTTTTAAACAATACAGTTTGTTGTGACACTGTAGCTCAATTTAATTTCATAAATTAATTTTTCATTCACCACACTAATCACTAATTTTTTTCTGAAAAAAAGGTTAATCTCTGAGAATGATATATTTTTCTAGACAATAAATCAATGCATAAATAGTAATATGAAAAATAACAACAAGGAAAGAGCAAGTTGTAGATGCCTTAAAGAAAGATACTTAGATATATGGATGAAAGATAGGTAAGAAAGATACAATTTTAAAAATTTAAATTTTCCTGTACTTTAGTGTTTTGGCAAAGATGGCATCGCCATTGCAATTCACTTAAGTAATATAGAAACTGAGCAATAATCAGTTATAGACTTTTAATCAGAAAAAATGTTATATTTTGTAAAGTGAATGAAAAATTCATTTGTGAAAAATCTGTTGAAATTTAATACAACCTGGCAAACAACTAAGAGAAATAATTTAAAATTTCGAATCTTCTACATAAATTATCATGCATATAAATTATTTTTTTATGACTGAAGTAACAGTTAGTTTCGAAATCAGTCTACTGAATCCGAATCCTCTTTTTGGTCGAAAGTGACACACTGAGACCAAAAAAGAACATTTCTCATTATATATTTTGCATGAACATATGGTTCTGTCAAATATTTAAGGTGAAAAGTGTAAACGCGAATCAATAAAAAGTACAGTTTTTGTTAACTTAAAAAAAAAACACATACAAACATATTGTAGCGACGTTCATGTATGAAATGAGTACACGGCAGGTGTTGATAAAAAAGATTGGTACGATGTTGAGTTTAAAACAGAGCAGGTGGTTTTTCACTCACAAAAAAATATAATGGTGATGATAGCAAATCGAAAGTACGTTTGGTGGTAGTCGATGTATGTACTTTTTAATGAGAATGGTTTTTTTATAGAGGGACACACTTTTGATGGAGAATACAATATTTTAATAATATATTTGTCGATGAAGCTTGAAATCTTCTCTCTCTTTATGTATATAAATATATATGTTTACAAACATAATTTACCTTGTTCTTTTTGAACATTCTGTACATTCAACGATGAATCATACACGTCCGGGTCAACAGATAAGGCAATTGCCACTATAACTATATAATAGCAGGAGTTAGAAGACACTGGCGTACTTCTGTGACATTATTTTAAAAATATTCCCTCTTTAGATTATTTTAAACTTTGTTCATGTATTATTTTAAACATATTATTATATAAATAAGCGGTACAAATTAATTGTGTGGCTTGTTATAGAAAATGAATATGTTCGGAGAAATGGAATCATCATGGAATAATATTGGAATTTCAATCCACAAAATGTGTCCTATTATTTTGTGTAATTTTAGTGTCGCACCTTTTAACACAATGCGATCATTATGTGAAGATTAGAAATCGACTGAGTTTTTTGGAGGATATCCCCATAATTCTAGGGGACGACAATGACGATCCAAATCGCATATTGACTTTCGTAAAGGAGACTTGACTTTTTAACATGATTTAGTGTTTCCTATGTTTATATTTTAACATATTGTGTCGTCATACATGTGAATCCCTCAGGCTTATCTTTACATATTCTTCGCGAAAAACCCTATGAATCCTAATATGAAATCACAGTATTTTAAATATTTTATTGTCTTTAACATTTTCATCTGTTTTTATTATATTTGTACGTATTGTCTAATCATTTTTAGGTATTTAACCAGTCCATTTCTTTTATGTGTGTTATTTATCTCTCACTTAGAGAAATATCGTTTTAATGGAATAATTTTAAGCATTTAGAACTCATAATTTAACATTTGAATTAAGGGGTGATTCGAACCCAAGTGAGCAAACGGGGTGTTATTTTTAATTATATTTGTGTTTGTGCGCTGATGAACTTAGCTCGAAGCACCATAAAACTTCAATAACCAATCAATCCATTATTTTGTATAACTTTGCTCCGACTGTCGGTTAACTGACAAATCCCTTGTCGAAAAAAAGATGGCGGTTTTGATTCGATGAAATCATAATGCATTTTCTGAGCTCTTGCACTGTTTCAGCATTTTTTTTGCATGTTTATGCGTCACAGGACCTTCTTCCAACGCTGAACAAATAAATCCCGCGGCTTCAACAGCATTTTTTTCAAATGGAATACGAAAAGTGTGCATTACCTAAAATGCTGCTCTTCATATACTATCGTATTTACTACTGTTTTGTGAGGTTATGCTTACTGCTTGACCAAGATATATAGTGTTTTTAAATGTATGTATTGGCACTTCAAAATCCTAAAATGAGAAAATATTTGAATGTAAAACAGAGGTACGATTGATTCAATTTAAAGGTATCGAATTAATTTTTACACCTAATATTTCGTTGTATTTATATGAAATAGACAAGCTAAACAGATATATTGTTTAAGTCGAATCAAAAAAATCTTAACCTTAAAAACCTTAAAAAATAAAAATAAAAAATTATTGAAACCAAATTTTAAGATGAAGTGAATTTTAAGTGATTGTTCTTCTTTTGTCATATAAATATAAAAAAGGAAAAAACAAAAACCTGACTTTTATTAAACAAAAAAAAAACTCAACAAACAACTGGCGGAAAATCCAAGAAATTGTGTTAAGAAGGGATTAGCGACAAGAATAGTTAAAAATTATGATTTTCAATGATTTATGTGTTCAAATATTTTGATTCTTTCTATAATTGTTGCAGTTTATTTAAAGAAATGTGTACATCTACTTTGTTTCTCTCTCTCTCTCTCTCTCTCTCTATATATATATATATATATATATATATATATATTGTAATTTGTTGTGTTGTGTCTTTTTAATTCAAAGAAAAATATATACAATTATTAAAAAAATAATAAAGACGTAAGAAAATTAAATTTGAAACAAAAAAAGTATTTTAAAAATCGCATTAAGTAAATATTAAAAGAAGTTATTTCGAATTCATTGCCTACATATGTTTTAAATTTCATCAGAAATATTTTTACATCTATACAAAAACATGTTGTTTTCTTTTTATAAAATCAACATCATCATCATAAACTCTCCTTGTTATATGGAAAATATTTCTCATTCAGCATTATTTCTCATCGACTGTAGTATTGATAGGATCGTTTATATTCAAAAGCCTCCATTAAAACAATAAAACGTGCACGTAATGTTCGTTTACGAAAAAGAAGCACTTTTTTTGTAGGATATATATAGAGTGGTAATAAAATAAAATATCCCACATATGGTGTTGTATAAAAATACCAATATGCTTAGTTTTTGTGCGTGCTTCGAACAAGAATGTTCAATAAAATTTTTGCCGAAATCACGCCACTGGTCCGACCGCTGCATCTAATTTAGCAGCGACTGCTGTTGTAGGAAAAAAAGTAGGAAATGGCCGGCGATTTAATAAAACGTTTACAACGGATACTGAAGACAGATCGTGTCTCGAAGGTCATTGTTACGTTGTCGTTTTGTTGGGTTGTGTCGCTGCTATGAGGAAACGCGTCGGACACAAACTAATGTTTTCATGTCGGACCGTTTACGACACAAATAGGCATTGTTTGATATACAAATACTTTCAGTTACATATATATATATATATATATATATATATATATATATATATATATATATATATATATATGTAAATAATATTTTTTGTCTCTACTATGTTCAACACCGGCGTGATAACGTGCTACACTTCGATTTCGACACTGACATATCTAATGTCGTTACTTGTTTCGTTTCGCCTGTATTATTTCGAACGGCGATTGTTCGAGACGTGGGCGTGTATTTAATAAATCGATCATGGTCTTGTGACTCTGAAATGTAGATTACCGTTTTATCGTTGCGTATGAAATCGGACATATGTTAAAAGTCGATACGAAAAAAAGTTCGATGTGGTCGAGATACAACAACGTTGGAGTTTCGTTTCGAAATCGGACGAAATACATGTGTACGATGAGAAGAAATAGATCAGATACAGTATTCACAAACTGTTGTGATGTTTTGACACATTCGCGTGTACAAAACATAACACTGGTAGAAGTCTTTGTAGAGCGTTCTTGTTTTGTTGCATTGTTTGTGTTGAAAAGTGATGGTTAAAGAAGTCATAGCAGGGTATCTGTTTTGAAATCATTTAGGTTACTTAATGGTTTTGTTAACAGAATAAGTTTTGACTTATTGATAATAAATAAATAAATAAATATATATATATATATATATATAAAATATTCCACATTTCAAAAAATTAACATTTTTTTTTTAAAAAAACGTGTATAGATTTTGTACTAAATTATTATTAACGATGACACTCTCAGTTATACTCACTCTCAGTATATAAATTTATATATATATTTATATATATACACACATATATATATATATATATATAGATATAGATATTATCATATTGAGCGAATATATGCGATACGAGCGAAGCAAGTCGTTGTTGCGGGCGAAGCGAGCGAGGGCGGAGCCACCCTGGTGTTGGCGAGCGTAGTTAGCAGGGAGCAGAGCCTCCTGATAATTCAAAATATTTTTGTATGTTTTAATACATAGCATAGAATCTATTGCTATTTTTTTGTATTTAAAATAAATTATTCACTGAATTTACATTATATACCAAAGTTTTAGTTCCCTTTTTTAAAAAAATAATTTCTATATCAGCACAATAAATTCTGCATGCTATTTTAAAGGTTCTGCTTCTGTATTGAGAGTATAGGACGAGTCCCAATTTTTTGAACATTTTTTTGGGTTTTAAGGGTCGCCTTACACATCAAGATATACGGTATATATATATATATATATATATATATAAATCTTTTTTAATACATTTAAAGCTGGTTCTAGGCTGAAAAAACTGTAAGCTTGGTAAAATTTCTTAAAAACTGACAATTTTGTATGTGTATTAATAACAATATAGTTTTCGGTATTATGGGTAAATTTGTTATCACGGATGAATTTTTCACTCATCCTTCAAACATTTTCTTCAGACCCAACATTTTCTTTTAACCCAAAATAGCTTGTAAAGAAAGATGAGTCATTTAATTGATTATCGGCGTAAGATGAAGAGGATGATGAAAAACTATTAAATGTTTCGAGATTTTTCAAGGAACTATAATTCTTATGGATTACACGAAACTAATTTGTTTATAAGTAATTTCTCTCTCTATCTCGCTTTCTATATATATATATATATGTATATGTATATATATATATATATATATATATGTATATGTATATGTATATGTATATATATATATATATATATATGTATACATACAAACGAGAAAATCGTTTAGTGCTACCTATTTTAACACTGTTTCGTTATAGCGCTCAATGACTACAAGACTTAATGAAACATGAAAACAAGTATTATCTGTATTTTTTTGAAAGCATATATTCGAGTATGACTTAATAACGCACAGTCTAAAAAGAAAATATATATGGAATTAAAAAATAGATCAAATATATAATACTCTAGCACTTTACAAAAGGAAAAACATTCTATAATATTTGAAAATCCATGATTTGTCATAGCAAGGGGTCATTTAACGCTATTTTATTTAATTTTAGGATTTCCTTTATATATATATACATATATATATATATATATGTATGTATGTATATATATATATATATATATATATATATATATATATAGAGAGAGAGAGAGAGAGAGAGGAAGTCACTTAATAAGAAACTTACGGACAGCTAATCAGTGGACTTGAACTTAAATTCCTTAAAAGTACACAATTTTTATTTGGAGAACAGTATAAAATTCTCAATTACTAATTTTTTATTTTGCATTTTTAATACTTTTTTATCACTTAATATGTATCTATATTTTTTTATATAAACAATAAAGTCTGAGAATGCGAATTGTACATTTTCATTTTCAGTTAGTAAGTAATCAATTCTTGGAAGTTTATTATTCAAATTGTAAGTATTTAAAAAATATTTCACTATATATATATATATATATATATATATATATGTGTGTGTGTGTGTGTAATTTAAATTGCATAATATGAAACATAATTTATATCCATACAGATCATCACGGAGAACAATTATTTTAATTAAATCATTAAACTAGAAAACGAAAGAATTTACAATGGAGATCGAATGAATGATAAAAAAACTTCGTACAGATGATCAATCAAGCGGGTGTGAACCCGGAACTCTTGATTAACAAGCGAATGAATTTATTACGAATCCGCGTATCCGCTGATTTTCTGGTACTATTTGTCTAATATTAAAATGATTTACAGTTCATTGTAAATGAAATAGTTTTTATATAGACACACACTTAGACACACATACGCACTACAATCATTTTATTATATAAGTAATAAATTAAATATGAAAAACTTTTATTTCATATTCCTAATTGGAAAAGTAAATTAACTTTTAAGATTCTTTGATAAGTGTAATAAAAAATGTTATTCACGGTGATAAAATTCGTATACTGCAAGAAATTCATTGTATTTTAATTCGTTGTCTTAGGTTTATTTTCTTTTTTATTATGTAATAACTTTTTTCCAGTCATATATATATATATATATATATATATATATATATATATATATATATGTAATCTGTGGAAGAGGTAGAGTGAAAATATCCGAAAATCCATTGAAAATATATGAAAAAAGAAACACTAAATTGTTTAAATGGAAAAGGAACAGTACAGGTCTTTATCCAATCATGTATTGCCAAACGTTAAAAATATTTATGTAATACAAGAATTCCTTAATGTTTTAGTGAATACCTTTCTGTATTTTCAGAAATGAATTTTTCACTCCCCCGCAAACTAAACATTTTGTTTTGATCAAAAATGTACAATAATTCATTATTGATCATTTAATCAGATGAAATTTCTTAATCAAAAAAATTCTATGATTTGTGAGTGACTGAAAAAGTAATTGGTGAAAGTAATTTTTTTAATTATAATTTGTTTCAATTTTTTTTAAAAAAACGATGTTTATTTTTAAAATAAACTGTATGTGTATATATATATATATATATAATGTTATTTTTTAATTTTTGCAATTTTTTAATACTTTTGTGCAAGCCTAAATTCAATCGCTTACATATATGTATATATATATATATATATATGTGTGTGTGTGTGTATATATATATATATATATATAGTGTGTGTGTGAGAGAGAGACAGATTTTGCCTGTATTTATGAGAATAGTGTAGATACAAATATGTACTAAGAGACTAAAGTTGTGTCTAGGCATTGATTATTTGAAATTTAAGTAAAGTGCTAATAACTTTATTACAAAAAATATCAATATTTTTTTAAATATTGAAAAAGATTGGTTGTAAATAGTCATTAATTTTTTTTTATTTTATATTATAAAATGCATAATTTTAATTTCCAGTAAACGCTTAGAAATCCGATCTGCTTCTGTATATATATATATTCAAAAATTACACAATTTTGACTCAGTAATTTTTATCATCATTAAGGGCAGTTCCCGGTCTAGACTTCTCGAAAAAGGATAATATTTAAGAACTTTTTCTAAAGCAAAGAAAAAAGATAATTTTATGAGATTTTCTGCATTTTATTGAACATCTGTTTGAGATTACAAAATAATTTTTGGTTTATAATTTTTTTGAAAACAAAATGGCTGATTTTTCCTAGCGAACCTCTCAGAAAACGTTTTCGACAAAGGGACGTCTAGCTCCTAAAGTGTTGATCAGAAACATAGAGAGTACAAAATTTTCGTAGAGGTGAACCTCCGAACACTAAAAAAAATTTCTGCATCCAATTTCGAATATAATTCAAGAGTATAATTATATTTTAAAATTAAATAATTAATTTTACACTTAGTTCAGTTTGACATTATTTTCCATTCAAATTTGATTGTTTTTTTTATAAAAGGATTATTTTTTCAATCCACAAACGACACCAACCTTTTGTTGATCAAAAATATTCAATACGTTATTATTGATTATTTTTGATTGTCGGTTATGTGCATTTCGATAGCAATATCATATTTCTCAAAATACCAAGTTATAGAAAAATTTTATTATTCTGTACATTGGCGGCTTGTGGATGAAGATCTCTTGGCATTGTTATTGAAATACGCATAAGTAGAAAAAATATTTCATGTGTAAAAATGAATTTATTCAGTTTTAAAACTGTTTTAATTTTTGTACTTAATACTAATTAGTAATTCGATTGATAATTAATAATAAATAATATTCATTATAAATTATTAACTATCTACAAAGTTAATTTAGGAATGAAATAAATAACACTAATTTCACTATATACAGTTTATTAAAAATCTAAAATATTATTTTGTCTTTAATTAATACAAAAAAATGATTTAATTCATCTCGATGATACTCACCAACAAGCCATTGAATCTGAATAGGTAAATAAACGAAATGTGAGAGTATTTTCAAACACATCCTGCTTGGATCTCTAAATTCACCTGCATATATATATATATATATATATATATATATATATATATATATAAATTATGAAACCTTGTAAATAGAGATAAATATTTATATTGCATACATGTTTAGGTGGCGTAATATGGGTGTAGATGGAATAGATTTTGCGTTGGTTTATACATTTTGATATTTTGCATTCATGTTAGACAAATGATTCAACGTTAACGTATTGACATAATTTGGATATGCATATCGGATGATGTGTTTTTTGTTGCATTGTCCTTCAATTAAAACAGCAAATGTTGGTCAACTGAAAAGTATCACGAACTCGGACTATTTTTTATGTATATATTTATTTTTTGTCGATCTGTTTGATCTATACTGAAGGTTAGACATTGTTTCGGCAATAAATCGTGAGTTCGGTTAGTAATTCATTGCCGTAATAAAAAGGATATACAAATATCTGAAAAATAATAATAAAAATCTGTCATGTATTGTATTTTTATATATCTAAAAATTTGAATAAGAATCGTGTTTGTAGGTTTTTTTACACATTTTTTTTTAAATCTGTGATGTAAAAAGATGCTTACAGTTAAATCATTGAATTTTATAAAGTCTTTAAATTAGATAAACTGAATAATAATTACACTACTCAGGATAAATAGACTAAATATAGGTGATTCAGTTTTGGTTTCTACATGAAAGTATGAAAAAAAAACGCAAAAATGAAAAAAATCATGTTATTTTTATTTAGTATTTTAGTTCAATTCTATATTAAAATATAATTGAACTAAAATATTATACTAAATAAAAAATAACTTGATGGTTTATATCACATTCTAACTGAAGAGTTAGATATGAAAAAGCTGTCAGCAAGATGGGTCCCGTGTTTGCTGGAATTTGATCATGAACGCATTCGAGTACAAATGTCGGAAGACTGTTTAAATTGATTTGGGGAGATCGATTGGAGACTCTTGTCCCTCTTCCTGTCGAAGAAGGACAATATTGACTTTATCCGGTGATTTGTAACTACAGGTGAGACTTGGATTTACCATTACACTCTAGAGTCAAAACGACAATCAAAGAAATGGAAGTATGGTGGTTCTCCACCACCAGAAAAAAAACAAAATCAGTTTCATCCGCTGGAAAAGTTATGGCTTTAATTTTTTGGTATGCTAAAGGGATCCTGCTAATTTATTACCATTCAAAGGATCAAACAATAACAGGAGAGTATTATCTTAAACTTTTGGATAGATTCAATCAAACAATTCGTGAGAAAAGTCCAGGTTTTTCAAAGAAAAAAATCATTTTCCATCAGGAAAATGCACGTTCCCATACAAGTGTTGTATCTATGGTAAAACTCGTTGAATTAATGTACGACTTGCTGCCACATTCAGCCTATTCTCCAGATTTGACCTTCTCAGGTTTCTATCTGTTTCCAAAATTTAAAAAAATCCTTGGTTGTAGGCGACTTTCGCCAGATGTAGATCTGATAACAGTGAATCGCTACTTCGAGGAGCTATGAAAAGGATTTTCAGGACGGTATAAAAGCACTGGAGCATCGCTGGATGAAATGCATTGAAGTTCAAGGGGACCATATTGAAAAATAAAAATAATTTAAACACTCAAAGTAAATTATTTCATAGTTAGGCCGTGAACTTTTCAAATCGCTTTCTATTAAAATTTCTACATACTTTTAAAAATTATAGATAAATTAATAAAATATGGAAATAAAAAAAAATATAACAAACTAGAAATATTTTTCCTTCTACAATTCTCTATTTCAATACAAATAATACAAGAAATGTTCCAAATGTATGCATGTGTATTAATTACATGCAGTTCTTGACAAATCCAATCTTGTAAATAATATTCAATTAAACGTAATGACATCAATTTAATAGAAAGTCAATGTTAAAAAGTAGTTACGTTAATTTCTCAAAACACACATACAGAAAATGATTTGCACAATCATCGACGTCGGCGTATAAATTTGATTGTCATTATCATTTAAAAATCAAATCATTGCAACATAATTACAATACAGTTAGTAAGATATATGATTGCAATTTCGCCCACGTTCGAGACGCGCCGAACTAAGTAAGGTTAGGTTAAATTTTAATGCTGTAACTGTTTTTTTCCACGTCAGTCGAAAATATAATACTGCGTGTAAATATATTTGATATACGAATAAATAATAAATAACAATAATACTAATAAAAAAAAAACGTATACTTGTACACAGCAGTAATCATACTTTTACGTGTACAAACACCGATGTCGGCTACAAATTCATATTAATCAATCATAAATATTTGGTAAGTTATTCGAAACTGCCTACGCGAATATAAACGAAGATTAAAAAATTGCCAAAAGTATGTGTAAACCGTTGCCGATTACAAACTATTATCCTATAATGTGTTTTGTTGTTGTTTTTTTTCCACTAGTCTTTCTGTATAACGGATTAATAATCGTCTAGTCTATGAATTTTTATGTTCTTCACGTAACGTTTAACACTTACGGAATTATTCTCTCACATATTTTATAGAATATGTATTAGTTTTATGGCTGTTATTATTCTTGTACTGTTTAGAGCTTCCGTAGTTATTATAAAGCTTACGTCAGTGATCGAAGGTCAGATTGATTATTTTTTCAAATTAACACTAATTGTATACTGATGAGAAAAATCTAATGAAATTACATTTTTAATGAAAAATAAATCAATTCGGCAATTAATAAAAAACAATATAGGTAGCGTTATATCACATCACACAAAATAAAATTCACCTTTAAAGCACCATTGAAATGCACATAAGCAATAATAAAAACAGTAATCATTAAACATTTTTGAAAAGAAAAAAATCGTGCTCTGTGGAGAGGAAGAATAATTCATCTAAGAAAATGAATTTATCCACAGATTCAGACCTGAATTGTGACCAACCCTATCCTACTTGCTTATATTGTATCAGTGCAAAAGTTCGTATATGATTTGAAATTGACACTCAGTCAGTTATTTTTCACAAAAAACTTTTTTATTAATCAATTATGTATTCGCCATCGTTTTCTGTTATCATTTTCCAACACACAGGCAGCCGTGGAATTCCTCGGTCGTAAAAGCTGCGTGTTTTTTCGACAAAAAAGGCGGTGTGGAGGTTTTTGACGGCCTCAACGGTGTCAATTTTTTACGGTTCGAATTGTTCTGCAGCGACCAGAACAAATAATAATCCGAAGGTACAATGTCTGAAGAACACGGTGGATGCGATTTGATTTCCCATTTCAACTGCTTCAGTATTTTTAGAATCAGTTTTGCTGTATGTGGTTTTGCGTTGTCGTGATGGAAAATGCAAGTGGCACTACCAATAGATTGAATCTCGAACCTCTCTCTCATTTTTCTGTTTGCACTTGTCGCACTCATTATTTACGTGTTGGATTGAAAATGTAAACAAACTAATCTAAATATACATAAAAAATTGCGAATTTCTTTTATTGAGAAATTCTGCGTTACGTGAAATTATTTCCCACCTGTACAATATTAACAATTCAAATTTGTATACTATTTCTATTTTATATGCGAATACAATCTATTAATTCAACGTAATAATGCATTGGTTTTGTTAATTTACATATATTAGCAAGTAAAATTGAATTGAAATTTTAATTAATAAAAATCCGGATAATACGGGATTGGTAAGGTAGATTATACACATTTTTTCAGATTCGTCTTAATTAGAACACATATCCCTACATTTTCTGCAATAAACTTCTTTTCAAATTATGTGGGTAAATGGGTAATAGAAGAATTTTTAAAACTCGCGCTTGGAAGTACCAACCTACTAATAGCGCCGCCGCATCAAGTCTATAGATCATTGCCACGATTGCGAGGCAAGTAGCATAGGCCTGATAGTGACCGAAATGATGTTACATTTTATATCGAATACGAAGGACATGTCTTATTAATTCTCTAATGAGAATAAAAGATAGATATTTTTAGATGTAAAAATTAATTCGGTGACTTTAAAATGAATCAATCATAATTCTGTTTTAAATTAAAATATTTTCTTGTCGTTTTAAGATTTTCAATTGTCAAACTTAACATCAAACGCTATAAAATTTAAAAACACTATATATCTTGACCATGTAGTTTGCATAACCTTACAAAACAGTAATGAATACGATGACATCTGAGAAGCAGCATATTCGACATTGAATACTTTTCGCATTCCATTTGAAAAAAATGCTGCTGAAGCCGCGGGATTTATTTGTTCAGCTTTGTGAGAATGTGATGCGACGCATAATCATGCAAAAAGTGCTAAAACAGTGGAAGAACTCCGAAGATGCATTATGACTATATCGATCCAAGCCGCCAACTTTTTTTCCAGAAGGAATTTGTCAGTTACACAAAAGATAGAGCATAGTTATATAGAATGTGGGAGATATTTTGAGGATTTAAATGTATTCTATTTTTCCGTAAACATTCATTTTCTATACAAAAGGCACTGAATTAATTTGTACTCCTAATATGTAAAGTACAAAAATTAGAAATTTCCAAACCTGATATAATACTTTATCAGTTCTATAGAGTAAGTTTTTTTTTTGTTAAAGACAGATCATAAATTTATTTATTCGAACTTGGAGTAAAGATATCTGACATTTCATGCTCAACCACCTAATAAACCATTATACTTAATCGAAATCTTCACCTTTTATTCAAATTACATATCCGTATTTTATAGAAATAAATTATTATGGTAATTATATGACCATTAATTTCCATTAACCTAATAATATAAGTCTTTCTTTCATTATGCAAGTAAGAAAAACTGCATTCTGAATAAGTAAGTAAGGTCATCTGTGAAGAAAGAAATGTAAGCCTACAGAATAAAAAAACTTATGTTTAAAATACAAATGATGTCAATTACAATAAAAAGTCAAAAGTCACGCACATACGACGGCAAGAATAAAAAAATCGTATTAGAGGCAACAAACAGTTCAGTACATTAATTCAAACCTGGCATTGAAAAACCAGTATTATTGTTACGATGATATCGTTAGCACATACCTTGTTGTTTAAGGTATTATAGGAAGTACAACTCAATCTAAATTGCAAATGATGCGACAATAACAAATATGATTCATTAGTACATCGACATCGCAATGATTTTATAGCGGATTTTCATCTAAGAAATAAAAAAGATATAAAAATGCAAATCTTGTTCACTCTACCATACTTTGTACAATTGTTGTTCTCGGCGCGCATCTATTTGTTAAAAAAATATATACTTTTACATGAAAAACCATCAAAGTCTTGTTTGTGATAATATGAACGTGCTCCGATATTACACTACAAGATTTTCACATATTAAAATGTATTTTTATATTTCTGTACCGGTTGTACGAGATTCTTGAATCTGTTTCGATGTCAAATTGATCATTTAAGTTTTTTATTCGCTTTAATTTTGTTTACAAGTTTCGAATTGTCTTAAGTGTAAATAAATACAAGGTCACACGAATTACATAAATTTAAACATATCTTAATTTATAAAATGATAATAATCATTATTTTAATTTAATTGCATCTGTTCGATGTTAAAAATAAATAATGTATATATATAATATATATATATATATATATATATATATATATATATATATATATATATATATAATTGATGATACATTCAAACAGGTGAATACTTTCTACATTCTATTTTTAAAATTTGTAAAAATATTATAGGTTATGTATAAGATTTTATTCTGTGCTTATTTTCTTGTCTGCGTGTCCCTTTAATTAGAGATAACCATTTTATTTAACTACAGCTTGATTAAATAATTAATTAGTTTCAATTTTAAATACTTAAAAAATATTTTTAAACCATTTACTGTATAGTGTGCAATACATTCATCTTAATTCTTTTTTAGATATTTGTATGAAAAATTTTAACTAATAATATCTCATATTTATATAAATGTTTAGTTAATTGTGTACTAAAACGGACTAGTACTAACTATAATCAAATGTGTCTAACTATAATCAAATATATCAAAATGTGTCTGTCCGTTTTAAAAGTAGGCAGACATATTTTGATAGTCACTTTGTATAATAAAAACTAAAATTTCAAACGGAAAACAATTATTAGTCATTAGTTTTTATATGGAGATGATATTTAAATAATTTATGCGTATAGTATTAAGTTGGTAGGAAAATAATTGCGGTTTTTGTTTTTTGAATATTAACCTAAATTTTTTTCAGTGAAAGTGTCATTTCATCGTGTTCATGTTAATATCATTTTAAAGTGGATTTTTCGATCTGTGTTTTGGTAACATCGACTTTGGTTTTATTATTAATTTTGCTTCGAACTCGGCTATTGAATTAAAGATGGAAAAGAAGCAAATAATACCATTTTTTGTATGTGTTCAAAACGGGTGGTAAAACATCAGAAACTGTTCGTAAACTAAACGATACTTTTGGTGTGGGTACTGGTAAAGAACGTAAAGTACAATGGTGCTTCCAAAAATTTCGTGCTGGGGACGAGATCCTTGAAGATTAAAAAGTTTTCGGGCGTTCTTCATCAATTCATAACGACCAACTGAAGGTGTTAGTTGAACGAAAACCACGCACAATTCAAGTGCTCGCACAAAAGTTAGGAGTTAGCCATCCAACAGTTCTGGATCACTTAAAACTATTTAAATTAAAAAATGTATATGAATTTGGATGTCAAAAACCGTAATTATTTTTCTACCAACCTAATATACATGAAATAGCAAAATATCAAAAAAATCGCTTATTATTTATATTGTACACTTCTCAGTTCATCGATTATGAGGGTTTATAATAATAATATACAAATTTATATAAAAAATATAGTGAAATTCAAATCAAAAAACAGTATATAAAATAATCAAACGTATTTATGTTTATTAAAGTACTGCCCTTATTTGAGGTCTACTACCCCAATTTCATATTTATATTTTCCTGGACTATTATATTTATCACAATATAGTATTGATTCTGTGGCTAAATTCAATTACACAAATGACTTTTTCACTCGTCCCACAAACCACCAACCAACCACACCAACAACCACAAAGCATTGTTCTGATCAAAAGTGTTCAATAATAGATTACTGATTCTTTTTGATTGTTGTTTGTGCGTATTTCAATGGAGATAGCAACCACTTCAGATTGCTTGTAGCTTATAGCTCTGAGGATAATAGAATCGCCATTAAAATACGCATAAGAATCAATCAAAAATTGTAAATAATCAATTCAACAATTTTTATCATAAAAATTCATTGTGGTTCATCTGAATTTTTTGAATGAGTGAAAAATTTATATGCGAAATATATAATTTTTAGTATCATTATTTGCACCGAATACGGGTTTCCATATATCTAAGTGAGAATGAAAGAATAGCTAATGTTCTGTGTTGAAAATAAAAAAAAAACTAGTATTGTAACACGAATTCCAGTTTTATATACATTTTAATGACATTATATCGTAGATTTGTAATAATATTGCAACCAACACGTCTTCATATCATGCCAAACAACGAATTGGTGAAAGCAATAGATTATTTAAAGAATAAAACCTCCCTAATATGATTCTTTAAGGGCTAGGAATCATTTTGTGATATCTTAGTTCAAAAAAGATATATGTACAGCCTAGATTTATTTGATGGAGTGTTTGGATTTTATTTTCGAGTATTATTTATTAAAGATTTTTTTATCACAAAACTTTTTTTGTTGATTATGCGATGAAAGAATTTTGTAAAACTCTGTTTAGAGTATACACGTATAATGATAATAATTAAATTTACAATTGCATTAACATCATATAACACACTTTCCTTGAATAAACGTCATAAATATTCAATTGTTCCTCTTTGTTACCACCAATGTGTTAATTAAGGTATCGAATTGAAATTTAAATGGTTTCCAGATTTATAAATTATTGGTTTTATCTGGAAATAACTTGATCGATTCTAATCAGTTACATTTTAATTTTATTCTGTCTCGTGAATTTACAAATTTACTTTATTTTGTTTATTTTTTCAAAAAATAGTTTTTGGAATCTGTATCAGTTTGATTATATGTATGAGGACGTCATGTTAACACAGGATCGATTAACAATGAGCTGAAAAAAAAAACAGAGACAATATCGAGCGAGTTCAGAATGTCAGTAGGTGATGCAACGCTCACCTAGATCAGTAATGAGCCGGAAAACAATGGACACAATAAGCCACGCCGTCCTTCCGAACGAACGTATCGGTACGTCGGGGACGCGTCGCCAGACAGAGACAGATATACGACGTGTCCGTGTGTAACATTAGTCATGTCTTACGTCGATGTTCGTCCGTCGTCTTCTTTCTTACGACAGTGCTTTGTCGCCCGAAGCCACGCTTTGCTGCCATGTTTTCAAATGTCACCGGGTACGTCTACCATGCCGTGTGACGTGGAGCAAGGCTTGGCATTTCGAACGAGGGACCTATTAAACAGTTTTAAATGTGTTCGCCATTGTTGTGATTTTATTACTGGATTATATTGTCAGTTGTTCGTAATGTACAATAACGTATACATTTTTTTTTTATTATTTTGCAATAAATATTACTTGCGTTGTTGTATGCTATAACTTTTATAACGTTTTGATGTTTGCATGAATACAAACATAGGCACGTACAACCTTTCATAACGTATATA
Organism: Acanthacorydalis orientalis; assembly: GCA_034766995.1. NCBI lineage: Eukaryota > Metazoa > Arthropoda > Insecta > Megaloptera > Corydalidae > Acanthacorydalis > Acanthacorydalis orientalis. The sequence continues at coordinate 41,660,253 of CM068315.1, read as the reverse complement.
CATAATACATACGCACTTATATATATATATATATATATATATATATACACATATATATATAAACATATATATATATACATATATATATATATATATATATATATATATATATATATATATACATATATATATATATATATATATATATATATATATATATATACATATATGTATATATATGCAAATAATATTGCAAGTACGATGAAAAAACACTAACAAACTCAACATGACACATTAAAGAAAGATAAAAAGATCTATATTCTGAAATATCTATAAAGGTCAAAATGAGTGAGTATTCTAAGTACATGCAAACGTTATTAATTTACAAGTAGAAATATCTAAATTAAAATGATCTTTGGATAGAAACATTTTAAGAATAAAGCTATTATTCTAAACAAAAAAGAAATATCTTAGTGCATACGTTTTAATACATTGATTCGCCAAGGATTTGTCTATAATATTTCAGGATAAATGAAATTATTTCGGGTTAGTATAAAATTTTTATAGATTTAGTTTTAGAGAATCGGGCAATATGGTAAAATAAATTATAAAATTTGGAAACACTGACATATTGCAATTCTATTTTACGATCTTAGAAGTCGTAACAGATGAACAGGAAAAAATAGATTCGAGGATTGGATTAGAAAATAAGTGGAAAAAATTTCATAGCAGATAGAAAAAAGACATAAAAGTTATAATAGAGAACTAGGTGATAAAACAAAAGATCTCGAACAATAAATATACACACTAGACATACTTACATCTAGAATTTATTTGAAAAATGGTGTAATTAAATATATATATATATATATATATATATATATATATATATATACATATATAGAGAGAGAGAATTGATGCATAAGTTCTTAGCTATTTTTAATATAAAATGTATTTTTTAAATAAACAAAATACATAAACTAATCAATAATATATTCTCCTCCATTGTTTATGATTGGCTCTTAACATTCTGCAGTTTTTCAAGATTTGCAGTGTTTCTGGTGTATTAATATTTATATAATAATTTAATTTTATTCTATTGTAAATATAAAATCTCAATACGAATCGGTTTCATAAAGAAGTGATAATTATTGTTTTCACAAATAAATTTTTTTCTCGCCACACGGATCGCAAAAAAGTTCTAATAAGAAATGTTTAATAAATTATAATTAATCATTTTAGATTTTTACTAATATACATTCTGTTTACGACTCCGTCATCTTCAAAGTGATAAGTTACAGAAAATGTAACCTTTTGTTATTATTATTAAATGATTTATTGATACTTTTTTTAAAAACAATCATATGACTGTGTGTGGTCTATTTATGCTAAAGTACAGATTTTTTTAATGTCTTATTCCAAGAAAAATGGCATTATTATCAAGTGATAAGTTCAATAATCATTTATTAAACATATATGATCAGAATTTTTTTTAAGATTTATAAGATAAGAAAATAGTTTATTTATGAGTGTAACTTTAGCCACAATCCCGGATCTGTATTGTGATAACTCTTGTCTTTAAGAATACAATTGCATCAATATTCAAATTCTAATAAATTTTAATGTTTTGTAACTGTCTTTTGTTTATTATCCTTAAAAAAATTCAAAAGTGTGAAAAATTCTCTTTGTTATTCTTTATATAGCTTTTACTATAAAATAACACAAATAATAAATAAAATATTAAAAATTTCACACTCAAGTCCATTTAAAATCTTGTCGTTAAAGAGGAGTGGTCCATAATTCTGACACAGACTATGTACACATTTATGGATGCAATCGATCATCGTAAAAGAGGAACAATGGATAAAGTCAATAATTTCCAGTTACCATAGACAGTTATTAGCAAATAAACAGGTAGACATTATACAATTTTCACTTCTATTCTTTATAAACTAAATTGCTTTCTTTTTGTTCGAACAATTCTCTTTACTAAGAAGTAATATTCGAAATGATACTTTTACAATATATGTTAAGCATCTTTTTTTCATTTGTATAATAATTTTTTATCTATTGTAGTCCTCCAGACTAAAAAATAAATACAAAATATAATTTGAAAATATCAACGTTTGTATATTTAACATTTTTGCAATAAATTTTATAGTTTCTTCTGAATAAGGAAAAGGCTTCAATTTAAAAAATCTAAAAAAACTACGACTGTAAAACTGAAAATTTAAAGAGAAATATATGCATGCATACCTTATATATATATATATATATATATATATATATATATATATATATATATATATATATATAAGAAAATAAGTGTGTGTAGATTGTAAAGCAAGATCATTTCATAGATAAAACAACTTCAAGTTATCGCGCGACTAAAAAAATATTAGTAATTGCTATTTGAATTTTTGTTTTGTCTATTTTTCAGTATAAAATGTCCATTAAACGTACTGTTAGGGACATTGTCAGGAACATTGACAGGTTACTTTATTACACGAAGAAAAACTTATAAATCCGTCGACGCGCTACAACCTGAAGGAGGTGCCAAGAACAAGAGAATATTTTATACCAGGAAACCAGATTTAACCGTTATTTACGACAATACAAACGACTTCGTTGATAATACAGGACATTCGCTCGTGTCAGAGGTACACGGTTCAATCTTGTGACTTGCAAAACACTCGGCTCGTGATTGATAGACAAAATCACTTTTTTCCTTGTACTTTTATCATTATATAGCGTTTTATTGTTGTTCAGTAATAAACGAGCGGTAATGTGCTATTATAAATAAACAAAAATGCATATTTATTCAAATATATGCACATTTATTTATATATATATATATATATATATAACCGGTCGTGAGTTCATATATGCAAAAGAAAACAAATATTGAATACTATTTTTTAAAAAAGTTTGAAGACAGTCTTGTAAAATTATCTTAAATAAAAATTTACATTTCTAGCACTTTGGCGGAATTCAATAAAAAAAATCAAATTTTTCTGTATATTAATAATCAATAATTCATAGTGTCGCTGTCTCAATATGCATACTCGACAATCAAAAATGGTTATAGAACTTTTAAAATGAATTATTTTTTCAAACCACAAACATTTTGTCTTATCAAAAATGTTGAAGAATTGATTATTGATCATCTTTAATTGTTTTTTTTATTAACATTTCGAATGTGATGACATCATCTTCGGAACGCCAAAGTGTAAAAAACCGTTTATCAAATATTTTTGACTTGAAAAAATATTTGCGGTTTATGCAGTGAGTGAATCATTCATTTATGAAAGAACATAACTAGAAAATATGAGAATTTTATTTATATGTTCGGTTCTATTTTTAAAACTAAATGCATTTTAAATAAAAATATTGAAATACAATTCGACGTTAAGACATATTTTCTCTTTTAATTTATGATACAACGATTATTACTTTTTTCTTGAAGGTTTATTTTCTTTATTTTTAGAGGAGTAAACTAATATCTCATGTAAATTTTATTAGGGGTAGAAAATAAAACATCTTATCTACTATTTGTATAAAACATTACATTAATAACCAAAACTGTTTTGTTTACAAATCAGTTTAATAGAAAACATTAAGAGTGTATTTATTTAATAAAATGGTTAGTTATAAAGTGAGTCACTTGTTGTAAGATGTTAAATATAGTATAATAAATAAGTGATTAATATCAATAACTACTATTCCATAAATTATTTATTTATGGAGTAGTATTTGTGATTGAAATATAGGTATCTTTGCTCCTCAGAGAATTTAATGTCACAATTAAATAAATAATAACTATATAAACGTCATTGCGGCATTCTTAACTGCTGAGTAAAAAACAGGATTCTCGATATTTCGTTGTAATAATCATTAGTTTGTCTCAGTCGCACATTAAAGATAAACTTATCGACTTATTTAGGTATCAATTTCTAAAAGCCATTAGACTACCTGAGGTATTACTAACGTTGTCTAATTCCTCCTGAGTGTACCGACAAATCAGTTTTTAATATGTAAGAGAAAACAATACCTATAATATAGTAAGTACAACTGCTTAAGACAACAAATCCGAGAGTGAGGTTTTCAATAATGAATAGAACTTTTAAATTTTTCTGGTTTCTCTCTTCAGTTATTCTTAATGACTTTAACTGAAGTAGACACGGGGTTAAAATATAAAAATACGGTTAATTCCATGCATGAACGTCTCTATGAAAGATTAACAAATATCACAATTCCAGTAATGTACTTACAATAATATGACTTCTACCAATATTTAGTTATAAATGAATCGATTTATATAATAATTCAAAGAAGAGAAAAGAAGAGATTTGTATAATATTCCAAATAATTTTTCCTGTAAATTTTCCTGTATCTTATCAATCTGCAGATAATAAAATCGCTACCGAAATGCATATAAATAGCAATCAAAAATGATCAATAACAAATTATTGAATATTTTCGATCCAAATTTTTAGCAGTTTGTAGATGATTTATGGAGGAGAAAAAAGTTTATTTATGAAAACAAATTTAGATTATGAAAGTAAATAAGATAGTATAAAATTGATTCACTTTTCGGATTAAATTAATTACAGTTCTTCATCTAACAAATAATTAATAGTAGAAACTGTATTATTATAATAAAATTATTTTAATACTTATCTTGTGATATGTTCAATATGCAATATTGAACAGTATTCGATATACTGTAATACAGTCAAAGGTTAATTAACATTCTTGTCAGAGTTCAAGATCTGTCTATATTATTTCTCTGCTCACAATATAAGGTTGGTAGACAAATAATTGCGGTTTATGACTTTTACATTCATATACATTTTTCACTTTTTTGATGTTCCTAGTTATTTTAAATGATCCAGAACTGTTAGATGACTAACATCTAATTTTTGTGCAAGCTCTCGAATTGTTGTGTGTGGTTCTAATTCAACTAACGCCTCCAGTTGGTCGTTATTAATTAAAGATCGACGCCCCGGATCTTGTTCATCTTCAAGGCTCTCATTCTCAGCATGAAATTTTTAGAACCACCATTGCACCGTACGTTATTTAACAGTACCCACACCAAAAGCATCGTTTAGTTTACGAGCAGTTTCTGCTGCTTTATCATCCGTTGTGAACTCATATAAAAAATTGCTCTTGTTTGCTTCTTTTCCATCTTTAATCCAATAACCCAATTTGAAGCAAAATTAATAATAAAACCAATGATGATATTACCTTTAAAATTCACTTTAAAATGATATTAACATGAACACGATGAAATGACACCTTCATTGAAAAAAACTAAAGTTAGAATTCAGAAAACTAAAACCGCAATTATTTTCCTACCAACCAAATATAATATGTTTTTCGTAATAATTGTTAATGTAATTAAAAATATGAGTCTCTAATACTATAATGTATTACTGTACTATTTTATTCTTTAAACTAATCATTATTACTATTTTAATTGTAAAACTGTATTATAAAAAAATAAGCAGATGTAAAATAATACCAACAATTTTTGTAATAGGTCATTGTGTACCTTCAATACAAATAAATAAATTCATTTATTAATGTGATTAAAATAAATGATCAATTTTATAGTATATTAAAAATTAATAGTTAAAATATTTAACTTCATATTTAGTTCTCTTATATTTGTTATAATTTATTTGATAATTGATATATTTATTTTTGATGCTTTTGTTAATAAAGTTCATAATCAATATGTTTTGATAAAAAATATTATAAAATCTATTTTATAATTCAAGTTTAGTAACAACAGTATCTTTGAATAACTTGACATTTTTTAATATAAATAAATTAAAAGATTATTAATACTATTCTTCATTAAGTAAACACATTCTGTGTAATTAAACGAAACTAATATGGAAAAAAGTAGTATTTTCTATTTCAATATAATTTAAACAAACAAACATATTTTTTCATGAATGGATAATTTTCTTATTTCAGAAATCACGTTTTTTCTGATCAAAAAATGATAAATACTCATTTATTGAACATTTTTGATCAGATTGAGAGAATAATTTATTTGCGAAAAAGAAATTAGACACTATCAGAACGGTATTATAAAAAATTCGTATTCCAATAACAACAATGAAGATTTGAATTAATATTTTTCCGAACTAAATACAATTATTATTTTGTATCAGTAAACTTCTACCATTTCTACAGGTTTATATCGACATTTTGTAAAAAAAACTCGTATAATGTATCCTTCCTACTTTTTTAACCTCATTCTACAACAATTTGAATACATATGAACCTAACCAGAGTCATAAATTACAAAGTAATGAATTTATATTACAAAATATTTAATTTATTGCTTATTTTTTTAAAAAAATCTACTTTTTTCTTACAGGCACTGCATAACCTGTCTTTCTGCTATTTCAAGAGACTCGAACGAAAAAGTGAGTATATTTATATTATTTCTTCATAGATACCACACAAAAAATAATCAGATATATCCGAATTATATATGTATTTAATTATAATTATTATTATTATCATGAATTTATTTATAATATCAACTGGATAATATATCACACTTTTATATATAGTCTGTGTAGAAAATATTCACACTGTAATAAAAAATGACTCTTTTATACGAGTTATTAATCAGTGTTTGTGTGTGTATGTGTAGAGATAAATATTTTTCAACAAAAAAAATTTAATTAAGCAACGCTTTATCTACATCGTAAAATAATACACAATAAATACGAATGATAATAATTCCAATCAATCAAATACAACTTTCAATTTTGACACGAATGTAGTAACGATTGAATTACTGCAACTGTAATGACCTGAAGCCAAACACATATCGATAGACGAAGGATATAAAATTTGTAGTAATGTGCAACATATATGCCAGTGCAACAATTGATTTGGTTTGACATGATTCTGAGATAGTGAAATAACTTGTTCATTTTATTTCATGCGAATTAAAAATTAATTCTTTGAATATTATTGCAACATATCATATATATATATATATATATATATATATATATATATATATATATATATATATTATTTATTATGAGATTTACTATGCGAATCTTATATAAAATTGTCAAATAAATGTATAGAAAATTAACAGCTTATATATCTATCTATATCCATATATATATATATATATATATATATATATATATATATATATATATATATATATATATATATTATTCTGATGACAAGCACAAAAACTCCAACATATAAAGATACCAACATACTTATAGTAGGAGGCCAATAAGAGTGTATCTTCATTAGCACTATGGAGCTCTGTTGGATAAACTGATATGGCCTTATCAAGAAACCATGAAAAATACTCCGGAACTTAAAGAAGATCTCTATTCATGAGATTGCAAATAAATTCGAGCTGCGCAAGTTCTGAGCTTAAATGCTAGGAACTCGTTCCATGGCGAATCCCAGAGTCCTTTTTCCATGAAAGATTTTCATTATTCAAGTATTCGACAATTAGTTAGTCTGTTTTGATTCCCATTATATATTTAGGCGCAGTCTTCAACGCTCAGATATTTAAAATGTGATTTATTCTTTTTTTCTAGTATTTTTAGCATATTTGAGATTTAGCATATTGATACTTCATTTTTATTTGCATGTCTAACTGTGTAATCTAATATATTATTTGATTATATTTCTTATTAAAATGATGTTCTAGAATTCAAGTATTAACATTAATCTCAAAATTACAGATTAATGCGTAGCCTTATTAAAACAGTACAAACATTTACTAAACCTAAGTAGTTATGATCATTGGTTTGCTTTCTATAAAGCCAATGAAAATAGATTTGTTGATGTCAGAATTATGTTGACTTCGAGGACATCTTTTAAGGTTTAGGTAATTGTTTTTCAAAATTAAAAAGATAAACGTCCATTTTCTTTCATAAATATTGTATACTGCCCTCTTTTTTACTCGAAATCAATTTCATGTGTAATATTTATTGCGTTCTTTCAATCAATGTCTGTATTTTAGGCAGGAAACCTATAGCTTTCGCATTGTAATAAAGAACATGAGTATTATTAAACGCTTTATATTTATTTATTGTATTATGTTGGTAGGAAAATAATTGCGGTTTTTATTTTTTGAATTCTAACCTTAATTTTTTTCAATGAAAGTGTCATTGTATTGTGTTCATATTAATATCATTTTAAAGTGCATTTTTCGGTCTGTACTTTGGTAATGTTGTCTTTAGTTTTATTAGTAATTTTGCTTCAAATTGGGCTATTCAAATAAAGATGGAAAAAAAGTAAATAAGAGTAACTTTTCTGTATGGGTTCAAAACGGGTGGTAAGGCAGCAGAAACTGCTCATAAACTAAACGATTCTTTTGGTTTGTGTACTGTTAAGGAACGATACAATGGTGGAACAGTTCGAGATTCATTTAAAACACATGCTTATATTACTGATAAACAATTCTTGGAATTTTTGATAACAAGTGTAAATAATTCTTGGAATTATTGTACGTTATAACAGCGACGAAAGTTTCTTGGTTACCTAATATATATATATATATATATATATATATATATATATATATATATATATATATATATATATATATATATGTGTGTGTGTGTGTGTATGTATAAGAATGTGTATTAATTTGTATGTATGTATACACACAATAAACATTGATTTTCATTTATGACAGGCTAGTAAATCCAGCCATATGTTTACAACAAATGTCGACCAAACCTCTTGTCTCAACTCGATTCCTTTGTATACATCGTGTGCGTACGTTTATTATTATTTTTTCTTTCCATACTTTATATGCTTGTACGTCGATAACACGAACACCGACTTTCATACACTGCCCTTTTGTCCATTCGAACGCGGATTGTGTTTTCGGGCGCGCCCGTTCGTTTTCATTTGCATAATTTAGGTAATGCCAGCGCACGGCTTCACCGCATGCAACAAACGAACGAACGAAACGTTCATTATTATTACAACTCACATGCTTTACGATTCTCATAGAATGATTGTGTCTCAGTAACACGAGGGTGTGTTTTCTGTCTGTAATGACATTTGTGGTTAAACGTGCGCTGCAAGATAATTTATACATGTATTCAGGGTTGTTCGAAATAATACTAGTCATAATTATGTTTATTATTGGTAATTCTTTTCGAATTCTTTTTCTCTGTTTATGGTTAGTTTAATGTATTGTTCGTCGTAATATTCCACTTTGGAACATATTAATAGCCGGTTATTAAGTAATCAACATGGAATTAATTTAGAAATCAAATACAGGTATGAGAACAGTAAAGTTTGGTTTCAGTAATTTTTTCTATCATTTTTCGAAATTATTGATACGTGTAAAAGAATTATAGTTTATAACACTGTGTAAACATTGAGTTGTTTTTTTAAAAAAAATCTTGTAATATTTTAAAATTGAAGTATTATTTTTCTAATTACCTTCTTTCTTTCCCTTTTTTAACTACAAGTCCATAGATTGGTTTGTTTTAATTCATTCGACTAGAAGTCTAACACCTTTAATGCAATATGTTCTTTTTGTATTCTATATCTTATACAGTCGAATGATTAAGTGGTTTATCGATCTTAACCCCTTGACCTACGAATTAATTGAAATTCGGTATGGCCAAAAAGTACTGTTTATTTTTCAACTTAACATTTATGTAAACTTAAAGAAGGAAAGAATATTTATACATTGCTAAATATTATAATTCGATATTAATAACTGAAATTAATAAAGAATAATTATATAATAAATTAAACAATAATTCAATATTCGTGTCGAGTATGAAACTTTTCAAAATATTCTTGTAATTGAGGAGGTATTTGATATTTTTTACACAACCAAGTCGTTCCACCCTTTATATTATTTTTTGGGCACACGTGACATCTCTTTTCATGATGATGTTTTTTTACCAGTGAAAGGTATATATTCAGGAAAAAGTACCCTCACTCGAACAGCCCATTTGGCATTCACTGTCACTTTCGTACAAATTTAAAACAGACATGTTGCAGGGTTCTTTTCTATGGTTGACACTTTAACACTAAATATATATATATATATATATATATATATATATATATATATATATAATTATTTCTTTCCTATATTTGCTTCAAGAAATGAATTAAATCTGCATGCGTCTCAGAGACGTCAATATTTACAATGGCATAAGAAACACATGACGTACCAGAAACGTCTTTGTATGTCAAGGGGTTAAGAACCAATTTATACTTTACTCTCAATTTTTAAAATAGAATGAATGTTTCTTTTCTGCAAGCTTTTCAAATATCCAAAGAAAATGTTGGTATTTTAAACAAAGCTAGAAACATTAAAGATCATTCGGTTCCTTTTTATTTACTTATTGTCGAAAACTTTGTCACGAAATTCAATTTAAATATCAATTTTATGAACACAACTCAATTATCTGAATATCCATTTTCAAAAAAAAACATTCAAATGCTATAAATAACAAATATGGATCCTATAATAAATATTACTGATTGTTGCTTATACACATATATGGAAATTCCATCATCCTTAAAGTTACAAGGAATAGAAAGAGAAGTAAATTTAGGAGAAAAAGTAGTAAAAAAATAATTTAGGGAATGTAAATGAATTTAGACGCAGTGTCAGAATTTAGGATCTTTTTTCTTAACCAATATCAAGTTTATATTAATCATTTCGAAAGTTCTATTGTAAGTATTAGGTCGGTAGGAAAATAATTACGGTTTTTGTTTTCTGAATTCTAACCTTAATTTGTTTCAATGAAAGAGTCATTTCATCGTATTTATTGTAATAAATGCTTTTGTTAAAAGAGCTTTAATTCATTGTATTCAGAAAGATTTTTGGATTCAAAATGTTTTTTTTTAAAAGAAATTATAGTAAAAAGTAAACTCCTATAGCGGGCACTATTGATCTTTCTATTTTACATCCTTCTATGTTACAGTAGCTTAAATTTAAAAAAAAATAAACCAAAAATTGAAATGAGAAGGTTGATATCCTGTTTTATCTAATTATTTTTATTCGAATTTATATTCTTCATTATAGTTTTTTTTATTAATGACATTCATGAGATTGTATTTTTTTACATCAGAATTTAAATTATATTTTAAAATAAAAATTAATTTATATTATATTTTAAAAAAAAAATTAAATTTCATTATTTAATTACATTAAGGGCTAGAACGTAATTTTTTCATACAATTGAATTTACTTTCAGTCTATTATTTTCATATAAATATTAAAATATTAGATTGGTATGAAAATAAATGTGGTTTTTGTTTTCTGATGTCTAACCTCAATTTTTTTCAATGAAAGTATCATTTCATCGTGTTCATGTTAATACCATTTTAAAGTGCATTCTTCGATCTGTATTTGGCAACATCGATTTTGGTTTTATTATTAATTTTGCTTCAAATTAGGATATTGAATTGAAGATAGAAAAGAAGGAAATAAGAGCAATTTTTTGTATGAGTTCAAAACGGGTGGTTAATCAGCAGAAACTTGTAAACTCGTTATTTATAAGTTAAATGATTTAAAGTTATCTATTGGTTTACGCCATCCTCAGCCATCTGTTTACAATTATCGTGAAATCCTCTGATATATTGTCCTAGTGATATTGATCCTGGTTAATCACTTGTAGTTGATAAACCATCCTCGGGAAACTTGATAAACTGACTGTAAATTCTACGAGTGAAGTTTATCAAGAAGCTGTTTGAGAATGGTTCATGATTGGAGATTTGAAATTATCCATGATAGATAAATGAAGGTTCAAAAGAAGGAAAATCTCTAAAACATTAACAAGATCTTAGATATAAAAACAGACACTTATGTTATTTGAAAATAGATACTCTTCATTATTTGTTTGAATTTTTCTAATAATTTACTTTCATTATCCTCTTTCTTATTCGTAACTACTTGACGAAATTATCTATATTTAATACTTAATAAACTGATGATTTTAAAAAGTGGCATACAGCATTTTTAAACATCACCAAATCATTAATTCTGTTTACAAAATGCGTCACGTTTTCTATTTTTATTACTTGAAATTTTCATTAATTTACAAATAAAGTTATTAATAAACAAATTAAACTTTTTTTTTATATATAGTAATACCGATATCTATTATACGTTTAAAAGAAATTAAATTTTATTAACTCTTAATCGTCTTCTGCGAATTCACGAACCTATAATTTTCTACAATTCGAATTTAATTTTAATCGATTCGATAATTGAAACAGGTTAATCTGAAATTAATTAGCAATTCAAAACATTAAATACGTATAACAAGTATTTGAATTCATTGCGGATATTTAAATCTTCAATTCATTGATTCCAAACTTTAATTGGACATTTTATGAAAGGAATCTAACAGCATTTTTTTTAAAATATATAAAATTATACTATCTTTTTAATGATTTCCGACTATTTAATATTCATTCATGTATATATATATATATATATATATATATATATATATATATATATATATAATAGATGTTATTCATGCTACTTTTTTTATTTAAATTTTTTCAATCTCAGTTTAAACAAGCTGACCAAAAGTGATTGCCCGATACCGGTCATTTATTTCCAGCAAATTAAAAAAATCAAGTTGTCTCTGCAAGTTTTTGAAAACGTTTACACGAATTTAATAAAATTTTCTCACATAAAAAACACAGGTGAAATTTCTAAAAATTAAAAAAGTAAGTCATATCAATATACTTAAAACTTTATTATTATAGTCAAAATATAATTGTATCACATAATTATAGTAAAAACTAATAAACACATATATAAAAAACATATAAAAATGTAAGAAAATATACAAACAGAAAAATTATTTTCAGTACTGTTTAATTTTATCGAGAATATGCAACTGTAGTCGATTTCCAATTAATGAAAGTTCAAAGTATTAGGTAGAAAAATAATTGTGATTTATGACCTTCAAATTCATATATATTTATTAATTTAAGTGGTTTTAAGTGGTCCAAAACTGTTGGATGACTAACGCCTATCTTTTGTACAAGCTCTCGAATTATAATGCGTGGCTCTGGTTCAACTAACACTTTCAGTTGGTTGTTATGAGAACGCCCGTAACGTTCTTTATCTTCAAGGCTCTCATCCCCAGCACGAAATTTTTGAAACCTCCGTCGCACCGTACGTTCCTTAACATTACCCACGCCAAAAGCATTGTTTATTTTACGACAGTTTCTGCTGCTTTACAACCCGTTTTGAAATCATATTAAAAATATTCTTATTTGCTTCTTTTCCATCTTTAATTCAATAGCCCAATTTGAAGATAAATCAATAATAAAACCTGATATAAAAAGATGATATTACCTTTAAAATTCACTTCAAAATGATATTAACATAAACACGATGAAAACCTTCATTAAAAAAATAAAGTGAGAATTTAAAAAAAAAACCGCAATTATTTTCCTACCAACGCATTATAATATGTTTTTGTAGTAATTGTTAATGTTATTAAAAATATTATTCTCTAATACTATTATATATTACTGCTCTATTTTATTATTTAAACTAATCATTATTACTATTTCGATTGTAAAACTTTAAGTATTATAAAAAAAAAATTAAGCAGATGTAAAATGTAAAGTCGATGTTAATAAAAATATATATCGAAAATACAGTTTAACGTGATATTACATGAACACGATAAAATTACTCTTCCTTTGAAAAAAATGAAGAGAACAAAAACCGCAATTATTTTCCTACCAATTTAATAGAACATGATATAAATGATAATTATAATTTCATATATTTTGCACCTGTGATCACATTGATGCGTTACATTGGCGATTGTCGTTTTGTTTGGTTCCTTTGAATGTTTATTCTCCACCACTAGTTTCGAAACATGTGCATTTCTCAGATAGATGTTAGAGACTTCTTCATCTCAAGACAAGACAATAACTACAAGAATTATGTATTTATGTCATTGTTTTATTAATATTCGTATTTTAAAATATCTAACAGCTTTTTTAATTGTAATAAAGAATACAAATACAAAAAACATTATCTTTCCAGTACAGTATTTTACTAAAAAATATTTTACTAGTACATTTACATTACTAGTATCGGCACGTGTGCCTTTTTCGAGTAAATTTTTAGTTATTTAAATTTTCAATATGATATATAGTGGTGTAAATCAGAAATTCATGTAATTCAAAAGGATAAAAACTAAGAGGAAATCACATATATTAATATTTTTTAAACTAGATATCTTTTCATATTTTACTATTATAATTTAAAAAAAAATAATCTCTAACCACTAGAATGAACTAAATTACAAAAATCACAAGAGGGTATAATTTATATCATACATTTCGATTTGAATATTCCGACATACTATTTAGGATGTTAGCTGAGTGTAATAGGGATTCAATCACTTGTATCCACTTTTCATTCATGCAGACGTTTCAATATATTTTGATTTCAGTTTTGATTATATGTCCATTAATCAACTATCAATAAATTACTCAGTTTTACGCATACGTACGTTGATTTATGTTACAACTGATTGTCCAATGAATGGCCTTTTGTTTAATCACAGTGATATGCGTTTTATTCGAAGATGTCGGCATCGATATAAAAGTTGACTGTAAGAGTTTGATAAATAACGTATTCTTTCCAATAACGATTAACGGTTTCAGGCTACACAAACGATTTTGTCATGTAATACATATATATATATATATATATATATATATATATATATATATATATATATATATATATATATATTCTGTGTGTGACCGTCGGTCCTATTGTTGTTTTATGGTCATGCTCGATCCATTGTATATCCACTGGTAGTGGAGTAAGTACGTTACACAGCGGCTGCACTCTACATCCATAACCATTCGATTCAGAACAATAGTGTTCTGCGAAACGATTCGGTCACCATCTACGATATTATTACACTGCGTATTCATTCGTTTGGTCCGTAAAAAAAAATTCGTATTTCGTCTGTGTCGCATTATCATAATGGAAAGGTCATTTGCTTATTGTTAGTCACGCTTAACTGTTTGTAATTTTCATCCACTGCGAATACATGTTAATAAAACAAACATTATTTTCGTACTAAAAATGTAATAAAATCGCGTTTGAACAAGTATAACATTAAATGTACAGTTATACGCACACACGCACATATATATATATATATATATATATATATATATATATATATATATATATGCACACGTGTGTGTGTGTGTACGATCTAACACTATCATTAAATTTTATATTCTGTCTGGATTTTACTAAAACGTTATAAAATCGTTTTAATGAAAATCATTATTTAACTACGTACAACATTTTTAATAAATTGTAAAAAAATAGTGCTGTTGTTAATTTACACTACACGATTCAAAATAAAATTGTTGTAAACTCTTGTCCATAATAAAAAAAAAATATTTACTATCCTTACACACATAATTAAAATCGAAATGTTTATATTCTTACAAGAATTTGTTTGAAATTTCAAATATTTTTTAACAAAATTCGTAATTTTTATACAATATATATATATATATATATATATATATATTTATATATATATATATATATATATATATATTCAATACTTTTTCAATACTGAGATATTAAAGATAGAAATAAATTGAGATAATTAAAAAGTATATAAATAATTTTGTTAAACAACTATTTTTAATTTCTACAAATATTACTGACCAGTAAAGAAGACCTCCTTTATAAGTTATTGTCAAAAAAATATGTTTAATCAAAGTCCCATTAGTAATTAAAAAGAGGATATATTTTTATGAATAAATTACCATTCCAAACACCCTGAAATGTACGCAACTGATTAAAGAGGGCAATGATCAACTCTTCAACACTTTTGAAAGAAAAGGATATCTCTTGTGTATCCGTCAGAGGACCATAAAGGCACATATACAAATTCACAGAGACTCATATTTCACGTCGATGAAATTACCTGTTTATCTAGGGAATCTTGATTTCCATAAAGATACAAAAAAAAAATGTCCAGTTACTAGTTACTCAAAAAATATACTTTTTATATTTCACTCAACATGTTTACAAAAGAACTCTTGTATTGACATGTATATAACGATTGAAAAAGTCGACTTGCCAATATATTCATCAGCCTTCGTGCTACGTCGCAAGCAGATGCGCTACTTGTGCTCTCTAATTTGTTATTTACAAGTTGTAAAGAAAAAAATGATGTGTTTTTAAGGAAATACTTCATTTGTGAAAACGAATTCAATATCCAATCTTTCATTTATGTAAGAGGATACTTTTTATCAAAAAAATGATCTACTAGTGAAAATTAAAAAAAAAATCGTTGATTGCTATGCAGACCCTTTCATATTCACTTTTGAGCTCAAAAAAACGGTTTATTTTTTGTTTATGTATTGTTGATTTACAGAAATGAAAATAAGTAATTGTGTCTGATAATTTAACATTAATTTTAATAAACTCTTACTAATTTTTTGTGCCTTGTTGTTTGCTACATTTAATTTCTAAATAAATTAAATATTTAATTCAACAATATTTATTTTTCCAGATTATTTTCCGAATTAACTTTACTTTTTCTCATATTTCAATAGATATGACAACTTCTATAACTTCCAATATTAGTATTTAATAAACTTTGATTCTTAAACAATACAAGATTAATCAAAAACGATCCATTCTCTTCGAGATTTCTTTCACAGTTATTTCTTTAAGGGAGCTGATGTAATCGTATCCAAGTTAATCAGCCGTTAATCGTTTTCATATTACATTTTTTTTCAATATAATAGAAATACTGCTTATACACAAGCCTTTAATTTTAACGTATCAAATTCTTGTACAACATTAACGAAACAACATAAATTTACCAATTAAATATCCATTAGCATACTAAAAACCCGTAACCTAATATCTATCGCATATCTTGAGTCGAAAACGGAATATTCCGTTAGCGATGTAGCCAGAAGAGCAGACAGAAAAAAACGACAACAATCAAATTATCTTCGAGACGAGTATCGCCCACGCATACCAATTACTGGATTCGAAGCAGTGATTACAGGGATGGAAATCATCACACGGCGCATCTGTACCGTTATGTTGATGCTTCCATGGACCGCGTCCTAGCATAAACACCGATAATAACATAAATGTATATGGCCGAATGGAGTTCGCATCACGCGAAACAGTAAAGTTCGACCACCGTCCAATTATGTTCAGTGCCAAGGCGTGTTGGACGTTTATTAGCTTTTAACTTTTTTTTTGCTAGATACACGCGATATAGGTTATGGAAACTGTTTCAATAGTGCATTTACACTATTATAAAAATGTTAGCCTGAGAAATATTTGTCTTTGTTTGGAGTTTTTACAATGAAATTTGCTTACAGTTTTAGTTTTTAACACTGACTCAATTCATTTTCATAGATAAAATTGTACTCGCCACGAATATCATCTGA